>OZ005652.1:124794595-125522095 GCA_963930645.1 Salticus scenicus | reverse complement strand
AATTAAAATACCTTTATAAATGTTTAATGTCAGATCAGATTCCATTTAAGGACTCTGTGTTACATGAGTGTCTTTTTCTTCATATGCTATGAACAACTAAACTTTTGAGTTTTTTTTTTACTTGATGTACTACACGTGAATGCAGCTGCCTCGTTTATTAAGTTTTTTTTTTTTTCTCTGAATTCTCGTGCAAAGTTTTTTTTTTAAATTATTTCTTCTTCATATTTGACTTCAATTTTTTAATGTATGATCGAGTGCCCGCTAGTTAGTTACTACTACAGCCACTAGTGTAACGAAATCGTACATTGGTGCTCAAGGGTGAAAAAGGTCTCTCCTGATGAGTTTTTTCCCCCTTTTCTGAGCTTCTACTTAAATCTTGTCTAAAATAGTGTCTTAATTGTTTGTTTTCTCATTGGTTGTTTGTATCTTTTGCTTCGGAATCAATAAGTAAAAATTGTTTCAACTATTAAGCAACAGTCTTCTAAGGTAATTTTAATTTGATGAAAATTTATTATTATTGATCTATGTGGTTTCAGTGATCTTGTATCCGTTGCTCGGCTTTCACTATGTTTTAAAATATTAATATATATGTACGTATGTATGTATGTGTGTTTCTATATATAATGATAAAAGTTATATGATGATAAAAGTTATATGACATTAAAATGTTTACATAATATTTGTTCGAATAAAACATTTTTAATTTACGATTATGAAAACGTTTAAAATAAATTTTTGGAAAAACAAATGTTGTAATTTTTTATACATATATATTGATACAACATATGAGTGGAAGAAAACGAAAGCTAAAAAATACATATTACGTCACAGGAAAAAAAAATAAATAGAAACACGTTTTAAAAGAAAATTACTTGGGTCGCAAAATTAAATTAACCGAAACACAGTATTTTCTACAGTAGAATATTTAATGGGAGAAAATGTGTCTTCCAAAAGGAAACATAAAAAATCATGAATATTAGATGCATTTCACACTGCAAATAAAGGTGTCTTAATTTAAGACATAAAAACAACTGAAAAATCATTTAAGACACGTAAATGCCTTAATATACACCTAAGACATTATAGATGTCTTAATTTAAGACAGAAATGTGTCTAAAATACCAATTCAGACACAAAAAATATCTAAAATGCGTAACTATGAGAGGTTTCAGACAGCAAATGCGTCTAAATTTTCGTTCTTTTTGGAAATTCAGACACTTTCATTTTTCAGACACCTGGCATTTTTTCTTATATGAAATCTACTTTAAGCAACATATTTAGCCTATTTAAATTTCTTTCCTCCTTCAATAAATATAATAAATTTTACATATTAAGTTGTAAAGCGTAAGCAATTTAAACAATATTAATTTAGGAAATTAAATTTTTAATGAATATTACTCTAGATATGTGTATATTTGCATGAAATTATGTTTATTATAACTCACAAAGCAATATTATAACGCAAAAATTATTCGGTTAAAAAAAAAAAAAAACTATGTATTTAAAGCTAATATTTGATATTTAAAGAAAAAGTATTAATATGAAAGCAAGTAACTTACAGCTAAGAAACCAATCTTGAATAATTTGTGCATCACTGATTTTTATTTATTATTCTTAATTTCGATTTAAAATCTGTTTTCTTCCACATTTTTACTTGCGCTTAAGAGAAAAACAACAAATTTTCAGGTATTCATGTTCATAATTTGTTTTCTTTTAAAAAACAGTTTAAAGGAGGATATCGTTATCCAAAAATATTGAGGGCGAAATGAGGATAGTTTTTCACATATTTTATATGCATTTTTTAAAAATTTTAAACCTCTAGATACAAAATTTAATATAATAATGCATATTAATTGTTAGATAGTATATTATTAATAGTTTTATAACAATAAATACGAATTATAACATGTAATTACATGCATTTTGCTAATACTGACTTACATATAATTATAAAAAGGACCTCTCGTATGTGAAATGGTGGCTTGATTGGCAAGGTACATGGCAATAACTGCGACTTCCGATGCTTGGTTTCCTATTCCGCGACAGATGTGAGTTCGATTCCAGTGCTGGGTGAAAGGCATTTTTTGAAAAATGTTCTTTTTTCTTTCTTTTTCTTTTTCTTTTTTTTTTATGCTCTAGAGAATTCTGAAATCTATTTTTAACAGAAAAAAAGAATCGCAGGTCACCTTTATTTATTTATTTAAAAGCCTTAAAAATAGCGGTGTTTTTAAGCCTAACATGGCGGTATTTCGAAGCCTAAAAAACATGGCGGTGTTTTAAGACTTTTTAATGTCTTAATTTCAGTTGCAAAAAAGTGTCTTAAAAAGTAAGACATATTTTTTTCGCTTAAAAAATGACCATACGTTTAAGACACTTTTTTAACTGAATTTAAGACGTTTGCGTTTACAGTGCAAACATGAGGAAAAGTAAAGTTGGTAAAAGAAAGTGTAAACAGTTTTACTGTCGAAAGCTTTGGATGACCTCTTTTCATAACTTGAAAATAAAATGAGTTGCACTTAAAAAAGAAAACAAAGTAATTTTACCGTATTTCACAGTGTTTTATATAAATGTTTGGTTTCTTTTTTGATAAATTGTTTTGAGGAAAGTACTACATGAATATATTTCTTAAAAATCATCATGTTTTGCTATTATAAGCTACATATATTTAAATTTTGTTATTTAAACGTTGGTATTTTATAAACAGCGAACAAAATAAATAAATAAATAAACAAATAAATAAATATTCAAAAAGGAAACATACATATTTCCACATAAAAATTAAGCAAAAAGGCAAAATACTGTTTAATAAAATAATATTTTATATGTTGTTTGATAAAGACTGAATTCTAATATAAATAATAATCGTTACAAGTGAGGAATCAGTACTTCATAGTTTTTAAAATTAAATTTCTTTTGTTTAGTTCTTCAAATTTATGAACTAATACAATAAAATCATACAGTACGCAGAGTATATAATTTGTATTGTTAGTTATATTGTTTAAAATATAAAATATTCTTCATTTTCCTCATTATAGCTTTTTTACGGAGAATCTCATATGCATTGCAACGGTCAAACTATAAAACTATACCTATTAATACTAAACATTACTTAGTAATTTATTTAGAAATTTTCAATTCGAAGAAAAAAAATCATTAGAAGAACCATTATTAAAAATTGATGCTCTTAAGAATATTTTGCACTTCAATCCAGTATAATTTGTTTTTGTGAATGACTATATGCACATATTAGTCTAATTCCACAATAAATAAATAAATAAAAATATTTTTAAAGTGCCATGTTTTCTTTCCCCCCCCCCTCTTTTTTTTTAAAACTACAAACCATAAACAGATTTTGTAATTGAAATCTTTTAATTTTATTTATACATTCTTTAATATTTTTATTTACTACTAGGCGCTCCGCTTACTAAACCCCGAGGTAGGTTTTGCCACCCCCGAATCTCTCCATTTATTAAACCCTACCGGACTCTGCCCGCGTATTCGCTGCTCTGCCTTTCACTAAATAGGAATAATTATAGTGCATAACAGAAGGGAAAGGCAGAATTTTTTTTAATAGAAAACCCCATACTCAATGTCAAATTAAAAGACATAATATTTAATACTAGTTTTTTTTTTTTTTTTTTTTTTCGATGATATATTATGCTAAAAATCAGTAATTTCTTTCCAGAATAGAAATAATTTGTAATATGTTGCGTTATAGCTTTAGTATACGACCCACCTGGCGACTTTTAAATTTTTATCACTATTTGACGATAAATTTTTCAGTATAACTGCTGGTTAGGAAAAAAAAAAAGAAAAAGAAAATCTACTACCTATTTTTCTTTAATTTCAATAGTTTTTACTATTGAACTTTTTAGTTAATTTAGGGTAGTATATAATACTCTATATATATTTCTAATGTACAGATGGGTACTAATTTTACACATTCGAAAATATCCGAATGAAATATCCTGCAGGTTCAATTTTTATTTCTCTCCTGTCTACTTCTTAAAATAATAAAGGATAAAATATACTCGATTCTCTATAAAAGTTTTTGGTGATGATTTCTTTTCTTGCCATAGTTAGAAATATGAAATATATCATAGAAATTTCTAATTCTGTAACATTAAAAAAATATAATTGCGAAATTAGAAGATGCTAACATTTATAAATATGAGTGTGAATTTGACTCTAAAATATGTTTTATGTCAAAATGTATACGAAGTATTTTCAAATATGTTTTTAAATAAAAAAATAAATGCACTTTCAGGACAAAAAGAAATGCAGCCAAATATACAAATATAACATTATTTTATTATTCACAAATAAATAAATAAATAAATAAAAATAAAATAAAATAAGAAATACCATAAAATAAATAAAGAACATAATAAATAAATAAATAAACAATTGCCAGTAAGAAAATTAATTTTCTAAAAGTAGAAAGAAAAATATACCCGCAGACAATAAATTACAGTCCTAAATTCATTTCTTCATTGGAAATATCTATGATAACGCTTTTTTATTTATTTAAAGACGACAAATTGTTTTTTTTGCAAATAGCAACATCAAACTTTTTTTTTGTTTGTTTGTTTACATCAGGATGGCATTTTATATTCCCTGGTAATTGTGACGTTATAAGACTGAAAGAACAACAGTTTAGAGAAACTGTTTGCATGTTGGCAAAACGAATACATTTATTAATCCGACACTTTAAATTAATAACTTCGTTAATTAAGATGATAGAATTTTCTAACCAACTGAGGTGTCTTTCTTTGTAGTATTGAGCACACATCCATACCTCCTATGAAGCAGAGGGCATTGCTATTTCCGAGGAGATGCGGTCGCAGATAAAAAATTTGACACCAGCAAGAGAAATTTTTTTAATGTATAGAGATATTTATTGTTGTGAAGTTTTACTATATTTGTGATATTAAATTTTTGTAATGTGTTTATGCAAGTAACTGTATATGTGGCAAACTCTCAAACTCTTTGCACTACGTTCTTGATTGCCCTTTAACAGAGCGTTACCACCTCAAAATGAATGATAATCAGTCACTCATGAGTTGGTTCAAACATAGTACAAAACACAACAGTCTGAGAAACAAAATAATAAATTGTATGAAATATGTTGAAGAAAACGAATTTATTTTTCAAACTATACAACCAGCATTAAATGAAGATCACTAAAAATATTTAGTAATTTAAAACTCAAAATCCGAGACTGAGGCGCTCAAATAGAGATTAAAAACAGTATATTTGTACCCCCCCCCCTTTTTTTTTTCTTTCTTTCAAATTAAAATTTAATTAACTGCAAAAATAAAACGAAATGTTGAATGGTTACAACGGCAGATTCCTCCCCGATAAGGCGGCGATGATTGTTCGGAGTCTCTGTATCTCTGTTTCTCTGCAGCTACACTCTGTGTATTTGATTGCCCTTTAACAGAGCGTTACCACCTCAAAATGAATGATAATCAGTCACTCATGAGTTGGTTCAAACATAGTACAAAACGCAGCAGTCTGAGAAACAAAATAATAAATTATATGAAATATGTTGAAGAAAACGAATTTATTTTTCAAACTACACAACCAGCATTAAAAGAAGATCACTAAAAATATTTAGTAATTTAAAACTCAAAATCCGAGGCTGAGGCGCTCAAATAGAGATTAAAAACAGTATATTTGTATCCCACCCTTTTTTTTTCTTTCTTTCAAATTAAAATTTAATTAACTGCAAAAATAAAACGAAATGTTGAATGGTTACAACGGCAGATTCCTTCCCGATAAGGCGGCGATGATTGTTCGGAGTCTCTGTATCTCTGTATCTCTGCAGCTACACTCTGTGTATTTTAATTAGTAATCAAATACATGAAAGATAAAATGATATAAGTACAATTTAGATTTGACTTCTTTTATCATAGAATGCTATTATTTAAGAACTTCTAATATACAAAATGTATTTAGACACCATTTATGTAAATAAATTATTTTTTATGGGAGTTTATTTTATTTTAAACGTTGTATAATGAACTGATTCATTTGTAACAGATGAAAAGTAAGATGTTTGCTAATACACTTTCAAAGTAATTATTTTTAAACATCTTATATACAGATTGTATTTAGACACCATTTATGCAAATAAATTGTTTTTTATGGGAGATTATTTTATTTTAAACGTTGTAAATAAATAAAACTGTATAATTTGTAACAGATGAAAAGTAAGAGGATTGCTAAGACACTTTCAAAGTAATTATTTTTAGACTTTTAGTACATTAAATTTATAAATTTTGACTATTTGAAAGCTACTGAATTCTAAAATATGCAATAACTAAAATTACTTGATGCAAAAGTTAAAATTTAACTCTAGAGAAATATCAGAATATTATGATTACTAATAAACACATTATTTAAAATATATTAATCTTATCATAAAAGATGAAAGCAATAAAAAGTACAAAAGGGAACTAACAGATTTCTACTACTTCTAATATTCGAAAAAGTAAAAATTTTTCCCTTTAACTATTCATTAGCTCATTGATTCCTTTTATCATTTAAAAGGAAGAACTTGAAAATCACTTGAAAATTTTTTGAGATGTCAATCGCAAGTTATTATATATTTAAGTGAGTACTTAAAAAAATAAATAAAAATAAAATAAATAAATTCTTAATAAATACTGAAGCGATGAAATTGTAAAAATCTAATAATTATATATAAAGGATTTTGAAAGATGATTTGAAAGCAAAATTTTTAAATATTGAATGAATACTTTAATTACATGTAATTAAATCTTTACGTGAAGGAGAATATTTTTAAAGTAGTAAGTAATAATTTATTATTGAATAATATAAATTTAAATTGAGCCATTTAGATACTTCATATTTATACTTTAAAGAAAACCTTTTTTAAATAATATTTATTTTTTGTTTTTATTTTTGTTTTTGTTTTTGTTCTTCTTAAATTTTAAATTACAAACTATGTATTTTATTTAATGACTTCTGTGATTAGTTCTTATTTATGTACGGTAGTGTTTTAATGATTTGAGCTTCACACTCATAGTTATACTAAAAGTCATTTATAGTGTCTATGGCTTAATAATCGAGAAAGTTATGGTCCTCTCGACAAGTTTAAAAAAAAGTGTGACGGTACCTAATTCCGAATCACTTCTGAATTTTCTGAACTGAAACGAAATTGGAACTGTTTTTCAGATACCAGAAACCAAATTAGGAATATTCTTTGTATACAACCAAAATTGAGATGGATTTTTTATGGACCTTCCTCTGAAGTTTTTCTCAGACCTTGTTTCTTAGTTCTAGTAGACTTTAATTCGCATTAATTCAAACTGCTCTGTCTGTCTTAAAACTAAGAATTATTTATGCAACAGAAATCTTAAAACTTAATTTTTAAACAACACTGTTTGTTTGATGAATTTTGTGAACATTGCTGTACATCTTTTTAGTAATTTATTTTGTTCGTACAGTGTAACCTTCCAAAAGATATTCGATGAATATAATATTTGATATAACATGTACAACTAGAACAAGTTTGCATTAAAACTACAGAATGTATTCTATTGAAGCTATTTTGTTCCTTTAGACCAAATTTTTGTTAGAAGTAAGAAAAAAAAAAAGAGCTTTATTATGACAATACAAAACATAATGTTAATAAATTCAGGGAATTTCCACAAACTATCTTGGTATTTGCTTACATTTGTTACAGTTGCCTACATTTGTTATATTTGTTAACAAAACATTTTGTTTAACATTACTATCATTTTTGTGTATTTGTAATTAAAAAGAATTCCTTTTTAGAAAACAAATCGCTTAAATTTTCTTGTAAATCTAAACAAAATTTCTTTTGGAACACATTTAAACAGAATTTTTTCCTGTGTGAACCAAATCTGTGTTAATTTGGTACAACTATTCATACAGTTGTATTTTATTTAAGTCAGCCTTAGATATTTTTCAGAAAGCATAATTACACTTTTTAAAATCCTCTAATTAGAAATGCTATTTCAAATTCATTCCCATCATAAGCCTTATTTCACAGCTCTAGTATCTGTGCCTTCACTGTTCACCTGAATGGCACAATTTTTATTTTTTTGTTTAAATTATCTTTTCTTTATTTTCGTTTATCGCTTTATGTCTTGCTGAAATTTCATTTTCATGTGTAGGTATGGTATAATTTTTTGAATTAAAAAAAATTATATTTTATTTTTCTGTTTATAGCAGACTATAAATAAGACAACGTTCCGATTTTACCTTCTTCTATATGTAATATAGAGAAAGTATTGGGTTCATGAAAATTTTAGACCTCCGTTTTTGATGGATTTACACGTTTTGGGATGTCCTGAACACGAATTGATAGTTTTTAGAAAATATCTGTCTATCTGTGTGTCTGTGTGCCTGTCTGTGTGTATCATGCTTTTTGTGGACGCTGTATCTCACGAACCAATGAATGAAATTTAACCAAACTTAGTATTTAGTTGCACCCTGACATACACTGGCGCTGATTAGATTTGTGGATCAATCGCTCAGGAGGTGGCGCTGTGATCGCATTTTTTCTAAATTTTTAACATGGCAGTATAGGACAAAATTTCGTATAAATGTACATAAAGAGAGTTATTTTTAATTTGTGATTGTAAAATTAATATGAATTATTGATAATAGTGGTAGTTAACTAGAAAAAAATTCTGTGCATGTGGGGGCATCGCTTTTCCCCCTGGAAGGGGAGTAAATTTTCAAGATGGGTATATTTCGAAAGGTCTCGTCAATACCTTTAATACGAATGGTTGAACTATAAATCTGTAATAATTTAAAACAAAGT
The DNA here is from genome assembly GCA_963930645.1 of Salticus scenicus. NCBI lineage: Eukaryota > Metazoa > Arthropoda > Arachnida > Araneae > Salticidae > Salticus > Salticus scenicus. The sequence goes on along the minus strand of OZ005652.1, from coordinate 125,513,274 downwards.
CATCGATTTTTTTTTTTTTTTTTTTTTTTACTTTTAACGAAAAAAAACTTAGAAGCAAAAATCAATTCTTTTTTTTTTTTTTAATATTGTTACTGAGTGAATTTGTGTAGGAAAATATAGAAGAAAGTCTTGTAGTGGCCACAACATACTAGTTTCTGGTGTCTTCTTTTAGTTTTCCTTAATGGTAACTTTTTTCTTTTCTATATTACACTATCTCGTTTACTTTCTTCTGTATTCGCAAGAACAAAGTGTTGAATTCGTAAAAAGTTTCTGATTTTTGATGGTTAAATAAGTTTTAAGAAGTCTTAAACTCAAATTCGTTTATATTTGGAATAATATCTGTATATCTGTGTATTTATGTGAGTGTAACAAAAATTGGTAGCAGATGTATAAGATTTATAAAGAATTTTAGCACAAAACTTCATATTATTTTGCATTTAGATGCTAGTTTTATGATAATTTAATTGATAACTTTAACATAAATTGATGTCTATAAATTTTTGGTTCATATTTATCTGCAGAAGAAACTTTGATCTCGTTTATTGTAATTTTTAATAAGGTAGCATAGGCATAATGTTGTGTAAATGCATATATTAAACTTTATTTATAACCAGCCACTGAGGCACTAAAAAAGAGAACTATGATATTAATAGTCAACAGATATTTATATGTAAACGCAGGAATATCGCCAGAGCCTCGATGACATAAATTTTTGTTATGAATATTTCTTAAACATAATTCTTTAATATGTTTAAATCGTGCAACTAAACCATGCAATTGTGATATTTTAAAACAAAATTATCGATTTTTTATAATAAAATAATATTTTAGTTTTAAAAAATTAAAGAGCACGCTTTTATAAAATTGTGAACTAAAAAAGCACAAAATATCTATCTTAGTATTAAAATGCCGGGTAAGAGAAAATAGTGTGAGTGACACACCATAATATTTACATACATTTAAATCTTTAATTAAAGTAAATTAGAATTAAACAAAAACCATTTTTAAAAAATCTCCCCTGACTGGGATCGAACGCTGGACCTTTAGGTTCGTAGCGCGGAGCCTTACCGCAACCCCACATCGTTCACGTAGGGAAAGTATTTTTTTTAAATATAAATTTTTTGTTTGCTCCCAGAGCAGTTACAAACATACATACATACAGGTGAAGCTAATAAAAGCGTGTTAAATCAAAAGCATTTTCGAAGAAATCGACTACTGTCAAACCTCGTTAACGTGAATCTCAAGGGGGATAAAAATTTTCTTCATGTTATCAGTAGTTCATGCTGTCAGTAACTAATCTTCATATAACTAAACAAATCTTCATTTTGACGGAGCTTGTGGAAACAATTCATGTTAAAAGTAATCCACGTTAACAGTGTTCATGTTAATGAGGTTCGACTGTATAATAAAAATATTGACATTCTTTCAACATGTAGGTTTATTCATAGGTTTATTCGTAGGTTTATTCATAGGTTCTTTCAATTAGGTTCATGTAGGTTTATTATTAATCATAATTTTAAATTTAATTCAGCTAAAATAATTTGCAGACCTAAATCCATTCATGAACTCGATTTCTTTGAAGCTTTTCATATTTATAAAAAGTTTAAAAACCTTGTAAATTGTGATTTCGCTATTCCGTATATGACTGACTGTTGGAAATTTTATATTCAGTCCACATTTTCTTAATTTTTCTACTGTTTACACTGCTAACTTTCCTAAATTCCTGTTGGCCACTCTCCCCACCTTTCCCGTAATCCTATTGGCTGAACTAAATCCGGTCCCTCTCCTATATATACGAGCACTTCTCCTGATTCAGAATCCTTTTTGCACTGAAGACGGTACGCTTAAGGCTACCGAAACAGTTGTATGCATTTCCAATATTTTTCTTTGGCGTTTCTGACGTAGTAGTTTATTCGGGTTTTAATGTAGGTTTATTCTTTTGAGAGATAAAAATTATATGCACTTATACAAATTAAATTTGAGAATTCACATCTATCAATTTGCTTAGAATATTTCACTAATAAATGCGAACGTATTTGTGCTAATACGCGATAGGGAACTTCATTGATATTCCCGAAGCAATCTAAGATTTTACGTTTCTTAATATGAATGTTATTGTTGAAATGAAAGGAAATTAAAACGTTATATTTTATGTCTTGCAGTTTCTTAAAATATTCGTAGTCATCAATAGGTGAGAGTTACTGATATCAAAAGCTGCTAGAAAGAAAGTGCCACTTTCGATTTCAGATCACGCACCTCGGCCTACCCATTCGTAGTTTTGTGAGAAACTCAATTAAATACGAGCTAGGTTAACTTAGAAATACCCTCACAAGGGCATTACAACCAGACCAAGAACTAAAGGTCTAAACACTGGCATTATTCCGAAATACACAAGACGCAAAAACTTAAAATAATGTAACCATAAATTGAATAAATATAATTTTGTGTATATAACATGTTTGGTGATTAAAATGTAATAGTAAAGGTAGAGAAATATATGTTTATAGCTTCTATTTTAAAAAGTCCCCCATACATTATTTTATTCATATGGAAAATGAGGTTTCGATGTATTTATGCATATCTAGCAATTTATGATTAAAGTACATTAATTATTGTTAATTTTATAGTTAAAAAGACTCATTTTTACTTACTTTGATCTAATTAATTATTTGGAAATATATATATGTTTTTTGTTTAATGATTTAACTATCATTTGATTTCTCTGTGTTACAACTTAATTAACCATAGCACTAAACCGTAAATGTTGTTAGATCGCTCTGCAATTGCGATTTGTTAAAAAGAGAAAATACTATGTCATATTTTTCCGTGAGAAAAGATAGCTCACAAAACCTTTAAAAGCACAAAAATAAACGAGCACTTATTTACCTAAGGTAAATAATTGCTTAATGTGCACTTAAATCCTTAATGAAGTATATCAAATATAAATCATATATGGCATAGATATTTAGTGCAATATAGAGGAACGATGGGGAATGTGGAAGAAAGTGATAAAATGGAACACCTTTATATCTTACCTGTGAGGTAGAACCTGAACGTAAGCACGACAAACATCTTCAAAGTAAGGCTCCTATAAATACGAGCTGGCGCATCAGGCATTTTGTTGCCTTAGGGTTGCCACATGTACCCAACGCGTTTCTCTGATAAACAAACGACAAACATTTTTTTTTTTTTTTATCGTCTTCCGTTACTTTAGAGTAACTTGTTTTATTATATTTCATAATTTTAGCTAAGTAAACTATGATATGGAAGTTTGTTTAGCAATTAAGTGCTATAAACATTCAAGAAGTGAATATAAAGTGCTCACAGACCTTCTGTTACTGTGTATTTGAGTTTTGGCGATATTTTGTAAAAGAAACAGAAACCGCCCTAACAACACATCTTACCCTAGTACATCCATAGGATATCCTCAGAATAAAATGACATCCTGACAATGTACTGTGAAAAAAAATGCGTTTTTAGGAATATTATGGTTGCTTATTGCTCTTATCTTGACCGGCTCTTCGGAGGCCAAAAAAAATGGCGGTGATTCGCCGGCCTATTATTTTATTTAGGGGCTCTACTTCAAAGGACATCAAATATGAACGGTTGTCCTTGTGTCGTCTGTGAGAAGAGCAGTTAATGTATCTTACAACTTCTTTGGTTTATCAAGATTCCGAATTTTCGGTGGTAAGTATTACAAATACTGTAATATGTTTACGAAGCAGTGAAATAAAAGAAAACCTAGTGTCATTTCTGTTAGGAGAGTTGAGTTGAGTTAGTTTGATTCCCATGAACTTATTTCTATCAACAGGTGAATTAAGTTGATTTAATATCCAATTCGAGTGATTTGGAATACCACCTATTCCGTATTATTTTCCATTTTCCTAAAACTTGAATGTTCATAATTTTTTCTATACTGTTTATTTTTAATAATAATTTCAAAATAAATTGTTTAACAATTATTAATTGTTTTCTGTAAAAATAGTAACCTATTCCCTATTATTTTAACTATATTTAATCAAAACTATAAAATTGGTATAAGAAAAATGAATGCTTATTATTATTATTATTATTTTTTTTAGAACAATACAAGAAGAAGAATTTGTATTTGTAATTGAAAAAATATTTGCATGTGAACCATTTAAAATACATTGATAACGAACGTAATATACTGTATATAATACAAATTTTAATAAAAGTAACATGCATAATATTTTAACTTAAAGACACTTATATTCGATATACATAAAACAAATCTGCGATGAATTTTTTTTCTTCTAGGTGATATGATTTTCTGATGTATTTTTAGATGCTGATTAAGAAAAAAACACTAAAAAATTTCCATCACGTAAAATTTTCACTTTTTTTTTTTTTTTTTTTTTTTTTTTTCCAGATGTGAGTTTAAAACTACTTTTTTCTCAATTCCCATTTCAGTTATTTCCAATAAAATACAGGCGACGTTAGTGACAAACAAGGAGATGGAATTCATCAAATCCTCAAAGAAATGGAAAGCAGGTATTAGGGCTGGAGAAAGTATACATGTTATCACATTATTGTTAGATACTGTAGAGAGAGTGGCCCTAAAGCCGTGCAAACGAAAAATCTATAAACAGAGACATTTAAAAGATAAATTGTAAATAATAGCCTTTATTAAGGAACAGACTTTTGATTCTGTTATAGTCTGTGTCTATTTTTCAGAACTTTATTCTTACTTTGTGAAAAATCTTTACGTGAAAAGAAGGACAAGCCGTTTTGAATTCAACGCAGCAAAAAAAAAAAAAAAAAAAAAAAAAAAGACTTTGCAGAACTGTGCGTCCTTCGTCAGGTACAAATGTAGAAATTGCGTAAAAATTGAATGCAAACGATAATATGCTGAAGTTTTAGTATAATCAGTAATAATGAATTTTCTTCTCAACAGAGGTTTTTGCGAAACCGATGATTATTGTCATTGTGCTGTGGCATACAAATACGATATAATTAAATACTTTTTCAGAAAGAAAAATTTGTTAAAATTTTGTGCATTTACACTGATGGAAAAAAAAATCCCAACACCAGGAAGGAGCTGTGCTAGATAAACGAAATTTGGTAGGCGTGTTTATACATCTGAAAGATGACGTCGATTCAAATTTCGAGCTACGCGCATAAGTGTGGCGCTAGTAGCGACACTATGAACATGCAAATGAGGTTTGCTTTAAATAAGCGCTGTAAGGTTCGTGATCGTTATTTACAGTTGAGATTTGACATAGTGGGTTAATGTTAATCAAGGATACCTCTAGGAAGACGAAGAAGCCATCATCAACAGCTTACTGAGTTTGAACGAGGTCGTGTAGTAGGGCTACGAGAAGGTGGGTTTTCTTTCCGCGATATTGCAGAAAGACTTGGCAGGAATGTATCCACTGTGCATGAGTGTTGGCAGCAGTGGTCAAGGGAAGGTACTGCCTCAAGAAGACCGGGTTCCGGGCGGCCATGTGGCACTACTGAGAGGGAAGACCTCCGTATTCAGCGTATGGCTGTGGCTAATCGTACTGCATCTGCAGCTGAAATTCGAGCTGCAGTTGGCACTACAGTGACACAACGAACTGTTACAAATCGGTTACTTCGAAGACAGCTCCGAGCCAGACGCCCTGTAGCGTGCATGCCACTGACTCCAAAGCACTGCCGTTTGCGACGTGAGTGGTGTCAAGCTAGAGCTCATTGGAGCTCGGAGTGGAGATCTGTTGTGTTTTCGGATGAAAGCCGGTTCTGCCTTGGTCGCAGTGATAGCCGTGTGTTGATTAGAAGGAGGCCAGGTGAACGCCTGCTAGCGACCTGTCTGTGGCCTAGACACACAGGGCCTACTCCTGGAGTTATGGTTTGGAGAGCAATTTCGTATGACAGCAGGAGCACTCTCGTGGTTATCCCACGCACCCTGATAGCAAATTTGTACGTCAGTCTAGTGATACAACCTGTTGTGCTGCCATTCATGAACAGCATTCAAGGGGGTGTTTTCCAAGAGGATAACGCTCGCCCTCATGCCGCTGTTGTAACCCAACATGCTCTACAGAGTGTCGACATGCTGCCTTGGCCTGCTAGATCACCAGATCTTTCTCCAATCGAGCACGTATTGGACATCATTGGACGACAACTCCAGAGTCACCCACAACCAGCATGAACCGTCCCTGCATTGACCGCCCAAGTGCAACAGGCATGGAACTCCATCCCACAAACTGATATCCGACACCTGTACGACACAATGCATGCACGTTTGCATGCTTGCATTCAAAATTCTGGTGGTTACACCGGTTACTAATGTACCAACATTTCACATTTGAAATGGCTCTTCTCACCAATGGCTCTAGCTGTGATCTTGAAACTTTAATCAATTAAATATGTTATCTAGACAAATGTATTGCTGAAATTTCATTACCGTACAATAATTTTTTTTGGTGTTGGGATTTTTTTTTTCCATCAGTGTATTTATAAGTGCATTCATTTACATATAATTGCGATTTCACTAGGAAAAAAAATAGATTAAATAAATTATATTCGCTCTCAATCACATTTAATTAATAAAGACAAATATTTATTTGTAAGCTTAAATTAGTAGGTGTTTGTATATGCCTTTTTTCTTTTTCATTTTTTAAAAATATTATAATAAACTTACATGATAGAACATTTTAGAACCATTAAATAAAATAACTAACGGTATGCATAGAAAAACTGAAATATATATGAATTGAAAAAGTAGATATTAAAAATAACCTATGAGTTCTAAACATTATATAATATATATATTTAAAAAAAAAAGAAAGTAAGTTATTTGAAAAAATACCTTCATTCTATGTAAAAGTGTGCACGTTCTTTAAAAATCATTTTTCCCTTTATGCAACAAATCTAGAAGTGTTTACATAAAATAAGAAACTTCAAATCAATAAATGTAAACTTACAGAAACACGAAACTTTAGTCTGTCACATGATCATTCGACGAAATTCGCTTTGCATTTATAATGGCGTGTTTTTAAGGAAACTGACGGGGGAAAAAAAAGGTAAAAAAATCTTTTGTCAGTTGTAAACATTTTAAAACATGCGATTTAAAGTTCAAATCGATTTCCACAAACATTGTCGTTATTTAAAATTCAGCAGCTCTACGTAATATTTACATTTTTGTCTCTGAATGAATAAATCATTTTCTATATCGAAATATGTTAATCTGTATTCAGTTATACAATATTTCTTTTTTGTCATACACCAATTTACATTTCACATTTTTTGAGATATTGTAAAGAATAGGATATTTTCTATTTTCAATAAGTTTAAATTGTCCAATTAAATAAAGGAGAAAAAAAAAAAAAAAGAAATCACCGAAAATTAAAATCTTATAGGAAACAATTATTCGAATAAAGAATCTAAAAACTAAACTAATGGACACCAAATTATCATTCACAATTCATAGTAATATGTAATTTAAAATTGTATAGACTTTTAAAACAAATAAAAGGGTCCCCAAAACAGTGAAATTTCTTATATTAAAAAATTCAATTTGGCTCGTATTTTATTTATTTTGCTTTGTTTTATTTTATTTTGTTTTGTTTTTGTTCTGTTTTATTTTATTTTATTTTATTTTGTCTTATTTTATTTTAATTATTTCTTTAATATTTCTTTAATTATCATGTCAAAAAGAAATAATAATGGAAACAGTCATTGATGCATTTGGAAGTTACAAAAATATTTTTAAAAATTTGTTAAAATAAGTTTGCAATTTTGTAATTTTCGATTTTTGATTTTTCTTAAAATAAATTACTTTTATACAGTCCAAATAATCATTTACTGAAAATATTCTACTCATGATGTTTCTCATTAAATTTTAGGCCGTGCAAAATATTTTTATTGTATAACAGCCTCATAAACTAATAAATGAATTATAATCATCTTAATATATTTATAACAAAATAAAAATTTTATATATTAACTTCAAAATGTAATTTTCGAAATAATACACATAACAACTGAATTGTTAAAATGATTTTTCAGTTTCCCACAAGAAAGTTTCGTTGCTGATGCATATTTTGAAGTTATAAGGACATTTTCCCAATGAAATGAATGTATAGAAACGAAGCCCTTTTGCTGTTATAAATTTACATGATTTTACATTACTTCTTACTAATACTTCTTGCGAAATAGTAAGGAATTAGTAAGTGAACTGAATTAACATATTATAAAAATATAATATATCTAATGATATAATATATAAAAATATAATATATCTAATGATTCCAAAATACTAGATTTTACACAAGATTGAAACATATAGTTTCATAAAACCGTCTAACTACCTGTGCACGCATTTATATATATATATATATATATATATATATATATATATATATATATAATAGATAACGTAATAAAATTTTAATCTTAAAATTTAGCAATTAATAGAACCAAAACAATAACAGCACACTAAAATATAGAACTGAATATAACATAGAGGAAAGAATGACACAAAAAGTTGCGATATAGATAAGGACCCAATGAGTTACCATATTAACTTAAAATACTTACGCCGACCTGAAGGATAATAAATAAGGACCATTAAACTTGTGAAAGAGAAAAAAAGATAATAAACCACATAATCAATTGGATATAAATGCTTAAACTAAGAAATATACTTTTCAAGGGGCGCATACTTCATAAAGCAGAGAAAGCTGCAATGATTTCGTAAAACGATATTGCTAATCATAGCAATTTATATCATCTCACGCCCCGATCAATGCAGCAAAAAAACCATAAAGAATGATAAAAAAGTGAAAAATTAAATTAAAACAAAGAATAAATAAATATTAATTAAAATCTTAAAGGAAACCATAGTAATAACATGAAATAATCTGAGTAACCACATGGAAAACAGTTAACACAAACTGGAAAAATGGTTGATGCCAAAACCTAAATTGAAGTTAAAATAATAGCTCGACAGATATCGATTAATCGAAAATCCAATAAATCTACTAATGGTTTAATATCAAAAAATCTCATTATCAAGAATATTCTTGCCTTACAGTCAAATTATCTTAACCATTATGATTGGATTTACATTAGAAAGTTTATATTTGCTATCAAAAAAAAGTATTTGTCCACTTACTTAAGTGTATTTAAAAACCAATCCTATAATCAACATTTTTCTGATATTTTCTATGATTTAATAATATACAGACTAAAACTCTTCAATTTAAATATCTCTAAAAAACCTCACAAAATCCAATCAAATTCACAGCTTATTCTAAATTATTCTAATCAAATATTTAATAGCATTAATATTTCATCTATTCTTAATGATAAATCATGCATGTTTCCTATTAAAGACATTCATATTTCTCGTACCTTTAAATATCCTATTACACTTGGTCGCATGCTTTTTAACTATAATTCAGTCTCTAAGTCTAATTTATCTTCTCATGTGACTTGTAGTTGTGCTCATCCCTCAAATGTAAAATATGTTGACAGAGATCATGCACATATTATCACTGGTGATCTTATTATTATTAATGACTCTAATTTAAAAAAAATTATGGAATACGGTACTAAATATCGACTCCCTTCAAAAACTAATATTTCAAAGATTATACAACAGTTTTCTTATGATATTGATTTGTTTATTTATAAACTCTCCATCTCTTACAATAAACCTATTGAATATTTCAATCAATGGAAATTTTTAGTAATTTCAAAACTTAAAGCTGAATTAATTCAACATAGATCAAATCTCACACATTACAATAAATCAAATCTCTTTAAATCTATCAAAGAATTGCAACAAAACTTTGTTATTACTTATGTCGATAAATCTCCTAATAATTATGCAATAATCTGTAAACATTATTATCTTTCTTTACTCAGTTCATCTATATCTAATAGTACTAACTTTCATACTACCAATAATGATCTTAAAATCAATAACCGCAAAATTCACTGCTTTTATAAACTGCTAAAGCTTCCATTTAATAATTTTAAATATCCTTATATTGTACTTATCCCTAAATTTCACAAAAATCCTATTAAATTTAGAACTGTCACTGTAGGGTGTAATACTTACAACAACAATGCTAACAAAATTCTCCTTGATATTCTCAAACAAATCTATGACTTAATTAGTAAATCAAAAAATTTCTTTTGCCTTAAAAATAGTTATCAACTAAAAGCCAATATCTTATCTATGAATAATGTGACTGATATCATGACTTATGATTTTGCTGACCTATTTAATAATATTAATTTAACAGATCTTCATCGTATCATCTTTAACCTTTTTGAAAAATTTAAAAGTCAAATCTCTTTACCAAAATGCTTTTCGGCAACTTCATTTAAGACACTTTTAAATTTTATTATTCATAACAATTACATTCTACACTGTAATAAGATCTATATTCAAAAGGTCGGTATTCCACAAGGAGGATGTAGCTCAAGTTTGTTAGCAGACTTATACCTTTACCATTATAAACAGGGAATATGTATTGAAAATGTCTATTTTTACCGATACATTGATGACATTGTAATTTTTTATGTCAATAATTTTTCGCCTAATTTATTTAAATTTGAATATCCTTCTCACCTTACCTTAACTTATAATCATCTCAACAATAACTGTATTAGTTTCTTAGATTTAAAACTTAAACTTGATGGTAGTAAAATTTATACCGATCTGTATGACAAAAGACGAGATTTTAGTTTCAAAGTAAATTTATTTACACAATTTACCTCTTGTCTTCATATCTCTGTCTACAGAAATATTATTCTCAATCACCTCTTTCGTATACATAATCTTTGTTCAGATAGGTTTAAAAACAAAAATATGTCTCACATAATTAATGTTGCTACAAAAATGGGTTATCCTAAAAAATTTATTTATTCACTTGTTTATCAAAAAGGGTCTCTGTCTAACACACACACACACACAAAAAAAAAAAAAAAAAAAAAAAAAAAAAAAAAACCCTAAGGTTTAATAATAAAAAAAAAAAAAATAAAAAAAAAATAAAAAAAATAAAAATAAAATAAAATAAAATAAATAAAAATAAAAATAAAATAAAATAAAAAAATAAAAAATAAAAAAAATCAGGTGGATGGGTGGGCAGATGTTTGATTAAGGAGGAAGGGTGGTGTTGTTTGGCTGGTTGGATGGGAGGGTTTGATGCTGAATAAAATTTATATATATAAAAAAAAAAAAAAAAAAGTGGGGGGGATTGCTGTAAGTTACATTCTTATTTTTTCTGGTTGATACTATGAATTTTGAACTCTTTTATCATAAAATTTTTCTATGTGCTTCTGGCTACTTGAGGCTTCCCTTGTTAAGTCTGAACAATCCATCTATTTGCATAACAAAAATAAAATCTTATAAATATTAATAATAATAAAAAAAAAAAAAATCTTTTAAATTTAAATTTTTAATTTTAATTTATGATGACTGCATTCTAATGCTTATCCTTATAATAGTGCTCTTTGGCATTATTTGCTTGTAATGGACTCTTCTTAAAACTTAACATTTAATACTTTGACTTCATAATAAAAAATTTTTATTTTAATTTTAATTATTATTGATGACCGCATTATAATGCTTATCCTTATATGTGTGCTCTTTGGCATTATTGATTGTAATTATGTCTTCTTGAAACTACACACTTAATAATTTGACTTCAAAATAAAATTATTAAAAATTATCTTAATCTTGCTGTTAATACTTCTATATTATCTTAAACTTTACACTTAATAATTTGACTTCAAAATAAAAATCTTAAAAATTATCTTAATCTTGCTGTTAATACTTCTAAATTATCTTAATCTTTCAGTCAATACATCTTATTTAACTGACTTAATGTTTTTATAGCTAACCGAAAGATGGCGCTTGTACTCAGTAGTCTTGTACATTCTTTCTTCAGTCCTTATCTTAAACGATTTAATTATAAATATTTTTGGTACGATTTAATTTAACTCTACTAGTATTAATTTTAACATTATCATTTAATATTTACTCTGTGTATTTTATCTTTAATGTAATATATATAAATCTTTTGTCAGTTCAATAAATATATAAAACTGTACTACAAATTTACTTTTTTGTGTTATTATACTATATTTTTCATGGGATTTACTGATATCAACTAATTAGTAATATCCGTTGATTTCCAGATTTAGTAAATAATTAATAAATATATGTAATTTATTGTTTGTATGCAGAACTATGAAAAAAACATTAAAAAAAGAAAAGAAAAATGAAAAGAAAAAAAAAATCTTCTAAATTTCTGTTTTTATAAAAACGATTTAAATTTTAACACACATTACCTTCATTTAAATAAAATTTAATTTTATGCCGTTAAACATATCTTCTTCATTCATAAGATAATGATGCGCAACACTGAAATCCAAACTTTTTGAATATTTATTTTAACCTAGTTTGATATTAGAAATGTTTGTTAAAAAGCATAACTTTTCCTCGTTTTATAAACGATGCCTTTGACCCTCATGTAGTCAGTTGGCTTTAAACCTAACACCAATACCATTTTGTACACAGTTTTAAAATATATGCATACATTTTTCAATTTATCATCATAAATATGTTTTAAACTGTTTATATATTTTGTATATTCTGTAATTTTATACATACAAAATTTATCAAAGAAATTCCGAAAGAATATTTATCAAAGAAATGGAAACAAGAAATTTTGCGTAGTATTTCGCAAATTTCAAAATATCCAGTTTTTGTTTAAATGTATCTCCTTCAATTCCATCTAAAATTATGTTTTCAATATCGCAAAAATCGTTTTCTTCAGGTTTCACAGAGTTTTTTTATTTTTTTATTTTACCTGCATTTTATTATTTTATCCCTACCATTTCAAAAGAGATAATTTTTAAATAACATAATAGTATTAAGAACCGCCTGTAAAAATTTCTTTTTAATAATGTGGTGACAAAATAATAGAATGTGCACAAAAATATAGTAATAATGCCCGTGTTTTTATTGCTAATGTGTTCTTAAGTGTTAAAAGTGTAATATACATAAATGGTCATTTAGTGATTTTACTTCAAGAAAGTATGAAATTATAAATTTTCTTCTGTCAAAAATTTCATTTCTACATAGGTATTCAAAAAGTAAGTTGAACCTGTTTCTCTACACATTAAAAACATCATGAAACAAGACCGAAACTTCCCCAGGCAATAAATGAGTTCCACGGCTAATATTTATAGCGATTTCCTTGGAATAATTCCAAGCGTTCAAGTGTAGTACGAGAAAAAAATGGGGGCCTCCTGGAAACTTGATCCATTGTTGAAGAATGCGAATAGTATGATTTTTGTGGGAAACATTATGCACGACTATGGAGATAAATCATGAAAGATCGGTAGTGTATAAACCTCATTCAATGTCACATTCAGCCAATGTTGAATAGTGCAGCAATTCGAATGTGGTCGCAAAGACTTAATCGATGTGGAAAAGTAAGGAAGGCCAACAAGCCTGTTTACAGCAGCTATGATGCAGTGTGTGGAAGCCATTATGGTTTCAGCAATCGCAAAATAAGCATCGAACACATTGCACAGCAGTTGGGAATATTTGTAAGCGATGCTCATTTTATCGTCCGTCACCAATTATAAGTTGTCCAGTTCACTCCGGTTTTAAGTTGGCTGCAGAACCAAGGGGTGAATTTCTATCGTCAAGGCATCTAACGATTAGTGCAACATTTTGAAAGATTTCTGCATCGATTCAAAAAATTATGCAGATAAATAGTGTGTTGCATGCGTGTAATATTGTATTGTAATATTATAACACTGAATTCAGGGATTCTAATATAAGTAGTTAAATTACAAAGTCCAGGTTCAAACGACTCTAAAAGATATCCCATAAAATAAAACATACAAAGTGACACTGTGTAAGATAATTTTATTTTGGAGAGACTTCATAGAGCAATTCGACATTTTTGTAGTGGTACTACACATAGTCCGCGAGTTTCAAGAATGCGAAGGCTGGAGGTGAGAGAAAGAGTTCAAGGGTACGTATTTACTAAACCAAAATCTAGACGCGAAATATGTGTGTTCTTAATCTGACAGTCAACATCCAACTGCAGAATAACGCCAAATTTTCGAAAATAGCGCCAAATTGGTAGCTAAACATATTCCATTTTCTCTCGAATAAAACAATGTAAATATCTTGAATTTAGAGAGTTAGTTGTAAATATTTACACCAATCACTTATGCCAATTTTTATCGCCAGAAAATCGTCTGCTTCGAAATAGGTATAAAGTCTACATCCTGTCGTGAAGAATATACAAATTACCCTTTAAGGATATTCCAACGGACATTTGTTGCTCAATTTAGCTATAATAAATAAACTTATGCAATTTAAAATAATGAATTGTAGTTTATAGAACAAACAAGGGTTAATACATGAAAGTAATATTTTAATTTTTTTTTTTTTACAAAACGATTTAGCTTTGGAAGATTAGAATTCTGAAAGACCGTTATTTAATAATAAAAAAAAAGTGCATTTAGATTACTAGAAATAATTTATTAAGAATAAGCTTCGATTTTAAAAAGATTTATTTAATAGATTAACCTATAAATTATTATTAATATCAAGATATTTATTTATAGAGAGACAAATGTAATAAAATATAAAAGATAATTTATGATTTCGTTTTATGTTTTAATAGAAATTTTATTTAATGAAAATATAATATTTAATTATTAAATTTATTTAAAAATGTAAATAAAACCAATATATGTAAAGATACAACTTCACAAACATACTTCTGAATAAAGTATTTTTTTGACCTTCATTGTTCTAGTATAAAAAACTTTTAGTACGCTCCATTCTTAAAAATACTTCTGTAATAACTGTTAAATTCATAGAATAATTTTCAATACACATATGTGTTGAAACTGAATTTAATAGGAATAGTTAATAGTAATTTGCAATTACCAGTCTTCAAAATTACCTATGCGTAAAGTTTTTGCTTTATAAACTTCCATAAAAATACTTCTTTGTTAAAAAAATATTTCTTTTACAACTCCATAAATATGTGTATGTATTTCTAGTTATATTATAAAGTTTATAACAAACATATTTCATGTTTTTATTGTGGGTTACACATATATTTCCACTTCTGTACATAAACACAAATACTGTCATTTTATTTAAAATTTAAAATATTGGATATTCTGTATTTTGGTTTAGCATATTGAATAAGTTACAATCCATGAATGCAAAATAAACGAATTCTTCAGATTATTATAACATGAATACTTTTACATTTCTCCGTAGAGTTTCTCTGATAGGTTCGAAAGAAAATTGTTAGTTTAAAATGTCAAAGAAATAAACTCTTATAAAAAGAAACATCCAAAGGAATAATAATTGAATTTAAAGCGATATTGCTCATAACCGAAGCTTTTACTGGGGAAATACTTAACAAATAAAGCATGTAATTGTGTATCGTGTCTTACATAAAGCAGTACGATCCATGTTATAGTCCTTCATCTTGAGTTTTATTTTATTTTACAGTTCCAAATATAAAAATATATTATTAGTTCTTTTTGAACGAATTTTGTTAAAAGTTAATAGATAAAAATTTTGTTTGGTATTTATGTACAGTACTCTTTATTTGGAAGATAGGCTTAAAAATGTATATCAGTAAAGAAAAAAAAAACAAAAAAGAAAAACCCTCACAGTTTTTATTTTAAAACATCTTTTTAAAATGCATTCTTTTATGAAAAAAAAAATAATACAAAAACTGAATTTTACACCAGAAACGATACCATTATATTTCTTTATTTAAAATTCTCATGAATAGCCTTTAAGTTTAATTATATATTTATTTTTCGACATGCAGAACTTTACATTTCATTTCAAGTTAATTATATTTTTTATGAAATTTTTATTGGAAATTTTTTTTCAAATTAATCGAAACCTACGTATGACTTATTTATGAATATATATATATATCTGAAAGTTAGTTCATGGAAACAAATATAGAGTTTGCATTTCTGTTTTGGAAGTTGTAAAGTTAATGGTTTGCGCAGAAACTATAAATTTGCATAAGAATAACTTTGTATATCGTTATTATGTACCTATACCCATTTTTTAAATAAATATTATACTAGAATTTAATGCATGGATATTCATGAGAGATTATCATTTATATAATTTTTATCAGATAAATAAATACTATTATAGTGTTCTATTATATTTATTATGGTAAAATAATTCTTACTCAAACACAACTTATTCAATTTTATTTTTTTGTCACAAACATTAATAAAAAATTCTTTAATTTTTTTTTTTTTTTTTAATAAGATGAGATTTATATCACTTAATATATATTTTTTAAGATTTCCACATTTTTATGTATACTCTTTTAATTACCTTGTTTCATTTTTATTTTACTACCATATTCTTTTTTTACGTATGTAAGTTCTGTATAAATATTTCTTTTTCTATAGGATAATTAATTTATATTTTGATGGATTAAATTTTAATTTAAAAGTGATCTTTTAAAAACTTCTGAAAATCAAGAATAATTTAGAAAAATAACACAAAATAATCCGCTTTCAGGTACTTTCTAAATATATTAGTTACAAATAATTAAAAAAAATTACGAATAGTTCTACAGCTCTATACAAACAAGCGACTTAAATAAGTCACTTACTTAGGATTTAAAGGCTTAAATTTGTTCAAAGTATTCACCGATGCAAATTATGGAACGTAAATTATTATTTATGTTTATGCCATACTAAGTTAGAAAGCTTAGTTAAATTTACTTTAGTATTAAATTAAAGACATAGTATAATAGAAAATATTTAAAGTTACTCAGCTATAGGTAATATAAATTTATAATTTTTAAATTTAAAGATACATGTATCAATGCATTATTAAATTTTATTTTAAAGCTTGACTTGCAAAATAAAATTTTTAAATAAAATGTTGCAGATTTGTGTCATTGAATTATTTAGTCTTTTAGTATTAAATAAAAAGAATAATCATGCAGTACGCATTGATTATAACCACTTTCCAACTGTACGTACTTGTTGTATCGTGTAACTTTGAATATTCTCTGCTTACGTTATTACACAACACACAGACAGAAGGACAGAAAAGTATACAGATTGACTAATTGAATTTAAAATCACTCTTAGACATTATTGGAAAGTGTTAAAAAGGCTTAATGCAAAAGAAAATCTATTCGTTAGATGATAATTGCAGCTCTTAAAGTATCTGAATATTTTAGTATAGCCGTGTAAACATATCATATTCTATACAAAACATTATTTTAGAATATTAACATTACATGTCAATTTCTTTATGATTTTTACAGTAGAAATTCATTTAAATGAAATTTTTTAAAACGTCTGTCTTAAAAAGTAATGCATTGCCATTTTCTTGTTTTTTCTTTAGTCCCTGAACACAAACTAGTTGTACAGGACCTATTAATGTAATTTTAAATACTGAAATTTCCATAAAGAACTTCATTAAGACATATTTAAAGACGCTGGGTGCGGGAGTCAGACAGATAAACAAATAAGAATCATATTCACACCAAAAAATTGTTTGAAAGTGTTAAAAACGCTTTATGTAAACGAAAATGCAATTTCCGCAAATTTTTATTAAGAGATCTTAATGTAACTGATTATTTTAATTTGGTCCTGTAAGACTAATGCTAATTATACTATATTCTAAAGAAAACATTCTTTTGCGCATATGAATAACATATTTCAATTTCATTAAGCTTTGTGCAAAATAAAGTTATTAAAATTTGGTTTGTAGAAATAAATCTCATAGAGCGCAATGCTTTAGAATACTTTCAAGTGTCCCTGTACACAAACCAGTGGTAGTAGTTACTCCATTTTACATAGGAAACAACCGATAGTGAACTTGAATAACATATTTCAACTTCATTAAGATTTATGCACAGTAAAGTTAATAAAATAAGAATAAGTTAATCAAATATTTACTCCATTTTCAATAAGGGACACCCGATAGTAAACTAGAATAACATATATTAGTTTCAAGATGTTCCATATATATTTACGGGAGTAAGAGCGCGTACAAACAGACAGACAATTGGACAGATACAGAAATTGAAATCACACTCAATCTAAAAAAATGTTAGAAAGTGTTTAAAACTCTTAATGTAGAAAAAAGTGCGATTCCAGAAAATTTTTACTAATAGCTTTTAATGTAACTGAATAATTTTGTGTGGCCCTGTAAATCTAATGCTGATCATATTATATTCTATAGAAATCATTCTTTTGTGTATATAAATAGCATATTTCAATTTCATTAAGATTTGTCCAAAGTAAAGTTATTAAAATTTGGTTTAAAGAAATAGCTTTCATAGAACGCAATGCTTTAGAATTTTTTTGAGTGTCCATGTAAACAAACAATCGGCGGTATTTCTCCATTTATATATATGAAACATCTGCTAGTGAACTTGAATAACATATTTTAACTTCATTAAGATTTGTGTACAGTAATGGTGTTAAAATATGATTTATGCTTGATTGTGATTTATGCTTTTATTACGATAAGGGGTTATTCACGAATGAAAATTCATATCAGAAAAAGAAAAAAAAAAAAAATTCAAACAATTCATTTTTTTATAGGTATGCACTACATAACCAAAAAAAAAAAAAAAAAAAAAAAAAAAAAGAAATGAGTCGAAAATAATGCATCAGATTTCATTTTATAACAGAGTTTTTTCTGATGAAAACTTTCACTTGCGATTGACCCCTTATCGTAATTACATTTTTAGAAAACAGCTGAAAAACAGCTTATTTAATTACCGATATTTTTATGGATTTTTGTGATATTCAATTGGATGTTTTTTTATAAGATGCTCTATAGAGTTGGGTATCAAACTTTGTCTTTTTTTGGGGGGTTATAGTCCGCGCATGTGCAGTAATAAATTTTTTACTACAACTGTCTGCATCTTTTTGAATATTAAATATATTTGCTTTAAACTGTAGTATAATGATTTAAGCATATATTGTCATATTTTCCGAAAGTTTCATGACATTTGAAGAAAAACCTGTGGTGTTATAAATAAAAAACTTGGAAAAATTTTTGCACTTTTAAAATAAAATATTAATAATTCCTTGAATATTCAAGATATTATCAGAAAACTTTACACACGTTTATAACATTTATAACCATATCTAAATTTGCAGGTGAATAGAAGCTTTTCCATATACAGGTTTATCACAAATACTATTTATTTTATTGAATTTGTTGTTCTTCCCCTAAGGGCTTTCGTGACAAAATTTTTGCTGAAAAATATGAGGAAAGCCATGTTTTTCTTATTCACAAAATTCAAGAACAACACATTAAGTATTTTTCAAGATATTGGACAAAACGTAAAAAGGGCGAAAGTTTTCACATTATTTTGTCCAACACCTATATATATATAATAATAATAATAATAATAATAATAATAATAATAGTTATTATTATTACTATTATTACTTTATTACATAGGTTGAAAGCTAACTATATTGAGCAACTCATGTTTAAAGTTTGTTTGAAGAAAGTAAAAACCAAGAAAATTGTTGTTCTAGATTTAAAACATTTTTCTGAGTTGAAATTTTCTAAGGGGGTTTCACATGCCAAATATTTAATTTGTAAATCCAATTATTTCAACCACGTGTTGAAAAATTTCTTTTTTGTGAAAAACGCTTTATGGGCTTGTGACTCTAATGTATTTTTATTTATTTACTTAGATTTTTGAGAGTTCATAAGGGTTATAACATTTCATATAATAATTTTTTAGAAAATCGAAAAAATGTTAAAACAAAAACAACTTCTAATAATTAGATCACCCACTGTAGTTTGGGAAAATAGGATTATATTTTATTCTAAATTATAAATATACTCAATAAAAAAACAGCATTAATAATTAAAATATTCATTTTCTATATTAGAAAAAAAATGAGAAAATAAACAAATAAACAATTTTTAAATTCCATTTATTTTTACAGCATTTTTTTAATTTCTAAGTACACTTTTGACAATTTCAATTAAGTTAATTCAAGTTAATTTTAGACTAAGTTAAAAGACACTTATAGGTAGTGTTGCCAAAACCCCGAAAGTTTTTGAAAGATGGAAATAAACCCGGGAACTTTGGGGAATAAATCTGGAACTTTGGGGAATATTGGGAATTTTAAAAGTAAACAAAACCAGTCACTTTCAAAATGGAAATTAGGGCTAACGTATTGAACATACATATACATAATACTTAAAATGTCAATGCGTATTACATAAACTAATTTTAAATGCAGAAGCAATTTTATTTTCAGGCAATACTGCTTCTGTTCATTGCAAACATTACACAGTACTTTTTAAATATATATTTTAAAAGAGAAACAAACTGACACATTTTTTTTTAAATTTAATCTTAAAAAAATATATATATATATGTAGATAGATAGATACGTATATATATATATATATTTGTAGCAAAGCAAATAACTTTAAATTATGCATGTTCTCTTTTAACTTTAAAAGTATAGTTTAAGTAATATTACTTGATCAGAAAGGTCTCTGAAAGGTAAATTATCATTTTAAGTGCAATGATTTTGAGTGATTCTTTATTTTGTTTAAGGTTTTCCAATAAAATATTCAATTTAAATGTTTCACAAACAAGTGCAGCCAACTTTCTTTAATCTGCAATTAAATTTTTAATGTAAAAAAAAAAAAAAGACAAACTACTATTACATCAGTATTTAAACAAAAATAAAAATATGCAATGATGATATTCACTTTTGCACTTCTTTGTATTTTTAAAATAAATATGTTAGTTTATACTTTATTGTATGTGGGTAATGCTCTGAAAAGTGGTCATTTCATGTCCCAGTAGCCTTGAGGGTATACTTTTAAAAGCACAAAAACAAAAAGCTGTTTAAACTATCAATATTAATTGGTTTTACATATAAACTGTTATTCTTTGGTTATTGGAATTCAAATATAATCTTTAAATAATTTTTAAAATGCAAAATATCATTCCCTCACTGTGTCCTCATTCCCACATCTCTGTAAATAAAATGGTTTCTATAGTATTAAAGCTTGTATATTTGGATTATTTGAATTAAAAACTTATTAAACATACTTTAATAAATATTTATCCATTATACTATATTTATATATTATGCAACGAAAGAAATTAGAATATTTTTTATTGTTGTCCCTGGTAACAGATATCATTCCCTCATCAAACTATAATGACATCCTTACTTACTGTATAATGATAGCACATACTTTATATAAGTCAAACTTAATTTATATACCAGCAAAGTAAAGAAACCATTTTGAATTCTGTTGGAAATATTTAACAATGAATAGCATATGGCTCTCAAACGTTAGATTGAAATACAGTATTTTTATTATATGTCATTCCCTCACTCATTATAAAGTTAACTAAAATAAATCAAATTTGATTTTTTATGATGCTATATTAATAAAAATATGTTTTAATGAATATTTAGTGTTTGAAAATCTAACTAAACTTAATAATATTTTTAAGTAGTTTTTAGAAGAAATTTGTCATTCCCTCACAATCATTCCCTCATTTTTCTAATTAATAAAAGTAATTGCTATATCAAAAATTATCAAATACAGTTTGGTTTATATTATTTTTATTATTAATTGTAACATGTGTGTACATGTACAAAATGAAAAAAAAAATTAGGAGCAATTTTATTCGGACTATGGTCTTTTCTTTTTTTCTTTTTTTTTTTTAAAAAAAAAGGCCCACTTTTCAGAGAATACTCAAACAACCCATGTATTGTTTGAGTATGCTTAAATTATTTACCTTACGAATACAAAATTTTATGAATATTGAAGAAATATTTTATTCTGTAATTTTGTTTTTTAGTTCTGTAGTTTTTATTCTGTCTTTCTATTTTAATGTCTATTTATGAAATAATAAAAATAACTGACTTTGTATCTACAAAAAAAAAAAAAAAAAAAAAAAAAAAAAAAGAAGAGTTGAGTTGCTTTTCACAGTTACAGTTAAAAATGCTAGATAGGAAATCATTAAAAATAATAAAAATGAAAAAAATGTGTCCATGCTGCCAAACTCCTAAAAATTTTCGAAATTCCCAGGAACTTTCAAAATTTCCTTCCCCCAAAACCCGGTTTATTTCCGGGGAAGGAACGGGTTTTTTATAGCCTTTGCAACACTACTTGTAAGTACTAAAAACAAAAATCAGGGCGTGAAAGTTAATATTGTTCTGTACTAAAAAAAATTTTTTTAATAGGCAGTACTTCAATAAACTTATTAATTTATTACTTTTTCTATGACACTTTTTTTTTTAAATAAAAACATTTACGAAAAAAATAACTATGACTGTGTTAAATCAATTAGTATTCCATTTACATTTCTCTAATTAAATAATTTTTATTGACAATGTACAAATTGTTCACGTAATTTTTTTGTACGGTATTAAAACTTAGCAACGTACGAAAAGTTACTCCCCATTTTCCAGAATAATGAAACTAGGATATTTTTTCCCCTTAAAGTTGTTTATCGTAAACTCGTTCTGGAAGTCAAACTAAAAAATAAAGTTCCTAATTACCATGTACACTCACTTGGAACAATTAGGGGAACTGATAAGCTCTTTGTTATGATGCGTAAACAATATATAATTACTTTGCCTTCCCACAACAAGCTTATATTTAAATACTTTATTCTTCCAAAACGATGAGATATTATACGGCTTTCAACATATTCTAAAATTTTCATACTAATTAGTTACAAGTTTTGTTAAGGTAATTACATTTTATTTTTAACAAAACTTTATTTTCCAATCACAAATATCTGTTATATTTTACATCGAGCACAAAATATGTTCTGACTTTGTAAATATTTTAAATGTAATTAAGTGCATATTTTAATTCACAGAGTAAGCAATTTGAAATGCGATAACTAAGTCATTGTCTGAAAAAAAGTAATTTTATTTATTTACGATATTTAAAATACTTGGGAAAATTAAATAAAACGATATAAATTGTTAATAAAATAAACCTCCTTAGAAATCCGAACAACTATACTCTACATAAAAAATAAAAGAAAATAATATTAATTTTATAATTAGTGTACCAACATGTTCCTGTTTTATGAACAACATAATTTTTAAAATAAAGTAACGTGTTCATAATAATCAAGGAATAAATAAAAGGAAATTTGTATAAAAATGATAAAAATCCTCAAAATATAAAACACGGCGAACTTTTTACCAGGAATTCTTGAATGGTATATGAAATAAATAAATTGCCTTTTAAAATTAATTTAACAAGTATATAATTTTTTCGATTAACAAAATAGAAATTTAAAAATAAAAACAAAATTGTGAACAATACTTCTTATCTTTTAAAGTCTATACACTGTAAAATTTTTTTGCAAATTTACTGTTTTGTTTATTCAGAGTTTCTGTAAAATTACAATAATTCTTAGTTAATAGTAAGTAATAGAGATTCTTAATTTTTCTTTATTTTCCATTTTTTAATTTCTCAATGAAAATTTATACTGAATGTTTCTATTTTAGAAAAAGCATTCCAAGGGACAAATATCTGTACTGATAAGTATAAAGGATTTAAGTCCATATTCTTGATTTTTGAGGAGACGAAAAATAAAGTTAAACTAACTAAAAACTAATCAGCAGAATCTATTAGGAAAAAGGGATTATGTTGGTTTATATGCTTTATACCACTCAGTGATTGTCAATCTTCATTTAATAAAGGGGAAAAAAATGAATTAAATATTTTATACCAAAGATTAATGTTAAATTTCTGACTTGAATCTTTTTTCACCAATGGATTTTCTCAAAGACTAAATGGCATAAATTTAAATCCTTTATACCAATCGATAGAGAATTTTTTTCTGAGTCTGACTATGTACTTAACTCAAAATCGACATTTTTGGACTTAAATCCTACCAGTACAGATATATTCTCGCCAATAACACTGCTCTGCATAAAAATCGACCCAAACACCATTTTGGCAAATTCTTATGTAAAATGATCTCCTGAAGATGACGCCCATTTTGCCCTATGACCCACTGTTTTTTAAAGACGCCCTCCTATTTTTATCACTTTTCGGTAATTTTATGGCTATAAATTTGATATGTAGGGGGGGGGGTAAAGAATTAATAATTAAATAACTTCTGAGGGGCTACAAAGTTGGTTAATTGTAAAACGTGAACATTTGCAGCACGAGAAAAATTTAGGGGGGGGGGATTTGCCACTGAAATTTTATATTACATTTATTATATTTTATTAATCAATTATTACTGATATTTATTATACATTATAATTATTTGTTTTTTAGTAGTAAAATAATTATGTTTCCTTCTCCAAATCAAATACATGGCCATAAAATTACTGAACAGTGATACAAATTAGGGAGAGGGGGTGGAGTCTCGAGAAAATGGTGGGTGATTGGGCAAAATGGTGGTCATATTCGGCCGAGTCATTTTACATAAGAATCAGTAAGAATGGTATCAGGGCTCAATTTATTTTCTTTAGATCAGTGACATTATTTAAATATATATTATTTATTAAAATGCATACATAAAATGTTTTTTTTTAACATCTCCGTTTATTTTTCTCTGTAATTTAACGTAAGACTTATGATAAATGGTTACCAGTAGTTTTCTGTTAAAATTTTTAACAGTGTAGGTTTGTTACTTTGCCTCGCGAGTAAAGTAGTTAAAAACATATATTTATGTGCCTGGCGAGCTTTACAGAATTAATAAAGAATTAATACACAATTAATATAGATACAGTAAACTTTTTATTTACACCCAATTTTAATTAACAAAATGTTAATTAAAATTGGCTGTAACGGTATGTTATTACATTATGAAAGTGAAGAAGTGGTGTATGTGTTAACACGCGGTTAGTGAAACATCGCCTTTTAACTCAGCTGAAAAGCTAACTTTAGATCTAATAGACATCACATTAGTCTGTTTCAAATTCTTTCTTCCTTATATTTTATTTTTGGAAACTAAATTAAATAAGAAACATTGTTAGTTATAGAAGCTTAAAAAATAGCCCATATTTTCGTCTCGTCAGAATGCACATCACAAAATTCGGAGCTTAACAGTTGCTGTATTTGTAAAGAAACTTAATAGTTTTTTTTTTTTTTTTTTTTTTTTTTTTTTTGTAAATAAACTAAGTTTTGCATGTAGATTTTATATATAACTTCATATTTCCTCTATTTATTAAGCTTTTTATTTATTTTTTTAACCCGTAGATACACTAGCCTAAACAATTTTGTATGTCAAGGAAGTGTAACCAGGTATTTGGTACTTGCCCTCATATATATATATATATATATATATATATTACTTTCATTTTTCGTTTTCCTTTTAATTTTCAATGAAACTGAATATCCTAAACTTTTTTAACGCTTTGTTCGACTGTTTGAAAGTTTAAGATGTAAAGTGCTAGTTAGAAGAGTATCTAAAAGTTTGCAACTCTGCAACGAGGAGAGATCATTAGAAAATTCAAATTAACACAGATTCCTGAAAGTTTTCACCATCTAGTAACTCGAATAAAATTTTCATAATATATATTTTATATGAGTATAGTAGGCCGAGTTTATACTTGCCCTCTAACTATGAGACAGTAGAACCATAAAATGCACAATTTTCATATTTTTTTTCGTTTAAGTGACATTATGATAAATTATAAATATATATTTTTTAATGTCAGTTAGTTGTACTTTATGTCTGAAAATTTTCAGAAGGATCAGTATAAACATAATAAGGTTAAAATATAACTATTCTTAAACGCTATTACACTTGCCTCTTTTAAATCTATATTCTAAATTATAAACTCTCACTATTTCAAATTTTAAAAGTGATTTCATTTAATTTTTGAGATAGAATAATTAAGTTTCAAATATCTCCATTACAGGACGCTTTTATTTGTCACTTTTTAATGTCATTTATAACAGATGTTGTACAATTTTACCCCTGATAGACTCTCATAAAATATTTATTTCAGACATATATAAAATAATTATGAAATTTAAATCATCAAACTGGAAATTACTTTTTGATAGAATGGAGTAGAAGGCTGATTTTTACCAACTATGTGAAAAACACCAGAGCCGGGAATCGAACCCCGGGCCTTCCGCTTAACGCGCGGATGCTCTAACCACTGAGCTACCCAGGTCACCGAGTCTCCCCGGGGTTCGATTCCCGGCTCTGGTATTTTTCACACAGTTTGTAAAAATCAGCCTTCTACTCCATTCTATCAAAAATTAATATATAAAATAAGCACATAAAATATTTTTTGTGCAATAAAAAATATTTTTGAACGTTGTACATTTTATGTGAATTCTATACATATATAATTAAGAAATAAATCTCATCTGTTAAATATATGTATAAAAATTTATGAGATGTAATTTTATAAAATCTTATATTTTTTACTACAAATGTAAATGAAATTCTATGATGTTAATCTATCAAAAGGATTTAATGTTAGAATCGCGTGATTTTACATTGCTTTCATCAACTGAAAAGTAACAACTCTTTCAAAATTTAATATTTTATTAACTGGGGGAACTTCAGGTTAATCAACAACCGAAAGATTGACTGATTTTCAAAAACGATTTTCAGGCAACAGATTGCAAAATATCAATAAATCAATAATCATTTTGAGTTAGTATTCAAATAGAAAATACAGGTAAAAAGTTTTCAAGCACGCAAAGATGAAAGTAATTGATTTTTTTTTTTTTTTTTTTTTAAATATAAGTATTCATCAT
Organism: Salticus scenicus; assembly: GCA_963930645.1. NCBI lineage: Eukaryota > Metazoa > Arthropoda > Arachnida > Araneae > Salticidae > Salticus > Salticus scenicus. The sequence continues at coordinate 125,486,495 of OZ005652.1, read as the reverse complement.
ATAACGTATTAAATGAGCGGGATTCATTTTACAAGAAGAAAACTAAATCACGCAATTTGAAGTTCGTAAATAATATTTGATTTGTTTGAAGTTTATGACACTATTCGAAGTTCGTATGTAACGTTTGATTTGTTTATATCAGTCAGTATACAAAAACAATTAATTTAAAATAATTTATCATTCCATTTTAAATACCATGATGGTTTTTGTGTTATTGTGTTATTAACTGTTATCCCTTTAGCTAAATTTCAAAAATACTTTTTTTTCATACTATCAACATATAGTAATACATATATATATATATATATATATATATATATATATATATATTGTATATATATTAAATTTAAAATGGGTAACTTCTTACATCTTCTAGGAACATTACAAGGAGATTGAATCACGAAAAGGTTTGACGATTGAAGAACTGAAATGGTTCTCCAGGCTTAACTTTCAATAGAAGTTTCTAAATAATGGGTAATTCAAAATATTTTAATAAAAAAATAAAATCTTTTTGTAAAAAAATAGAACCGACTCCAAAAAGCAACTACTATTCAAACAACTAAAAAAAAATTAAAAAATTGTATGAAATGAAACAAAATTGCGCATAAAAGTATAAAATAATTTCCTTCGCCAAACAACCTATAACACTACAATTAATCATAACTTTTGAAGTCGGCGCAAAATTAAATAAGATTTAATTAGTTTTTAAAAGTTTGTTTTTAGATCGGTAGCAACAAATGCTGTCGTCTCGAATGATCCATTTTCATGTTTCCTTTATTATTTTATCACTGTATACAATTGGTCCATTGGTAGCATCTACACAGAACAGTGACCATTCTTCACAATGCGGTATTTATGTTTCTACGAAGTTAGAGTTTTCTTTGCAAATTTGTTATAACTTTGATAACTATCATCCTTAGTAGCTTTTAGATTTGGCGTTCAAAACATATTGCAAAAATATACACGCAAGATGTATATTTTCATAATATATTTTGTACAAAGTATTGTTTCATGTTCTTGATTACTCTCTTAATATACCTTATCAAATTAATCATGATATCCTAAAGAAATTAAATATGTTTGCCAGATAATTTTGCGATTTTTCTTTCACCAAGGACGTCAGATACCAGCATCTTCGCCAAATTTGCGGCTTACGAAATCTTATTTGTTTTCTTGAATCAAAATAGTTTTCGGCTGCGTTTTGCAGGTGACAATGTGAGATGTGTATTTTGAATAGGATTTGATTTTTGTATTGAATAAAGGTATCAATTTTTATTTAATTTTGCGCCGACTTCAAAAGTTATGATTAATTGTAGTGTTATAGGTTGTTTGGCGAAGGAAATTATTTTATACTTTTATGCGCAATTTTGTTTCATTTCATACAATTTTTTAATTTTTTTTTAGTTGTTTGAATAGTAGTTGCTTTTTGGAGTCGGTTCTATTTTTTTACAAAAAGATTTTATTTTTCTCTTTTCAGTGAAAACTTAATCATATAGCAGAACATCAAAAGACGTTCGACGGCAGTTTCACAAATCGCAACTTCCAAGAAAAGTGACATAACTCAAAAAATGGTTTATGTCACAGAAAAATACATGAAATGCACCCAGTGTGAACAAAATGTTACATCTCCATCTAGAAAGTTATCCACTCGAGAGACAGTTGTGCCAGTTTTATTCTAGTCAAGTTATTTTTAAATTGATTTTTCTCAAAGGCTGCATTTTTAAGTTGTGTCACTTTTCTTGCCTTTATCGGATATGAGCAAAAAACTATCTATTAAATGAACATACGTTAAGTTAAAAAGTCTTTAGAAATGTAAAGAACGGACACGCTGTATTCGTAACCAAAAATTCTGTTAGGCATCTACATTGAACTTTACAGTGAATACGTGCCATCCGTTGCGCTGGAAATTGCGCAGCGTAAAGTTCAAACAAAGAGCAAAATATGCATTGCAGCAAGTTTCAACATCGATAGTTACATACTGCTTTTACCAGTGTAGCTGCATGCGTTCAGCAGTTAAAGTGAGAACAGACTTTTGTGAGTATCCTGTAATTTGTTTATATCTTAATGAAATCATAATGAACCCTATTTCAGACCAAGATCATTACGACAACAAAAAAGGTATTAAAATTAAATCATCTCTTACGAAGTTATAAGCTAAAAAATTTCAACAACAACAACAACATTGAGAAACATGGTTTGTATTCAGAACCTCTTCCTTTATGAAGTCGGTTTAATATGTCTATGCGTTAATCGATGCGACCGCTTACAATAACCATACTTTGAATTTTACATAGCATAAATGTCACCCGCTACGCTACAACATATGCAATGTCGTTCAAGTGTGCACAAAATAGGAGATTGTGAACAAACAAATGCACGTTTTAAGCGTTCTGTTTTTAGCATTAAAGTCTAAACTATCTTTTCGTACTAAATCGATGATGCTCTGCAATTTTATAATTCACTTTTTCCCCCTGTCTTGAACTGTTTCCGAGGAACGCTAACTGCACTGTTTCCCACCAGGTGGCGCTGTAGGTGGTTGAATCGCGCAGCACATATCCACTTTACTATACCTACGTCACTTTTATGACTATAGCTGCAGCTGTTCAGCAGTTAAAAGAGTCGGGACTGACTTTTTTGGGCACCCTGTATTTTCTTTTGATCGTAAAGATATTGCAATGGGATCTATTTCAGACCAAGACCTTTACAATAAAACAAAAGGTACCAAAATCGGATTATCTGTTCAGAAGTTATGAGCTAACAAACAGAAAGAAAAAAAAACATACGCTTTGAATTGAGAACCTCCTCCTTTTTGAAGTCGGTTAATTAGAGCATCGCTTACGAAGTTATAAGCTTACAAACAGAAACACCTACAACAACACATAGGCTCGAATTAAGAACACCCTCTTTTCTTAAGTTGGTTGAAAACGACTTTGCGCTAATCGTTGTGACCGCTTACAGTAACAGTACTTTGAACCACAGAGTATACGTGTCATCCTCTACGCTGCAAAGTGTGCAAAGTAGTTCAAGTGTGCACAGTGTAGGAAATTGCGAAGAAACAACTGCACGTTTTAAGCGTTCTATTTTTAGCAATAATGTCTAAAAACTGTCTTTTCGTAGTAAATCGATAATACTCTACAACTTCGAAATTAACTTTTCTCCCATCTTGAACCGTTTTTGAGATAGGAGCGGTGATTCCGCTGTTTTTCACCAGATGGCGTTTTATTTTCTTTAGATTGTAAAGATATTACAATGGGATCTGCTTCAGACCAAGATCTTTACAACAAAACAAAAGGTATCAAGTAACCGTATTTTGAACTATATAACGTATGTCTCACCAGCTACGCTACAACGTGCGCGATGTAGCTTAAGTGTGCATAGTGTAAGAAATTGCGAACAAACAAATGCACGTTTTTAGCATTGTACTTTTAGCATCAATGCCTAAACTATCTTTTCGTACTAAATCGATGATATCCTGCAATTTTATAATTCACTTTTTCCCCCTGTCTTGAACCGTTTCCGAGATAGGAACGCTAGCATGAATGTCTAAACTATGTTTTTGTACTAAATCGATGATACTTTTCAACTGTGTAATTCACTTTTTTCTCTAGAACCGTTTTCGATATAGTAACACTAATTAGCTATTTTCCACCAGGTGGTGCTGCAAGCGGTTTAACCTTGTACTGTATGGCCAATTTGCTATACTTACATACCATTTTTAACACTATAGCTGCAGCCGTTTAGTAGTCAGATTTTTTGGGGCACCCTGTATTTTCTTTAGATTGTAAAGATATTACAATGGGACCTATTTCAGACCAAGACCTTTTCAACTAAACAAAAAGTGTCAAAATCGGAGCATCCGTTCAGAAGTTATGAGCTAACAAACATAAAAAAAACATACGGTTTGAATTGAGAACCTTCCTTCTTTTTTGAAGTCGGTTAATAAGATACAGCGTTTTAGAATAAGTATATATTTATTTTATGAAAATTTGAGTAAATATTTTTACGTTATTTTTAAAATCATATAGTTTTAAAACAAAATTTGTCTTCTTATGACTTGCTAATATGCTGAAAAAGATAAATAAATAAATAAATAAATAAATAAACTCGTCAAAATCAAAAACTGATTACACACTGCTCTGCACAATATACAGAAGTTTATGATCGCAAACATAATTAAGTTTGTATGCGCAATTTTTACTTCAATAAACGTTAATAATAACAATAATAATGATAATAAAAACAATTTAAAATGATCAATTATTAAATATTAATTAAAACAATTTAGTGACGCATAAATAGATTATATAAGCATTATTATTGTACATTTTTATACAAAGTTGCCAAATTTAATGTTTTTAAATGCTTTTATTTAATTTCATTTGTTCTCTGTCAGGGCTCAGTCTGGTAAGTAAATTTTAACTCACTTCTTATAAGAAAAACTGATACACAACATTCATGTATAACTCGGATGACAATACAGGATCAAGTACTAACGGTTTTAGAAGAGGCGCACTGGGGGAGCTGCGGCCATTCGTTTATTGTCTGTCATGTTCAAATCTTACAAGCGAATTTTAGCTATTTCCATGTCATCTAATTGAGGTAAAATTTAGCATACATACATATATTACTCTGATGACGGAACATGCTTAAGCACTACCGGAATTATTGGAAAGTGCGTGTGAGCTCTGGACCACCTTCTTTTTTCTCTGCCAGTGTTAAATCTTACAAGCTAATTTTAACTGACTTCCTATGATCCGATTCAGTGAAAATTGCGCATACATGCATTTAATTCCGATAGCAATTTATGCTCAAGTACTAACGTTTTTAGTGGAGGTAGACTGGAAGCCCTGGGCTCTCTACACCATTTAAAGATTGTATTTCAAGATTTAGCAAATTTATCTTCCGATTGAGCCGAAATTTTGCATGTATATATAAGTTTTAAGAAAATACATGCTCAATCAGTGAAGATTCAGAATAGGAGCTCTTTGGCTCTCAGGTTTAAAATTTTATTACGAATTTTAATCTACTTCCGACTATCATATTGAGCTCAAATTCGGCATGCTTGTATAATTCCACCGAAAATACATGCTCAAACTGTAACTGACTTGGGGGTACCTGATGGTTCTTGGCCTCAAACTCTTCTTCAAAAATTTTAATACATTTTGAAATAAAACCAGGAATTAAAAAAATTTCAAATTTATTTAGCATTATTGTATGTTATTTTGGATTTATTGTATATTTCTTTGTTGTCTGTCTGGGTAAAAACAAGGCAAACAATTTTTAACTCACTTCCGATCATTCGATTGAGATGAAAATATTTAAACATGTACAAATCTCATGACATTACATTATTATGCAGTAATATGTTTACGAGGGCTCCGAGAGCCTTTTTACACGTTTTAATTTAACTTTATTTGTGGCATGTGAGACGGAAATTTTCGAAGCGAATTTTAATCCAGTTCCTATCGTCCAACGGAGCTGAAGATGTGCATACAGATATAATTACAATTATAATACAATCTCAAGCAGTAGTATAGTCGAGGTAGAGAGTGAGGTGTCCCTAAGATTCCTGGACTCGAAATCCTTATAAAAAAAATTTTTTTACACTGTTAGAAATACACGTAAATTTACGTGCCTTCGTCCGTTTAAATTTTACGGTCAGGATGGTTTTTTTCCCTACAAAACGGGAACACCCGTATTTTCTGATATGACTTGATATTTTACGCTATACCACAAGGTTCTCAACAGTGTTTTACCACTTTCTTTATAGTAAACTTCATTAATCGTTTGTAATTTCTAAACTAAAATCATGTATTTTTGTTTTTGCAAACTTCATGAGTTAAAACTAGAAATAATTTCTTTGAAATTCTCGTTAAATTCAAAGTTTCTGCAAGCCTCATTTTTGTTGGTTTCTTTAATGATCACTTGATAAATAAATAAATAAATAAACATATATGTGTATTTAGTTTGAATATTATGATAACTATTACTTTAGAATAGTATTTTGTGCAATAATTTTATTTGGATTTATTTTTAACTATTACTTTATAAAAGTAATATAAATCCTTTAATATTTAGTTTCAATTTAATGTTAACCATCACTTTAGAACAGTAATATGATTTAAAAATACTTTCAAACTATATATTAATTTAATTTTAATTTCATTTAATGGTAGCGTTATATTTGAAATATTGTAATCTTGTTTTAAGATAATTATTTTTATTTAAAAAATAAAAAAGGGATCGTCGCACTTCTTATACCTTAAGTTTTTAGAAATATTGTTGTTTTTTAGGGTAACAAATTTTTAAATACTAATTCTTTTTAATATTTTTTTATTTTTTAAAAATATATTATCATATTTCTTTAATTAAAAATTAAATGATATCCAGGTAAAATAAACAAAAATAAATTTCCGCATTTATTCATTATTTTCCATATTTAAATTTGGAAAGACTTTGAATGTTTAACTGTTAACCGCATTCGTTCACACTTCTTCATTTGCTCAATGCATGCGATTGTGAAATTAATGCTTATTTTGTTTTTCTTTTTTTTTTCTTTACTTTTACTTTTTTCTTTTTTATATATTGTTACGAAATTGTAAATAATTGTGTTTATTTTTGTATAAATTCTTTCAAAGGGGCTTAGTAAATTGATAAAGTGCTAATTTTGTGCATTTCTAGTCGTTTTAGCGTTGAAATAGCCTTATTTTCCCTTAAAAACGCATTAAAAAGGCCCAGTAATGCAGGTAATGCATTTGGCGCCAAATTTGGCGACTTTTTCCCACCTTGGCGATTTTTTTGGCGACCTTGGCGAGAAAATCCTTATATGGGATATACCAAATATGGAAGCTGTAAGTTGATTGGTTGACCACTTTCTAGAGTTTTCTCGAAAAATCTGGGTTCCATAGAACAGTATATAAGGAAGCGCTTTCCCGCCAAGGCAGTCAGTTCAGTTCAGATCTCAGCCAGCTTCGCTAGTGCTTGCATTGCTCTTAAGCCTCTTTGAGAGAGACTTGCTTCAAGTGTTATTGTTATACAGTTTGTACTGTGGATTTGCTATTGACAGCTGTTGTTTAAGCTGTGTTTACTGTTTGAATTGAAGCTGATACTTGGTTTATAGACCTGCATTTTCTGGAATTTTCTGTGAATAAATTACTGAATTTTTGTACGTTTGGCCTTTCATTCCCAGACAACTCACGAACCTTCAAGTACGCAACATTTCTGGTGTCAGAAGTGGGATTGTCTGTGAATGGTGATAACGAGAGCTATGGAACAAGAAATGGAGAAATTTCTAGAAGGTCTCACTGCTCAGATGAATGAGTTAAGATCTGGATTGATAGAGAAAATGGAAACAGGACAGGAAAAGATGGAAGCATCGCAAAGAGAGATGAAAGATAGCCTGAGTCAAGAAATTAAGTCAATCCAAGAAAAAGTTGAATGCAATCAAGAGGAGATGAAGAGAGAACTTTCGGCAGTAAAGGGAGAGATTGAAAGTAAATTATCGGATATGGAAAGCAGAGTAGATGGAATAGAAGAGAAAGTTTTGAAAATAGAAGAAAATTTTGATCAGGAACTGAAAGAAAGGTTTTCAGAGATAGACGGTAAATTGAAGAGAATAGAAGAAGATCTGGAGAGAAAAGTGGAAGAAAAGTTAGAATCCATGCCCCAGGAAACTGAAAGGAAAGAGAGAAGAATCCAGAATCAGGAATCTATTAAGCTATCTACCTACGATGGCAGTTCCTCCTGGCATGTATATAAGACGCAGTTTTCCATCGTAGCTGAAGCTAACGGCTGGGACTCTACCGCCAAGTCGGTCCACTTAGCAGCAGCATTACGGGGAGATGCAGCCGAGATACTGAGAAATGTTTCCAAAGAAGAAAGGAACGACTTCGAGGCCTTGACTAGAGCACTGGAGCTACGGTTCGGAGAGAAGTGTTCTAAGGACTATAGTCGCCTCCAGCTAAAGTCCCGTTACCAGAAAACGGGCGAAAGCTTGCAAGAGCTGGCAGCGGACATTCAGAGATTGTCACACCTAGCATTCTCAGACTGCCAAGCTGACACTCGAAACGACTTAGCTCTTCAGTACTTTATCGATGCTGTTCGGGATCCAGAAATTCAAAAAGCGCTGAGACTCTCCAACATCAGAGACGTAGAATCAGCTTTAGGCTATGCACTTAGGATAGAGGCAGCCCAACAAGCCTCCCGTAAAGACCGCCATACCGTAAGAGCAGTCTCATTAAATGATACGCCTGCTGACGAGAATGAAATGAAGAGAAGTTTCGCAGAGATCTTAAAGAGATTGCGCAACCTGGAAAACAATATAGAAATAAAGGATCGGAAGATAAAGTGCTGGGGCTGTGGAGGGGATGGTCATGTGAAGAGGAACTGCCCCGTACGACCAACTATAGGAAATCACCCGGCTTCACCATCACTGCAGGGAAACTAAGAGGAGGCCATCTCGCGGGGCGGAGGTTGCCTAAAATTAAAGAGCCCCAATTTACAGTATTTCATGTTTCATCGATGAGTGGCGGCGATAATGGACTTCACGTCTATGGCTAAGTCAACAACGCCACCTGCCGGATGATTCTGGACACGGGAGCCAACGTGACCATCATTAGAACGGATTTGGCTCAAAAACTAAAAGGAAAGATCATCTGGACGCCGCCCTGCGTTAAACTCCAGACTGTGACCGGAGACGAAATCAAAATATATGGAAAAATGAACTTGACCATCACTTTTGGAAATGCCAGTTACCATCATATGGCATATGTGGCTGACATAAAAGATCCTCTAATCATTGGAATTGATTTCCTAAGAAAATTTAACTTCAAATTGGACTTCAAGAACAATGAACTGCATTCGAGTTCGGAAGACATAGCTGTGTTCAATACTGAAAATCAAGACATTCAGCAAATTTGCCAGATAACAGCCAAGTCGGAAGTTTCCATCCCCCCACACACAGAGACAATAGTTTCAGGAACCCGTCCTACCAAGCAATTCTTCCGCTATGGACTGATTGAATATCCGAATATAGACAATAGTCCAAGAGGAGTTCTGGTAGCTTCATCTCTGGTGGATCTCTCCAAGAGTACTATTCCTGTGAGAGTCGCAAACATCAGCGATAAGGTCCGGACAATGAAGAAGGAAGAGGTGTTAGCAACCTGCACTCCTGTTACATGCATCAACCGTCCTACGCAATCAACCGCATCCAAGTCTTCAGAACAATTAATAACGGAATTACTAAAGAATGCAGAGTTAGGAAAGGAACAGAGATGTGCTGCGGAGAAGCTACTCCAAGAATTTAAAGACCTGTTTTCTCGAACACCTGAAGACGTCGGGAGAACGAACATCACCCAGCACAGAATTGATACAGGAAATCATCCTCCAATCAAACAACATCCAAGAAGACTTCCATTTGCTAAACAGGAAGAGGTCACTGAACTTCTAAGTGAAATGCAGCACAATGATGTCATCGAGCCATCAACGAGTCCTTGGGCCTCTCCCATAGTACTGGTGCGGAAAAAGGATGGTTCAACAAGATTTTGTGTGGATTATCGTCGTTTGAATGACATCACGAAGAAAGACAGTTACCCTCTTCCCAGAATTGACGACACATTAGACACACTTGCTGGCAATAAATGGTTCTCGACTTTAGATCTGAAGAGCGGTTACTGGCAAGTAGAATTACATCCTGATGATCGTGAGAAGACTGCATTCACCACGGGACAAGGACTGTGGCAATTTAAAGTTATGCCGTTCGGATTATGTAATGCTCCTGCCACCTTTGAACGCCTGATGGAGACAGTGCTAAAAGGACTTTCCTATGAATCCTGTCTGGTGTATTTGGATGATATTATCATTGTGGGGCGCACCTTTGAAGACCATCTACGAAACATCCGAAAGGTGCTGGAGAAACTCAGAATGGCTAACCTCAAATTGAATCCAGGCAAGTGTAACTTGTTCCGTCGTGAAGTGAGCTACCTCGGCCATATCATCTCTGCCGAAGGTGTGAGAACTGATCCTGAGAAGATCTCTGCAGTCGAGAACTGGAGTCGCCCTGAAAATGTACACCAACTACGAAGTTTCCTGGGGTTATGCACTTACTACAGGAAGTTTGTCAAGGGTTTCTCAAATATTGCCAGACCACTGCACAAGCTGACGGAAGCCAAACAGTAGTTCCTGTGGACGGATGAATGTGAAAAAGCGTTCAAGCGACTTAAAGAGGCCTTAACATCATCGCCAATCTTGACATATCCACAGCCCGACAGACAGTTCATACTTGATACAGATGCCAGCCATGAGAGTGTCGGTGCTGTTCTGTCGCAGGAAATTGATGGTCAAGAACATGTCATTGCCTATTGGAGTAAATGCCTGTCTAAACCGGAGCGAAATTACTGTACCACCAGGAAAGAGCTACTCGCCATCGTAAAAGCCATAGAACATTTCCATCATTACCTCTATGGCAGAAGATTCCTGCTCCGGACTGATCATGCATCTTTAACGTGACTGCTCCAGTTCAAGAACCCGGAAGGACAGATTGCCAGGTGGATACAACGCCTGCAGGAATATGACTTCGAGATACGTCATCGTAAAGGGACTCTACATGGTAATGCAGATGCCTTGTCACGGAAGCCCTGCTCGGAAAGCTGCAAGTATTGCTCTAGAGCCGAACAGAAATACCTGCCGATAAATCCGGTTGCCTGCCAAGTTACTGTCTCAACACCATCAGATCAAGACCCCGATCCATGGAGTGACGAAGAACTTAGAAAATCCCAGTTGGAAGATCCTGACATAAAGCCAATATTACAGCTGAAGGAGACGACCAGCAACAGACCTATCTGGCAGGACATTTCCAGATTTAGTCCCATTACGAAAAGTTATTGGGCACTTTGGGACTCTCTTCATATCAGAAACGGCGTATTATACAGAAAGTGGGAATCTGATGATGGGAAAAGCTTCAGATGGCAGATTTTATTACCAAGATCAAAAATTCCAGTTGCTTTAGAACAACTGCATAGTAGCTCTACCGGAGGCCATTTTGGGGTAATGAAGACTCTGCAGAAAGTTCGGGAACGCTTCTACTGGTGCAAGGCAAAGGAGGATGTGGAGAAATGGTGTAAATCCTGTGATGCTTGTGCGGCACGTAAAGGCCCGCAGAAACGAAGTCGAGGAAGACTGCAACGGTATAACGTGGGAGCACCATTTGAACGGATTGCACTCGACATCTTGGGTCCTTTGCCACGGACCTCCAGTGGAAATAAATACATTCTCGTCGTGATGGACTATTTCACCAAGTGGCCTGAGGCATATCCCATTCCCAATCAAGAGGCATGCACAGTCGCAGAAGTCCTAGTGCAGCAATGGGTGTCAAGGTACGGCACGCCCCTACAACTTCATACTGACCAAGGTAGGAACTTTACCTCTGATGTTCAACTACTCGGCATAGACAAAATCCGGACAACACCCTTACATCCCCAGTCGGACGGCATGGTCGAGAGGTTCAATCGTACCATCCTGAATAACCTCTCTCTTCTAGTATCAAGGAACCAGCAAGATTGGGACTTGAAGTTGCCATTGTTCCTGCTACCTTATCGAAGTGCTGTCCATGAAACCACCGGCTATACTCCAGCCCAGATGCTGTTCGGACGTGAACTTCGTCTCCCTTGTGATCTCCTGTTTGGTTGTCCACACGATGCGCCTTCATCGCCCGAGAAGTACATCCAAGATCTCCAGGCACGATTTGAGGACGTACACAACTTTGCTCGGGAGCGGATTAACATGGCAACGGAGAAAATGAAGACAAGGTACGATCTAAAGGCTACACAACATGAGTTCCAGGAAGGAGAGAAGGTCTGGTTGTGGAATCCTGTTCGACGCAAAGGACTCTCTCCCAAGTTACAGTGCAACTGGGACGGACCGTACACAGTCTTAAAAAGGCTGAATGATGTAGTGGTGCGGATCACTAAAACACCTTCATCAAAACCGAAGGTGGTGCACTATAATAGGCTAGCCAAGTACCACAAGTAACGGTAATATTAAAAATTAAAAATGTAAACGCATGCGTAATGTAAATATTTGTATATAAATATTTGTACATGTTTGTGAATTTTGTAAATATTTGTATATAAATATTTGAACATATTTGTGAATTTTGTAAATATTTCTCACTTGATTTGTATTTATATTTTATCGTTATATGCAACTTAGTTTTTGTGTTTTAGATTGTGTAAATTTGTTTAGTTTCGCCTCTTGACCAAGGGTTGCACTGCCCGGCAGTGTTACGAAAGGGGGGCAGTGTTACGAAATTGTAAATAATTGTGTTTATTTTTGTATAAATTCTTTCAAAGAGGCTTAGTAAATTGATAAAGTGCTAATTTTGTGCATTTCTAGTCGTTTTAGCGTTGAAATAGCCTTATTTTCCCTTAAAAACGCATTAAAAAGGCCCAGTAATGCAGGTAATGCATTTGGCGCCAAATTTGGCGACTTTTTCCCACCTTGGCGATTTTTTTGGCGACCTTGGCGAGAAAATCCTTATATGGGACATACCAAATATGGAAGCTGTAAGTTGATTGGTTGACCACTTTCTAGAGTTTTCTCGAAAAGTCTGGGTTCCATAGAACAGTATATAAGGAAGCGCTTTCCCGCCAAGGCAGTCAGTTCAGTTCAGATCTCAGCCAGCTTCGCTAGTGCTTGCATTGCTCTTAAGCCTCTTTGAGAGAAACTTGCTTCAAGTGTTATTGTTATACAGTTTGTACTGTGGATTTGCTATTGACAGCTGTTGTTTAAGCTGTGTTTACTGTTTGAATTGAAGCTGATACTTGGTTTATAGACCTGCATTTTTCTGGAATTTTCTGTGAATAAATTACTGAATTTTTGTACGTTTGGCCTTTCATTCCCAGACAACTCACGAACCTTCAAGTACGCAACAATATTTTTAATTATTTCCCCTTTCTTATTTTTGTCTTCATTATTATGGTTTGGGCACTGATTTAGAGAAATTTCAGTATTACACAATCTATTCCTAGAAAACCATAATTTGCATGCTCAAATTTTAATGCTCCTGACGAAATGAGAATTCAATAAGTTTTCATTATTTATATTTGTCTTATTTTAACATTTTGATCTTTTTTCAATCTGCTTATTGTTTACATCGAGTTTGGTCCTTCTCTATTGGTTCATTTTGGTAAATTTCTCTCTCTCTCTACATATATATATAAGCTTCTTTCGTCTTTTTTTTATTCTAATTACACATTTAAAAGAATATTTTATTTGTTATTTGACGAGCTTTGTCACCGACCATGAGGATATCTTAATTACTTCCTAATAAGATATATCTTAATTTGAATAAACGTCATGTCTCTGAAATTATTTTTTTCAATTAAATAACAATTTACAACTAGCTACAAAAAGTTGGCACCCAACGAATACTAGGTTCGAGATCAGTTAGGCTCAGTTGACAGAGCCTGATATTGATAGGGATACTTAGGAAGAACGCCACAATGCTTAAGAAAAAACAATTTTTACCAAAATATTTTGTTTTAATAATATTTGATAAAAAATTTTCGTTAATTGATTGAATAAATAATGATTTTTTAAAGAAAAATAATTCTGCAGTTTTATATACCTACTTATTGCTATTAAAATAGAATTACCCAGCTAAAAAATATTTAAAAAAAAAAAAAAAAAACTGTAAAAAATGAAGAAACATTGCACATAATGTGAAGGTATTTGGAACAATCCCAGCTTAAAAAGTCTTCCAAAAAACTATTAAAATGAAGAAAAACTGAAGGTGTTTGGTATAATAATAAGTTTAAGGGAAAAAATGTTTATGGGGGTTGGGTAAGCTACTTAGAAAGTTTTTGCTGTTCCAAATACCTTCAGTTTATCTGCAATTTTTATGCATTTTTCTGCAGTTTGTCTTCAATTTTACAGGATTTTTGAAGACTTTTTAAAGGTAGGATTGTTCCAAATATCTTCACATTATCTGCATCATTTCTTAATTTTTTATAATCTTTTTGAGGACTTTTTTTAGCTGGGTAACCTAACTTTTGAATTTAATCACGAATGTAAGAGTAGGTCATTTGTGGTAAGTCACGAATGTAAGAAGAGCTCGTTTTGGGGTCAATTTTTGACTAATTTTACTTTGGTTGTACAAAACTGAATCATCTTTGCCTGGACATCTCCATTTCCCATCTTTTTGACTACAATGGACACAATATAGGATTCATCAATCTTTCTAAAGTAGTAGTGGGCTTAGTATTTCGTTAAAGCAAAGTCACTTATTTTGTATTAAGGTTCATCAGGCACCTTTTGGCATCTGATGGTCTTTTTGAGGCTCTCAGGGATTAGAGGGACCTGTCGAACGAAAATTCTCATCATAATCTCGGAAGAGGCTGGAGGGAAATCTGTACAATATGGACAGGTTCTGCGGCTTTTTAAGGATGGCCAAGTTTGTCATATATCATAGTTATGTCAAATGACAACATACCTATCTGCACCAATTAACCCCAAAGAATAGCAAACACACGATAAAATCCACAGAATCGCAAATATCAGAAGCAAAAAATTGTGATAGATGCAAGGAACAGCAATTTTCCACTCTTTCAAAGAACGACATAAACAGCGCAACTATTTATTCTTCAGTTTCACAAGAACAAAACAATTGCGTTAAAAAAATAATCATCAGACAGAAATATGATGAAACAGACATTTTTCTTCCGTGACGCTTCCAAGTAGACTGAAGTTTTGGTGAATGTTACACCAATACATACACTTTTCAAGACTAAGATGACAGTACTCTTGGTCTGCCGTGGCAGAAAATAGAAGCTATGTGTCAACTAGCTCCGTGTGCTAACTAATACCCGTTTTCCCTAAAGAACAATAATTCTTATAAAATATTATTATAGTTTAAAATTTGATACTGGGTTTAACACTTGCTTACTCAAACAGTTGAAATGACTGTTTTTGGAGAATATAGATACCATAAAAAAAGAGCAAAAGGTTGTAAATACAAGTATTAATAAATGCACTTTTATTATGTAATATATATGTATCCACATACAATCTAAGCAATCATTTGATTATAAATATATTTAAATAGTATTAAACGAAATTAAGAAGCAGCCAAAACGATTTTCTTGGACAATCTGGTATAAAATAAATATAGAGACAACTGTTATTTATAGTATTACAGAGTTGCTTTCTAAAATAGATGTAGTAATTTATAAATTATTATAACAAAAAACACCCAATATATTGTATTTTAACGAACTCGATTGCTTTGTTTTAAATGATTTTTTTTTTTTAATGCATCAAGAAAAATAATATCAGAGATTCTACGGCTCAGGAAAAACCTGCAAAACCTGAAAAAGTCAGGAAAAAGCAAAATTGAGCTCGGAGAAAGTCAGGAAAAAGCAAATTTCAGTTAAAAGACCAGAAAAAAGACAGGAAATAACAAAACTTAATTAAAAAGTCGAAAAAAAATAAAAAAAAAAGAGCAAAGAAAAAATCAGCAGTAATTTTTAAGAAAAATGCAAAATTTACTCTGATTTCTAAATCATTCATTCCTTATGTACAGCAGTGTATTAATATGTTTTTCTCACTATTCAATTACTGAACCTGACATCTATCTTAAAATCAATTTCTTCCACTAATTGAGTAAAAATAATAACAAAATATTGGCTGATAAAAGATGAACTATTTGGAATTCGAGGGGATATGACTGTGAATATTAGTAGCCAGGCTATGCAGAAAGAAGGCCTGCCTCACATGGGAAGGTGAAAAGTGTCGACAAAAATAACTGCTGATGACGTAAGCAGAGTTGCCAACTTTCATAATTTATTCTGAAACATTGTTAGTACCCTCTATTTCTTTCATACCAGTATTTTTAAAGAGTAAAATTTTCTTATCTTTACTTTAAAAAAGGATATATTAACATTTTAAAGAATATTTTATTAACTTTTATTTTAGTACACATATATTGCTGCCACAACTGTCATCATAGCACTTGTGGTGATCTGCCTTTACAACGTCTTCATCTCCCGCCCTCTGAATTCTCTCTTCTCTCTTTCCTTCAGTTCGTTTACAATATATTGATGGGATTACACTTAATGCTCTCTTTTGTTAACAACAACAATCTGGTGTGTCACTCACACGACTTTCTCTTACCCTTAAATTTAATACTACAAATACAGGTTGAATATTAAGGGGTAAGATAACGAGTACTGTTATGTAAACCGGTGTTAAAACAATTCAAATTAGGCTTCGGAAGAGTTTTATATGATAATTAATTCTGTGTGAGGGGAGCTATCACCCCCGTCAACACCTTGTATCATTGCTGCAACAAAATTTCTATAGAATTTAAATCTGTTATTAAAATTAAAAGTTCAATTAAAATTATTCAGACCACTTTCACACGCAACATTCCTTGAAACTTATCAATCGTGATCAAACTTTTCCAGCAACAAACTTATATTAATTTCAAAATACAGCATTCGGATCTCATGAAATCATTCGTTTTGAAGTTACTCTAAGAAGCACAGACAAAGATCAAACGTTAAAAAACTTCACTTTAGTAATCAGGAAGCAACAAAACGTGTAAATATACAAAAAAGCGTTGAATATTTAGCTTAAACACATACATTGTTTACAATGTGTCTATGTTTAATTCATTGCAGTTCCTGACCAACTTTCCTGGACATTGTAAAATATTATTGTGAAGTACTTCCACTAACAATAAAAAAGAATGTTATCTCTTAAATATTGCAGCCCTATATAACTTTTGAAGATTATGTACAGACTACATGGTGCACCTAAATGTGATCCTATCGCAATAATACACAGCATAACCTGAAATACACTTCTGTCAATTTTCAATTTTTGTCGCACCATAATTTAGTTCTTTTGTGTAGCCCTGTAAATGAAACGTGAATGATTTCCCTACCATATTGTATATGAGACATGTTTTTTCGCATATAAAAATATATATTCATTTCGTTTGGTTTCATGCTGTCTATAGATGTTAAAATCTACTTATTTGCAATTTCCCCCATAGACGAAATGTATTTGAATTCTTTTGGGTGTAACTGTACACAAACCATTTGCTTCATCTGAACGAAAATTTTAGTGTGGCATCCCTATATGATACACATTTAGAATACCAAGTATGGACTTTCTGCTACTGCTTGTTCTTGAGCTATATGGATAACAGACAGACACACAAACACACAGACACCTATAATAACCGCTAAAAACAGGATTTTCGGAATCAGGGGACCTCGAAACGTGTAAATATAACAAAAACTTACTTTCGAAAATTTTACCCAAAACAATACCTTCTCCGGTTGATGCATGCAACAGGAGTACAGTTTGCTAACACCTCATCCTACTTCACTGTCTTGACCTTATCGCTGCTGTTTGCCACTCTCACAGGAACAGTGCTCTTTGAAAGATGAACCAGAGATGAAGCCACCAGAACTCTTCTTTGCCTATTGTCTATATTCGGACATTCAATCAGTCCATAACGGAGATCTTGCTGTCTGGGAGGTGTCCCGGAATCTATTGCCTCTGTGTGGTGTGGAGGGAGGGAAATTTCAGACTTGCCTGTTACAAACTGGCTGAATATCTGGACTTTCAGTGTTGAACACAGCTATGTCTTGAGAACTTGAATGCAGTGCATTATTCTTAAAGTCCAATTTAAAGTTAAATTTTCTGAGGAAATCAATTCCAAGTATTAAAGGATCTCTTATATCAGTCACATATGCCATATGATGGTAAATGGCATTTCCAAATGTGATGGTCAAGTTAATTTTTCCAGATATTTTGATTTCGTCACCGGTCACTGTCTGGAGTTTAACGCAGGGCCGCGAGTAGATGATCTTCTCTTTTAGTTCTTGAGCCAAATCTGTTTTAATGATGGTTACGTTGGCTCCAGTATCCAAAATCATGGCAGGTGGTGGTATTAACTTGGCCGTAGACGTAAAGTCTATTATAGTCGCCACTCATCGATAAAACATGAAATACTGTAAACTGGGACTCTTTAATTTCTGGCAACCTCCGTCCCGCGTGATGGCCTTCCCTTAGTTTCCCTACAGTGATGGCGAAGCTTAGTTATTTTCTTTAGTTAGTCGTACAGGGCAGTTTCTCTTCACATGTCCATCTCTTCCGCAGCATTTATCTTTGAATCCTTTACTTCATTATTACTTTCAAAGCTGCGCAATCTCTTTAAGATTTCTGCGAGACTTCTCTTCATTTCATTTTCATCAGCTGTTGTATCCTCTAATGAGACTGCTCTGATGGAATGGCGGTCGTTACGGGAGGCTTGTTGGGCTGCCTCTATCTTAAGTGCGTAGCTTAAAGCAGATTCAGCATCCCTGATGTTGAAGAGTCTAAGTGCTTTTTTGATTTCTAGATTTCGAACGGCATTGATAAAGTACTGAAGGGCCAAGTCATTCCGAGTGTGAGCATGGCAGTCTGAGAATGCTAGGTGTGACAGTCTCCGAATATCCGCTGAAAACTTTCAACCGCTTTCTGGTAACGGGACTTTAGTTGGAGGCGACTATAGTCCTTAGAACACTTTTCTCCGAAACGCAGCTCTGGTTAGGGCCTCAAAGTCGTTCCCTTCTTATTTAGAAATATTTCTCAGTATCTCGGCGGCATCTCTTCGTAGTGCTGCTGCTAAGTGGACTGACTTGGCAGTAGAATCCCAGCCGTTAGCTTTAGCTACGATGGAAAGCTGCGTCTTATATACCTACCAAGAGAAACTGCCGTCATAGGTGAATAGCTAAATAAATTCCTGAGTCTGGCTTCTTTTATCTCTCTTTTCAGTTTCTTGGGGCATGGTGATAACTTCTCTTCCACGTTTCTCTCAAGTTGTTCCTCTACTTTCTTTATGACCTTCTATTTAAAATTCTCTTCCATCTTCATAAATCTCTCTTCAAAATTCCTTTCTACCTTCATAACTTTCTCTTTAAAATTTATTTCAATCTTCATAACTTTCTCTTCTATTCCATCTACTCTGTTTTCCATATCTAATAACTTACTTTCAATCACTTCTTTTAATGTCAAAAGCTCTATCTTCATATAGCCTTGCTTAGATTTGATTTCCTCAGTCAACCCGTCTTTTATCTCTTTCATTTCTTCATTCAAACTGTCTTTAAATTCTCTTTGCTCAGTTTTCATTTTCTGTTTACTGTTTTCGTTTCTTTCATTTCTTCGGTCAATCAATCCCTCATCTCCTTTTGTCCCGTTTCCATTTCTTCTATCAATGCAGATGATAACTCATTCATCGTGTCAGTTAGGCCTTCTAGAAGTTTCTTCATTTCTTGTTCCCTAGCTCTAGTTATCACCATTCACAGACAATCCCACTTCTGACACCAAAAATGTTGCGTACTTGGGGGCTTGTAAGTTGTCCGAGAATGAAATACGAAACTTGCAAAAATTCAGTGATTTATTCGCAGAAAGTTCCAGAAAAGTACAGGTCTATAAACCAAGTATCAGCTTCAATTAAACCAGTAAACACAGCTTAGACAACAGCCGTTAACAGCAAAATTACCGTACAAACTGTTATACAAAGAGGCTCAAAGCAAATCAAGCATTTGACGAAATTGACACAGATCTGAGCTGACCGCCTTGGCGAAAAAAACGCTATTTTTATACTTTTCTATCGAACCCAGACTGTTCTGGAAAATTCTCGTATCTCATCAGACAATGAGGTTAGAGCTTCCATATTTGGTACATGTCTAATAAGAATTTTCTCGCAAAGGTTGCCAAAAAAATCGCTATGGAGGGAAACAATCGCCAAATACACTACTTCCCTTATTGGAGCTTTTTAATACGTTTTTAAGGAAAAAGTAGGCTATTTTAACGCTAAAACGTCTAGAAATGCATAAAATTAGCCTTTTATCATCTTTCTAAGCCTCTTTGAAAGGATTTATACAAAAATAAACACAATTATTTACAATTCCGTAACAATATTAAAATATGAGAGAAAATGCTAAAAATATTTAATGCATATGGAGGTATTTTTGACAGTAATGTAGATTTCGTGACGTTTATAAGTTTAAAATGCATATAAAACTAAGCGGTTACACTGAGAAAAAAATATACCGCTTTCCTCCAGAATGAATAAGTGGCCACTTCCTAAATCACTTAACTAGAAATATAGATTTCCGAGCTATGCGTGTAAGGCACGCCAATAAACTGAATAGACGAAATTATCGAGAATTTCTAGTGTACACATTTCTAGATGGTGAAACAATATTCTAAATGCTTTAAAAATTTTGAATCCTTTGTACTGCGAGAAATTCTCGCTGTATTTTCTAGAATTTGTAATAAACCAAGATTATAGTTGCAGAAACCCGCCTCATGTAGTCTCATTTATTTACAGAGATTTTTAAATAACTTTGCCCTCGAGAATATAGACAAACGCTCTAGAATTCTAATAGGGGCTTCTAAAACTCGCTTTTCAAGGGGACTAGAATTTATAAGGATGACATGGAACTATTTTTCTAGAGCCACAACTTAGATTCTAAATGTCAGTTACAGAATTTTTTCTCAGTGTAACGAGTTTTGTCTTTTAAATGAGTCTCACAAGAAGAGCACGCAAACATGGGACATTTAATTTGGAATGAGCTTGGTCAGAATTATAGAATAACATGAATATAAAAACATATTAAAGCAATAGCTCGCACTAGCCAAACTATCTGGAGAAAAATGTTAAAAGGTTTCAGTAACTGCTTACGTACTAGTTATTTACCCTAAATGACAAATGACAACGTTCCTGTGGCGAACTTAATAGCCTGCGCAGCTGCAGTTTAGAGATTGCCAGTTCGATGCTACTTAACGGTAACCTCAAACAAACAAACAAAAAAAAACTTTATATATTTAACTTAATTTTTCTTATATTATATATTTTTTTTTAATTCTGAAATTTTTCTTAACGATTTAAAAATTTGCATTAAATGTTATATATATATGCATTAGATAGATAGATAGATACACAGATAGGTAAACAGTATTCAAACAAATTAAATAGTGTCTCTTCCAATCAATATGTTTTCTTTAGAAAATTTTGTAGACGATTCTGCTGCAATTAAATTTTTTCAAATAATTAAATGTACAACTTATACGTCAACATACTTTAATCTAGTGTTCAATGCTTCAATCTATAATGATTATTAATTAACAATTTCTTCGTCAATTTCTGATACACTAGCAATACCTTTCTTAACCGATATTTATCAGTTTATAATATTTTACCCAAACTCTGTATAATAATGAAACACGAAACAAATACTATGTCTTTTTACTACAAATTACAAAAATTAACTGACGATGTGAAAGAAAGATTATTTAAAAGCATATAATAAAGATATACGAAATTTAGGGTGATTTATGCAGCAGCAAAGAAAATATTTTTCCTTTAAATAATAATCAGCAGACTTTTTATTAGGAAGTTACTTGCGTTTTTATCTTTCTCTACAAGAAATAAAATTGAAGCCTCTCTCTAGTATTTAAAAGACAATAAACATATTAAAACAGAAACAGAAGGCTGAAAAGAAAATTTATAGAGCAAACAATTTATAGATTCCTGCTGTCTTTCTTAAACTGCGGCTTATTTTATACTGTTAGTTTTCCCTTTATTTCTACATCTGGTATTCAATGTTTTATTTATTTACTTATTTATTTATTGCTTTAAAGAATTACGAACGGTTGTTAAGATTTATGATTATAAAATTTAATCTTCTAAATAATTAAATCCTAAATTTGAAAATTAAATAAACAATAATAAATAAATAAATACATTATTATTTTTATTTGAAAAAAAAAAAAAAAAAAAAAAAAAACTATGAATGTAATAAAGTTACAATTTTCTGTTTATAATATTTATAATTTTCTATAATTTTTTAATACAATTATAATTATTTTAAATATAAAATAAAAAATAAATTAATAGAAATGAGTTACCTTCTAGTAAAATCTAAGAGTGGTTCTGTGCTCAAAGCTGGTAGATGTGAAGTGCCAGGTTCGATTCCAGGTTGCTCTCATCGCCCTTGCTGTTCGGAGTTTTCCGTGTTTTTTTCGAAACTTGCGTGGATACGGGCTAGGACCCCTTAGAAAGACCCCCATGGAGGGCACTTCCCCTCAGGCTTAGGACTCTAGTCAACTCAAACACAAAACACTTCCAGAAAACAGCCACGAACGCTATAAAGTACGTCATTGGTGAGCTAACATTTTGGAGAAATATCTTATACATAAAGAGCTACTTTAAAGCTTTTTTTTTCCCCGAGATTTTTGGCTAGTACGAGCTACTGCTTTAACATATTATTACCTTCACATAAAACACCAGCTCTCCGTAAGTTAGTCCGAGCTGCATTTTTCTTGCCTTAACTTCTGCTTGTCAATACACTGATTTCTTTAACTCAAACATATGCTTACTCTATATTTTCACAATGACCTTAACATCCTGTTTAGAAAGCAGGGTTTCTGTTAAGTAACAAGTATTTTAATCTTTTTTATTAAAATGTATATAATTTTTTTTTCTGTCAAGCATACATATATATATTATATAAGATTAGTGTGGAATTGTTGATAAAGTCTTAATATGTTATTTTTCATTTAGAATGCATTCTACATGGGCGAGTTATTAGTGATTTATTTCATTATAATTAAACAGTCCGAATAAAACTAACATAAAGTAACTATTTACTAAAAAATATATTAATGATATTTAAAAATGTATATTCTTTAAAATCGTATATGTATGTATATATATCTATACTAATATATAAATGCGAAAGTTTGGATGGATGGATGTTTGTTACTCAATCATGCCACAACGGCTAAACGGATCTGGATAAAATTTGGTACAGAGATAGAGAATAGTCTGGAATAGAACACAGACTACTATTTATACCGGAAATTTGATTAGATTTTTTAAAACTAATTAAAATATGAAAATAATAAACTGGTAATTGACTTAATATAAGCCATTTAAAATTTTAATTGTTGCTAAAAAAAAGTTTACGAGTTATTTTTATTTATTTATTTATTGTTTTCAACATAAAATGAAATATGCTTTCACGCGAAAAATAAAAAGTTACTAAATGTTAAATTGGTCGATGAGAAAATGACACTTTATAATTTTAAAATAAAATAGCAATATTACAAATCTGACATATTTCTTCTGAATTTTATTTCATAGCATTTTTTTTATATACCTTAACTTCAGATTTTTTTTTTTTTTTTTTTTAAGTACGGCGGATGAAACACGCTTGGCATAAAAGCTAATTCAGCATTATATTAAAGGTATTTTCTTATTGATAATTCTGGACAATTTTTTTTTATTTTGATGCTGAAGTAGATCGGACATTTTTCGCCAAGGAAAAGATAGAAAGAAATACGCAAGCGAAGTGATGACGTCATTGGATATTCGTGGATGCAAGAAAAATATTTCCTATGTTAAACGCCCATTAGATATTTTGTAAAAAAATATTAAAAATCGAGGAAAATTATTTCCCGATTTTAATCCCCATATTTAGGTATAGATATGTATTAGTTATCCTGTCCATGCGTTAGATTAAGTTATTTTTGTTGTAAAATTGACAAAATTTGAATTTTTAATTTCAAAACTCTAGAAAAAAAGATGGCAAACTTCCATGTTCGATTGAAAACACAAACATTTCATTTCAAAGGATAATATTACACAATAAATATCCAACTAATATACTAATTAAAAGGAAAATGATAAATATTCTATCATAATTTGAAGTCAAATTTATTTAAAATGTCTAAATAAAGTATCTGATATAAGATACTAATATGTTGCAAGGGAGTAGATTTGATATCGGTCACCTTTGGCAGAAAAAAAAAATCGCCAAATTATCTGGCGAACATAATTTAATTCCTTTCAAAAATCATGGTTATTTTTACAACTTATATTAAGAGAGTAATGAATAATATGAAACAATATTTCGTACAATGCATATTACGAAAATATACATCTGGCATGTATAGTTTCGTATTACGTTTTTGATCACCAAATACAATAAGCGCCAAGAACGACAGAGTTTTGAAATTTAAAATTAAAATTTTGTCAATTTGACAGCAAAATAACTCAATATAACACATGCACATGGTAACTAATACATATATATACCCAAATATGGGGATTAAAATCGAGAAATGATTTTCCTCGATTTTTAATAATTTTTTACAAAAAATCCAATGGGCGATTAACACAGGAAATCATTTTCTTGCAACCACGGACGGTCAGTGATGTCACACTTTGCTTGCGTATAGGAACAATAATCGCATAAATTATATTTTGGTCTAAAACGGCAACAAAAATTCAAAAGTCGCCAAGGGCATTAAAGCTGTACCATGATCAAGTTTACATATTAATTAGTTAATTTATTTTTCTATGTACCAACTACTATTAACTAAGCATGAAGTATATATAACCACAAAATAATAATAATAATAATAATTGTCTCATGCGATAGAAGTAGCCGATCATAGCATATTGTAATATTATATCTGGCTTGAAATTGCTGTCATTCTATGGTTGATCGATTAAATCAAATAAATATAGGAAATAACTTGAGAGCAAATATTATGTATATCACGTATAATGTTGTTCATATGTAACTGGGATTCAGATATAAAAGAGCTACTTCAAATTTTTCGATACTGTCCGTATCGAAACTGTCATATATGATAAGCACCCTAACGGAAGCCCACGGGTAAGCCATTGTCGCAGGCAATAGGGACAGGCACCGGTGATTGCAAGGACAAACAAGTTGCTGCCGAAGGCAGCGGGAAACCAAAACGAGCTTTTGACCGATTTCAGTTTTTTTTTTTCATAAAGCTATATAGAAAAGAGTTTTTTTTTTTAAATATAGTGACCAGTGGAACAGTTCGTCCAAAATTGTTTAAGAACTAAAATATTATTCAACAATTCGCCGGGAGATAAAGAAAAAATCATTTCTTTGTTAAAAAAAAAAAAATAAATAAATAAAACCTTAAAAATTTGAAACTCATAAATGTTACATGAATTTCACCACATAATTAAAATTTTAATTCACCAGTCACCAAATTATTTTTAGAACCAGATTAATATTGTGCAATAGTGAACTAAAATCATACAAAGAAAGATTTCGAAATAAAATTCATAATTGACGACCCAGTTTTTATACTTTCGCAACGCAGTACTGTTTTAGTACAGGATCCCTATGAACGAATTTTAAATTTTTATCGCCATGTTGGCAATATCTTTTTATTTATTTATTTATTTTGGCATTAAAAGTAAATAAATAATTAAAAACTAATTCCTATTTTGATACTTTTCATGATGTTTTTTAGTCAATTTATGATAATAAATCATATTCAGTCATTTAATGTTGTATACAGATCGGTATTAGAATAAAAATAAATTGTATATTTTTCCCGTAGATCTTTCAATGAGTTACAAATTGTTTTGAGTATACTTTGTCAGACTCTGTTTTGCACAGCACCACAATGATAAGGTTTCATTACATTACATATTATGATCAAACCGTCAGTTCCCACACATAGACATCAAAATTTTCACGTGAACGAAGTCGCGGGTAAGAGCTAGTATATATATGTATATACGAGAGATTGAAAAATATAGCTATATGAGTATACTTATGAATTTATAAAATTCGTAAATTTCAACGTGGGCCAAATGCAGCCCAGGGTTACAGGTTATCCATCCATCGTTTTTATAATTTAGAAATTTGGAAATGTTTGCCGATTCAGCTTTTATATCGTGTAATTATAATAGTTATTTATCATTCCTCCTTTGTTTAAGTTGCATTCATACATACGTACCATCTCAAATGAAGCGCAATTCAACATAGTATTTATTTATTTATTTATTTTATTTTTTATATCAGAATAAATAACCCAGATTCTGAATAAATAATAAAAAAAAAAGTATTCCCAGATAAACTTATGTAAATTTCATTTTGTGCAATTCTTTTAATTTTAAAGCATTTTAGTTAGCATATATAAACTAAATATTTAAATATGTTTATGAAAATAATACATATTGAAATCATAATATAATAAAGAATTAAAAAAAAAGACTAAAAGAAGTTTAGATTCAAATAATTTAGTTATAGATTAAATTTTATAAAAATATTAACGTTTATTTTTTTTTAACCGTTTATAATTAATAATATTGTCGTATACATTTGCTTAAGTGTGCAAAACTTCTTGATACTAAACAAACAAACATAAACGATAACTATCAAACAAGTTTTGATATATTATAATACATAGATTGAGAGTCCTTAAACAGACTATTTGATAAAATGATTATGAAACATTAGATTGCCTGAAAGACTTGGAAACTTATTTGTATAATACTGTAAACATTAAAGTGTTTGTACATAATCAGTAGTTTAAATATCGTTATTATTTAGTTGCAGATTTTAATAAGTTCCATTAACTTTGAATTTTAATATTTTAGTGCATGTTTTAAATTAATTTTATAAGTATTTTTTTTACTGAAATTTTATTATTTATCAGCTTAGTTCCCCCACCTTTAATATAACGAATTTGTAAATGTGACATCTTTGCTCTTGAAAATCAAAATACAATTTTAAATAGATTGTAACCTCTTTTAAGATACTTGCAAGGGATATTAATAAAAAAAATTCTTTTTTTAACTTTTAGAAGAAAACAAATCTTCGAGTAAAGCCAGAATTGATCTCTTATAGTTAATACTAAAATATGTTAGCAAAATTTCAATCTTAGCAAAAATTAAATAATCATCTATTGAACTTTTTTTTTTACAGCTTTTGAAAATAAATCTCTTATTGTAAGTTAGATAGAAATCAAGTTAAGTTCATGTGGAGCGGAGTTCAATCCCAAAACGGTACTTAAATTTGAAAGTATGATGAATAACTCATAAAAGTTTTATTGCAATTTTTTCCGAATCGAATATTCGAAATGTAAATCATATTTTATTACAAAGGATTTTTTCAATAAATATTATAAGAAAACTCTCATAAGTAATATATTTTCCATTTTCAGAAAAAAAGTGCAGTGTTATGGAGCGTGAAATGATTTTAAGAAAGATATAGCGCTTTAAATTTTGTATTGTATTTAATTTTTTATTACAATTGGCAATTTATCCTTTTATTAAAGTAACTGCAGTTAAATATTATATGCTATGAGAAATGATTAATGGAAAATGTCTGTTTTTTAGTGAAATTAAAAAATTATATGCACTAGTTATTTCTGATTGCAAGATCGTTAAAAGATTTTAGAAACTTTTTTTAAAATTCAATAAAAGGTTAAATTTTTAATCAATGAAATACTTTTGACATATTTTTAAAACAAATATTTTGTTTTAAATTGAACAGATATTATTTAATTTGAAGTTAAGTTATGTTCCATGTCCAAATGCTACTTAAATTTTCCTTTTTACAAGTTTTCAAAATAGATTTTTAAAACTTAAAGAAAATTTCCATGTAGATGTTTATTAAAGGTATTATAACGAAAAAGTTATGATATATTTTTCGCCTTTTAGCATAAAAGTGGCATGTTTTAGAGCATGGAGCAATATTAGAAAGTCTTAAAAAAAAAAAAAAAAAAAAAAAAAAAAAAAAAACGAGAAGGATAATAATGTAACACAATAAATTTTATAAAATTTCGTATAAAATTAAAACAGAATCTTTCCAATTAAACACCAGATACAATTTATATGTCATTGTAAATAATAATTAAATTTTTTCATTTTTAGTAAAGCTAAAGTTATGTTTTATTGTTAATGTGCAAAACGAGAGCTTCAGAAACTGACCAAAAACTAATTTACCAAAAATTGAAATCATACAAAATAAAAGTTGAACTATAACAAATAATGATAATAATAATAGTAATGATAATAATAACCCTAAGCCTATTTTTGTTTTCTAAGCAATAAATAAAAAATTCTGCACAGAATAGAATTCAGTTTAGTACGACATGACTTATTTTAATCTATTCTTTCAGATAAAGGCATTTGGTAACTATTTTTAATTCCATAGCATCAGTTACTATATTTATTTCTTTAAATTTCTTTGGATTAGGAATAGCATAGAAGTCCTTTGAAGAATTTTAAATTTTTGTTGTCATTTTGGCGATGAACTAAAATGGGTATCGCAAATGCATACGTATCTTGCAAGAAACGTCGGAGCTAGTTCGGTGCCAAATTTCAGATTTAGCAAACAGGTCCTATACGCAAGCGAAATGTGATGTCACTGACCGTCTTTGGATGCAAGAAAAATATTTCCTATTTTAATCGCCTATTGGATTTATTGTAAAAAAAATATTAAAAATCGACGAAAATTATTTCAGTATTTGGTATAGATATGTATTAGTTATCGTATGCATGGGTTAGATTGCGTTATTTTGCTGTCAAATTCACAAAGTTTTAATTTTAAAATTCAAAACTCTGTCATCCTTGGCGTTTTTTGTATTTGGCGATCAAAAACGTAATACGAAAACATACTTTCGTAATATGTATTACACGAAATATTGTTTCAAATTATTCATCACTCTCTTAATATAAGTTGTTAAAGTAACCATAATTTTTGAAAGGAATATACGCCAGATAATTTGGTGATATATATTTTTTTTCCGCCAAGGATGACAGATATAAAATCTATTCCGCTGAAACATATTTGTATCTTATATCAGACACTTTATTTAGACATTTGTTAACAAATTTGACTTCAAATTACGATAGAATATTTATTATTTTTCTTTTAATTAGTATATTAGTTGGATATTTATTGTGTAAATATCATCTTTTGAAATGAAATGTTTATGTTTTCAATGGAATATGGAAGTTTGTCATTTTTTTTTTTTTTTTTTTTTTTTTTTTTTGGGGGGGGGGGGGGGGGTTGAAATTTAAAATTCAAATTTTTATCAATTTTTCAGCAAAAACAACTTAATCCAACGCATGCACAGTGCACACGTTAACTAATACATATCTATAACCAAATATGAAGATTAAAAATTTCCCTTGACATTTAATAATTTTTTACAAAAAATCCAATGGAAGATTAACATAGGAAATCTTTTTCTTGCATCCATGGATGGCCAGTGACGTCATCACTTCGCTTGCTGAAGTTGTTCAATTTCTGTAACACGATTTTTTGAAATTTTATTTAAATTATTAAAAAAAAATATATCTGAATGTCAATTTTTTTAGACATAAAAAAAAAAAAATATTTACTCACTTATTTATTTATATATTTATTTATTGACCCCCCCCCCTTTTTTTTTCATTTTAATAATTTTACAGTTAAAATGGGATGTTTATTTAACATCTTCTGAATCAATTATCTGATTGAATTTAAAAATACGGCATTAGCTAGATTAATTAGTGTATATATATATATATTTATATATATATTAATAAAGTCTAATAATCCGAATAGATAAAATGGCAAACTTTCATCTTTATATATTTTAACTAAAACAAATATTTTCGCACATTCATTCAAGGTTATACATAAAAATATACGTAAAATTATTCCGAAAGGAGTTGTATCACCTGTCTTACTAGAAAAAAAAATCTTTTAAAAACAAATTTTATGTAGTAAATTGTATATTAGTTAAATTTGAGTGAGTGGAGTTCAATAACCAAACGTTACATAAATTCTAACATAAGATAAATGATTCATAATATTTTCTCTTGACAGATTTGCCGAAGAGAATTTTAAAATTTAAATCAAATTTTATCATAGATACTTCTTTTACGTTTTATGAAAAATATTTAATGATATATTTTTCGTACTTCAGCATAAAATGGTATGATTTAGAGCATCAAAAGATTGTAAAATGTATTTGAAAATCACGAGAATGATAATATGATAACTCTGTAAATTTTATTAAATTTTGTATGTATATGATATATATATATTGAATGAAGCTGGAGATAGAATTTATAAATCATTGAAAATAATTATTAGAAAATTTCAGTTTTTTAGCAAATTTGAAAACTTCAATACCTAATATTGTAGTAAATATTGAAATCTTACAAAAATTATCTATTATCTAACAAAAAATGTCGTATTTCTTTTGAAAATAAATTCTGCATTGTAAATCAAATAAAAGTCCAGTTAAGTTTTAATGAGTTTTTTTTTTTTCTTTGTGGCTTATTCCTAAAGGTCTAACTGCAAGCTAGACCATGTACAGGTGGTCGCGGATCTTCAAAAGGTCATATACAATAATAGGTGTAGTTATAAGGTCTTTATGCAAAACCCCCACGCAGTGGAGAGGATGTTCTGGGGCTGCTGACTTGCACTTGGTACATTCACGATAAGATTTCTGTCCATCAATATATGTAAGGCTCCCAATATGTCCACTCATGAGCTTGCTGATGGCGGTCTGCTCAGCAAAAATCTGTAGACACAGGAGCTAAGCCAGTCTTCTGCTTTTGGGTGCTCCGGCTCTTCTTATCCGCAGAAGCTGCTCACCATTTTCTTACCATTTTCTTTTGCTATGAGTTGAAATGAGTTGAAATTACTGGCCAAACCATAATTATACATGAAAGAAAATAAATGAGTCATGCATATTTTCCTCGAAATTATTTTAAATAGAAAACTATTTAAATCATATATATATATATTTAAATCATATTTTTCAATCATATTTTTCAATCATATATATATATTTAAATCATATATTTTTTAACGTTTTATGAAAAATATTTTGAACGATATATTTTTCGCATTTTCGCATAAATATAAGCATATATTTTATACAGCATGGAAAAAATTTAGAAGGTGTTTAAGAAAACGAGTATAATAATATAAGAATACATTAGTTTTTATAACTAGTGGATCTGTAGATTAAGAGCCTCAACGTTCTGTTTGCATCACACGTTATTCAGCAAATCATTTTTATTTATTACATATTATTTAAAATAATTACATATATATATATGTATACATATATATATATATATGTATACATAGAGAGAGAGAGAGAGAGAGAGAGAGAGATAGAGAGAGTATATATATATTTTCTGATTGTATATAAAAGTATCAGCGACACATAAAAAAAATAAATGAATAAAAATAAAAACACTGTTGAGTCGTTTGTTTTGTGTCAAATACTCTGGATTAAAATTTATTCGCTACATTCCCAGTTTTTAAATAGTATTATAATTAAAAGTTTACATATTGTTCGTGTTGTAAATGATAATTTTGGCTAAATAAGTTACTGGCAAAGAATATTGTAGATTCAGATTTTTGAAAATAAAACACGTTGCTTTGCCATTAATTCTACTTAAACATTGCATTATAGACGTTCGAAATGATTAAAAGATAAACAACTAAAAATAAATAATTAAAATAAATATTTCATTTTGTTTTAAATAACTGTTTGATCGTAGAATAGAGGACATTACATTTTAACACAGGAAAAGGATTTAAGTTTGAATAATCGGTTGCGGTTATAATTTAATTTTTATAAAGAAAGCAAAAATTAAATATTAATAAGTGTTTTGTCATGGAGAAGTTTGCATACATCTTAATTCTACATGACAGAAATAATCTTGAATAATAACTATTTTATGAAATGCACGTTTGTAATATTTTACTCGATAAAGAAATGTTTAGTTTAAAAACAAAATAAGGAATTGATAAAAAATGCGTAGTTTTCGTTTCCGATGTTTCATTCCACTTCCCTTTAAACAAAAGAAAATATATGAAAGCACACGTGTATTGGAAATACAAACTTGGATTTATTTTAGAATTTCTCGATTCTCTTAGTTTTTTAAAATGCATATCTTCAAAGTAACTGGTATTTCCATTCCCAGAAAATGGTTTTTATTAAAAAATTGTGTAATAAAAACAAAAACCCTTTTGCGTGAATTCAATTTTTTCCGATTTCTCCGCGTATTTTAAAATTTATTGTTATGCTGTGCTTTATTTGTTTGAAGCATATATGTGAACTTTACTTTTTTTCTATTCAAATGGAATGAAGAAAACAGGTATTGGAAATACGAAACTTTGAATTTTTTAATACACCGAAAAATAAATAAATTTCTAAATAGAAATTTTAAACAACTACGCATGCGATACTTTATTTCATAAACAAAAGTTACTTAAACTTTGTATTTTGAAAACAGAATCGGGTAAAATAGAAACAGAATAAGAAAATAAAAAAAAAAGAAAAGTCGAAACTTATGAGAGAAAAACAAAACAGTTCATAAAGCTATTTTTTAAAATAACAAACGGAAAAATAAATTGAAACATCATAAAATTAGATTAGAACCAAACATAAGCTTTATAGGAAAAGAGACAGAAAATGAAAATTGTATAAGAAACAAATTTAAAATCACTTTGAGCTTCATGCATTAAGTATGAATGAATTTTAAGGAAACAATTATTATAATTAAGATTAAAAACTATTAAAAGTTAAAAATTAAAAAACGTTTCACGTGTATATATAATATATAAAAAGTAACAAACCACTTTAAAAAACATGTAGATAAACTATTTTTAATAAAAACGACACAAACTTTTCGCCATTATAACAATAGCATCATCAGGTATAATTGCGTTACATAGAACCAGTAATATATAAAAAAGAGAAGTTCAAACGGTTTAAAGTTACGGTTACAATAAAAAAATTTTTTAAGTTACGGTTACAATAAAATTTTTTTCATTTCAATATCATTTTCAGAATTTTTTTTCTTTTCTTTCTTCTCTATGAGCACAACGTGTGCCATATTTTATGAAGTGATGCAGCATCCTTGGAGTTAATAACTTTTTTGTACTTGATAATATTCACTGCTTCTGTCATTAGCAGGTCTTGAAAGTCACGAGGGGCTGAAATAACTTCGGACTGGGTCCACAGAGGAACAGCTCCAGGGTGCTCGTAGACTTTCTTTACGAGTTATAATGGAGTATATAATATCTTATTGTTATAATGGCGAAAAGCTTTGTGTCGTTTTTAATAAAAATAGATTATCTACGTGTTTTTTAAAGTGGTTTGTTACTTTTTATAAATTATTATAATGTATATTACAAAATTACATTATTGTAGTTTTTATTTTATTTTATTTTATTTTATTTTATTTTTTAGCTAGACAAACATCTTTAATTTAAATACGATAAAGTTAATCTAGAAAATGTAAGATGTGAATTTTTTTATAACAATCTAATCATTTCAACGGTATATATATATAACTTTTTTAGTAACTCATTTAACGCAGCATGATATACACTATCTATCAATAAGTATTTGAACACATTCGAATTTGGACACTTTGTCAAACATATAGGAAAGGACTTTAGAAATCATCTTGAAACTTTGGTAGTGTAAATAACATGCTCTACCTCATATATTTCAGCAAAATTTGTATCCTTAAGAGTAAAATCGGATCAGTAAAAAATTATACAAAAATCAAAATATTTTGGATCACCCTGAAAAAAGCTTTAAATGCGTTTTGACTGTAGTATGTGATTATGAGAATTTTTTTAATTTTGCATAAATTTTTATGAGGCGACCACATATATGGAGATATAAAGGTTTAAAAAAATGCAAAAGAAATTTCCATTTTTTACTTTATCTTAGAAATAGGGTCGAGAAAGTATTGTTTTAGGGTCAAATTTTCGAACGTGAGTTTTTTATATATCTGATTGTTGTGAGGTCCCCTGATTCAAAAATCATGTTTTTAGCGAATTGTCTGTGTGCCTGTCTGTCTGTCTGTGTGTCTGTTATCAGCATATCTCAAGAACAAATAGTAGCAGAAATTCCAAACTCGGTATTCTAAATGTGTAACAGGGATGCTACAGTCAGCTTTTCGTTGAGATGAAGCAATTGGTTCGTGTACAGGGACACTCAAAAGTATTCAAATACATGACGTCTATGGGGGAAATTGCAGGTAAGAAGAGTTTAACACGGTAGCACTCGCTGGGGTGACCCCAGCAGGGAAAATTTATTGGAATATGTAGCCGGTTTCGAAAAATCGCCAACATGGCTCTTTTCTTATCGTGTCGAAAATTGCAACCCTCCATAGTCTATGTAAGAGAATGAGAGTTACGTCAAACAGAACTCTGAATACATGTGGATTAGACTAGAAAGGGTTTATTAGGGTCGCTCTAGAACTGCATAGTGAGCTATTGGAGACAATACTGTTTTCAAGCCTAGGGTTGAAAATACGTATGGAAACAATTTATTATATATACACATACATGTTTTAATACATATATATATAATTTAAACATTATATATAAAATTTAATACACATAATATTATATGTAAATAATATAATATTTTAACACATCCCTTAAAGTTAATCACAGACTATCGCTAATATCCCACTGCGCAGTTCTGGTTAGACGTTAAACTCACTCAACCTCATTCTTGATGAAAAAAAAAAGAAAGAAAAGAAAAACTCCTCCAAACGCCATTTTTTAAAAATAACTTTTGGGGAAAAAAAATTTAAAATCGATTATACACTAATCTCTATAAGCATATAGTGAGCGTCTGCAAAAAACGAAAAAAAAAAAAAAAAAAACGAAAAAAAATACTGAATATTTAAATTTAGTTATAATATATTACCTTAAGAGGCCTCTCCACTTATCGTCCCCAGAAGCCAGAGCCAATGTTATTCTATCGTAAATTTCTCCCCATTATAATTCGTTACCTAATATATATTTTTTAATTCCGTTTTCAGATTAAGAAACTTCACAACTATTAAACAAGTTATCGCTTTCTAAGCATTATTTAAAAAAAAAAAAATAATATTTTATTCTGGGGCTGTAAAATGCGAATTTTCACAATGTTAATTTTTTAATTTTTGAGCTTAAAAATGAAACCTTAAAAATATAAAAGATCAATTTTAGAAAGCGATAAATTGTTTAATAGTTGTGAATTTTCGGAAAGTGAAAACGGAATTTAAAAATAAGCATTAACGAATTATAATGGGGCGAAATTTACCATAGAATAACAATGGCTTCGGCTTTCGGAGACGATAGATAGAGAGAGTCCCTTTAACTTTTTGGGGAGAGGTAACCTACTTGAGAAGGGCCGAGCTGAAAACTTTAAGATTAAAGGTCCGATATTTGTGACAGCCAAAGAGCATCATATACACTATTAATAGCTGGTGCACCATTAGTGTATAAGACAAGCAATATTTAGTGGTTGTTCCTTGTTCAGAGATTAATATTTCTTGGAGTTATCAAAGCAGGTAAGCCATTCCCACTCAGAAGATAAAAAGGGTGAATGACAGACTGTAGCCGGACGCAGTAGTTCGGTTGGAACAGCGTTGAACTCGTAGTTGGAAGGTTGCGGGTTCGATACTCGAGTCGGACAAAGATCGTCGTGTACACTAATAATGGCTGGTACACATAAAATTCGTTGTCGATGCAATGTCTTCTATGTTTCCATACAAATTGCATCTAGAGGGGTAACCGAAGCGGAGAGGCATCCCTTCCGTGGAGGATCTAAATTCTGATTACATGTCTCCGGACCATCTTTAGGGTGCACCCAATTACCCATAGAGCAGTACTAATGTGACGTTAAAAATCAACCAACTTACTACAAAACGTCTCCAATTGCCCATTGCGTAGCATAACGTAACGTTAATCTCGCTCAGCGCGGCTCTCTTAAATTTTATTCACTAAAATATCATTATATTAATTAGACCGGTAGCACTTGCGTGGACCACCACACCCTGCTACACCATTGAGTCATCACAACCTGCTAAAACTTTTTATTGTAGAATTTGTACTTGTTTATTAAGAATCATCCCTTAAGCAACTGCTTCTAAAATGGCTTACTTGAACAAGGTGGGACGGTATCCTACTTAATAAAACGTCGGGCTCGTAACAGAAGTATTGCTCGTTCCATATTCACAATGGTCAAAGATCGTCGTGTACTTTAATCCGGTAGCACTTACGCGGGGTGACAGAGTAACGCCAGCGGGGAGAATTTAGTTGAATAGTATGCCTGCTTCTAAAAAATCGCCAACATGGCGTTTTTTCTATCTTGTTGGAAATTGCAACTCTGTAATGTCTACAAAGAGAGCGACAGTTTCGGTGAACAAAATAAAATGCTAAATACGCGTGGGTTGGGTGGGATAGGGGTTATTAATGAACTGCGATGTGAGCTATTGGAGACTGTCTGCGACACGCGCCTTAAGGATATATATTTCTTATATTGTATATTTACAAATAAATATACGTATGTGGTTGACACTGAGAGCGCTTTTCGTCGCACTAGTGCTATGCTATGGGGAGTTGGCGACGGTCTGGGACTCAATCCTAAGGATGGACCGGAGACATCGTATCTCAATTTTATCCTCAGTAGAAGGGAGGGCATCTCCCCTTCGGTGGCTATCACGAGATATTACTTCGGATGGAAACATAAAGGACATTGTGTACACAAGATTTTACGTGTATCCATCATTTATGTACAAAACTGTCTTCAGCCAACTCAACTATCGAACCAGCAATCTTTCAATTATAAGCTTGGTGCTCTATCGACTAGGATATGCATACTAACACACACGCACAAGAATTGGATTATACTTTAATTTCTCAGAGGGTTTATGTATGTTTTGAGTTTACGTTGATTTGAACAATCTCCTAAACCGACATTTTTGTCACTGGATATGTGTTCAAGCTAAACAAGGAAAATGAGGATTTTAAAACACAACAATTTACTGAAAATTTATGCATAAGAGAACTTGTTATTCACTAAATTATGTGTTTGGTTATCTTATGTGAAATGAAAAAAAAGCATAGAACATATGTTCGCCTAAAATACTGAGGACAATTAAACCTGACTCTAACAGCGAGATATTTTTCTCTACAATGAAGTACCTTGAAAATGAAACTTCCTCCAGCAGGTCGCGTGTAGGTTCCTAAATTTGCTCATCCCTTCCGTGGAGGATCAAAATTGTGGTGGCATGTCTGCGGACCACCTCTAGGGGTGCGCAGCACTAGTGCGACGTAAAACCCATCCATCCATCCTAAATTTGCTCTGAAAAATTCCTCTTAAGAAAACTTTGTTATCATCGTACCGTGAGTGAGCAAATTTTACATAGCACAAGTGCTACTCTACGGGCAATTGGAAATGTCTCGGATACACCCTTAAGGGTGGTCAAGAGGCAGACAGTCGGTAACAGAAGTCTCCGAACACTAGAAAAAATTCCTATATAAAAAAAGTACACTCAATACAGTTTTGTTAAACAAATCCTTGTCGAATCCTGTTTTTAGACCGACTACGAACAGGATTCGACAAGGATTTATTTAAAAAAACTGTATTAAGTGTATTTTTTTTATATAGGAATTTTTGCTAGTGTTCGGAGACTTGTTACCGACTGTACTATCAAAATTTTCATCCTCTACGGAGGAGACAGATCATACCAGAGATTCTTTTTGAATGATCGTCATAAAAGAATTTCAGGTAAAATACTTTCCAGTCCAACTACAACGAAGCCATAATTTCGTTAAAACTTATAATTCTATTAAAAGTCGCATTTCCATTTGGAACTTCCTTTGTAATGTTCTAATTTCATTTAACACCTTCATTTAACCAACAGAACAATTCAAATTAATTAAACCTACACAGATTTCATATGACAGACGTTCATTTCAAAATACACCTTCAACGCTGTTACATAAATATGATGCATTGACTAAACCTTTTTGCGAAGAAAACGATGACGTAAACTGAACAGAAGGAACAACCAACACGAGTGTTTGCTATCGCTGGCGAGTTAGCACAGTAAAGGCATGAGGCAGCTCCAACTGAATTCCAACTTTTCGAGGACTAGTACGCGCCTTCCAATGAAACGAATATATATTTTTTGTAAGAGGGATAGTCAACTGAGGAAAAAAATTGTATGTAGGAGTCTCGCCTACCCCCTGGGGGGTGGAAGTCCCCCCTCGAGGGAGTAAATTTTCATGATGGATATCTTTCAAAAGAGCTCGCCAATACCTTTAAAACGGATGGATGAACCATCGATCTGCGATAATTTAAAATAAAGTTATCGATTTTTTTTTTACATTTTTTTTTTTTAAATGTAATATTGAGAATAAATTCAACTTTTGTTTTGATATTTAGTGTTATACTACTTCTTTAATAGGGAAATCGTCTGCCTTATCATAAAAGATAATTTTTTTAAATAATAATTTTAATATTTTATTTTTAGAGATATATTTTTTAGTAACCGAATTAAATTCTATATAGATGTTGTTGCATTAATGAAACTTGGGGTTGAGGGAGGCGGCAGCCCCCTCACACAGAACTAATTATCATATAAAACTCTTCCGAAGCCTAATTTGAATTGTTTAACACACGTTTACATTATCTTACCTCTTAATCTGCAACCTGTATTTATAGTATTAAATTTCAGGGTAAGAGAAAGTCGTGTGAGTGACACACCGGATTATTAAATTATAACACTTAGGGTATTAGACTCAGTGCAAAGGCTTTTTAGGCAATTTGAAAAAAAAAAT
Source organism: Salticus scenicus (assembly GCA_963930645.1). Lineage (NCBI taxonomy): Eukaryota > Metazoa > Arthropoda > Arachnida > Araneae > Salticidae > Salticus > Salticus scenicus. The sequence continues at coordinate 125,447,994 of OZ005652.1, read as the reverse complement.
TATTAAATTTCTTACGAAATATGAGGTTTTATCTATAATAATAAAAGCACTAAATAATTTTTAACTAGGCATGCGCTAGAAAAAAAAAATCATTTTCATAATTTTATAGCTAAAAGCAGGGTTTAACCTGGCAAAAAAATTACTTTAGCATTTTAGCGAAAATATGCAAGCACTATTTTAGCTTTTTCGAAAGTTAATTCTTTGGATACCATTGATTTCTTTTACTTAGCTTTGTTATCCTCAGTTTTATTTTCTATTCTTTTGTTCATTGATGATTTTAACCAAGCATCCATATTTGTGACTTTAAAAATATGAATCAGGGAAACTATGTTTTGATTTTAACAATAGAAAAAGAGGTACTCATATCATATGTGTAAAATGAAAAACCAATTGAAAAATTAACTAAAGTGTAGTGGTAGATAATCGTGAAATACTAGTGCTAAGAATGCTTCTATGAATCAAATTCTGAATTCTGACATACTTTTAAATATTTTTGCATTTAAATTCAATCATTAAAAATTAAAAATAAATTCAAATTACTATATAAATAATGATTCCCAAAAATTTCAGTCCTTTCATAGTTTTTGCCTCCAAATATTACAAAAAAAAAAAAAATAAATAAATAAAAAAGAAAAATAAAATAAAATAAAAAATAAATCCGAGTTATTATATAGAGATATTTTATACAGTTATCCAGTTTTAGCTTTTTAGCGAAATTCTGACCAACATGTTTTAGCAAAATAGGATACCTTTTAGCAAATTGCTAAAAAAACTAATGGCAGTTTAAACCCTGGCCAAAAGTATTGTGCAACGTACATGAAAACCCCAAACAAATATCGTGGAAATTCAAAAAATTATGTGAGATAGAATGAACAGAATTTCAATTCTTCTCAAAGAAAATGAAGATGATAAGGAGTTTTATCAATATTTATTTATAACCAGCGAACACTGTATTACCATTGGGCATTGATTGAATAAAAATAAAAATGTGAATAAGACCCCTTACAGTTTAGCTTTTATTTAAAAAAAACTGAAATTCTGTTCATTCTATTTCCCATAACTTTTTGAATTTACTTGGCATTTTTTTGGGTTTTTTTATTTTTTATTTTTTTAAAGTTGGAGCATGCATAGTTAAAAATTAATTAGTAAAAATGCTCATATTTTGTAAGATATTCTCCATTTTTTAAATTTTGATTGCAGTATACTTTGTCTATAATGTAGTATGCCAAATTTTCTTTGTTCGGGATCTAAAGCAATACGTGTTAAATATACTCGCCCTCTGATGAATATACTTTTAATTTTAAGCATTTTTATTAAATTATTTCAGTGATTTTTTGTTTTCTCTGTCATTAGTTTAATGGTCCTTTTTTATTATCATTCATGTTGGCGTAAGTATTTTAAGTTATTATTGTACCTTATTGGTTCTTAATCTAAATCGCAACTTTTTGTGTCAGTCTTTCCTCTAAGTTAAATTCAGTTCTATATTTTTGTGTGTTGTTATTGTTTTAGCTCTATTAATTGCTAAATTTCAAGATTAAATTTTATTACGTTATCTATCATATATATATATATATACATACATATGGATTTTTTTTTTTTTCAATTTTCTAAATAAAACCGTTATATATTCATGAATATATGTTTTAACCTCATAAAAATTTATGCAGATAATGAGATTCCCTTAATCACATGCTACTATCAAAACACATTTTATTTATTACTTTTTACAGGGTAATCGAAAACATTTTGACTTTTGTTTAATTTTTTACTGGTCCCTTTTATCTCTTGTACACAACTTTTTCTGAAATAAATGACATATAACATGTTCTTTACCCTACCAAAGTTCCTAAAGAACTTTTCTAGATTCTTGACAAAACGTCTGAATTCGAAAGTGTCCAAATGCGTATTGGTAGGTAGTGTATTTGTAATAATATACTATTCAGCTATTAATTAACGTACTAATCATACATTTAAATATTAAATGCATTAATATTGCAGATCACAAATGCAAAATTAGTTTTCAATTATTGTAAATTTAAAATTGGTACTTTTTAATCATGAAAATTTCTATTATTGAACAGTTGTTTTCACTGATCTAAAGTTTTTCCACAACAAATATGTTTGAAAATAACCATAAATAGGTTACTCATAGAAATTAACATTTACAATATTTTTCTCTTACTTCAATTATTTGTATTGTGGAAGAAATTAAAATTTAAAATTTCATTTATTAAGATAATATACTAAATTGTTAGTTATGCAACAATTATGAATTATAAATGTCTGAAATAAAGGAAATATTTCTATGGAAGGGTTTTTAATCCATGTACATTGATTTAACACACACATTTTGAGTTTAAATATGCTTTAAAATAAAGAAAATGAAGACATGTTTTCACAAATATTTCTTAGAATAATAATAAAAAAAAAAAAAAAAGGTGCAGTTTTTTAAAATTAAGCAAAATTTTGGCTTTGCTCCAGACATTGTGCGATCGATTTAACTAAAATTGTTTCAGTTTTCAATTTAGCGTTCTTAACTGTTACGTATACCTTTGAAATGAACTGAAAGTTTTGTAATATTATTTAGACGCACTGATACATGTGATTTCGTTCAAGACTGCATAACATTTTCTGTAGAAAAAAAAGACGTATGAATGGTTAAAGTGAAGAAAATATTCGTTACATAAGAGTCATAGATACAGAAGAATAGGAATACCGTAAATTTCCGAGCAGGTGTCCCCTCTCCCTTTCAACCCCCCCCCCAATATATATATATATATATATATATATATATATATATATATATATATAACATGAATGACAATGATTTGAAGTAGCGGATTTGTAAGTCTATTATTAACAGGGAAGCGGGGCCCTTAATCGGAATTTTTATAAAAAATATAATATTCAAAAATTGTAGGGGGGGGGGGGGTGAACAGCTTAGTGTGCTTGCTCGATATGTTTTGGTAAATACATCCTGCGATATTAGAAAATGCTTTTAATAATGACCTTAGAGCTTATATAAATTATTTAAATTAAATAAATCAAAAAGTACTAATTTCATTTTTATTTCAAACGTTGAAGAAACACAGAATGGTTGAATGCGGCTAAATTTGTAATAGTATTACATTAAGTGAAATGGTATTGGATGATTAATCTAAATCTAAAAATATAGCTTTTGTTACGTCACTTGGTAATCACAGACAAGATGATTTTGTTTTTTATAAATTCACTTTAGACTTTTTTTTCTTTAAATTAATACGAAAAATTTAGTGATTGTGGCTAAACTGTCTCTCCTTGTATAAAATTTTTGTTTTCTTTTAAAGATTAGAAAAGTAATTTAGATTACATAAAGGCTATTCCAAAGACATCTTCAAAGTCAAAATTAACAATTAAAATAGTCAAATAAAATTTTGTGCAAATAATATTCAATATTTAGAACACATATCCCGTAATGTTTATGGAAGCACATCAGAATATTAAATTCAAGGAATAGAGAAATATAAACAAAAGATAAAACGCGAACACAAAGCGAACACGAATCATTTGGATAATTTACAGAGAAACTAAAAAATAATTCTTTATTTTGTGTATTAATATTCAACGAAAATTAAATCTAAAAAAGGATTTTTCAAACATAGAATTAGAAGCAGCTAAATAAATAAATACTTGTTCAATAAAAGTAAATAAATAAGTATTCCTGGAGAAAAGCACTTGGAACCAAAAAGTAAATAAATAAGTATTTTTTCAATACTTTTAAAATACATAAAATCTATCTAACGATGTCTCCCTAAAGGGAAAAATCGGGGCAAGTATGATATTTCAAATTGCAGATTTAAATTTAACATGTATACAACATACTTACAGTAAAGTGTGGATTTCTTTTATTCTAACAATATACTGTTCGATGATAAAATAAAATAGAATCTTTTAGAAAAAATATATTGCTGAATTATTTAAATTTTGGAAATAATTCTATGACAGAAATCATAAATAATTGTTGCAGATTTTGTTGGTTAGATGCTGCTTTTTATCTTAAGTAGTCCAATAAAACCGATTCATGACAATTAGCTGATCACATCACTTCATTTTTCATCCAGTCATCTGTTGAAATAGTTGGACGTTTCCGACCATACAAAGTACGGCATTTGACACAACATTTTAAATAATATTATAGTTTTAAAAAATTAAAGAACACGCTTTTATAGAAATGTGAACTAAAAAACACAAAATATCTATCTTAGTATTAAAATGCAGGGTAAGAGAAAATCGTGTGAGTGGCACACCATAATATTTACATACATTTAAATCTTCAATTAAAATTTAGAATTAAACAAAAACCATTTTTAAAAGATCGCCTCTAACTGGGATTGAACGCTAGACCTTTAGGTTCGTGGCGCGGAGCTATACCTCAAAGCCACGATGTTCACGTACGGAAAGTCTTTTTTTTACAATATACATTTTTTGTTTACTCCCAAAGCAGTTACAAACATACATACATACAGGTGAAGCTAATAAAATCGTGTTAAATTACAATACATTTATACCAGCATTAAATGTGAAAATTTTTATTAGGCTGATTTCTTTAGAAATCGGCCTATTGCAATCACTTCGTTTGTCTATCTATCTATCTACCTATATAACGAAAATATTGTCATCACAATCTCCCGAAATAATACTTCAAATCGAAATAAAAAAATTGGACAAAGAACTTATCTTATAAATATCTTGGATGAATTCGTTAATGAAGTTGCTCCGCCTTTTCGTTTTCAAGAGGCGGCAATTTGAAAATTTCAAATACCCATTGTAAAAAGCGTATTTAAAGCCGGATTTGCTTGAATTTTGACTCAAATATAGACGACATAAGGGTCTCAATTAACTTTATTAATAAACGTTATCCTCCATTTTTAAGAGAGTGGCGGAAATCTTAAGTTACGCGGGGCCATTTGAAATCACGCTACCACTTGAAAATTTAAAATAACGATAACTTCCGAAATAATACTCGAAATCCAACCAAATTTGGACAGTGAACATATCTTATATGAGTTTGTGAACTAAGTTGCTCCGCCATTGTGTTTTCAAATTAACATCGTAAAAAGCGTATTCCTAATTTCTTTGAATTTTAACGCATACATAGACCATATAAGGGTTTCAACCAAATTTATTAATGCACTTTAGCCATTTTTAACAAAGTGGTGGATATCTTAAACAAAGCAGCGCCACTTGAAATCAGGCTACCACTTGAAAAATTAAAATCACGATAACTTCCGAAATAATGCTACAAGTCGAACCAAATTTGGTCACTGAAATTATCTTATAAATATCTTGAATGAATTTGTTTGCCAACTTGGCTTGCAATTTTGTTTCCAAGTGCCGTCCACTTGAAAATTTTAAATTCACATAAAAAGTTACTTATTAACAGATTTGCTTAAAACTCTATATGTACATAGCCTACATCAGTATTTCAACCAAGCCCATTAATAAATTTTAGCCGCCATTGTGGAACAAAATGGCGACTACTTGATAAGAAAACAAAAATCAACCTACCCTTCCGAATGAGCTAGAAGGACTTGTTTAGAATTTTCAATTATCCTCCTGCTTCACCCACCAGGAAGTTGTAGGCTAAAGCCAAATTTAGCGTAACTGGATTGCTTTAAAAAATATATTACATGTGATTGTATTATTTTCTATTCTCAGACTATTTTTTCAGATATTTGTATTTAACAAAAAAAAAAAAAAAAAAATGTATTTTGTCTCGTTTTTAAAGAATTATAGTGCTTACTATGAATACTAAGGGTGAGAGATGAATATCATATTGTTGTGAATATTTAAGGAGATTTGAAATCTTTGGAAAAAGAGGGGTTTTCTTTAGAAATTTCAAAGATCCAGTCCCCCGCCTATCTCAATGGAAGGATGGGTGGTAGGGTGGTTCGAAAAAAACTTTTTTTTTAATTTCAAATCGCTATAGTGCGGAAAAGTTGCCATTGGTATAGACATGAAAAAAGCACTAATTATTATTTTTTTATTAATTTATCTTCCGGTCGCGCAATGCCATCGAAGTTAGCAAAAAATTGTGAAAAACCTTAATTTTTCATAATTTTTTTAAGCACGCCAGATGATTTAAATTGCGTTCCTATCCCATGAATTAACTACTAAAAGTATGTAAAATCAATATATATGCACTTGTTATACATTTGTTTCATATCTTCCGGTCGCGCAACATAGTACAAAATGAGTAAAATTAGTAGTTTTTTCAAAATTTCAAAGTTTGACTGTTTAGTACATTTTAATCATACGACTTCTAGAAATGCTATAGTTTAATTCTATTACAATAATATATTTAAAATAAAAGCATTTTAGATAAACATGGCTATTAGATAGACGTGGCGTACGTGACGAATGCCAGCGATGTGCGCGCAGCGCAGCCAGTCACAGCCATTATCGTTTCCCGCTATTTCCTTTTGTCTGCTTATGCCGCTAGCTCGAATCAGTACTAGATTGTGTTGTACTTAAGTCCTTATTTTTCTGTCTACTTTTGCGTTCAATGTTTGTACTTGAATACGACAGTTATTGTTACAATGGATGTGCCAAAGAAAGTTGGTATGTACAAAACCTAGAAAAGATTTTAAGTTCCCTATTATTTGGTCACCCACGAGACTTGTTACACAACAAGCTTCCTACTCATGAAGATGTCCTTCGCTGCTGCTTTCAACAGAGATTCAACCTAGCTGTGACAATAAACAACAAGAGTGTATCTTTTTTAAGGGAAGCCTCAACAGTGGCAAAGAAAATTATCGGTTTATATGACAAAGCCTCGATCCCAACTGTTACGGAGTACAGAGTCATCCAGCTAATTAGTTCTTACTACGAATCATACAGTAAACTCAGAAAGTCGTTTCATCGTGACAAAGATAAACCAGCATTCAAACTTAAACTTGACAATTTGAAGAAGAAAGAATGCTCTCTTTTTGATATCGCGGCGTGTAAATGTGTAATTGTTTCTAATGACTGTTCATGTAAGAAATCTTCAGATACATGTGTATGTCCTCTAAGTGTGAACTGCATTTGTGAAAGAGAAAAAAAATATTCCGCCTTTTGAATTAAGGTTTACGTACTTGCACATTTACACGCCGCGACATCAAAAAGAGAGCATCTCTTCTCCTTGAAATTGTCAAGTTTAAGTTTGAATGCTGGATTATCTTTATCACGATGAAACGACTTTTTGAGTTTACTGTAAGATTCGTAGTAAGAACTAATTAGCTAGATGACTCTGTACTCCGGAACACTTGGGATCGAGGCTTTGTCATACAAACCGATAATTTTCTTTGCTACTGTTGAGGCTACTCTTGAAAAAGATACACTCTTGTTGCTTATTGTCCCAGCTAGGTTGAATCTCTGTTGAAAGCAGCAGCGAAGGACATTTTCATGAGTAGGAAGCTTGTTGTGCAACAAGTCTCGTGAGCGACCAAAAATAGGGCACTCAAAATCTTTTCTATTTATTGTACCTATACCAACTTTCATTGGTACATTCATTGTATCAATGACTGTCGTATTCAAGTACAAACACTGAACACAAAAGAAGAATACGGACAGCACAATCTAGTACTGACTAGAACTAGCGGCATGAGCAGACTGAAGAAAATAGCGGGAAACGATAATGGCTGTGACTGGCTGCGCTGCGCGCGCATCGCTGGCATTCGTCACGTACGCCACGTCTATCTTATAGCCAGGTTTATCTAAAATGCTTGGATTTTAAATATATTATTGTAATAGAATTAAACTATAGCATTTCTAGAAGTCGTATGATTAAAATGTACTAAACAGTCAAACTTTGAAATTTTGAAAAAACTACTAATTTTCCTCATTTTGTACTATGTTGCGCGACCGGAAGATATGAAACAAATGTATAACAAGTGCATATATATTGATTTTACATACTTTTAGTAGTTAATTCATGGGATAGGAACGCAATTAAAACCATCTGGCGTGCTTAAAAAAATTATGAAAAATTAAGGTTTTTCACAATTTTTTGCTAACTTCGATGGCATTGCGCGACCGGAAGACAAATTAATAAAAAAATAATAATTAGTGCTTTTTTCATGTCTATACCAATGGCAACTTTTCCGCACTATAGCGATCTGAAATAAAAAAAAAAAGTTTTTTTCGAACCACCCTAATGGGTGGTCGTCCATTATGGAGTCATCGGATAGTTTTTAAAAAAATATTAAACACGCTTAAAAAAAAAAAAAAAAAAAAACTATTCGAGGTACATTGGTCGAGATGTTTAACATTTCCCCCCCCTTTTTCACAACCTGCATATGTATAGGGTATACTGACCAAACGTCCTCCTTTTCTGGGGACAAGTGGGGACAAATAGGGATGCCCTTTTTTTTAAAAGGATTTTTCTAAGCTTTTAAAAATTGTAGAAACTAAATTATTAATCAATAATACTTTATTTTTAGTCCTTATTTATTAGGAATGAAAAAATACATTCATAATTTGATAATTGTAGCAATTTTTAATGGTTCTCTATTATAAAGATACTTTGATCTGGTCAGCCTAGTATAGGTAGGCTGACCAGATCAAAGTACCTTTATAAGAGAGTAGCATTAAAAATTGCTACAATTATCCAATTATGGATGTATTTTTTCATTCCTGATAAACAAGGACTAAAAATAAAGTGTTATTGATTAATAATTTAGTTTCTACAATTTTTTAAAACTTAGAAAAATGCCTTAAAAAACAAAGGCGTCCCCATTTTGTCCCCATTTGTCCCCAGAAAATGGGGACGTTTGGTCAGTATAAGTATAGGGTAACTCTTGAATACATGACCACAGAGGAGAGTTGGCCAGTCTAAATATTTCCTAAACCTGATCAGAGATGACGACATAGATTTTGTTCTTAGGAAATAGTTCAATGAGTTCATTCATCGAGACACGTAGCTGTTTTTTTCGATTATAAAAAGTAACTGGAATTTTAATATTTATTTAATTTTGTGGTTGAATATTTTTATTGAGTTAGGTATCTGAATGTTTTACAATACCTACGCATTTCATTTTACGATACGGACTTTTAAGGCATGTATATAATCAAATCTTATTTTTTTAGTCTAAAGTGAACACTAACAATGGTGGAATAATGCTTTAAATTGGGTAAATATCTGTCCTTCAATTTTAGTAGATATGGCTACATCATATCGACGAGAGATGGTCATGTTTAAAACATCAAAAACTCGTGAATGTACCATCACCAACAAAATTACTTTATGATATTGCATCAGTTTCTGATGTAACCATCACAAAAACAGTTAGAAAATGCACCAATGGTATTTAAGGCAAGTTTAATGACAAAAAGTTAGCTTTTTTTTTTTTTTATCACAAGAAAATATTGAAGAAAATCGGAAGCTTTCATTCCAGAAACTGATAAAGTTGATAAAAAAAAAAAAAAAAAAAAAAAGCGCAAAATATCTTTTTTTTTTTTAAAAAAAAGGGACACTTCCAGCAGCGAAGAAGATTTCTGAAATTATTGGGTTCTAGAAATTCTGAGATTAATGAAATTGATGAGGATCACTGTGCTGGTTGGGGAGAGGAATTGTATTTAACAACATTATTTGCAAGTAGTAATTATTCTTTAAGTAGTATTCTTAAGTAGTAATTATTCTTTATAGTTAAAAAAAAAAAAAAGCGCAATTTTTTTTTTTTTTTTAAAGGGACACTTCCAGCAGCGAAGAAGATTTCTGAAATTATTAGGTTCTAGAAATTCTGAGATAAATGAAATTGATGAGGATCACTGTGCTGGTTGGGGAGAGGAATTGAATTTAAAAACATTATTTGCAAGTAGTAATTATTCTTTAAGTAGTATTCTTAAGTAGTAATTATTCTTTATAGTTAAAAAAAAAAAAAAAAAAAAAAAAGATTTTATCCCTTAACTGCCCCGGGCGTATATATACGTTTTTCTGAAGTGCTATCCTTTGTACTGTAATTCTACCTGTGAAACTATTTACACAGTTTAACAGTGCAATAAAATAAACTTCAAAGTGATCCTGACAATGTTTTTAAAAGATTTACTCATTTTAGAGTTGAAAGGGAAAGGTGGTACATTAAAGCGAATCTTGTAAATTGTTTTCGGTAGGTAAGGGGTTAAGTAACCTTAACATTTAAACCTCTCTTTCTAACGAATTAACTTTTCTCTAAATTCAGATGATTTTTTTTTTTTTTAATTCAAAATTTATATGAAGAAACACCCTTCTTTATCTATTGCAACGTACAAAAAAAGAAAAAAAAAACATGCATGAATAGATACTACAATTTAATACTGTTTATGGCACTTAGTTCTACATTAAAATTAAATTTTATACATAAAGTAAACGTAATTAGAAAGTAAAAATTCTTTCAAAATTAATCTTTTACACAAGTTACTCTCATTTTTATTTTCTTTGACTTGATTAGATGCAGATGTTACTAATGACGATGTAAAAAATTACGATAAAATTCAGAAAGTGCTACAGCTTTACTGGGTAAGTGAAAATTATTTAAGAAATTTAATAATTATCATAAAAGAGTTTAAATTTTATATGTTTTTAGTTATTAAGGAGCAATAAAATTTAACATTCTTTTAGAATGATTAAAGATAAAAAATAATGAAAATAAATAAATAAATAAATATTTTTGTTTATTTTACTTGTTTTTTTAACAAAAACTTTTAACACTTCAAAATATAATTCTGTTCAGTATACATACCAATATGTAGTATAAAGGAAATAAATATAATATTATAAAAATTATTTAACATTGATTATATGTTCACATTACCCGTTCCCTGTCATATGATAATAATTTAAATAATTCTTTTCAATGTAATGAATGATATATAGGTGGAGAAAACGTACAAAGTTCCAAGTTATTAATATTTATTTAAACTGGAATATCATATTTATTTTGTAAACATTGATAGAAATTTTAATTTTAATTTTTTTTTTTTTTTTTTTTTTTTCAGTTATCAAATTTAAACGTGCCATTAAAAAATAAAAATAAAAAATAAAATAAAACATAGAATAAAAATAAATAAATAAATAAATAAATAAGTCCATTGGTATCTAAATTATTAACTTTGATAGTTTCAGACTTACAGATAATACTACTACTACTAGCGGGTCAGTATTTTCAAATGAATCACTATAATTAATGAATCAATAACAGTAACTTTTAGTCATAAGAAAATAAGTAAAAAAAAAAAAATAATAATAATAATTTCTGATCGGGTAAAAAGTCGCCCCGGGTTCATTGCCTTCGGCAGCGCAGTCCAGCGCAGAATACCTCCAGCGTTTCCCCAGCGCAGAATATCTTTCGAATGATGTATTAAAAATAATTGAATCATAATTAGAATTTGAAATACGCGTATTAGAATATAATTTAATTTGCAATTAAAATGTAAATTTTTTCCAAAATCGATGGAATTTGAACTGCTATTATCCATTGTGCTGTTAACGGTGCACAGTATGTTTGAAAGAATTTTGAAGAAAATTGAAGTATTTTGAAATTTGCAATTTTTATTCCTAGTAGAAAAAATACGTGATCTCAATTGGTAAAAGATTTGTTTCTTCCCCAGCTTCCCCAGACATCGTAATGTCTGTGAATGGGTTGTCATGGTATCCGACAACGAACGCTAACGACTTGCTTGCACAATTTCATTACGGGATGAAGCTCGCCGTATTCAATGGTTTAATGCCTAAAATTAAAAAAAAAATTATAACTCATTCAGTTTTTGAAAAAAAAAAAAAAAATCTTTCAATCTTTTGAGAAGTGAATTGTCGAACCGAGATCTATATACAAAAAAAAAAAAAAAAAAAAAGATTTATCTCTTAAAGGTTTTCAGTTATAAAATGTTTTGTGAAAAAATTGATGTTAATCTAAAAACGTGGATCGCTAATCCGTATGTTGTTAAAATGTTTATATGGTTCGAAAGAAGATTAAATGACCTTTCCAAATATACCAGTTGTTAAGAAATGGGTCTTTTATTCTTTCGTACAGGGCGTTTCAAAAAAGACGATCGAGAAAAAGAGAAATTTTCTACCCTTTTTAAAACTTTTTTTAAAAATATAAAAAAAATCCGTATTTCAAAAAAAAATAATAATAATAATTGTACCGTAAGAATCGGTAATGAATGCTCTTTCTCGTGGTACAGGTATATTTTCAATATCTCCAACAGATTTGCAGCGATGGGTTTACAAAAACCCAGGAAATTTCCTCTCTCTGCTTTTTCTTTTGAGGTACGCGGTTCCGGATGAAAATGACGGTCGCCTGCCATTTTTAATCTTTTTTTCGTTAGACATGGGTCGACGTTTTAATTAATATCTCCGCTAATTAGGGACGCATCGTTTAGCAAATTAGATAACGAACATCTGCGATAAATTCTCCGTCCGACGGTACCTGTCCGAAGTCCGTGCGACCATCTGCGTCCGAGTTTTAGCTGATTCAAGACGTTTCTCACAGACAGACACACACACACGCGCACAGATTTTAATAAGATAAGAGATTGGGATAACTGAGAGTAACATATAACTTTTACTATTTAAGAACTATCTCTTTTTACGAAATGTATATTTCAAATTTGATTGTTATATATTAACACATTGTAGTCGGGATATTTTCCTATTTTGAACAGTAAGTTCAATAGTAATCTTTTGAAAAGTAACCATTTGGCATTCCTTTAAAACGTTAAATTATTTATTAAAATGGTTTTACGTATTCATGATTAAGTTATTTAAATTTTATTCCTAGTAATTGATTCTGTAAATGCCACTGATATAGATATACAAAAGCATATAGAGATATAGAGTATTAAACGCGAACATACAAAGTCTTTTTCTTTTTTTCTAAGTAAAGTATTTTTTGTAGAGGTACGCTGAAGGCCGGGTACGTAACTTTCGCCCCCAGCAACTCGCCCCTAGTATTTCGCCCCCCGGAAATTTCACCGAGAGAAGTGGTTTACCGTTCGTTCGCCCCCGAGTTGTGTAAAATAAAAACGTAATCTATATAAATAAAGAGAAGTGTCTGTGTGTGTATGTGTGTGTGTGTCTGTCTGCGCTCTGGTGCTCACACTATTGATCGCAGAGCTTCCAGATTTCACATATAGGTACCTGGGAACCTGCATGTGTGCACCTCATCGAGATTTTTTCGAATTTCGAATTTGAATTTTTTAAATTAATGTTTTTTCGATTTTAAATATTGGCTTTAATGTTTAATTTTTAATGAATTTATTCTTCGAATGTAATCGTCTGCGTATCTTAGCAACGGCTATTATGCAATTCATTTTTTATTTAATACATTCATTTGAAGGAGATTTTCTTTCTTTTTATTATTATTATTATATTTATTTAAAATCAAATGGTAATGCAATGGAAATAAATTGTTACGTTTATGTATAAATTTTATACTATAGCAACTTTTTATTTTTCATTTTTTTAATTAATTCCTTTAAAGGAAAAATCTTCTTTTTTTTAATTATTATTATTTATAATATTTATTGGGTGAAAAAAATGGTAGTTTTTAGCAGAAAGGATAAACTGATTAAAATTAGTTTTTCATGTATTTAGTTCCTTTTAAAAGAAAATCTACTTTTTATTTTATTTTATTGCACTGCTCGGAATCAAATCGTAATATAGTGTAGATAACGGGGGCTATAAAACACATGGTTCAAAAACTAAAATATATAATAGATGCTGAGATACAGTTATCTTTAAAATCGCAGTTCTTAAATAACAGAAAATCCAGAAGTCGTCGATAAATACCCAGATGGAAGTGCCCGGGAAAGACCTTTCTGTAGACAGTGTGAAACTGGACCCGATGCAGAACGGGTAGAAAAAAGAGCTGCCTTAGGCAACGGGTACCCGAAGAAGCGAAATCTAAAGCGACTTCATAGTTTATTTATTTATTTTCTTTTTTTTAAGTTTTTATTTGTAATGTGATGTAAAAAATAAATACTGATCCAATTCTTTTGAAAATTCATTTAAATATAGTGACCAGCGAAGCGAGCGTAGCCTGCTAGTGACAAATAAAATTATAAATGTACATGTAATATTTCTCGGTATATTTTTTGTTCATTCATGCTTTTTTCCCTTTGAATTTCAACATAAAACACATGAATTAAAATAAGGTTTTCAAATGAAAAAAAATGTTCGATGAAATTGTTATTACTGCTAATTAAAAGAATGTTTAAGTGTACAATAATATTATTTATTTATTTATTAAATTTTAAGTGCACATACAGTAAATTTATTAATTTATCAATTTTTTTTTCCATTTTATTTTTTAATAAATTTTATTTTTTATTGATAAATAAGTAAATAAGGTTAATAAATTTTTTTAAAGTATCTGTCGATATGTTTTAATCCAAATAAATACAAAATAAATGGATTTAAGAAATAAATAAATAAAGTAGGCAGGTTGTTAATTTCATATCGCTGTTTGAACACTTATACAAGGTAATTGATTATATATGTATGATTTAAGAACTATTTACTTTTCTTGTGAAGTCTTTTAATAAAATCAGTGTTTCGATATGAAAATGTAAGACCTTTATGAATAAAATGAAGTACATTTATTGGTTGAAAAATCGCACGCATAACTAATACAAAATTTAAGTGTACTAAGCATTGAATTAATAAAAGAAACTTCTGCAGGTATTTATTTATATATTTACTTATTAATAAACAAAAATCAAATCTAGAGAATAAAATATTTTTTATGTACGTATCTGTGAATACTTTTTGATCCAAAACTAGCCCCCAACTTCTCACAGATGGAAGCAAGACCATACAGCAAACAAATTTAATTAATACAAAGCATGAATTAATAAATGAAGCATTTAAGCAAATACATCAGAATAAAATACAAGAATATAAATATTAATAAAAATAAATACATACTGGACAAACTCGAATAGTCAAAGGAAAAATGAAATCCTCCCCCCCCCCCCCATATTAAACATAGAGCCCGCTTTCAGCTGGTATGGCCACTTAACAGCGCTTAAATGTCGCCCGAAATGGATAAAAGAAACCTTAAGTAAGATTATAATCAAGAAGACTGAAATGTTTATTGAGTAGAAAAACAGGATAGCGGTTGACAGTTAATATGTTTTTGAGATTTTCTCGAGCCACATTGAGGTCTAAATGGTTATTGCAAATCAATTTAATTCTGTTAATTTGGGTGAACGTAATAATTTTTTAAAACTCTATGACTACTACAGGAGAACTGGAAAAAAATAATTACAGTTTCCTAAAATTTAATTAATTTTAATATATTAAAAAATTTATCTTTGTAATTCAAGACCAAGTTTACAATAGGTATTTCTTTTGATAACTTTATTTCCGTTAAGTCCGAAACTTTAATTTTATATTTTAATTTTATATTGGAAAAAATTCTCTACAGTTTCCTTAAATTTTATTAATTTTAATATATTCAAGAATTTTGTCCTTGTAATTCAAGACCAAGTTTTCAATGGGTATTTCTTTTGATAACTTTATTTCCATTAAGTCTGAAACATTAATTTTATATTTCATATTATAGTATATGTACACACACACATATATATATATATACATATATATATATATATATATATATATATATATATATATATATATATATATATATATATATATATATATTTGCTTTAAAAGGATGAGGGAAATTGAAAATGGCTCTTTAAAATTATATGTTTAGTTTCGAAGGCATACATATGCATTGAAAAGTATAATATTAGACATTTTATTTTTTTTTAACTATTTAAATTAAAATATAAGTGAAATACAAAATTTTAAAATTAAAAAAATAAAATCTTTCATGCTATCTAGTTTTTAAATTTTTCCCTCGATTTTACATTATTAAATTTTTACCAATATTTTCTAAACGTAGTTGTGTTTAAATTTTGATTTGATATTTGTAGCTTTGAGAAATGATCAAAGTAATTGCTTAAACTAATAATAATCTTAAAATTAAATAATTGAAAGTTTTAATATTTAATATTTATTATATATATGTGTGTGTGTCTTACAATGTTAAAATTTTCCATGAAATTTCTGTGTTGAAAATTTTTTTTTGTTTAAAATAACTTATCAATGAATCCACTAACTAATATCGAAATATATTGATGAGCTGTACATTATGTAAAATCTAGAGAGAAATTTAAAAACTAGATAACATGCAAATTTCTTTTAATTTTCAAAAAACAAAAAAATTTTTTTTTTTTTTTAAACATTTACCATCTTTTTAATTTAAAATAGTAATCGAAAAAAAGTAGGAAATGAGAAAAAAATATGCATATAATTTAAATAACTATACATATAAATAGTGTGTGTATGTGTGTGTTTGTACCAAGATAATAAAGGATTTTACAACTACATGTGCAATCATTTGAATTCAATATGCTGACAGTATTATTTGAAGATGCAAATAATTAGTTAATGTTAGAAATATTAAAGTTTTTTTTTTTTTAAATGCATAGTTTTATCATTATTAATTCGATTCTTGACATTTCATTTTTATAACAAATTGCTGAATAATATTCTGTATTGCAATGAAATATTCCAGATAAAATCTGCATAAGTTTCTTTCATTGATTTTTCAGCTAAAAAATTTACTCCATTTTATTGACAATGGCCTTACATTTTCATATTGAAATACTAATTCTAATAAAAGACTCAAAAAAAAAAAAAAATATATATATATATATACATATATATAATAATTAAAAAAAAGTAATAAATAAAGAAATAAATAAAGAAAATATCTTTGAAATTATTCATACATAATCGATTAAGACACTTTTGAACACTTATACAATTATTTTGGACACTTTTACAATACATATATAAACAATTGTATAAGTATCTAAAGAGCAATATGAAATTAATACAACCTGTCTACTTTTTTTTAATTTATTAAATCCATTTATTTTCTATTTACGTCGACTAAAATATATCGATAGATATCTGAAAAATAAAATAGTTCAGTAGTCTTATTTTCTTATTTATCAATAAAAAATAAAATTGATAAATTAATAAATAAATAAATTTACTGTACACTTAAAATTTAATAAATAAATAAGTGATATTACTCTGCACTAAAACTTTCATTTAATAACAAGCCATAAAATGTCAAGAAATTTAAATCGAAAACTTCATTTCAATTCATGTGTTTTATGTTGCAATTAAATGGGAAAATATCCGGAAGTACATTTATATTTTTATTTGTCATTACGTAATGACACCGAGTGGTGTAAAATATAAACGTAGGTTTATACTTTACACCACTCGAGGTCGATGTTTCCCAGGGTTGAGATGCTGGGAAGAAAGTTCTGTAAACCACTTCTCAGGGGCAAAATTTCCGGATCCCCGTAATTTTACATGACCCGTAAGCAAAGTATTATTTTTTACACTGCAATAAAATTACTGATGCTCAAAATATATTTTGATGAAAGTAGACTGACATTTTTTAAGCTTCGAGAGCTATAGGCACTAGATTCACGAAAATTTACACAGTTTGTGAGACGACAATTTATAACCTGTAATTAAATTTTCAGCTCAATCGAATAAGGCATTTAGACGCTATCGTACTTCAAATAATTTCAGCTCATAAGCCGTAATCATAAAAAAAATTGTTATAACCCTGTAAAAAAAACTATACGAGCTAGATTCACTAAACTCTGCATATGCTATGCAACGATGACATATAACGTGTATATAAATTTTCAGCTGAATCGAATGAGACGATTAGACGCTATCGTACATTAAAAAAATATGCCCATTGAACATAATTATAAAGAAATTTTCTTTGTGTCCCTGTAAAAAAAAAAAAAAAAAAAAAAAACTATAAGAGCTGGGTTTACAAAATTTACATAATTTGTGCGACGAAAATTTATAACATGTATATAAAAGTTCAACTCAATTTAATATGAGATTTAGACACTGTCGCACTTGAAATAATTTCGACCCATAGGCCATAATCATAGGAATTTTTTTTATATCCCTGTAAAATTCTATAAGTGTTAGATTCACCAAATGCTACACAGTTTATGTAACGGTGACCTATAACACGCATTTAAATTTTCAGCTCAATCGAATAAGGTCTTTAGACGCTATCGCAGTTCAAATGATTTCAGATCATAGGCCATAATTATAAAGAATTTTTTGTTGTGTCCCTGTAAAAAACTGTAAATTCTAGATTCACGAAAATCAACAGGGTTCGTGCTACAGGAATCTATAACATACTTACAAATTCTCAGCTCATCTGAACTAAGCGTTTGGACCCTATCGTGTTCATTCACACACATACACACACATACATGACGAAAAATCGTATAAAACCGTTTATATCTCTGAAACGGAAGTCGTATCGAAACGAAAGTTGGAGTTGTACTATTAGACATCATGATAATATCAAATATAAATTTGCAACATTCTACGATTATCCTTTTTTGAGCTATGAGAGATACAAAATCTATTTTGCAAATCCTGACTACAATACATTTCTTACATATAATGTTCGGAAAGTAAAAAAAGAATTTTATCGCTTAAATATCGGCAACCCTGTATATCTTTTGAAGATTATGTACAGATCACATGATGCATATAAGTACAATTCTATAGTAATAATATACGGCACAACCTGATATACACTTCCATCAATTTTTAAGTATTGTCCACTAAAATCTTGTTTTTTATGTAGCCCTATAAACAAACAGTGAATGGTTTTTATACCATATTCTACATAAAACATCTTTATACGCATATAAAAATGTATATTCGTTTCATTTCTTTAGTGCAGCTTACAAATGTTAAACTTTAATTACCTGCAATTTCCTCCATATATGTAATTTATTTGAATTTTTTTGGGTGTCCCTGTACACGAACCATTTGCTTAATCACAATGAAAAGCTTAGTGCAGCATCCGTATATGATACAGATTTAGGATATTGAGTTTGATTTTTCTGTTACTTTTTGTTCTTGAGATATGCTGATAACAGGCAGACACACAAACCAAACGCTAAAAACATGATTTTCGACCCAGTGGACCTCAAAACATGTAAATATAACAAATACTCGCTTCCGAAAATTTGTCCACAAAGCAATACTTTCTCTACTATATATATGCCTGAGAGAAAGTAAAAAATTATGAATTAATACTATAAATAAATTAATAGAGATAAATCTAATTTCTAAAGTATAATAATATCTCGATTAATGTGAATAAGAGATTTTCTCTGTTAAAAAATAATAATGATAATAATAATAATAATTAATAAAATAGAAAAAAACTACCTCTGCCGTCTTTTAGTTTATCGTGTCTTTTCTGTTTTCTTAGCTTATTATTATAAAAACTGTTTCTCATAAAAAACATGAAATTTGACAGTGTTGTGTCAAAGCATTCATTTATGTTATTTTATTAGTGTTATTAGATTTGGCTAAGATATACATCAGCTAGTTGTAGTGTGCAGTATGCAATAATATTAAAATTTTGACATTTATTTTTATTTTTTATTTCTTTGAGTTTTACGTTTTATACGATTTTTGCTTTTTTTACCCCTCACATTTTACTTTGAGTTGTAATTTCAATTTCCTCACTGCACTATCACATTTTTTAAAACAAATCCCTCTAATAATTAAGATTTCTATATGGAAATATTGGTTGCAAAAATGCTCAGTTCACATTCTTGTGTATGACGAATGTATCATATGTCATGGAATCACACAGAACTTAAAATGAAGAAAATATTTAAAGCGAATTAGATTTGTTCATAACTGATTGAAAAAAGTATTTTACTTTGTTAAAAAATTATGTAACTTTCAGCTATGCGAACGATATTTATATTCATATAAATGGAGTTATGCATGTTCATCTCTGGAGAAATGACATTATAAAAGACAAAAAAAAAAAAAAAAAAAAAAAAAAAAAATGTAATTCGTCACGTCATTTAATAAGTAGTCGAAAGTACATCCCATTTTATATTCTTTCGCCTTTTCTAAGAAAAAAAAAGAAACGAAAGTGTAATCTAATAATGTACAAATAAAGCAACACTGTTGACGAGTCTTTGATGAGAACCAGAAGAAGATTGATGACAAGTTTTAAGGAAAAAAAAAAGTAAATGTTATTAAGTTTGATTTAATTTTAAATGAAACCGCTTTAAAAATGATATGAAAGAACAAAAATTTCATTTTATACGCTTCCCTAGAGTTTAGTTTATACATTATATTCAAGTAAAGAAGAAATAGTAAGAAAATCTTTCTCATCTTAAAATTAATTACGTTTTGAAAAATGAAGAATTGTATTTAGTTGAAGAAGTTTTGAAAGAGCTCTTTATTCAACTGTTCGTATTTCATGATTCATTTTATTATTTAGCTTTATTCTTTTGTTGAAGTAGTTTAAAATAATGTACTTTGGAACTATTTAATAATAAGAAATGATGAATATGCACATATATATACTTATAATAATTTTTTTGAAGTTTTGTTAAACTTATATTATAAGAAGTTTTTCACTCTCATATGTATTTAAAAAATTAATTGACACTTAAAAAAACTGTACCGTATAGGATAGATATCATTTATGTAACACACATGAAAAAGAAAAAAAAAAATCTGGTGTGAAACAACCACATGACTTCCATTACCCGCTATTACATGTATTATATGCATTTTTGAGAGAGAATGTGATCAGAAAACATAAAAGTGACCAAAAAAGAAAATCGTTAGAGCCGTTTTTGAGATACCAACTTTCACAAAAAATCAATTATTGAGCGGAAAACAATAATTACATACAAAAGCATATTTAAAAGTGAGTTAAAATGGCGAGTTTGAAAAAAATCCGTACAACCGTTTTTAAAGGAGCGCCCTTGGGAGGCCTGAAATTGAGCTATTTATACAGGACGCCTATCAATTTTCTTGAACTAACCAACTATATCATTCGAAAGGACATCTAATAGAGTGTTTATATAGCAAGTTTGAAGAAAATCGTTAGAGCCGTTTTTGAGATACGGACTTACGGTCCCACTTCCGGTTTCCGATGTCCCATTTCCGGTTAAACTCAATTATTGACAGGAAAACAATAATTACATACAAAAGCATATTTAAAATTGAGTTAAAATGGCGAGTTTGAAAAAAATCCGTACAACCGTTTTTAAAGGAGCGCCCTTGGGAGGCCTGAAATTGAGCTATTTATACAGGATGCCTATCAATTTTCTTGAACTAACCAACTATATCATTCGAAAGGACATCTAATAGAGTGTTTATATAGCAAGTTTGAAGAAAATCGTTAGAGCCGTTTTTGAGATACGGACTTACGGTCCCACTTACGGTTTCCGATGTCCCATTTCCGGTTGAACTCAATTATTGACAGGAAAACAATAATTACATACAAAAGCATATTTAAAATTGAGTTAAAATGGCGAGTTTGAAAAAAATCCGTACAACCGTTTTTAAAGGAACGCCCTTGGGAGGCCTGAAATTGAGCTATTTATACAGGACGCCTATCAATTTTCTTGAACTAACCAACTATATCATTCGAAAGGACATCTAATAGAGTGTTTATATAGCAAGTTTGAAGAAAATCGTTAGAGCCGTTTTTGAGATACGGACTTACGGTCCAACTTCCGGTTTCCGATGTCCCACTTCCGATTTTTCAATTTTCACCAAAATTTGGAAATTTCATCTGTAGGCCAGACGTATTTCAATTCTAAAGTTTCGTAGCTCTATCTTTATTAGTTTATGAGCTATAATAGCCAGAAGATTCTCCACATACATACACACACACACACACACATACATACACACTGACCAATTGCCAAAAACCACTTTTTTGGACTCAGGGGACCTTAAAACGTGTAAATCAGGTGAAATCTCGATGTCGAATTTTTGGACCGAATACAATACTTCCATTACCTACGGTAGTAGGGTAATGGAAGTAAAAAGGGAATGTAACAGAATAATATTATAGTTTTAAAAAATTAAAGAACGCGCTTTCATAGAAATGTGAACTATAAAGCACAAAATATCTATCTTAGTATTGAAATGCAGGGTAAGAGAAAAGCGTGCGAGTGACACATCATAATATTTACATACATTTAAATATTTCATTAAAATAATTTAGAATTAAACAAAAACCATTTTTAAAAAATCTCCCCTGACTGGGCTCGAACGTTAGACCTTTGCCTCGCAGCCGTTCATTTCGTTCACGTACGAAAAGTGTTTTTTTTTTTACAATATAGATTTTTTGTTTGCTCCCAGAGTGGTTACAAACAAACATACATACAGGTGAAGCTAATAAAAGCGTGTTAAAAAGAAAACGAATAGTAGCAATATTTTTTAGGTTGACGTATTACTAACAAGGTACAAAATAGGAATCATTAAAAATAATATCTGGAATATAAATTCATAGAATTAGGACGATTGGGAGTTACTGTTAACAGATCAAGAGAGACTGTCAGAAAACCTTTTCGATTTATTGGTTGATTTAAACAAAAGGTCGTAAAATAAGTTCATATGAACAAATTGAAGTGTTCTTATATGATTTTGAGTTAAAGTAATTCCTATTGTGTTCAATATTCCGATTTTTTAAAGATAAAACCATTTATTTGGGTATTTTACCAGAAAGTTAAATGATAGTAACTCTAGTGAACTAAAATAAAATATTACTTTAAAAAAATAAAAATTTCAATCAATAAATGAGTGTTAAAAATATCTATTTTAGTTATATCAAAGCAAAGGATATATATATATATATATATATATCAAGTACATGCAAAACAAACAGAATTTGTATTATCTTACTCAAAATTTTAAGAAATAACGAGCGGAAAAAAGGTTCACACTGTAAAAGTAATCTCATTCTGGATCTGATGGCTGAAAATCTTCATTGTTCAAAATAATGTGCAGTGTTTACTGCTGTTACATTCATATTAAACATTTTTTCAGGTGCTCAAAAGGTTACAGTAAAAAAAAATATGTTATATTTCTATATTTAATTTGTATAATCTTTTAAAATGCCCAACCTGAAACTTCAATCATTTAAGACCAGAGAAAGAGAAAGTAATAAAACTAAAACTGTTTACATTTATTTGCGGAGATTTTTTTTTAATAAGTTTGACCACGATAATATAGGAAAATGTTTTAGAAATCCGATAGTAGTTTCAAGAACTCGATATTAAATAGAACTGGAATTTATTAGAATGGCATGGAACTATTTTTACCAGAGCCACATTTTCTATTCTAGATGACAGTTACAGACATTTTTAGTGTTTTCTGAATACAATTCACTCCATGAATCCCGCTGGGCAGGTCTTTAACCAATAGAAGCGCAAGCTTGTGAGTATCTCTTAGAAACAGCTTGTTGCAAGATACCTGAAATATATTTAATAATGCTCATGTTAAGGAATTTAGGTGGGCAATGAAAGAGTCCAAACCAGTGTTTGTGGAATCACTCGATTGTATTTCTCGACGTGTGAAATGTGGCATTATTTTACTGGAACTTTCCATTTTTTTTTTTTTTTTTTTTTTAATTACACAATGGAGATGAAGGATTGAAAGTAATTGGGCTGGTTGCTAACACATCCATCGCTCATGCGTCCTTGGATAATGTGCCTATTGACGTTTATTGATGTCTGCAAGCCTGTTTTGTATAAGGATTGCAAGCCTGTTTAGTATAAGGATTCTAGTCAATCGTCCATTATTCTTCAGTTTCAATAACTTTTTTAAGTCAGCCTTGTTATCAGAAGTTTGGTGTTTTACCGGATACCCAATATTCATGAAATATCTTACAAGAGAATTCAAATTCCATCGCTGTCCCGGAAATGCAGTATTCAATCTCTCGTGCAATGACTATTACTTCCTGTTGAAACTTACTTATGTCTGGTACCAGCAGTAATCTATCTATGGAATTTGGTAGATACTTATTGTCTTATATAGGTGCTGGCGATTACATCACATTATTGATTGAATTCCTAATTATGTTACTTGTATAAGTACGAATATACCCGGTTTTATAAATCCTTAAGGAACATTTCAAAACGATAATACTTAGCCGCAAAACTCATGTCGTTTTAGGTCGGTGATATCGCTAGGTGATATCGCTAGGTCTCTATTTATTACAATCGTTTTAGACTTTGATGAATAAACGTTTACAACTAACGTCTATCACGTCAATTTAATCTGCAAATTTTAACATGTGTGACAAACAATATTTAGAAGAACATCAGTAAAATCTACGTGTTAGGAAATTGAATTTTTTTTGCTCATCCAGGTGTATTTTCTAAATAATACTTTCAATGACTAGATACAGATAATAGCTATGCAGTTATTTTAAATACATGTACAACACATCTACCTATTTCCATGCTTTACGACTAAATCCCATATGGTTAATAGATTTTAAAATATAGAATGTAAACGATTGTCATATTAAAAAAACAAAATGTAAAAGCATACCTGAATGAATCTTTTACTGAATTCAGTTCTACATGAAATGAGAAGGCTACATCTATTTGGTGTTATTTTAGTTACACTACAAAAAGAATTATTAAAGGGGGAAAAATCCTAAAATAATATTTTATTGTGATTGTTAATAGTATCTTTATAATTGTATGAAACATAATGTTATCCCATATTCTTACTTTTTTCTGTAAAAAATTCTTTTCAGAATTATTTCACATCAAATTAAAAAAATAATAATTTCGAGACCATTTTTGCATTAATCCTTAAATTTTAAAAACATTTTCTATCTACAAATTTTCCTTATATTAAAAAATATGATAATAACAAAGTTTCTGTAAATATCAAAAGTCTTTTAAATTTAGTATATACATGAAAAAAAAAAAAAAAAAAAAAAAAAAAAAAACTAATATAAAAGCTTTAGTTTGTTAAACTTTTGTCACTTCGAAAGCTGGTTATTTTTATTTATTTATTTATTTATTTTAGTAATAGATAAAATATGAAACTTTTTAGCTAACTAAATTTTCTCCGATGCTTATTTTTGTAAGTATTGTACATTATTGATGCAAAAGAAGTCATTTTATAGTTTCAAAATTTTATCTTTTAAATTTATATGTTTCATTTAATGTGTTTTAGAAAACTATTTTTGCCAAGATAACTATTTTTTTATTCAATTTTGTATTCATTGCGTTTAATAATAACTTATACTGAAAATGACAAGTTAACTTTAATTAAGTTTTTCTTTAGTTAAATTCGATATTAGATGAATTCTAAATTTCAAACATAAATAAAATTTTTGGATATAAAGGTTTATGCTATTATTTATATATTTAAAATATCTTACAATATATTAATTTTACTGCATTATGTACTTTATCATTTTTTTCGAATAGCAACAATTATAATGTATATATCATAAGAATTAAAAGAAAGAAATTTTCACGCATGTTGTTCCTTATATTTATTGAACTAGTTAATCAAGCAGAATGTTAAAGGCATAACAAATACTTGTACTTTTACTTACGCGTATTTAATATTATTCAAATATATACGGTAATTATTCGCCATTTAATATTGTATATTAAAATAATATGTAATAACAATATCTTTTACAATTTTTTTCCCTCCAAGGAAAAAAAAATAATAATAAAAATGTCGTATAAATTATATGACAAAAAAAAAAAAAAAAAAAAAATGCATCAGCTGATTGTAAAATGTATGTTTGCACTATCTTATTCACATCTTGTATCACTTTATTCAAAAAAAAAAAAAAAAAAAAAAAAAAAAAAAGATGTATAACAACTACACGCTTTTCGTTACTCACTACTATACATATACACTTTTAGGAAATGGTGTAGTTAGAAGGCACAAAATTACTTGACACCGTTATTTTAAAAAATGAGAAAATGAAGAAAATTTCGATCAAAAAAAAAAAAAAAAATTACAATTGAGTGTTAAAAAATGTTTACATGTCAATTGCCGATCCCTCCATAGAAATGTGTCGAACCACAGTGATGACACGTGATGTTGTCAATCACAGACGACCTCTTCCTATCTTATCAACACTGTCATCACTGAAGTTTGACAAAATTTTATGGCGAGAATGGCAATTTAACATGCAAAGTTTTTTTCTTGCCTCTGAAATGTTTTTTTTTTTTTTTTTTTTTTTGCCGGCACTGTATATATATATATTTGTGTGTGTGTGTGTTAACTAGTATGACATTACTCAATTGATTAAAAATATTATTTTGGTTTAATTTAAAATAAAAAATTATTTTTATTGCAGATTATTAAAAGAAAAAAAAAATCAGGGGTGCTTTCTCACTGCGTGCAGAATATCTCAATTACAATTTTCTCTATCCTTATAATTTTTACATTAAATGAAACAAAACATTCAAATTAAGAATCTGACCTAATATGTTTTAATTATTTTAATAATGTTGAGATTAATATTTAAATATAAATTATGAATTTATTATTAAAATTTTTATATTTCCCTAATCATATTTTTTTTTCCCTATTGTACAGAAATTGTTATTTTTAGTTCATTTTATTCATTGTGTCAAAGTGTATGGTTGAGAAAACTTTAAGTTTATATCTTAAATACTTTTTGAAAAATCCTGCGCGCAGTGAGAAAGCACCCTTGAATTTTTATGAAAATAATCTGTAATAAAATAATTTTCTATTTTAAAGTAAACCAAAGTAATATTTTTAATCAATAAAGTGATGTCATATTACACACACACACACACACACACACAAATATTGTACATGCATTCATTCATTTTTTTTTTTTTTTATTCTGAAAGTTGATCGAAAATTTCTTCATTTTCCCATTTTTAAAAGTATGCTGTGCAGAAACTTTCACACAGTCACACAGGCGCACATGCATACATATATACATACAGACCAATTGCCAAACCCACATTTTTGGACTTAAGAGATTTAAAAAAATATATATATGGTAAAAACTCGAAATAGAATTTTTTGACCGAGTACAATACTTCCATTACCTAGAGTTGTCAGTTAATATAAGTAAAAATGAAAATTTCCCGTTTTCTTGACTCGGGATTAGTAGAAAAAATTAATACTGTTTTCATAAAATCAGCAATTACTATAAAAGCACATCTATATATATAAAAGAGCAGAGTCTGTGTGTTTGCGTGTGTGTTTATGTCTGTCTGTCCGCTATAGAAACCTAGGCCTTTTACCGACCGGGACAAAATTCGGCACGGTTAATGTTCACGACTCGAGAAACACAACGCCGCAAGCGATTTTACAAAATTCTCCCCCCCCCCCCACAGGGGGAGGGGGGAAAAACGTAATTTCACAAAATCCTT
The DNA here is from genome assembly GCA_963930645.1 of Salticus scenicus. Taxonomy (NCBI): domain Eukaryota; kingdom Metazoa; phylum Arthropoda; class Arachnida; order Araneae; family Salticidae; genus Salticus; species Salticus scenicus. The sequence goes on along the minus strand of OZ005652.1, from coordinate 125,420,676 downwards.
CATATCTCAAAACAAAAAACAGATATCCGTAAAATTTTTACTTTAAAATATAGCTAATACAAATGTATAAAAATCGGTTTCTAGAATTGTTGAAATTCGGTCTCCAAGGGGGGCGGGGGGGGGGGGGCAAAACGTGATTTCACATGCATAAAACGTCATTAATAACGTGACGCATAATCCTATATATCTCAAACAAAAAAAAATAGATATACGTGAAATATTTGCTCTAAAATATAGCTAATGCAACTATCTAAAAACCAATTTCTGGAATTTAAGAAATGCAGCCCCCAGGTGGGGCAGCAAGGGGTGCTATGGAGCAAATACAGTTAGACCGTTCAAAATTGGTACAGATAGGTTGTAAAGGCCTGCAAGTCGAATGGGGATATTTTCGATTGTGTAAAGTTATTAAGAGGGGCATGAAAGGGGGGAGGGAGGGGGCAAAAAAATAGTGTCAAATCGTTCAAAATTGGTACATAGAGGTTTTCAATATTTACAAATCGATTGCGGATATTTTTGAATTTGTAAAATTATTAGGAGGGGCGGGTAGGGGGTGGGGCGGTAAAGGGGGCTATGGGGCAAAAACAAATAGAAATACTGTTAGGCCTTTCAAAATTGGTACAGATAGGTTTAAGAGCCCTGCAAGTCGAATGGGGATATTTTCGAAAGTGTAAAGTTATTAGGAGGGGCGAGAAGAGGGGAGGGGAGAGGGGGGCAAAAAAAATAAAAATGGAGTTAGATCGTTCAAAATTGAAATTGGTTTACAGAGGTTTTCGATACTTACAAATCGATTGGGGATATTTTCGAATTTGTAAAATTATTAGGAGGGGCGGAAAGGGGGGTCTATGGGCAAAAACAAATCGAAATACAGCTAGACCGTACAAAATTGGTACAGATAGGTTTTAGAGGCCTGCAAGTCGAATGGGGATATTTTCGAAAGTGTAAAGTTATTAGGAGAGGCGAGAAGGGGGAGGGGAGAGGGGGGCAAAAAATAAAAATAGAGTTAGATCGTTCAAAATTGGTATACAGAGGTTTTCGATACTTACAAATCGATTGGGGATATTTTCGAATTTGTAAAATTATTAGGAGGGGCGGTAAGGGAGGGCTATGGGAAAAAACAAATAGAAATACAGCTAGGCCGTTCAAAATGGTACAGATAAGTTTTAGAGGCCTGCAAGTCGAATGGGGATATTTTCGAAAGTGTAAAGTTATTAGAAGGACCGGGAAGGGGGGCGAAGGGGCAAAAAAATAAAATAGAGTTAGATCATTCAAAATTGGTACATAGAGGTTTTCAATACCTACAAATCGATTGCGGATATTTTTGAATTTTTAAAATTATTGAGAGGGGCAAAAAAATAAAATAGAGATAGATCGTTCGAAACTGGTGCATAGAGGTTTTTGATACTTACAAATCGATTGCGGATATTTTGGAATTTGTAAAATTATTAGGATAGACGGGAGGAAAGGGCGAGGGGCTAAAATAATAGAAATAAGAGTTAGAGCATTTTGGGAATTTTTTCCAAAGACAATGAGAACCCGGTGCGACATTTTTTCATAATCAGATTTTGTTTCTCTATTTTTTCACGTGATAAAAATTAATGCAATTCTGAGAACTCAGTAATTATAGTGATTCATTTAAAAATAGGGACCAGCGAAGCAGGCGTCGCCTGCTAGTATTATATAGATTAAGAATTAAAATTTCTTTTTATTAATAAAACAATTTGATCTAAAAAATAATTTATTTTATTTAGAGAGTAAAATGTTCTGGGCCAGAAAATGAACCCGGGATCTACGACTTAACCTAAAAATGATCGATTACTGAGGTATCCGTGACACATACACTGAGAGAATGTTGATATATTATCCGAAAATTTTAGTTCCAGTACTTTCTTAATATTAGTTTATTTTCATGTGCAATAATTCGGTATATCACTCGCACTAATTTCGCTTAAACTACATTAATACCTAGAGATTATTACAGTTTATGGTATAAAATAAAATGAATTGCATTTAAATATTTGAAAAGTACTTTATTTATTTATTTATTTTTTAATCAGTTCTTTTTAACATACAATGCATTGTTTGTGGTGGGTCTACCGTATTATTTCTATATATTTTAGCTACAATCATAAAACAGTTATGGTTGTTAGAATACATAAAATTTATTTCATGTTATTCAAGTAATTGCCACCAGTACTCCTCTTAAAAATTTAATTAGCTATTTTTAAATATCCATCTATGGTATCTACATGTTATATTTCAGTGCACTTTAATTTAACATATACAGACAAAAACTAGCATGGTGCGGCCATCACAAAATATTCATTTATGTCATACTATAGTACAGCGTCACATATTGTTTAAAATGTGTAGAAGTTTAACCATATCGTCTCCCGATACAGATCTTACATATGGAGTTTTGTGCAATTTTAATCAACAGATACTAAGATGTAGCCATGTTTAAAATCGCAACATCAGCTCTACCTTTCGCCCCAACATACGCCTTAATTGAGTGAGAATTTTTTTTTTTCCCAGTGGTTATCTCATACACTATGTTTCGTGCAGTTATTTTCCATAGAAGTTGAAATTTAGCCTTTATATTAATGGGGTAAACTGCAGTTTTACAACGCCATGGCTTGAACGATATACACCCAAATTAAATCAGCATAGTATCACAATAACTCTCTCATGTACCAAGTTTTGCACAGTTAAATACAGTAGAATCTGAGATATAGTCTTACTGTTATCGTGAAAAATGGCTATACAACAGCGCCATCTACTGACAGATATGTACTTAAATTAAATCAGCATAATGTTTCATATTGGTCTTTTCACCTATTAATTTTTGTTAGATTGTACATGATATAATTTGAAATATAGTCTTTTCTTAAATGGTAGAAATCAAGTATAGAAACGCTAATTGATGAGTGATTGGCGCCAAATGTTGACAGGCCCTTGCTTACGTCAAAATGCAATTACGTATAAAATTTTATGCAATTCTGTGCAGTAGAGCCTGAGATACAGTTGCCACAAAGTTTTTGACACGCACACAAAGACATTTAAAAAAATGGCTAAATCGTGTTTTGGACTTCTCGAAACGTGTAAATACATCAAAAACCTAAAGTAAAAAATTTTAACGAATTCAATACTTTCTTTTGTTGAATATAGACGAAAAAAAATGTATGAAATAATTTGAAATGAACTCGAGTATGGACTACTATATACAGCACTTAAGTATCACAATCCTTTTGTGTCGACCAGTAAATGAATGCTTGAAGTTTCATAGACTATTCTATGTGAATCTTTATTTCTTGCATATACAAATATATGTCAAAAATGTTTTGTTAATTGTAGTCTAAATGTGTTAATCTATACCTATCGAAAATTATTTTCATAAATGTTATGTATTTAAATACTTCTGCATTTCCTTGTACAGGAACCATTTGTCCGATTTTGGTAAATTCTTTTGAGTACTATACGATAAGAATTTATATACATGATTTTAGAGTTTGTGTTACTAAATCAGGAATTTAAAGTACCTGAGCAATTTTAGAATTGAATTCCTACTATTTTTTTCTTGCCTTATGATAAATAAATGTAGAAGAATTAAAAGATTAAATGAAAATAAATAGGAAGCAGTAAATGATTCAAAAAACAAATTCCAAGATTATTTTTTCAGGTTTAGGCATGTTTATTCAAGCGTTCAAGAACTGTTCTAAACTAAAATTAAATCGAACCTATTATGATTGTTGGTATTCCAGAAAAGTAAAAAAACATAGATGCTACAATATGTAGACAGTCAGTCTGCAAATAAATTATGGTCTGTGGAAAAATATTTTTAACACACTTATCATTTACAACAATTATGTTTTACAATCCACCTATAAACACCATAGAATAATATTAAAGGAAGAAGCAGCACGCCAATTGTCAAATGCTTACATTCCGTTTCTAATGATTTGCCAGCGAATGTTTCTCTTGATTCGCAGCTCCTTCCTTGAAGTTTGGTATCCGTGCTCGGCGCATTTATCGCTGTTTGTTCTGGCCTCGCTGTCTGATTGACAGAGAGACGAGACAATTCAAAAATCTCGCCAACTACTCGCCAACCAATCAGACTGCAGCATTATTATAACCCTATACCCGGCATTTCTAGATTTTTTTAAACCGAAACCAAAACACATACGCTATATCTTGTACTATTATTTATCTATGATAAACACACACCCACAAGCAAAAAGTTCAATTTAAACAAACGATGCTGAAATATATCCATCTGAAAAACGGTAAAAAGTTAAAAACAGCACCCCCCCTCCCTCTGCGGTATGATATGCACCCAAATTGAATAAGCATATCTTTTAATTATATAATTTTGTGAGACATGTTTTGTAAATTTATGTATCATAAAAGCTAAGATACAGCCTTCCCGTAAATGAGAAATATTGAGGTATAGCACTGCCACCGTCATTCGATATGTACCCAAATCGAATAAGTATAGTTTTTCGAAATATCCAAATTAAAAATAAAGTTTGGTGCACTTATAAATTACAAATGCTAAGATATTGCGTTAGATTAACTGTGTTAAATGACAACATAGATGTGATATATGTCCATCAGTACAGAACCAAATTGAATAAACGTAGTTTTTCTTTAATCTTTACAGAAAATTTTTAAAAATCCTATAGTGTAGTGTGACAACTGCCGTCACAACCCCTCTGTAAATATTAATGACCCTTATACATATCAATGTCTACGTTCTTATCTAATAAAAAGATGAGATATAGCTTTCCCTTAGTGAGGGAAATTCCAGTCTTGCAGCGTTCCCTGTTAGCAACATCTAATTATTATTAGATGTAATATTTTTGTATTAATTTAGAATAATAAAGCTTGAGTGTTTTAAAAGTAGTATGTGTAATATAATAGTTGAATTTATAATAATTCTGCTTAGGTGGCTTTCGGTAATTTTTTAAGCTGAATTTGAAATAACCGATGATAGGACACAACCTGCGAAAAAATAAATGAAAAACATATTCAGTTGGATGTGCTTTGAAAAAGGTCGCAAATTTTCAGTATCATATTTATTGTTGTCTGAGCACATTTATTTAATTCATATTGACAAAGAAACTTTATCATCAGTATAGGTTAGTCAAGCACAAATTATAAGTCTTTATAATTTTATAAAATATACATACGTATTTACTTATTTCTTTGTTAAAATATTGTTCAGCTTAATCGAGCGATATTTATATCCATATAAATGGTGTTATGTATGCATCTCTCGAGAAATAGTTTTACAAAGGAGAACAAATTTTCATAATTCATATACGTCATTTAATATTTTGTCGGAGGAACATCCTATGGGATTTTCTGTCTGTTTTTAAAAAGTTATTTAAAATTTATAAATGAAGCAACATTTCTACGAGCCTTTGATGTGATCCAGAAGAAGATTGATGATAAGTTTTGGGCAAACAAAAGTAAATGCTATTAAGTTAGATTTGATATTAAATGGAACTTCTTAAAGAAAAAAAAAAAAAAGAAAAAAAATATGATTTTAAAGAATAAAAAAATAATGAAAAAAAACTTCGTTTAATGCACTCCCCCAGGGTTAAGATTGATATTGCATATTCAAGTAAAAAAAGAAGTAAGAACAAAATCCTCTTTTTCTTAGAATTAATTACGTTTTGAAAAATGGAGAGTTGTATTATTTTGAATTAGTTTCGAAAGAGTTGAACAAAAATACATTGAATTGTACAAAAATCATGAATCATTTTATTATTACTTTTATTCTTTTCTTGTAGTAGCTGTAATTGTTTAGTTTTAGAAAACATTGCAAAAATTAATTGTAAGTTAAAATAAATGTATTTTAATTTTTTTTCTTTCTGCTTATAGGATGCATATTTTAATGTGACACAATATAAAACTATAAACTACTGTGTGCAGTGTTATTTCTCTAAAAGAAAAAAAAAAACTGCAAGTTTTATATGTACACTTGTGAGGTCATGACGATAAGTCATCACAGTTTGCTTAAAATTAAGCTGGATCCAGCAAAGTATTCAGTTGGGATAATTAAATCAAATCGGCCCCAGTGACTCGGCAAAATTTTAGGTCGGATTAGTTTTGTGTCGACATGGTGCTGCAACGAAAGAATTAAGTTGCAAGGTGTAGAAGAATAGGAAGCGATTCTAAAAATTTGGTTGAAATGAAGAGAAGAGAAGTTGGTGGAAAGTGGTATAAGATGGAGATGATTTTCGTAAAGGTGTGGTGTGGTGGAATCTTGTCCGACGTCTGTCTACGACAAAGTTTAAGGTTTAGAGCCTGGATAAAGTTATATTTCGACAAAGGAGATTGATTTGCACTTAAGTTAATTAGTTTAATGAGTGTTGCTGTGTTTTAGTGCGAATATTCGTGAATGGAAAATTTATTCAGCTGGGAACCCGCTGATGTATTTGAAAGTCACGGTATCTAAGTAAAGGTGTGCACCCGATTCTACGTCTTCTACTATTTTCTGGGTGAGATATTTCAAATTACCTAAATTAGTTATTATACTAATTTGCTAAAATATTTAATTCTTCTGACTGAGCTACAAAATTCAGATCAATTCTCTGATTATTCTAGTTGAATAAACTCTTAGTTTTATTTTATATATCTGAGTCTTTGTGCTTCTTACACCTAATACTTAAGTTAACTAAGTTAAGATGGGGTCTGCGTCAACGAAAACCTCTCACACTTACGTATTTAAATAAATAAATAAATAAACAAATCGTAGATTAAAATTAATGAATTTTATTCCCAACAAATACCTATATTATTTGCACGGAAAAATAATCGGAAACATTAAACTATCTCATAAAAAACAATTCTATTGTAAAAGCCATCCTACCCAGCAAAAACTCTTACCTATTTTACGCAGCCAAAAAAATGATTAATATTAAATTTCGCTGCCACTATTGATTTTCAAGAACTCAATGCCTTGCTTAATGAAGATCTGCCAATAACTCTGCATGTATCTCTCTACTAAATCCTAATCTCTTTCAACGTTCCTTGGGCGAAAATCGATAACAATCTTTTTTTTTTTTTTTTTTTTTTTTTGGATGCATAAGAAAGCTAAGAGCGTTTACTGCGCAGAGTGACTTTTACAATAGTATTGTTTTTTTTATGAGATATTATATCTTTTTTCAAGTTATGTATGTCGTTTTATAAATATAATATGTATGCATAATGGGTAAATTTGTGCAAAATATCAATAAAATTCGTGTGTGCTATTCATAGACGTATATATATTGTTACGAATTTGTAAAAAAATACTTGTTATTTTTATGTAATTTCATTCAAAGAGGCTTACAAGGAAACATTCAAAAGGTGTCGTCTTCTAAAAATATTTAAAAAAAAAAAAATTATATCTGATTCTACTCTTCATAAAACACCAGGAAGTGAAAAAATTATCGCCTGAAATGAATTACAGCGACCACAAAAAATTATCAAAATTAGGCATATTTGGCGATTTAGCGCTGTTAGGCGTTCAGATCGCTAGCAACGAGATTGGCGTGTACGAACAGAACCGTGTTTTGTTTCTCCTCCAAGTACTCGAAATCAATCGCCTAACAATGTGAAATCGCCAAATATGCTTTTTGATTTTTTGTTTGGTCGCTGTAATTCATTTCAGCCGATAATATTTTAACTTTCTGGTGTTTTAGGAAGAGTGGAATTACATATATATTTTTCAATATTTTTTGAAGACGACACCTTGTGAATGTTTCCTTGTTAGTAAGATTATAAGTTTTCAATTTTCTGCATATCTAGCTTGTTTCCGCGTTAAAAAAGCTCGTTTTCCTTTAAAAACCAGTTTCCTCAGGTCACATAATGGGCTTGGTGACGAATTTAACGACTTTATCGCTCTTTGAAGACTATTTTGGTGAGCTTGGTGAGAAAATCTTTATTATCGATACACCAATTATCTAAGCTCTAACTTGATTATTATGGAAATTACTGTAAAATTCTGAATTAATAGGAGTCTATAAAATGGGTCCCTTTCCGACCAGTGAGATCAGTTTCTCGCCAAAACTTTACGGAATAGAAAGCTCTGCTTGACGAAGTCTCTATACCATTGAATTGCTGTCTATTGCTGTGTGTTAATACTATGGTACAGCTTGTGCTGTGATTTTTGTAACAAGTGTGTTAAAATAAAGTATTGCTTTCTGCTGTTAGAAAATTGTAACATAATTTTTGCGTTAATAGTAGCTAGAGAGCCTACAAGGAGAGAGGCGACAATAGCGAGTAAGCTTCTCATTGGCTTAGAAATTGTTTTGACAAAAATCCTCCTTTACAAGTGTTTTTGATTGCTTTAAAGCACTGTGCTCGAAACTACAGCTAAAATAAAGGATTATTACAAAAAAACAATGATATCTGTAAATCTTTTGCTGTTGATATTCGACTGAGAAATGTTCGAATTTTTCTACCAAAACCCAGTTTGGTAGAAAAAATGTCTGCTACGAGCATACTCCGTAGTGTGATTTCATCATTTGTCGTCTCTCTCAATGGAGGCTCTCTAATAGTAGCAAATGTACTTTTTTTCTGAACAATTTAGACATGTGTTTCATGGGCTCCAATTTGCATAGCGATATGTGATTGGAAACAACGCTGCTCTGTTTATGCGTGTAATATGAACCATGCTCTGTTATGTAATATGGACCAGTGGCCTATGTTAAAAAGAGAGGTTTTTCCAATGCTCGGCGTACATATGTCGCACACTCAAAATCTTGAGGCTATTAAATAGGCCAGAGAAGCAAGGGTAACCAAGTTATCACTTTCTTTGCATACTACCCATTGGGTGTAGTCTTTGTACCTCCCTTTTTTTTCGTCCATTGACTTATATTTTTTTTTCGTCCGTTTCTTCTATTCCCAAGAGATGGACAACTGTGTGAGGGAACATGCTGGACAGTTTGTTTCACAATTCCAAGTGTCTCAACTGTTCGGGAAAGACCCCTTCGGAAAAGACCACTATGGACCACTTGGTCCATATTACACGAACGTATGTGTAATATGGACCTCCGATACATAAAATAATTATTTCTTGCAATTATTAATAGTTCCCAGGCTGCTTCAACAAGCTTGAACCATGCAACTATACAATTGCAATGAGCAACCAACAAATTAAATCTTTTTATTTTAATAATTTTAGTTTTATGAGTATTCTTGCTTAGGGGGTCCATATTACACGGACCTCCCCCTATATTATATGAGTGTGTAATACTTAGTAACCCATATTTATGAATACGTATATATATCATGTGTGTGTTTCAAACTGACATTCCAATGGATTTGTAATGTTCGTATTCCTTTAAACTCTACTTAAACTCAACTATGCCATTTTCAGTTCTATGCATTTTTAACAATTTCATAATTAAAAATCTGAATTTATTTCAATCGACTTTCTGAACATTTAATAGTTAATGATGTTTAAAAGGTTGAATCGGGAAAATAAATTAGTAAATAGCCGAATGGGACAACTTTTTCATTAGAAAACTGTCATGCCATTTGGCTCATTTAACGATTCATGCTCACAACGAGGCCCAACGATAGTTCATTCTGAGGAATAAAGTATTTCAGATGCTTTTCATTCATGTCATTCATAAACAATTTAAAATTTTTTGTCTTTAATATAGCCAGGATCGTAGCCAGAAAAAAATTTCATAGAGGGTTCAATCTTTAGTACGTAATTTTAAATGTTAAAAGTGAAATATGATAATAATAATAATTTAAAAAAAATCGGCAAATCTGGAATTTTTTTTTTAAACAAGGCTTTTAATATAGCTAAATGTTTCTAATTTAATTTGACAGTTTATTGCATGGAGCATGAAAGAGTGGTAAGTGAAAATCGTCTTATATAAAAGTACCCGAAATGAAAAGGTAAAATTTGCGTATCTCTACCAAAGTTCGTGTGTGAATACAATGAAAGGCAATTTATTCAAATTTATTTTATGTCCCTATAAAATGACTATGACTGGTAAGAACGCAATCTTTAAAGACTCAAACAAAAAATCAGATTCAAATTCAGTTTTATTCTCTTTTAAGGAATTAAAAGCACTTCAGTTTTTAATTCCTATAGGATGAGATACGAGAAAATTCATTCATGCTACCTTGTAAAAGAGGCTAATACATATATAATATTTCCTAATGATTAGCCAATTACTGTAAAATTTTATAGCACTTTTTCTATTTTAAACAGTTTAGCATTAAAAAAATAATTTCAAATAATATGCATTCATAGTAATACTCAGGAATTATAATTTGTGTCTCTTGAAATAGTACCATAAATCGAAAATTTATAAAATTCTGTATAATAGTTCTTGTAACGATGATCATTACCATATCTACCAAGATTAAGCTCAATAGAAAATTTAGCATTTCTTCGCTATCGTGTTTACCCACTTACAAACATATCCACATTAAGCCTACAATCGTTAAACTCTACATATTTCGCATGATGGTGACCTTCTATGTATATATTATTAAACTTGAGTTTAATTGAATGCAGCATTTAAACGCTATTGCGTTCACTCATTTCATTACATATACACATTAATTCTTTATTCATTCAACTTTATGTATTTCATGTTATGGTGACCTAAAATTATACATACTAAATTTGAGTTCAATGGAATGCAGCGTTTAGACGCTATCGCATTCATTCACTCCCATGTATATACACATTAGTCCTATGCTGATTAAGATATTTCCTGCGATGGTGACCTATAATATACATAACATTTTCTAATTCAATCGAATTGAGTGTTTAGATGTTATCGCGTTCACTCACATACGTACAGACACATATAAATACAGACATCACCGTAAAAAAAAAAAAAAAAAGAAAAATTGAATTTACAAGATCCCCTAAACTTATAAAACAAACTTCGAATAATTTCAGACCATAAATCGTTATGTATAAGAATTCTATTTTGTATCCGTGTAAAGAAAAAAAAACTAAGTTCTACACCATTAAAAGTTATGTAGTTCTGCGTCACGTCTAGCATACCTATCGAATTTGAGCTGAATTAAATTCAGCGTTTAGATTCTATCGCATTAACTCATACTCATACACGTACAAGGACATCTTCATCACTATAAACAAAAAGGAAAAATGAATTCGTGAGACTTCAATATTCACAGAAACATTAAAATATCAAATTTGAATTTTTCCACGATAGCAATATTTCTCGTAATACAATATATGATCGGAATTTAATTTTATGTTTTCTTCCATCATCCATAATTTTTTAAAGTTAACGAATCACTCTTTTATTTAATGTCCACATTACTTTTGTTAAAAGCTATCACGTCCTTTAATCATTTATTTATTACGAAATTTGGCGATAAAAATCCCTTTGTGAAATTTAATCCAATTTTGTATAAATTAGTTTTCTTATTAATAAATATGTTTCTTGTAAATATTTCAAAAATTTTAAGAAAAACATGTCATTAATTAATGTATTTCTATTTATTTTTGCAATAAATAATAAATAAATAAATAAATGAAATAGAATAAAAATCAGTATTTATTACTATTTAATGACTCATTAAATGTCAAAATTGGAATTCATTGAAAACGAGCTCCATCTCTCGAAGATTTCACGAAATTTTTGCGTTAAAGATTAGAAAATTCAAAATAACTACCTTGATATTGAACAAAAAAAAATTTGCACGCAAAAGGCACTAGTACATGTCAGAAGGATGTCCATGAAAACTTTCAGGTCAATAGCTGCAGAACTCTAGACTCTAGGCAGGTTAAACGTAATAAGGAAAAGAAGGAGAAGAAGGAGAAAGTAACCGGCAATTTTCAGGTTTTTGAAAGTTATATTACTCAGGCCCCTTAATTCGGATCGACTTCCAAATTTATATGTTTGTCTTAAGGGTATGCTCAAAGACTGTGCAAAAAATTATAGGTTTTGGATTCCAGGGAGCTGAGATGCAGGTAATCGAAAAGTCCAAGATACTGTGTCGACATAATATACACCAGTAGCGTTTCGCCATTTACTTTCCTACTTTGTAAATTTCATTTGATTTTTTTAACGTTTGTTTTAGTTTGGTGAATCGGAACGCTACATGTTCCTTGATACAGAATCAAATTATTCGTTTAGCAAATATAAAAGTTCTATCAGTGCTAATTTCAGATACGTTAAATATACCTCTTTTGGTATTTAAAAAAAAACTTCCGTGTTATAGTTATACATATTTTAAATAGGAACTATCAAGACATTCACACCGAGAACCTATAGGATTTTCATTTAGAGAATGAGAAGCAGGGCATAAGAAAAGGGCATAATTTCACACAATCTAACATTCAGATGTTCTTTATTTAAAATTAAATGCATGCTTTGCACTTAATGCCTGTCTGTCTGTGTGTGTGCATCACAAATTTTGTGGACGTTGTATCTCACGAAACAATGAACGAAATTTAACCAAACTCGGATTTTTCGAAAGATCTCATCAATTTCTTCAAAACGAACGGTTCAACCAAAGATCTGTTACAATTTTAAAAAGTTATCGATTTTTTTCATTTTTTAACGAAAAAAAAAAATTGTATTTCTTTTGATATTGGCAAAAATTGACTTTCTTTCGACATTTAGTGATATACAATTCTGTCAGATAAAAATCGTCTGCATTTATAATGGGAAATAATTTAATAATTTAATAAATAATTTGTATCATACCATTAATTTTAAGCCAGCACAACCGGTTTCGAAAGGACGTAGCCTTCCTTCATCAGGTGCAAAAAACACGTGCTACTGCCTTGGAGGTAAAAGCAAGACAGTCTTGCTTTTGCCTCCAAGGCAATTGCACGTGTTTTTTTGCACCTGATGAAGGAAGACTACGTCCTTTCGAAACCGGTTGTGCTGGTTTAAATTTATGGTGTGTGAAGAAGTCTTATTGTCTATTTATCGTTTGTACACCAGTTTAGCATTTAGTTTTTGGTGAATTTGTATCACGTAAATTTTGTATAAAATTATATAGAAGAAAGTCTTGTGGTGACCACACCACACTAGTTTTTGTTTTATTTTAGGTTTTCATTGAATAAATTTAGATAGAAAATATTATTTACATTAATATCAAACACACTTAATAAAACGAATAATCACTTAAATTAGGTTTGTTTGATATTTTAAAACTTATTAATATCTCCTTATTTTTCATTTAATAAAATATTAATGATAATTTAGGCTATCTGCATTTTGAATAGTTCAGCATTTTCTGTTAAATAATAGATGATATTTATCTTTCGTATCGTTCCCCCAGAATACTGCACATCTACGTGATCATTTTACAAACATTGAAATGGACCTGTATTTATTGTGTGCATGCTGAAAATATATTGCGAAATCTCATAAAATAATGTGTTTCTTTCGAGATCAATTTCAAACGTTTTGGGTAATCATGAATTGCATTCAAGATTTTCTTTAGAAAATAATTTATCTTTTTCTCCAGATTAGTAATTAATTTATTGTTTCCACTAGTTGTAAATTAATTTTTCATGTTATGTGACTTTACGTCTGGGTTATTTCTTTTTAACCCTTCCATTCCCAATTTTTTTCCATACATGAAACAATAAATCTTATATCTAGTAATAAATTTATTTAAAAGATAATATATATAAATATTTTTTTTATAAGAAGAATGACAGAGTACAAATTAATATAGCTAACAAAGTAACTGAGTGGTGTTTATTTTGTTTATTCTGATGCCATTTAAAATCATAGTTTTTCAATAAATAAAAATATCAAAATTTTGGAAGACATACTTATTGCAATTAATTAAAATACAAATTATAAACTTTAAAAAATAAAATAACATATATTTCAAACAGCTAATTTACTTAAATTGCAAAACAGGTAACTGATTTCGATATTATTAAAAGAATAGAGCAAAATATACTTTCATTTTAAATAATCTCTAAAAAAAGAGTTAAATGAAATTCTTTCATTTATCAACAAGATTAGTGAAATCATCTAAAATATATATTTTTCGGTGGGAAAATGTATATAGATTTTAATATTGTTCATTTTGAATTAGCGGCATTGTTAGATGGTAAGAAAGAAAATCTGAAATGTTATGATTCCAATTGGCATCACGGGGAATATATATATATATATATATATCAGGGCCCGAAATTTCGACTCAGATTACACTCGCCGAAAAATTTTTCTACTCGCCACAAAATAGAATTTTTTTTTTTTTTTTTTTTTTCGCATCCCCCCCCCCCCCCAACTACTTGAAATGATTTTACAAATATGCTTAAAATTATATATATTAAATGTGTGTCGTTTATCATCATGTCTCATAATCATCTATAATTAAAAATCATTATAATGTATTGTATTTGAGATTTGAAAAAATAATAATGTCTAATAACATAATGTCTAATTACATAATGTCTAATTAAAATGTCTAATAACATAAATGTAAAGAGTCATTAAAGAAAAAAAGAAGAAGGAAAAAAAAAAAAAAAAACTCTTTGTTAAACAATATCCTGCGAAAATCTTCTTATTATGAAAGATTAAGCTTCCTTATTTACCTATTTATTTAACTTTTTACATCGGAAATGTCTTTTTCGTCCATTTTATTTTTGTAATCAGACGGAATGTCGATGTGTATATAACTTGTTCGTTGTTGTCATTTGAAAAAGCCATTTCGGAATAACTTTTTCGATAAAATCGTTGCTTACATGTCTACAAATCATTACAAGCGCAAATCCTTGGCGTTTCAGTAAAAAACTGGAAAATGTGAACTGCTTTTTGATCATGTTTCAACAAAATAAACATAGTCGTCATCTTTAAAAGGTCTCGGATTCATTTTCACGCGCCATTATCGCATAGGCAAACTTTCACATTTCTCTTTTCTCGTATTAGTCCAGTCAATAGGTACGTAAAAAAGGGCTTACTTTGCAAAAGGTGGGGTAGAAGATTTTTTTTTTTTAATTTATACATATTAGTGTCAATATGAAAAAAAGTGATTTATCCAACACGGCCGACCCCAGGAGAACTTTTGTAAGCTGAAAAACCTCGAAAATTAACAACTTTTTTGGCATTTTTCAAAATATCTCAGAAATGGTTGAATTTAACAATACTTTTCTAATATAAAGTTTAAAGAGAATTAAATTTTCTACAATTTTCATAATTACATCTTTTTTGTAGTACTAATAGCAAGCGCGTTACAGCTTCTTGAATATCGTCCTTTTTTCTTATGCTTTTAAAACAATTCAAAGAAATGTAATTTATCGGAAAACGGAGGAAGAAAGCAAGGGACTTTGTCAGCTGTCTGACCTTGGAAAATAACATCTGCTTCGTAGCAGAGAAGGAGGTACAAAAACTTCCCCCCCCCCTCTTCTCATCCAGTAATACGTTGCCTGGACTGAACATCTGCCTATATTAGTCAGTTCAGTTTGAAAGAGCGAACGTACTGCTTCAATGCGTGAGTCTTTTCTATTACAATATCGTTTTTAAAAATGACTACGTCTGACCAGAGTGTTTGTTTTATTTGTGAAATCAGTTTAAATGAAGGTGAAGTAAAGATTGTAAAGGAGAAAGGTATAGAAAATATGCAAATATGCAGTGCAAAACGTCAAAATGAAGAACATCAGCGTTTTTTGAAGAACCGAAAGCAAGTAAAAATCCACAATGCCTGTCACAAGCGATACATCAATGAGCGAATGATTGCAGCGTATGCACGGCGTCATACGACGGGTGATGGTGCTGGTCCAAGCTGTGTGGCTCCATCTCTTCGATCAAGAATCGAAAGTTTCAGTTTTAAAGATCAGTGTTTCTTGTGTGGTGAGGGGATACCTGAAGATTTCTTTAAAAAACAGGAACGACTTCCCGAGCAGGAAAGAAATTTGATCCACCATGTTATGAAACAGGGTGTGAAAGAAACAATTATAAATGCTGCCGAAAATCGAGGAGATGAGTGGGGGAAAAGAATACTTGAACGAATCGGAAATGTAAAAGACTTAGTCGCTGTAGATGCCTGGTATCATAGATATTGCCATCGAAAACTGTATCAAAGGCCTAAAAGGGAGATGATACGAGGATACCGCCCTGCAACTAATATTGATGAGGCAATGGAATTCATTTACTCCTACCTTGAAAATAATTCAGAGGAGTGCCAGTTTCTCATCGAGGATTTGATGAATAAAATAGAGGGCGATTTTCGTCCAGACATCAGAACAGTTAAATTACGCCTTTTCAAAAAATATGGCGAAGATGTTTTAATAGCCGAAACTGCCAACAAAAAAGCAGTTGTTTGTTTCCGAAATGTTGGCTATAAAATACTCAGTGATAACTGGTATAGTAACAAGTCCTCTGATCCTCAAGAAGAAAGACTACGTATTGTCAAAGCAGCTGCAGACATTATTTTGTCAGATATAAGGTCCGAGGTATATAATACTAAAGAATATCCCCCATCTGACAACTTCTTGGGTGACGTTGAATCAGTCATTCCTGATTCACTGAAACTGCTGATGGAATCCATTATACTGAAGCTCAAAAGGGGTTCTCTGTCAAAATGGAAAAAAACATGTATTGCTCTATCACACTCTGTTATCAATGCTGTAATGCCACGATCATTTATGTCATCGCTCCTTACAGGGATCAGTGGATATCTGTACAGAAAGTTTGGTTCCAAACATCTCATCGAAATTTTGTCATATCTTGGCTTTTCAGCATCCTACCATGAAGCTTCACTCCTTGAAACATCCGCTGTCTTACATCCTCAAAAAACGCACGTGCAGGAAGAAGCATTTTGTCAATTCGTTTTCGATAATGCCGATTTTAATCTCATGACTTTAGATGGTACTGGAACATTCCATGCTATGGGAGGAATCATGTGTGTTACTCCACACCATGCTCTTTTTCCACAAGAGAGTATGAAACGCCTTACAGAACTATCAACAGGTGAAACTGTAAAAGAAGCAGAAAATGTGGAACTGCACACATTTGGAGGAAGCGGGGGTTTACAAGATGTAATAATCGAAGATTTGCAAAAGCTTAATCCGATTTCGAATGATATAGTGCCATTAACCACAGATATAGTCTGGCTGTATAGTAAATGGATACAAAATCCAAGTGTTCCTGAATGGAATGGATTCATGGAACAAGTGACAGCATCTATGGAATATGATCGCTTAAGGATAATATGTCTTCCATTCATAACAATCCTCCCACTCAAATCGACACTATATACACATCACTTTTAATGGAATCAGAGAAATGCAAACCATTGAATCAAAAGATGTGTGTCGTGACATTTGATCAGCCATTGTATCTTAAAGCAAGGGACATTGTTGCCAGTGGTGATCCTGCGTTGAATAACATTATTGTCAGACTTGGCGGTTTTCATCTTGCAATGTCATTCATGGGAGCCATTGGTACAATAATGGCTGGCAGTGGTTTAAAGCAGCTGTTATCTACCATCTACGCTGAGAATAGTGTAGAGAAGATTATGACTGGATATGCATACTCTCGGGCTGTGCGAGCGCATTTATTAATGCATTCTGCTTTGGCTTCTTTCGTGTGGGATACAATTGAAGTTACTGATTATGAGATTTCTGAACTTGCAAGTATGATTAGTACGTGTAATCAAGACATTATACTTACAGCCTGTGCCAATACTACCGCTCTGAAGGATATTGTTGCAAAATTTACACAAGCTTTGTACGTTCTCGAATGTAAGGGACCCACGGCAAAATTGTGGATTCAATATTTTCGTATGGTAACGCTACTCAAACAGCTTATCGAGGCTGAGCGTACAGGCAATTGGAAGCTTCATCTTGACACTGTTCAAAAATCGCTACCATTTTTCCATGCAGCTGGCCATTTTTTATACGCTAAAAGTGCGCACCTCTACCTCCAGGACATGTTGAAACTAGAACAATTAATGGAAACAACTGAATTCCACGATTTTACTTCCAAAGGTATGTTTACCATAAGACGCTCCATGAAATACTGGTGTGGAATTTGGTCAGATCAAACCATTGAACAAACACTTATGAAAAGTATGAAATCCCGTGGAGGGATAACACGTGGGAGAGGATTTTCAGACAACGTTTTGGCAAAATGGACTTTAGCAATGACAGTCATGCAGAATGTTTGCGATGAAATTGAAAATTTCTGTGATATACATTATGAAACATCAGAGCAACATGTGGACATGCGAAGCTCTCGTATCGACAGAGATAGAAGTGATACAATTAAATTGCGGGAGTGGCTTTCACAACACGTTCCCTTTCCAGACTCTGACACCATAAAGTCTTTAAGTAATGGTATTGTTGGAGGGGCAGATATTAACTGTCATTTGGCCCAAGAAGTTGGCATGGAAATGGTTAAGAAAATGGTCACTTATGGTAATTTTAAAAATATAACTTTCAAGATGAAGGACAAGGTGGTAACTCTAGCATCTGTGGTTAGTTGTTTTAAAGCAGGAACTCTCAAAATTATGCTATTGACCCACTTACACTTTTCCAAAGATTGTGCCTTTCAAAACAGTCTGATGAAGACTTGAAAGCATTTTTATCATACGAGCTTGCTCCCTACCCGATGTCACTTTTCTCCGAAGAAGGCATGCGAAAAGGAAATAAATCGTCTTTATACAAAGCCTTCGCACCAATGAACAGTAATGAAATGGCAGAGAAGAAATCATTAACTGTTGTAGATGGGGGATATCTCCTACATAAAGTTATTTGGTCTCACAATTCTTCCTTTGCTACAATATCTCAGAACTATTCTTCATTTCTAAAAAGACATTATGGATCACATGTCGTGGTTGTATTTGATGGATATCCTGCACATGCTAGCACCAAAAGATTTGAACGATTGCGGCGAATGAAGATACATTGTTCTCCTGAAGTAATATTTGAATCTAATACGATCAATCAAATACCTCAAGAAATATTTTTGACAAACGATCAAAACAAGGATCGTCTAATCAAATTTCTAAGTACAAAATTTGAAGAGTGTGACATTGATGTGAAGCAGGCTCAAGAGGATGCCGACTTACGGATTGTCAACACTGCCATTTCGAAGGCAAAAGAACTTGAAAAGGTTGTTATAGTTGGGAAAGATATTGATCTGCTAGTTCTGATGACAGCATTAGGACAATCTTTGAGCAACTTGTTTTATCTTAAGCCTGGAAGAGGAAGTTCTTCTGATGTGCTTTTCTCCACTAAATCCTTCAAGTTTGACACTGACAGTATCCTGTTTATCCATGCATTTAGTGGATGCGATACGACATCAGCCATCTTTGGTCAAGGTGCTAACTATGCAAGGTGCTAACTATAAAACTATGCAATACTTTTAACAAATTTCCTGAAATGAAGGAAGCAATTAAAGCATTCATGAATCCACTCAGCCTTCACGATGACATAACTGTAGCTGGAGAAAAAATTCTAAAAACGTTATACACAGGTGATATTAACAATTCCATTCAATCTCTGGACACTTTGCGATTTCATTTATTTACAAAATCAGTATACAGCAGAAAATTAAATCTTTCGCGACTACCACCTACGTGCGAGGCTGGACGTTATCACTCCTATCGGTGCTACCACCGAATTCAAAGTTGGTTAGGCAATGAAATTAATCCGGAGCTGTGGGGTTGGGAATGCAGAGCAGAAGGTCTAATGCCTGTCGACATGAAAAGAGATTCTGCACCTGAATCTCTTCTGAAGAATGTGTCTTGTGCTTGTAAGAAAAAATGTAGTGGAGCCTGTTCTTGTCGCAAGGCAGGTTTGAAATGTTCCAGCATGTGTAAAAACTGCAGTGGCATAGATTGCGAAAATGTGTTAATTTCAAATTTCGACGAGCCTGAAGAGGATGAGATAGTCCAAGAGCTTTTGGAATTGCCGCAAGATGCAGAGGAACAACTTGAGGACGACAGTTTCCTTCTACCTCCGATAACTTTTGAAACTGAAGAACCTGGACCTTCAAAACGACCACGAAGAAAATAGACACGTATGTTATACATTAATGTTATCTCTTTATTTGTTTTTGTTTCAATGCTAAAGGAATCTTCCTATATTTTATATATAAGTGTTTAATTTCTACAATTTATTTCTGTAATTATTTGCTTTTGTTCTTCAAACAAGTTTGTCTGTTTGTAAAGTTCATTTAAAATTAAGATTGTATATCGTTATTATCAACAATATTAATATAGCAGTAGTTATTGTTCATTAAATCATTATATATTATATATTATATCTAAATATCATTAAAGATTTATAATTCAATAGAGAGTAGAATTAAAATTCTTATAAATCAATTTATTGAGTTTTTACTTATTAGCACCCTAATAGTTATTCATTTACATTGAAATATTTTTTTTAGTATGTGTGTGTGTGTGTGTATTATGTATTGCAGTTATACAACATTATACATCGGCAGTTATTGGAATCTGGTAAACACTACTGTTGTTAGGCCAGAATTGTCAGTGCTTGAGCAGAGGGGGTGAAGGAAGTACAAAGGGGAAGGGAAAAATTAAAATGGAGCAGATTTGGTATCTGTTGTCCATAGCAAAAAAAAGGAAGAAAAAGAAAGAAAGGAAGAAATAATCACCAAGTTATCTGGCGAGTTAAGCTTTCTGAAAATGAAGATTCAAATTTAAATAATTATTGTGCGTTATTTATAAGGAATTTTGCGTTTTTTTTACAAAGTTGAGAAAAAAGGCCGACTTTCAAGAGGCTGTAACATGCCTGCTATTAGTACTACAAAAAAGTTTTAATGATGAAAATTGTAGGAAATTTAATCCTCTTTAAACTTTATATTAGAAATATATCGCTAAATTAAAAAAATTCAGAGATTTTTCAAAAAAATAAAAAAAAGTACGAAATTTTTTAGGTTTTTCAGCCGCCAAAAATTCTCCCGGGGTCGTCCATGTTGGATAACTTGTTTTTTTCATATTGGTACTAATATGTACAAATTAAAAAAAAAATCTTCTACCCCACCTTTTGCAAGGTACAATGTATTTATTGACTGGACTATATAGTGGGCGACGGGCAGAGAGGTTCTCTGTTCGTCTATTCTCACTCTGCTTGGAGAAATCACAGTGGGAGAAACGAAACTGCCGAAGAGGTTAAAACTTTTATGCATGCACTAAGCATTTTTCCCTTTCTCAGGCTGGAATTAAATATGAGATTATAAGACGACAAGATTTTTCCATATTTAAATCTATAAAAATAATTTTTTCTGTCACCATATCGTGTAAGAATTCTATTTATAACTAGACCAAATTTTTACTCGCAACAGTAAAAATTCCACTCGCCAATGGCGAGCTGGCGAGCGGAAATTTCGCGCCCTATATATATATATATATATATATATTAACAAATTGTGGAAACACTTTTCTGTTAATAATTAGAAAATGTACAAACATTTAATTTGTCAATAAAAAATGCTTGTATTAAACAAAAATCATAAACTTGTATAATAATAATATATAGGATTAATGAATTGTTTCTATTATCTTATCATTTTATAGGGGAGAGTGGGGATGAATGGGACATTTTTCATGTTTTTATTGATAACATTGGTTATATGTAATTCAGAATTTTGCAACACTGCTCCTAAGTACACATCAGTAATCAGATATATATATATATATATATATATATATAAACATACTAACTTTAATAAAAAGTTATCATTTTTAATTAATAATAATATTTTTGTACATGCATGTGCATTGTCGGTTTCATCCCCACCTATGGGAATGAATGGGACAGGACTGAAGTTAACAAAAAGAAAAAAAAAAAGAGAAAAAAAAAAGAAAAGAAAAGAAAAGAAATGGAAAGTAAATAAATTTTTGAAGTTAAATTGGTTTATGTGATTTTATTGCACACTATGAATTCACTGAAATTAACATAAACTGATGTATTGACTCAAATTAACATCAAAAGACAAAAGTCCTTTGGTTCGTGCAGTTCCAAGTGCTCTGCTCTTTGGTAATTTAATCTAATAAGACCTAATCTAAAATTAAATAAATAAATAAGACACTAGAAAGAGATAAATCATAATAATAGAGTACAAATTATCCAGATAAATTTTTGTTTCCGACTAATCGGGAAAATGAACATTCTATTTCTGTACTACATTAATAATCACCAGAATTTATTTAATTAGCTTGATTAAAAGTGTGATTTTAATCAAATTATTATTAGTTTATTTATTTATTTTAATTATAGATTTAATTTGCATTGAATATTCTAACTTATAATTTTTTAATCATAATTATTATAAACAAAAATCTGAACAATTAATTTCATTTTTTTTTTCTAAGTCCACAAAATTAAGCATCCTGATAATCAATCTGGCTAATTTCCGTTTTAATATAATTCTTGTGTAAAATTTTAAATCAGTACATAGTGGGGAATGTCCCATTCATCCCAACCATCACATGATCACATAAAACAGGATACAGGCTTAATGAAAAATTGTCAATATGCTTCTTGAATATCAGAAATGCAATAAAAGATTATGCCTTTTCACCTCATAAGAGTTATATTAACTTCAAGAAAATAGGTAATTTCTTAACTATTACCTAACTGAATCAGTAAAAACTTGCTTTGGCAGCTGAAAAAGACACTGTAATTTTTTTCTGCCCTTCTATGAATAGCAAAATTCTGAAACTACACTTGATGAATGACCTTAGTGCAGCCATATATCAGAAAAATTGTCAAGTTTCCAGTACTTGCAAAACATAAAAATTTTGCTATTGTCCCATTCAACCCTACTCTCCCCTACCATGTACAGTTATATATGTAACACGTTTTTCTTTAGGCTTTGTTTCGTAATTTCAGAATATGAATTGAAAAGGCTGATTTTAATGATTTAGTTTAAAATTTGGGTATTTTTGTCGAAAAATAGGTAGTATTTTTATTTCAAATGTTGCAGATTCACAGGAAATATATCTATATATTTTAATTTAAAATGTTGTAGATTCATAAGAAAAAAAATCTCTTCATTTTATTTAAAATTTTTATTAGATAATTATTTAGTAGCTACTCCAGTCTAAATTTGGCACATAATATTTTTTAAAAACACCAACAATTGAAGGAATGTTAAATTACTAGTCTACGTATAACAAATAATTGTTTACAGTCATCTAAAAGCCGTTTTTCTTTCAATCGGCAGATAATTGTTAATACAAAAATATGTTTGTTAATTGTGTTTTAAAACTCTTTATTGTTCTTTAATATACTTTACTATTCAACCTTCTTCATTGTTACCATAAAAATGTTTAAAGTTTTTTATCTGATTACTGTCTTATCAGCCTTTTCATTGTTTGTATTTTTTTTGTTTAACAACGACACATAAGTTATTTTTGTTACTTTCTAAACTATATTGAAAGTTTGCAGCATACATAAATTAACATACTTTTTTCCAAAGCAGTAAACACTACTTTTGTTCTTCTTTTCAAAGTTGTTTATTAACAAATTTTTTCGATGGTAAAAAGAAAAACTCGATTTTTTACTCTTAATTTTAACTATTTTATAAAATTTCACTAAGAAAACATCCTTTTCTAGCACTTCTAGACAACATAATACTGAACATGTTATATTTTTCATTTATTATTCTTCACATGAAAAATGTTTATGACATACTTGTTTGCAAATTTTACACATTATTCTACACACACACACATATATATATATATATATATATATATATTCATTTTAGCTTTGTTACCGCGGATGTTTAAAATAAAAATGTCCGAAAGACTTTATTTTAGTTCTTTTCGCTCTAATTATTATATACGGTTGTAGTTTTAAAACGGTTATTAAAACTAAAACGGGCCATCTTGAAATTGCTGTAGATAGCTGATTATTTTGAAACATTTAATTTAGTTTTATTTTAATGAATATATTAGTTAATGTAAAGCTAGGAAAGGTCACGGTTTAGGAGGGATTGTAGCAAATAGGGGCTCGGAAGGAAGGAGTAGTGTGCGAGCGCTGCTACTTCAGGCAGTTATACAACAATATGAGCAGTGTGCCGATTTGAATTTGCATGTTGATTATTTCAATACTTTAAGATAAACCGTGATTATTTTGTCTTGTCTTTAAAAATAAATGCTTGAAATTTCATATCATTTCCTAGGAATTTTTATAGAATGGCAGTAGAACAAACAATTTTACATTAAAAGAGTTCTATTAAGTTATTAACCTAGAGTAACGGTACGGACACCAAAACTTCTCTGTAAAAGCGAATAATTATTGAATAAAAAGCTGCGCAAAATCTTCTTTCTACTAAAATGGGAGAGTTTGCGCATTTGCTACTTAAGAGAGATTGCGCATTGATTTCATTAAGTTTCAAATTAGGAGAGAATACGCAGCTTATTGGCAAACTGCACTAGAAGATTACTTCGACAAGTGATTGGGATAGTTTGATCCATTCGAGACGGTGCATCATTTTGGAAACCGTCCCTGGAATCCGAAATTGGACATTATTCAGGCATGTCAACGATCGACAAAAGCAACAACTCTTGTAGTATTTGCCTCTTGAGTGCCAATAGTTTCAATATTTTCAAGTATGGGGCTCAAGTTTAGCACAGCTGTTGGTATTTAAACAGAAGCTATAAAAGTGCAAGATTTCTTTATAAAGATTGCAGTGGCGTATCGTGAATGACAGTTTGGGTATGATCCACTCGAGTAGTCAGAAACAGTACATTAAAAAATATATTGAATCATCTTATTGGTTAATTAGCTTATTTTGAGAAACAGCGGAGGTATGACGACATTTCTACAGTCAATCAGAAGAATGAGCGTTTCATGATACGAGCTGCTTCTAACCACCCGTATGGAGCATACCCAAAACGTCATTCACGATACGCCACTAAAAGATTGT
Organism: Salticus scenicus; assembly: GCA_963930645.1. NCBI lineage: Eukaryota > Metazoa > Arthropoda > Arachnida > Araneae > Salticidae > Salticus > Salticus scenicus. Next base: position 125,395,801 of record OZ005652.1, on the reverse strand, counting down.
AATCGTATAAATTTCAATAAAATGGAATAAAATAAAACAAAATAAAGGTTTTTAAAATTGAAATGAGCAGGTTTTAAATTAAGCGAAATTAATTTTTTATTGTTTTTAATATTTTTGTGCGGGAAAAAAAAAGAAAAAAAAAAAAAACTTTAATAAATAATCAACTGTGTGTGAATTCTGGGCATAAAATTAGGAGGGACCAGCCACATACATTATTGGACACCAGGTGTGCTACCCCTCTTTTGGGCTGGAAATGCATTGCACACATACATGTCCCAAATGAGTTAACTTCTGACAGGTGGGTGTGCGAAAACTACACCATTTACAAAAATAAATACAACGATTGTGAACATTGACAGATTATGTCAGAAAACAAGAAACCATTCAACCTGAAAAATAAATATACTGATTTTAATTTAAACCGGTTATCTAGTAGAGATGGGCGTTATTTCATATAATAAAATATATAATACTGTTATTACATAAGAACCTACTAGCATTGTAATATATTACAGAAAGGATCATATTAAATAAATAACACTTCCATCTTACCTCTCAGCACGCAAAAAAAAAAAAAAAAAAAAAAAAAAAAGAAAGAAAGAAAGAAAAATGCCTGTTATAAAAAATGTAATAATGATAATAATAACACGGATTTTTCTTTCTTTTTTTTTTTTTTTTTTTTGTCTTTTAAGTAAAATCATATTTTTAGGGGGGGGGGGAAACTTGAGCATTTACTTCTTTTTCTTTGTTCTAAAACAAATTTGCAAACGGCATTTAAATCATACAAGAACAACTTATATGATGCAGCATTATACAAGTAACGAGTTTAAAACTCCCTTTCCCATAATGAATTTACAAAAACAAACTATAACCACCGCGACTAGCAAAATCGAAATCATACGTAAACAACTAGACCGAATCGCATCATGCAAGTAACGAATAAAACACTTAAAAATACCGATTCGTTACTTCGAGTCTGGAAAAATACTCGTAACATCTCAGTAACGAGCATATACTGTTACTTCGTAGATTACAAATATTCTTTCGAAATAAGTAAATGCTTTGATTAATTTCCATATCTTTCTAATATTTTATTCAAAGTATTAATTCGAAACTGAACATTACTTTGTATTAGATTAGTTTAATAATAGTACAGTGACATTTAACGTGGATGATATTTTAATACCACAGTTTAACGAAATAGTGTTGTCAGGATGTTAATTAAAGCAGCCATTATGTGATTGGTGATCATAGGTTAATTCTTACATGTTGATTATTTCGTCATGAAGGTGGGGAATGGGATTACACTTTGCGTTTAGTCAGCACCTGCGCGAGTAATTCGAGAAAGTGTTTGTTTATTTTGGGGTTATGATGGAAGGTTTATTAGAAAGAATGGCTGGCAAAGGAAAGAAAGGAGTGGTTGTTATATTTGAAATTGCTTATGTAGCAAATGGAATTGAAAATGCTTAATCGCATTTCGCATACTGATAGTGTTGCTGAGCCTTTATTTATTGTGGTTTTATCATTAATATTGTTTGAGATTAATTAAGAATAAATCGATAAGAAAACGGAATATATTTATCTATCTATCAATCTATCTCTCTATATATATATTTAAAGGTTTTTACTTAATTTTTATTTTTTTTTTATCTGATTTTTTTCTCGAGACTATTTTTAATTATTTAAAAAGAGTAAAGGTATTAAGAATAGTTAATTATGGTCGTATGTTAAAATTAAGTGTCTGAGAAAATAAATCATTTTATGCAGTTTTTCTAAGCAAAATTTATAATTTGAAACAAGTGTTTCTAATTTTAGTAAACATAATCATATTGGCGGTTTGATAAGTATGAATGAAAAAAAAAATTAATTTTCTTGTCAATCTGGGATGTTCAAGTTTTTTTGGAAAATCAAAAGAGGCAATTACTCGGTAGTTTACAAATTGGGATGTCTTAAAGATCTTTTTTAAAGATTTGTTATTATTATTTAATTATTATTTAATTATATGGATTGTAATATGAAGGTTCTTTTAGTTTTCCATCATACTGGGGAACTTAGGTAATCGTGAAAATTTTCGACCTTTTTTTTTTTTACACGTTTTCATGTGTTAGGAATCCGAAAATGACAAAATTTGTATGGTGTCCGTCTGTAGGGTGTCTGTTAGTTCGTTAGCCCTTTAGTAAGTCCGTTAGTAAGTTTGTTAGTCTGTGTACACGATATCTCAAGAACAAATAGTCGCAGAGAAGTCAGATCAGATTTAAAATATTACTTTCGACACAGGAAAGAACCTTATTCATTTGAAACATTCGAATTAAGAAACTTCGTAAGTTATTATAAATTTACGATTTTCTTAACATGGGAGAATGGGGCAAAATTTCGCTTAAACGTCCATAACGTAGAAAATATTTACTGTAAAAATGTCAGGACAGTTTTAAAATATCAGTTTTGAATTCGGAATGAACATCATTAACTATAAACATACTACTTTGAAAGTTTCGCATTTTATTTGGAATTTACGAATTTCTTAACATGGCAGAATAGGGCAAAATTTCACGTATACGTAAATTGTGAGGAATATTTTCATCGTAAAGATGTTAGACCACTTTTGAAATGTCATTTAGGACACTGGTATGAATATTATTGACTATGAATTTTCCAATATAAAAATTTCGTAAGTTATTCGAAATTTATGCATTTCTTAACATGGCAGAATAGAGCAAAATTTCACATAAACATCAATTTTGAGGGATATTTTCTTCGTAAAGGTTTCAGACCACTTTCTAAATATTATTTAGGATACTGGCATGAATATTATTGACTATGAAATTTTTAATATAACAATTTCGTAAATTATTGGAAATTTACGAATTTCTTAACATGGCAGAATAGGGTAAAATTACACATACACGTCAATCTTGAGGGACATTTTCATCGTAAAGATGTCAAACCACTATTGAACTATTATTTATGTTACTGGCATGAATATCATAGATTATGATTTTTCCAATTTAAAAAATTCGTAAGTTCTTTGGAATTTACGTTTTACTTAACAAGGCAGAATAGGGCAAAATTGAGCATAAACGTCCATTTCGAGAATCATAAATATGTCAGACAACTTCAAAATGACATTTATGATACTTATTTGAACATGATTGACTACACGTATTCTAATAGGAAAACTTCGTATATTATTCGTAATTTAAGATTTTATCAACATAGCGAAATTGAAATTTTTTTCATATAAATAGGAATTTTGAGGATTATTGCATTGGAAATTGTAGCATGAAAACTAACCAACGGAATTGACCCTGATAAGTTAAATTAATAGATTAGAATAAGATAAATATATCGAAGTGAACTGTGGATAGCCTATTAGGCGGGGATTTCATTCTGTCACTGTGTCAAGCTTTGGTCAAATTCATTTCTTTTAACATGATTATAATATGTCTCGCACTAGAAATTAATGAGAACATAAATGTGATGGGGAACTTAGCAGAGTCCACCTATGCTAACTAGTTTTGTAGAAAATGTACATGTTACTTGATATTATTTGAAATATTCTGTTTCCGTGATTAAAAAATTCATTTAACAGAATCTTATGCTTATACAATTGGTAGAACAGTTGTATGAACTTTGACTCCACCACAATTTCATATCGATGTTCATTTTTATTTATTTATTTATTTATTTGTTTTTTTTGTTTAAATTCTAGTGTTAAATAAAGTGAGGATTACTTTTCGAAAACATTGGAACTCAAGAACAGGAACCGTATCCGCTATGAAGGACACATGTATATATTGTATATCCTAAAAGGATTAGAAAGACATTAGCCATATAATAAACTAAAGAGTAATAGGTTATAAAAATAATATATTACAAGAACTTATTACCAAGGGTAGTACACTGTAAAAAAATAACTAATACCAGCTGCCAGAAACTCTCTGTGATTGGATAAAATAATTATTTTCTCCAATCACAGAGAGTTTCTTGCAGCTGGTAATAGTTATTTTTTTTTACAGTGTATGGAACGAAGTAACCTATTATTGAAAAATAACTGTTTATCCCATCTCTATTATCTAGTAACTGAATGCTATTTTTTAATCTTATCTGGCCTTATTTTCTTCTGTTGCTTTTAATGGTTCTTTTAATTGAAAAAAAATAATAATGCTTTTTTTTCTGAATTTTTTAATTAAAATATCCACTCATAATACAAAAATAAATGTTTACATAAACTTTGAAACAGTGTTATTTAAGTGCAATTATTATTGTTGGCATTTTTATTGTGGTTTTAATTAAGCGCAATGTCTCCTACCCATGTACGCAATCACACCTACCCTGTAAGTTAGAGATTGCACACTATAGCCCTTTTCATTTTATTACATCTGTTGCTTTAAATTATAGCATACAATAAAACAGTAATAGAAATGCAGAGAAAAAGAATAATTTCAAAGTCATTCTGCAATAGTTTTGAATGAATATATTTGTATATATATATGTGTGTGGAATTTTTATGTCATTTTGTTGAATTGTGCAGAAACTTTCTTAGTTTTACCTTAGTAAAAGGTAAAAACGAACGTATTTCACTATCATTGAGGATGTTATTTTAATATGCAATATTTTATTCCGTGGGCAAATTACTGCATACGATTTGAAATGAAGCTAAAGTATATGAAATATTCAAAATAAGTATTCTTAGTGAAATGATATTTTTACCTATTCATAACGGAAATATTAATAAAGCATGAAACTACCTTAAATGATTACATATTTTCGCTTACTAAGTGCGCTCATATTATGGAAGTTTTAAATAAAATTTCGTTTTTTTTTTTAGGACTGAGGGCCTATTAGTCTCAGACAGGGATTTTTGCTTTGTCGTTTTCGATAGTTGGACATTTGTCGAAATCATTTTTCGATAGTTGGACATTTATCGAAATCTAAAATTTATAGAAAATATAATTGAATAATTTGAAAGCGATGTTATAATTGGGAAGAAAAAAAAAACTAATAGTCCTCCGTCCTAAATTCTGCTTTTGCCAGAATTTCATCAAAAGAAAAGAATTTCATGAAAGAAAAAGAAAAGAAAATTAATAATAATCAGTATCGTTACAAGAGATATCGAAAACGTTTTTTTTATATAATTTAGAATTAGTAAATAAATAGTGCGCGTGCAATAATATGAAATAAAAATAAATAAAAATATGAATTTAATGATTTGATTTTTATATAAAACACGATCGCGTGCTATCTTATAAAGTAGATGTAAAATTTAAAGTTTAATTTTCTTGGCAACAATTATAAATAAATATATTTTCTTATATTTATGTGAGTAGATATTTCACTATGAACATTTATAAAACTAAAAAGTGATGGAAATTTTTTTATTTCTTTTCTTTTAATTGGTTTGAGTACACAAAATTTTGTCTTATTTACTACTTTTTAGGACGTTGATAAAAATGCATCCTTTTTAAAAATCTTTTTTTGATATTATTTTTTTTTGTAATTTAGAACTTTTGAAACAATATTTTAATGCAAACGTTATTTTTTGAGAAGCCTTTAAAATTTTTAAGCATGTCGAAATTGCAAATGTATTTAAATTTTAACATGCTTTTAACTCTCAATACAGGGCATCAGCTGAATTCCTCGCTTCCCACTTAAAACTTATAACGGATGAACAGGTACAGTAAATTTGATATTCGCTGCAAGAGGGAATCAGCAACAGCCCCACTTGGAGACAAACGGTGGAATCAATGTATTTATCTCTAAAACAGTAAGATATTAAAAAAAAAAAAAAAATGAATTATAATGTTGCAAAGCGTGATTGTTTAGTTCAAAATGCGGTAAAGAATTTCGAACGTACGTGAAATATATAACAGCATAGAAAGTGTAAAATGTGCGTTTATTTGGTCACGATTTCCCGAAACGTTAAAGTTTAAAAACGAGAAAATACGAAAAGTATTTTATGAAAGTTTCAAATGTAAAAATTGCAAAAATGCACTGCACTACTGAATTAAAACACCAGTTAATTATTAGCGGAAAAGACGGACTTTTTCTCCTTCAGTCAGCGTATTTCATTGTCAAGAGTTTGGGAAATAGCGACAAGAGAAACGCTTGTTTCGTGCGTTTAAAATTTGGAATATATGTGTGATGTCTTTCATGTTGTCAAAGTGCAAATTGACCCATTGACATAACTAGACACCAAGTGTAACCAGTAGCTTATATAATTCGAAAATTAAAGTGGTTAGGAGTATAAAGTTTGCAGAAACCCTGCATAAAAAAAGATAAGATATCTACTAAAAATGATATTGGATTAAGTGAAAGTGTATCATGATACTTGCTTCCATTAAGAACGAACAATTTTCTCGTTATATATTATGAAAATCAATAAATAAATACGTACTTCTCATTCAAACAGAATATTAAAGAAGTTTCAAGCACGCAAATCGCAAGGGTGGACTAACACTCTTCATTATATAACGATTTATCAGTTAAAAGTATGAAATTTATATTTAGAACTAATCAAATAAGATTATTTATATACATATAATTTTTGAATGCATAATTTAAATTCTTTGATCAAAATATTAGAAATAAAAAATAAGATAAATATTCGTAAAAGTACTACACTTTTACTAATGTTTCTATATATTTAAAGTTACCAGCTTAACAGACGTGTTGTAAAATTAAAAATATATATATATATACATATTACATTAAAATTGCGTCAGAAAACAAAATAAAGACCATTAAAAACAATTTAGATGAGTAAAATTCAATATTTTAAGCTAGTCTCACATAACTTTCATTATTTATTAAAAAAAACTGCACTGGAAAAATACTTTATGCTGTGTTTCAATCAGTATTCTAAAGGATATTTTAAAAGTGATCTGACAAATCTACAATGAAAATAAACCCTAAAGTAGACGTTGAAAAGAAAGTTTGCCATATTTTGCTACACTGTTAAAAAATACAACTTTGCTGCCTGACATTAAAGAAAAATACCTTTTGGTAACGTAATTTTTCCGTAATTTACTCCTTTATTCTCAAATTACAGAGAATTTCTGGCTGCAAAGTTGCATATTTTTTTTATGTTTAAAGATTGTAAGTTTTGAAGAACTTATGAATTCTTTTAATTAGAACGTTGCAAATCAATAGGTTTTTTACCAGTGTCATAAGGAATGTTTTAAAACTGGTCTGAACTGTCTGTGATCATTGGTTCTTGAGGTATCCTTGTACGCAGACTTACAACAAATTAATACTCGAATAAAGGAATACATTGTAATATGAACACACTAAGAGACATCTTACCAACGGATACCATACGGATTTTGTGATTTTCGCATACATACCTCAAAACGTGTAAAAGAGTCAATAAAAAAAGGTCGCAAAATTTCCCGATTAACTGAGTTCTCCATACCAATAATATGATGGGTAACTAAATGCATAATTATAAAGTTTCTTACATTTCAACTTTACGTGTGAGATTTCTTTTTTCTGGCGGTTCGAAGGAAATGAAATATTGATAAATGAAATAATTATAAATTCAAATATTATTTTTTAAGTTTTTAAATGAATAAAAAAAAAAAAAAAAGGGAATATTAATAAGAAAAAAAGTGTTAATAATCTCAAATGATTTTAAATTTGAATTATTTTTATTAAGATATTTTCTAATTATTAAAAGAATTAGAAAATTTAATGCAATGTCTGCTCTTTATTTTGCAATGCGTATAATATATAATAATGTTATAATCCTCTTTTCAGTACTTAGTTTATAATTTGTTCGAAACGGATAATAAAAATTACTTTATGTTTCAAAGATAAGCTTTTTAATGTGAAAACTTCCTTTGAAAGGAATTTTTTAATTTCATTAATTTTTATGATCTCTAAATAAAGCAGGAATAGAAATTGGTAATCAGTTTTTAAAATGAGGGTATTAAATTTTGTAAAATACTTTTTCCTTTTTTCGCACTATGTAATACAACATTATTCATGGATTTTATTCATTAACACAAATTAAAGCTTGATGTTTTATATGGTTGTGTCTTAATATGAGATGTGAAGTTTTGATTCAGTTAAATTCTTTTTTTTATTATTATTATTAAAAACCCAAGAAAGACTTATTGATGCAAAACATTTGCATATGAAATGACATGGATTTTAATTTCATTTTCAAATTTAATCTGCTAGAAAATCAATTAATGTAAATCATTCTTTTCAGCAATTAGAATAAATCTTTGTCAGCATTAATAAAATTTTAATTTCAATACATTGAAATAAAAGAAAAATATTTTTTATATACTTCCTTATTTCTATCCTTTGACAATATGGTTCTCGATAAAGTATACAAAAGAAAAGAGCTATTGAAATAATATTTTATAGAAGTAATATAATAGGAATTTGTTTCATGAAGTTATGTTAAATTTAAAGATTTAAATGTGATGTATTTATAATTATTTTTTAATTATAATTTAAATGACATTCTGGTTTGGTTTTATCTACAGAGTGTTGCTGTTCTTTTCTGCGTGTTTGATACACTGGTATCGTATATCCTCGTAGGATATTATGTATATCATATAGAGTATTTTTTTTCTCAAAAATATTCAAAGTTAAACGCTTATGTAAAATGAATATGCCAAATATTGATGTAACTTGACATGACATATGTACACATTGACAATAATTTAGACACTGATGGATTTATCACAGTTTTAATAAAATGCAATTTACTAAATCATAGAATACTTGTTCAGTTTCTTTTCCATGAGTGTTATATTTTATTCACGAAACAGTAATTTACAGTTATGTATTTTTGGTTCTACTGAAGTATGATACAGGTTTTAAGCTACTGTATAGCTACTCAATGGACAACTGAAAGGTGGTCTGGAATGTACCTCTAGGTGTTGTCTGGTGACACCTAATTGCAGTTTTGATCTTCGCGAAGGGTCTTATATTCTATAGGAATTTTAGAAGCATGAAATATTACTTTATAAAAATTTTCTGACAAAATGATTAAAATTTAATTAATGCAAAACGAAATACGCAAATTTAATATATGTGCGGATTTCCATTTTCTAAATAAATGCTGTTAAAAATGAACTACTTAAGAATGAGAAGGTGAGCCTTGTCATATCTTTTTGAGAAGATTTCTCAAAAAATAAATGCGGGAGACGTTGCTTTCTCAAAAATGGGAATATTAGTAAAAGTAAGTATAATAACAAATAATCTAATTTTATGAAAGGCGTTACGATAAATACTTTGAATTTGTTTCATAAATCTCTCGAATAATGCACACTATTAACACGCATCTGAAAAATAAACAGGATATTCTCTAAAAAAAAGCAGGATGTTCTCATTTTTAAGAAATTTCATTTCTTATAATATCTCCGAATACGAAATCTCATTTTTAGGATCTTTTTCTATTTAACTATTCATTTTATATTCAGACTTGTAGTATTGTAACGAAATTTGTCTCTTTACGAAAGATGTCCCCGTGGCTCCGAGGTAAAACATCGGGCTAAGAAGTTAGAAATTGCAGGTTCAGTCCCCGTCAAGGGGAAGTGTTTAAAATTTATTTTTGTTTAAATCTAAATTGTGTATTTTTCATTTATTCACTATATCATTATGTTAATTATTCAGTTAATGTTATGCAATTTCTAGACCTTCCGAAATCTAGAATAGTCTGTTCTAGAAAATTCGTCAAGTATTATAAAGTGATATAAAATTGGAAATGAATAGTTAAATGAGAAAAAAAAATTCTTAAAAATGAGAAGTTCCCACTAAGAAATGAATCTAGTTAAAAACGAGAGGATTCTGCTTATTTTTGAGAAGTATGTTTTAACAGTGATTCATAAAACAAAAATTACTTTCTGTAAACTGTTTAGTTCAATATATTGAAATTGCAATTTTCAAATGAAAAAGCTAATTTCTTGAAACAGAAATTCTCATAATTTCTTTTAAAATTTAACCATTTTTATGATGCTTGCATTCCGTATAGTGGCATAATCACACTGAAATTTAATTTACAGTTTACACCTCATAACACTTTCCAACGACCAAATGTGGTTCACCATAGTTACCATTCTTATTTTTATTTTAATTAATTAATTAATTTATTTTTGGCATTATCACACTGAAGTTTAATTTCCAGTTTACACCTCATAACACTTTCCAACGACCCAATATGGTTCACCAATGTTGCCATTCTTATTTTTATTTTTATTTATTTATTTATTTATTTTTGGCATAATCACACTGAAATTTAACTTCCAGTTTACACCTCATAACACTTTCCAATGGCCAAATGTGGTTTCACCAATGTTACCATTCTTACTTTTATTTTCATTTATTTATTTATTTATTTTTGACTTTGACTACTTCAAAAATTTTAACTACTTCAAAAACAGAAATTCTCATAATTTCTTTTAAAATTTAACCATTTTTATGATACTTGCATTCTGCATAGTGGCATAATCACACTGAAATTTAATTTCCAGTTTACACCTCATAACGCTTTCCAACGAACAAATGTGGTTCACCAATATTGACATTCTTATTTTTATTTTCATTTATTTATTCATTTATTTTTGGCATAATCACACTGAAATTTAATTTCCAGTGTACACCTCATAACACATTCCAATGACCAAATGTGGTTTCACCAATGTTACCATTCTTTCTTTTATTTTCATTTATTTATTTTTGACTTTGACTACTTTAAAAATTTTATGCAAAAGAAACCCTTTCTTTCTCATTAGTTTTAAAAATCCCGGATTCAAGGTTTAAGATTTCTGCGTCTCCCACATTTTCATGTAAAAAATATAATACCAAAAATATTAAGTATTATCTATATTCCTACTTGGAATTGTCTTTTAAAATTCTTTCCAACAAAATTGAAATGTGTTTATGACTTCAATTTGTCTCTCTGTCCGACTTCTTGCTTGTCTGCCTGTTAACGCTCTCTCTCTCTCTCTCTCACTATATGCACACATACATATATATATATGTAAACTAACTCCTGTAAATATTCTTAGAGTATTTTCAAACAGACATATTCGTGACTGACATTCATGCTAAAACTACAAATAATAAATAGCTTTGAGTATATTTGCACTACTCTAATTATAATAAAATTTACATTTATTATTCATGTGCCCCAAAACATGCTTTTTATAGAATATTATAAGATTAGCATAAAAGTCCATAGGGCTACATAAAAGTATTGAGCTACATTAGATGCTTTAACTCGAAATTGCTGTAGTTTTTGAGACATTTCAAAAAATGTCTGAAATCCAAAGTGTCTGGTCATTTAGGAAAAGCAGTGTATAATATAACAAATTCCGTAGCTTGAAAAGTTTGTATCTGGGGAAGAATTTCTATGATAATCATGTAAAACCTCGCTGATAATTTTCACTACTTCGTATTTAGATGCAATTTCGTTATTTGTATTGTCGCACAATTTAAAAATTGAGAGACATAATTTTAACCCCTTAACGTGCGCTGTCCTCGCTGCGAGGACGCACAATTTAAGATCCAGCTGCAAAATTTCATCCCGGAAATTTTTTAGCAAAAATTTACGTTTATAACATAACAGAAAAGGCCGGTTTTTTTAACCATAAAATTAAAAATTTCTTTTGGTTTAATTTAGTTAATGAATTCCGGTGGCAGTATAATTTAAATGATCTGAATTGTCTTTCGCCGCAAAGGGTTAAATTCTGGTTTCTTACATAAATGGGCTCATTGGCATGACGCTTTCTACCTTAGAAGGAGTGCTAAGCGTTTTTAGCATTTTCCAATGATGTTTAAAAGGGATTATAGCCATTAGCATATTTAACTGTCTCTCTGTCCGTTGATTTACCCGCACTCTAATTTCACAAAAGTGGATAGACCAAGTTAATATTGAAAATGATATAAACGGTGCAGTTATTTTGTGCATAGGGTTTTAAAAGGATTTTCGAAGCATTGTGGTCTAAAAGAGGTAAAATTTTAAAGTGTTTTTTTTCCTTTATATATATATATATATATATAATTTTATACTACATATAACTTACTGACATTAAGATACACAAAACCCTATTTTCTGTAAAATAAAGTTATGATTAGCCTAACTGTTGTGTTTACAAAGCTCCACATATTTCTTCTAATTCATTATTATATATAACAGAAAAAAAGTATAATGCAAGTTTTCTGTATTGTGGATTTCTTAGAACGTCATGTATGATGTGCAATGTTTAAACAATGTACACCGCAACGCAAATGTAATATTTTTTATGCTTTCTCTTCAAAAATAATGATTTCAAGGTGTTTTTTTTTTGTGACGATTTACTGCATAATTAAAAGCAAAATAGCTTTATTTAGGCTAGCTAATTTTAGTCAGTATACTACATAAATAAGCCCTACGTGCGAATTCGAAAAACCAAATTCTTGTTATATTATATATATATATATATATATATATATATATATATATATATATATATCAATGGAATCTCGCAAATGACGTTTTTAGCTATCTCAACACGAATGGACAAAAAGAAGAACATCATAATATAATATTATTATTCTTATTAGTTGATACATTTATTTCAAGAAACAACGCAAAAATGATGATAATTCAACAGCCAATCAGATGATTGAGCTCTTCACGATAACAATCTTTTTCTAGCCACCCATATGGTTGGTTAGTTTATACGGTTTAAGGACGATTGATTATGCTTAGGGGTTACGCCTATGGGTAGAATACCATTCGCGTGGTTTTTCTAATGTGTTCTAGCCCGCATTTACACGATATTCGGAGAAAAACCATGGAAAACTCCGAACTGTTCGGCCGATGAGCGCGACCTGGGATCGCGCTTCCAACTGGGACCAACACTTCCCATCTAACAGTTTTGAGCAAAAAACCGCTCGTCCACTGGTGGGCCTCCACCCGTATGGAGATGGCCCAAATCGTCCTTAACGCAACGCCCCGAACTATTGCATACGTATATAATTTAGAACCTTTCAGTAATTTCTTCTTTTTCAATTAAAAATATTTTTAAACATCACCCCGAAAGCAAAATGCGTAGACTGTTAAATAATACAGTGAGTACGCACAGTTAGAAAGTGTATTTAATCTGTAAGAACGACATGAATACTCGTTGTTTTTTATTATTTTATTTACTATAACACAACGCTTGCTTATTGGACTTTAATAAAAAATAAAATAAAAATAAATAAATCCCATATTATAGTCTAAACTAATTATAACTACTACGTACTTTTTAAAATATAAAATATAAACCACTTGTATGACATATTTAAAACTAAAACTAAACTTTTGACGTATATAATATTAGTCTAATAATAAATTATTGCTTTTAAAGGATGGTTATGCTTACCAGTTTTATTTTGATTCCGTATCCTGAATTACGTGATTATTTTATAAATAAAGAAATATATCTGTTTTTCTTACAACACACATTAAAGAAATATATCCACGTCACATTATATAATGTGTCGTTGCCTAGATTAAATTCAAAGAGTTTAAGGTACATTAATTTCGCTTAAAACTTTTGTCACGAATTTCTTTGTTATATTCTTTATGTTAGCAAATGATACAAAGAAAGATGATTTAACAACTACAAGAAATTTGTTTTCAAAGGCAATCTTTCGAATTTATTGCAATTAAATTTATTGATAAAGCAATATATTGTAGGATGATTTAAATTTGATAAAAGAATAAAGTCAAATAATTATGAATTGCGATAACTTGATATATATATATATCTTATACTATTCAGTGATATTATGTATATATATATATATATATATATATATGTATATTTCACTGTTCTCGAAAACGGTAACTGGGACAGTCATGTGATTGAACACGAAGGTGCCCACCAAAGGGTCATTGTGCACATCGAAGTCAGATTTTCGAATGTTTGATTAGTTTTCTTTTAATTAAAATAAATATGAAAATAAAATTTCCCATTTCTATAATGACGCAGAATGGAGAATCTTAGGAGAGATTTGATTGGTTTATTTCTTTTTCATTGATTTGAGTGTATTTTACATTGAACTACAGCTACGTTATGAGGGATTACAAGAGATTTGATCAGTTTATTTAATTTTCATTGATTTGAGTGTATTTTACGTTGAGCTAGAGCTACGTTTTGAAAAAATGTAAGAGATTTGATTGGTTTATTTAATTTTCATTGATTTGAGTGTATTTTACGTTAAACTAGAGCTACGTTTTGAGGAATTAGAAGAGATTTGATTGGTTTATATGATTTTTATTGATTTAAGTGTATTTTACACTGAACTACAACTACGTTATGAGGAATTACAAGAGATTTGATTGGTTTATTCGATTTTCATTGATTTGAGTGTATTTTACGTTAAAATAGAGCTACGTTATGATGAATTACGAGAGATTTGATTGGTTTATTTTTTTTTTTTTCATTGATTTGAGTGTATTTTACATTGAACTACAGCTACGTTATGAGGGATTACAAGAGATTTGATCGGTTTATTTAATTTTCATTGATTTGAGTGTATTTTACGTTGAGCTAGAGCTACGTTTTGAAAAAATATGAGAGATTTGATTGGTTTATTTAATTTTCATTGATTTGAGTGTATTTTACGTTAAACTAGAGCTACGTGTTGCGGAATTAGAAGAGATTTGATTGGTTTATATGATTTTTATTGATTTAAGTGTATTTTACATTGAACTACAACTACGTTATGAGGAATTACAAGAGATTTGATTGGTTTATTCGATTTTCATTGATTTGAGTGTATTTTACGTTGAAATAGAGCTATGTTATGATGAATTACGAGAGATTTGATTGGTTTATTTGATTTTCATTGGTTTAAGGTAAGGGTGTCCAGTGATGTTTTTTTTTTGTTTTAACATGTTTGCCTCTGATTGCTGCGAAAGTGAGTTTCGTGCGTTTTCAGATTAATACACAGCGAGGTAGGGGTGTCGAGTGATGCTTTTTTTTTGGTTTGAACATGCGTGATAGTGATTGCCGCGAAACAGAGTTTGGTGCGTTTTCAGACTCATGCACAGCGTGGTAGGGGTGACGAGTGATGTTTTATTGGATTTAACATGCGTGATAGTGATTGCCGCGGTATCAAGTTTCGTATGTTCTGAGATTCATGCACTGAGATGTAGGGCTGTACATATTTTTTTTTTTTTCATGTGCGTGAAGCGTACATACGTGCGTTATAGTGATTGATGCGAAAACGACTTACGTGCGTTCTCTTATTCGACCATTCATCGAATGTGACTTTTACTGTACGAGTAACAGCTTCAACTGTTTCCAGAATATTCGAAGAACTAACCTTTCTATATTTGACTGTTTTCGAGAATATTCCTTGTAATAATAATTTTGTTGAAGAGATTCGACAAATCCAAAAAATGTTTGATATTGTCAAGGAGATCCCATACTAAAACTGTGAAGAAAATAGTCGCCAATAAAAATATACTTATTTAAACGTTTCAATTATTCAATTAAAAAGAAATCCTTTAATTATAGTGCCTAGCGAAGCGGGCGAAGCCTGCTAGTATCATATTAATGCATGCATTAAATTATTTTTTTATAATGTCATATTTTCATAAATTTCAGTTATTTTATTTTGAAATTTTTACATTTCAATATAGCTGGTTCTTAATAAATAAATATATATAATAATATTTTTAAAGTAAAAAAAACAAAAAAAAAAAAAAAAAAAAAAGCAATTTCATTTAAACGGTATTATTATTTTGATGGATATATTTAAATGGATTGATAAAATAAATTAAAAAAAAAAAAAAAAGATGAGCAATATAAAATTTATTCATTTAATGATTATTGAATGTACATGGTAACATTTTTCTATCTGATGTTCGTCGGTGAAGCTTTCCATCAATGTTTTTTGTGCAAATTAGTATTTTATAGAATTTTTCATTCGTGGATAAAATTTAAAGTTCTTTCTAACACAATTTTTAATGGCCTTAAAAATCATATTCTTTAAAAATTAAATTTAAAAAGTTGATATGTGTACAGTGCAGACACATATCCTAAAACTAGCAGTGAGGACGCGTCCAAAATGTTGGGGGATGCCAGCTTGACCGACAGTTTGAAATTTGGGAAACATCCAGTAATTCCGTGCTCTGTGTAATTGATCATTTTCTGTGAGTCAGATGACTGTCATCCCTCTTTTAGCATTGAACTCGTTGAGTTAGCACTTGCGCAGATGCTTCCATGGTTTCATGAAGTGTGGTCGAAGAATATGTGTGTTTGTTTATCGAGTGTCTATATATTGATTTAAAAATGTATACTCTTAATAGGATGGTAGAGTAATTATATATATATATATATATATATATATATATATATATATATATATATATATATATATATATATATATATATATATATATAACTTATACATCGAGATACTTTTATTTTACTTTAAAAATCTATGCTAAATTCAGAACGTTTAGAATATATTACTCATAAACATATAATATGCAAATAAATTTACCTTTTAAAACCCGAATAAACTACTACGCCAACGCCAGAAACGCCAAAGAAAAATATTTGAGATGCATACAGCTGTTTCGGTAGCCTTAAGCGTACCGTCTTCAGTGCAAAAAGAATTCTGAATCTGGAGCAGTGCTCGTATATATAGGAGAGAGACCGAATTTAGTTCAACCTATAGGATTACGGAAAAGGTAGGGGTATGGCCAATAGGAATTTAGGAATGTGTAGCTGTGTAAACAGTAGAAAAATTAAGAAAAATTCCTAAATTTCTATTGGCCATACTTCCCAACTTTTCCATAATCCTATTGATTGCACTAAATTTGGCCCCTCTCCTATATATACGAGCACTGCTCCAGATTCAGAATTCTTTTTGCACTGAAGACGGTACGCTTAAGGCTACTGAAACAGCTTTATGCTTCTCAAATATTTTCTTTGGCGTTTCTGACGTAGTAGTTTATTCGGGTTTTAATATTCCAACGCCATGTCTCCTGTTAATAAATTTACATTTTACCTGTATTTTAGTATAAATAACAAAAGATGAAGTCATAACATCAGATACTTTTGGACAAATTTAAAATAATGTTTCGCAATTATTATTATTATTTTTTAATTTTGCATACAGACAGTATTAACAAAAGTAATAGGAATACTAGTGACAGATTTTGAGAGGGATATATCTTATATTGTTATTGATATTTTATGAAATTAAATTTTGCATTGAAATATCACTGAGATTTAGTGTGTATTGTACAATGAAATACTCTACAATTTTGGAACAAATATATTAAAATCTATCACGCATTTTAAGAATAAATACAACCATTTTTTAAAAGTTTTAAAATATCTTTGACTAAAATCGAAATACAAATTTGTTACTGTAAGAAAATACAAAACTTTGTTTGTATTTACTTTTTAAGTTTGTTAATTTCCATGTAAATACAAATATTTATATGCAGCTATACAAATAGAAATATTTATCTATATCTATGTAAATATACGTTTATATGTTTTTATAAGAAAACAGATACTTGATGTTTTATTTAAAGTTTTAAATTATATCATAATATTAATAATACATATTTATTTTAGACATATTTCTTTATATATGAAAAGATAATCAACTTGTGAGATAATATCACGATAAATTATTATTTATGTAAAAATAAGTTTTAAAAATTTAACCCCTAAGCTTATCATGAGAAAAAAAAATATCACAAAGAATAAATCATTTATAAAACAGTGAGTAAGTTCTAAAGTTTAATATGATGTAATAACTAAATGATTTTGTTTTTAACACCATTTATTTCTATTTGTTTATTTAAAAGAAAATTAGGTATTTTATTCATACGACATATGTATAATATTTAAAGGAAAATTCAACATTAAAAATATTTGCTAATGATAAAAATACTCTTATTCATCAAAAATTTATTTATTTATTTATTTTTTTTTTTTTAATTTTTTTATCAAAAAGCAAATATTTTGATAAATTAAAATATTGACTTATTACTTTTTGTTCTCTCATTTATCTGAACTTCTGAACAAATTTTGATTGATAAGATTAAAAAAGAACTTGATTAACCAATATTTCGCAATGAAATTTGGAGTTCAAACATGCCATTACAAATAATTTTAGATTTTTTGGTGACAAAATAATAAAGTAAATCGAGTTGACATTAATCTTTGGAGAGGGGTTGTGACAGCAGTTGTTACACTTTATCATAGATTTAAAAAAAAAGACCTTCTCTAAAGGTTAAAGTAGTTTTAACACTTTAATTGAAGAGTTCAATACACTCATTCAATATGGAAAGCCACCAGAATTTACAAAGAAAATTTAATTAAAAGAAATATGATTTTTTTTTCAGATTCTTCATAAAAGTAAAATTTTTTGAAACTTTTTTTGAGGAATTTTTGCTGTTAGGAATTAAAAACTGCGTCCTTATGGCGAGGACGCAGTATGTTAGAGAGTTAAAGAGTTAAAGAGAAAATTAAACTCTGATTAAATTTAATTTTCATTTATTTTTTAATTAAACACAAACTCATTTAATTAGTTTAAATTTCCATTTAGTACTCGCTGTATTCTTACTCTTAAAACATTTTTTCTTATAAACTGAAAAAAAAAAAAAAAAAAAAAAAAAAAACCTCCATATTTATTTCTAAATATATCTATTGCATGAATAGTATACTAATTTGTAAAGCAAATAAATTACTACTCTGACAGTAACAGTTCGATTAGCAATTAAGTTCGTAGTATTTACAAAATAAATAAATAAATAAATAAATAAAATAAAATGTAGTTTTATTTACTGTTTACGATTATTATAAGTTCGCTTTTTTTTTCGACAAGTTTATTCATACCCAAGATTTTGTTTTATATAATAGTGATTGTGCCTCTTTATATGTAACTGAAAAATGCATTAGACATTAAAAGATAAATTGTTTAATACGAATTTAATTTTTTTTTTTCTAAATCGGGCATATTTTTTTACGTAAATAATAATATATATCGTTTATTTCTTGGCTTTTCCTCTCCAATGTACTATACTGATTTATGTCGGTGCATTATAATGTAAAATTTTTGTTCGAGGAATCAAGATTAAATTGCTGAATATTTGTCTTATTCAAAAATCAAGTTCGATAAACTTTTTATTATGTAGCGAAGGATCAGTAAGTAAATAGTACATGCATATAACTGAAGACGGCTGTTGCTGAAAACTAGATGCAAAAATTTGTAAGTCGACAAAAACGCAGGTCTCCCAAATTTAGCTTCAAGAACTTAATATGTTTTCTTTTAAAAATACATTATATTGAAACGATTTTATGGCAATGTCCACAAAAGAGTTAAGTTCATTATTCCAAATAAGTTTTAATGCATATAGTCAAAAAATAATTTTTTCGGCATGGGAAGAGAAATTTTTTTTGGAGAAGCGAAATTGGGGAATTTCTAAACCAGACATTCAGTAAAAGTCTTAAACAAAATTTAACTTTCTATTAACTTTATATATATATATATATATATATATATATGCCAGTCCAACGGCAGATATTTTTAAAATTAACATATGAATAAATGAAAAGACATTTTCTTTCATTTAACAGGTTGACAGGAATAAATTTTAATTAATACCAAAGAATTGCCCTGCAAACCGCAGGTATTCACTATCAGTCATAATCCAAATTTAGATCTCCCATAACAATATATTGTAACCGATGTTTGAACTGAAATTGTATGATAGATTATTAGTATATTTCGATACAAAGTAAGGAGATGAAAGTTTCTTTATTTTTAGCTACTGACAAAATAGAGGATTTTTTTTACTAATTAAACATGTTACAAAAAGGGAAAATTTAATCACTGCAAATGAATAATATTTAGATCAAATAATTCCTGTCTGCAACCCAGTAAATACATCACAGGAAAAGGATATATATATTTTAAAATATTGAAATTCAATACTTGCATGCATAAAACATTAATTTTGTAAGCATTGCGATTTACATAATGTTAAAAATATGTGATATTGACATCACGTATACGTTCCCTCCATGTCTCATGTTAGCTATGCCATTTATTTTTCCATCTGATAAATTGGTTTATTATCAAGTAAAATTTTCCCCTTAATACGTAGGTGAGAAATTTAATCTACCAAATCGTCAAAGACAAATTTCAAGTCATGTGAAAATACGTTTAATAAGAAAAACGAGACGCAGATTCAGGCGTTCTCAAAAAATGTACTGTACATTAATAAACGATTTTCCGTATTCATATTTAACAATTTATCGGTTGTGGATGTATATATAAAGCAATTACAGCATGCATTGCTCAGGATAAAATTTAAATAATCACAAATACGTAAAGATATTTTGATAAATAATATAATGTATCAGAAGAATGGCAAAAGGTGAGAGTTGCTGCTCAAAATAGGAAATATCACTAAGATAATGTATTATGTACCAGAAATTTTCAGTAAAATATTATATCTTTCTGGGATATAGTGTGCAGAATTAAGCGGATATTGCGATTTTCTTCTTTTGAAACATGCATTATTTTTCTGCACATCTATCTTGAACCCACATATTTCTATATATATATATAAATATGAACGATGCAATCTGTGCATCTTTCAATTAAGTATATTATGTTACAATATATTTTTGAGTTTAAAATGTAATATTTTTAACAGAATAGAATAAAACTGAAATCAACATTTAAAGAAAAATTATATTTAATTGCAAAGTCACAGATTAATGAATACTGAAATATTAAAATGAAAATTGTAAATATTATTCATCTCTCTATTATTAGAATTATTATAATTATTGCATTATTTAAGAATATTTCACTTGTTTCCCCTAATGAAGTTATGACACTACACAGAAGTACTTTAAACTTTCTTTTTTCTCAGAAATAAACTAAAAAATGAGCATTTAATAACAGAAAATAATTCATTACATTCGTTTTGAATGTTTATATAGAAAATATTTTACGAATTCTTTTAAAAAAGAAGAATTTATTTTATTCTAGAAACACGTATAAGCCTATATACAGGGTGGACAAAAAGTCACAAGTTTTTTAAAGATTAAATAAAAAAGCAACCATGATAGATAGAAAAACCAAATGAAAGGTATTTTATTGCGAAATGATGGGCATTAATGTATCAAGTTTTCAAAATGTCGTCCGTCAATTGCAACAAGGTGTTGGATGCGCATGTAAAAATTCTCAATTGCAGCATGAATTTGTGTCTCTGCAATGGCTTGAATTTCCTCACGTATTCTATCCTTAAGCATCTCCAAATCTTGTATTGGATTCGAATAGACTTTATCTTTGACGGCACCCCACAGAAAAAAGTCGCAGACGTTTATGTCTGGAGAATACGGAGGCCAATCAATACCTCCTCCAGTTTTCTCGGGAGCACCTAGACCGATAATTCGGTTTTGGAAGACATCAGAAATTCTCTTCAAATTCTCTTCAGTTGAGTGGGGGCGTGCTCCATCTTGCTGGAACCAATAATAACCAATAATAACCAAAAAACTTGTGACTTTTTGTCCACCCTGTATATATATACATATTAATTCTAATTATATAATTTGAAAAGTAATCTCGTAATTAAATATCAAATGCTTCAACAAGTTTTCCTTCGTTCTAAATCAATATATCTGTGTGTATCGCTCATGCTATATAAAAGAAAATTCTTCAAACTTAAAATTCTACTAACTAGGTGAATTTTGTATGATTCACATAATTCGATACTTACTGCTCTCAGTAAAAGTTTGCATGCAACAGATTTTAAGATTCCAATTAATCGATATCCATGTCGCTTTTCATCCTAGTAAAGTTTAAGTAAAGAGTTTTCAAGCACGCAAAGCATAGTAATACTCGAACTCTTTAATGAATAGTGATTTGTCCGCTTATCCGTAGAGCGGGTGAAGTTAATTTTTCTTACTTAATAGAATCACGAATTAATATTTTATTTATAAATAAAACGTAAGATTGAAATTTTGAAGGCCACTAATATAAATTCAAATTTGTTTTCTTAGAATGAAAAAAATATTTATTTTAAATTTCAGTAATCCTCCATATAATATTAAACTAAGCTCTTTCTTTAAATTTCAGTTTTGACAGATGTTTATAAGAAGTCTGACAGTTATTATTTAGAAACTTAAAAAATAATTTAAAATTAGAAAATTTGACTATAATGAATATTAATTTAAAAAAAAATGCCTAAAATAATTCAAGGAAAATGGTATAAGATCTAAAGAAAAAAAATATTGTCTGAATTATCGATATTTTTATACTCCTAGAACTAATTCATCTGCTATAAAAGGTACATGGAGCTATTTTAAATAACTGGGTAAAAAACATTGTCTCCATCATATTTTCACAGAGGTTTACATTGAAATTCTATAGAAAATTATCCTACACAGTTTTGTATAAAGCTGTGATTTTTCACGAAAACTCTTATAGGTAGAGACAATTGTCTATTGTATGAAAAGGCTAATCAAAGAATCATTGAGACAATAGCTGTGTGCGAAAAAAAAAGCATAAGTTATACCAGTACGATGTTCAGACATTTTCGTTCTCCATCGTTTACCACTGATTGTTGTTTTGGTCAATATAACACAGAATTTGTAGACCATAACACACTTTGTGACCCATAATGAGGATTCATAATTGGTATTTTTAAGAAAAATTATTTTAAATGAAAGAAAAATATCAGACCATTGAAACATAATGCTACATAAAATTCATTTATGTATACAGAGTAAACGTAATGGAAACTGGCCAATACATAGTATGATGTAGCTGTAATTAAAATGCCTATAGTATTTGTAGATAGACATATTAAAGGATGTGCTAAAAGATTATGAAAAAAGGGTTCAAAAAATTAAATTATCGCCATGTCACAGATTACAGTCAAAACGCTTGAAAAGGTAATAAATAATAACTGAGATCGATTTTATTTTTTTTAAACGTTATGGCATTTAAATCTGTTACTTTCACATTTTGAAGATTATGAAAAGAAAAAAAAATCTGGTGTGTCTCTCACACGACTTTCTCTTACCCTGAAATTTAATACTATAAATACAGGTTGGAGATTAAGCGGTAAGATAACGAGTACTGTTATGTAAACCTATGTTAAACAATTCAAATTTGGCTTCAGATGACTTTTATATGATAATTAGTTGTGTGTGAGGGGGGCTACCGCCCCTCAACCCTCCGTTTCATTAATGCACCTACATTTATATATAATTTAATTCTGTTATTAAAATTAAAAGTTTACTTAAAATTATACAGACAATTTTCACAGGCAACATTCCTTGAAACTTATCAATCTTGATCAAACTTTTCCAGAAACAAACTTATATTAACTTACAAATACAACATTTGGATCTCGTAAAAGTATTCGTTTTTAAGTCACTCTAAGAAGTACAGACAAAGATTAAACGTTAAAAAACTCGACTGCGGTAATCAGGAAGCCTCAAAACGTGTAAGTATTTAAAAAACAAGCGATGAATATTTAGCTTAAAACGTACACTATTTACCATATCTCTATGAGGAATTTATTTCAATTCACGAACAGCTTTCCTGGAAATGGTAAAATATTATTAGTAAAGCACATCCACTAACAACAAACAACTAGTGTGTTGTGGCCACCACACGACTTTCTTCTATATTTTCCTATACAAATTCACTCAGTAAAAATATTTTTTTTTAATTATTATTTAAAAAAAATATCTTCATGATAATGCAGACGATTTCCATATTAGAGAAGTAGTATAACTCTAAATATCCAAAAAAAGTTCAATTTATTTTATTCTTAATATTAGATTAAAAAAATGAAAAATGAAAAAAATCGATAACATAATTTTAAATTATCGCAGATCGATGGTTCAACCATTAGTTTTAAAGGTATTGGCGAGCTCTTTTGAAAGATACCCATCCTGAAAATTTACTCCCCTCGAGTGGGGACTTGCCCCCCCAGGGGGAAGACGAGGCTCCTACATACACAACATTTTTTTCCCATTTGACTATCTCTATTAAAATAAATATATATTCGTTTCATTTGGTTTAGTGCAGTCTATAGATGTTAAACTCTACTTACCAGCAATTTCCCCCATAGACGTAATGTATTTGAATACTTTTGAGTGTCCCTGTACACGAATCAATTGCTTCATCTCAACGAAAAGCTTAGTTTAGCATCCCTATATGATACACATTTAGAATACCGAGTTTGGAAATTTCTTCTACTATTTGTTCTTGAGATATGCTGATAACAGACACACAGACACACAGACAGACACACTGACCATTCGCTAAAAACATGATTGTCGTATTCAGAGGACCTCAGAACATGTAAATATAACAAAAAAAAAGACACTTTCGAAAATTTGACCCTAAAACAGTACTTTCTCTACCGTAAGGGTAAGAGAAAGTAAAAAGGATAATTATGGCACTGCAAGTAGTGGATCTTATAATATTGCATATGTCCGCATACTGACGATAAGCTTTGAACACACTATCCGTCAGTTTTACATTTTAAAAGCTTTCGTCATAGGGCCCACATTGAACAGTATGTTTTATATAGCTAAAATGTTAATTACAAATAAATCTGTAATAAATAATTATGTTTATATGGAATTTACAGTTTCTTTGTACTTCAGTGTATTTGCGCCCCCAAGTAGACGTTATTATCTTTTATTTTTTTAAGAGGGGGGGGGGGATTTTTATCTACCAATTGTATGTCTACCAATTTTTGACTCAATCTAGATTTTAGTTACAGCTACAGAATGCTCTAAATAGGTCAAGTTTAATTACGATCCTCCTATATATCATTTTCAAAGATTCAAATACATACTTGTATTAAATTGATATTTAAATATTTTATATTACAAAAGGAGTTTGTTTTATCAATTGAGTCATAACAATATTCTGTACTCCTGAACTGATGTCCTTCTTTTACAAGTAAACAAACATTTACACACTTCTTGGCATACGTATTCAAGAAATATACTCTTATTTATTTAAATAATACGGTACTGTCAGAATTAGGTTCAAAGAATTTGTGATAAGATCACTTAAGATACTCCTTACGAACTCATTTCTACTTTTTCTTATCCATAAGGTAGAGAAAGTGAGTTTTTCTTATATTTACATGTTTCGAGGTTCCCTGAATCCAAAATATTCATGTTTTTAGCGGTTGGTCTCTAAGGTGTACCTGTTGTCGGCATATCTCAAAAACAAATTGTAGCAAAAAGTCCAAACTTGGTATTCTGAATGTGTATGATATAGGGATGTTACACTAAACGTTTCGTTGTGATCAAGCAAAAGGTTTGTGTACAGGTACACCCAAGAGAATTCAAATACACTACGACTATTGGGGAAATTGCAAATTTCCCAAATTTCCCAATTACAAATTTGCAAATCTAGCAAATTTTTATGTATACCTCTTAAAGTAACTGAATATTTTTGTGTGGTCCTGTAAATCTAATGCTAATCATACTATATTGTATAGAAGACACTCTTTTTGCATATGAATGATTTATTTCAATTGCATTAAGCTTTGTGCAAAGTAAAATTATTTAAATTTGGTTTATAAAAATAACTCTCACAGAACGCAATACTTTGAAATACCTTCAAGTTCCACTGTACACAAAAAAGTTAGAAATGTACTGGATTTGACGTAGGAAACATCGGAAAGGGAACTTGAATAACATATTAAAATTTCTTTAAATTTTCTATACAGTAAATGTATTAAAATATGGTTTATCGAAACTCCTCTAATGTAACACAAAGCTTTCGAATATTTTTGGGTGCCCCTGTACACAAACCAGCAGAGGTATAAACTTCATTTTCAATAGGGAACACCCGATAGTGAACTTGAATCGCATATCAGTTTCAAAAAATTCCTTAAATATTTACGGGAGTTAAAGTACGGGCAGACAGACAGACAGACAGACGGACAGACGGACATATACACAAATTGAAATCATATTCACACTTGACAAATGTTAGAAAGTGTTAAAAACGCTTGTAAACGAAAGTACAATTCTAGCAAATTTTTATTAATAGCTTTTAATATGAATGAATATTTTTGTCTTCCCTGTAAATCTAATGCTAATTATGCTATATTCTATGCAAAGCATTCTTTTGTGCACACAAATAATACATTTGAATTACATAAAACTTCGTAGAAAGTAAAGTTATTAAAATTTTATTTACAGAAATATCTCTCATACAACGCAATGCTTTGGAATACTTTTGAGTGTCCCTGTACATAAACCAATGGTGGTATTTACTCTATTTTCTACACGAAACATCTGATAATGAACTTGAATAACGTATTTCAATTTCATTAAGATATGTGTATAGTAAATATATGAAAATATGGTTTATAGAAATACCTCTCCTACAACATAATGCTTTGAAATACTTTCGGGTGTCCCTGTATACAAACCAGAAGAGGTATAAACTTCATTTTCAATAGGAAACATCCGATAGTGAACTTGAATAACATATATCAGTTTCAAGAAATTCCATAAATATTTACGGGATTTAGAGCGCAGACAGACAGACAATCCGAAGTCATTAACACTTTTCAACCTTGCTGGACTTGTTGGAAAATGCACGATACAATATGAAAACTTTTTTTTTATATGAGTGATAAGAAAATAAAATTTTTCATATTAAATCTTATAAAAATTATTTTTTTATGTATGAAAACAAATGTTATTCATTTTTATTCTTTATTTCAATAACCTCGGAGAAATATTAATGTAAACATCAGTTATTTTCATTTCTAAAAATGAGAAAGAATTTGGATTCACTAAGTTATTTGGGCATTTAATTTTGATAAAAATGATAATAATTTATTTCATTTTTTTTTTCATATTTAAATGCTGTTTTAGAGAGTATAACAAATTTAACGTTTATACTCATTTTTGAAGTTTGGACAATTATTTACATTCTAAATACCACTACTAATTTATTAAACACAAAACATTAAAGGAAACATTCATAAGTTGTGAAGGATGTACCATGGTAAATTAGGCAAAGAGATTAACATTTCAGCGTATATACAACATGAAGTCTGTAACGCTACTTAAAACGCTATATAAAGATTGACCAAAATATCTGGTTTTATCTGTTTTTTTTTTTTTTTTTTTTTTTCACTTTGAGCATTTGGTAATCGTTCGGGTTTCCCTTCTAGGTGGCACAATTTTTGCTTTTCGAAGAAGGGGTATCTCCCCACTCTGCGATAACCCCCACAGGTATGATTTTTTTAGAAACAAAGAAAACACTACTGCCCCGAGGTAGTTTAACGTGCACCAGTTACCATTATATCACACGATGGTTTTTAGCCTGCTCGCAATTCCCAAATTACAAGCTCCTCGTGGTTATATACAGAGAAGTAATTGTAGCTTATAGAAATCGCAGATTAACTTTATGAGAATTTCATACCTGTGTGAGACGTAATTAGAGCAATGTAACATGCAGTTTTGCAAACAATGCTTTCAAAGGAGTGTGCCGATCGCCAGAAATGATGGCATCCGCATCGCAGCACCACTGCAAGAGAAGACAGCCAGACGATATTGATGGATCATACTGTTAAATCAAGAGACATTTCGCAACAATTAGGACCTGCCACATAATTGTTTAGGCCAATGTGTACCATTCGCGATATGTTCAGCAAGGCGCAATTTGAAAAGTAAATTTTGTGATTCCCATTATCTCTAGCTCACTAGCGTTTGCTTCGGCAATACTATTATTAACATCTGACGTAGCCCCCCCCCCCCCTCAAAAAAAAAAAAAAAAAAAAAAAAAAAACACGATCTTTTAAACTTACAGTGTTCTTCTCTACAACTTAAAATGTTCGCATCAAAGTCTGTCAGCACCGTTATGAAGTACTGCATAATTATTGTAATATGCATCGTTATAACTTCGTTCATCGCAGACAGTATGTTTTGGCTGTTATTAGAATTTACTCTGCTACCATCTACATATACTTTAATGTTACACATTACAGCTAATAATACATCTTTTTTATGCCTTTGCCTAATCTCATGCTCAAAGCTTGCCTTCGTCCATATTTAACCCGTGAGTAGTCGCTAGAGACAGCGCCACCTATTACAGATTGCGCACTTTTTATTTAACTGTCACCAATAATTTAAAGACGTAATGTCATCGATGTTTCTTCGATTTTATTCGCGTTTTATGTTTATCAAATGCCGCTTCTCTAAAATTTTGGTGGCTATTGAATAAAAAAATCTGGCAACACTGAAGGATAAGCTGCAAATCGACCAATTAGCGACTACTAACGGGTTAAGCAAGTGAATGCAACACTGCATGTGGCACGCATTGTGCAGAAGTTTTCTTTATACGCATCATATTGCACTATGACTCTGTGGCTTCATTGCGTCTGACATAAGCACCGATTTATTCAATAAAAAAACTACAATCACTATAAGTTGCAATTACGTATCAAATTGGGAAACATACCTGACTGATGACCATCTTTTCTAACATACAGAAACTTCCTAATTAAAAGAAAAAAAATCGCGCATAAATTCAAATTCGTACTTAAAAACAGTTTTCTATGCAGTGTTTTCGCATCATATTTGAATGACACTACAGGTGCTTACGATGTGCGTCTGCGCTGAAATATAAATTATTATCTTATACAACCGTGGTCTACACATTATACAGATTCAGTGCTTAGATGGTTCTTTTGTGGTATTGTTTGTGCTTTGTGATACTTATACAATCATAAAGTTTAAAAGTATATTTATTTTTACAGACAAATTTAATACATTCGCAAGTATATAGTAATTTGTACAACATTTTAAAATGCTAATAAATATATGTCCTTATATAACACTTTAAGTCATATCTTCCGTTCAGGCAATATTTAAGTAAATGTTATTAACCACGAAAATAGCTAAAGAAAAAATTCTCCGTTATATAAATTTATCAGTTCATTCCTTGAATAAGTGTGTTTTATTTTATTATTATTATTATTTTTTAAGTATTAACAGTAATAGAGTTTTTAAATACTAATAACAAATGCATAGAAAAAAAAAAGTAAAATAAATAAGTTTTTTTTTTTTTTTTTTTTTTTTTTTTTGAGTAAATCAAAAACTAATTCACGAAAAAAAATTAAGTGTTACTAAAAAAAATAAATAAATAAATAAATAAATAAAAAAATAAAAAAAGACATTTTTATAACAAATAGTACTTGTTAATTAATTCCAAATACACTATGCAAAATTTTATTTTCATCATTTATAAAAATTGTAGAAAATATAAATTTTACATTTGGAAAAGTTAACTGAAAATTTTAATTCTCTTTTCATAAAAATTGTATTCAATTTCATTTAATATTTTATATAATAAAAAAATGTATATTTTATCATTTCCTAATAATATAACAATATAAATATTAAAATACTACAAAAATAGATGAAAAAAAAACTTTTTTAATTAAAAACTTCAGTTTATATTAAGAAGACGATCATAAATTTAAATAACAGAATATATAAGAAAATTTCTTAACAGATAACAAAAGACGAAAATTAATAAATAACTGTTCAGTAATTTACATTTTACAGGTTCCTTTTATCATTTTATCATTTTATTTATTTTTACATTCATGTTGAAATTAATAATAAAATGTTGAGTTTTGTAAGCAGCTTTAATTAAAAATAATTAGCTTTAATATTGCAAACATTTTAAATAAGTTTTTTAATTAATGCGATTAAAAAAAAAAAAAATCTCATTTTTCGTAATATTTATCATTTTTAAAACATGATGACTAAGATTTAATGAAATTTTCGAATTGTGATAACCTAAATATTTTTTAATAAATGTTCTTTCAAAATAATTGTTGATAAATATTCATACGGTAAAAAAAAAAAAAAAAAAAACAATTTGATAAGCAATTGAGAAAGATATTTTGTATTGCATTTAATTAATTTAAAAAATAATTTATAGTTAAATCTATCCCGTTTTAAAAATAAAATGGTAAAATTAATCAGTCTAAACAAAGGTTATTTAATTTGAGTAGGATATGTTAAAATTCGACTACTGATCACTTTATATAACATACTTTACTATATGTATAAATAAAAAAATATATATATAAATGTATGTATAATGATATATATATATATATATATATATATATAGTGATTGTCAATTTATAAAATCTTTAGAAGAATGGAAAATTTATGTGTTTATTTGTTTATTTACTTATTTTCAAATATGTAAGCTTACTAATCCATAATAATTATTGTTTCCACTTTTAAATTAACAGCTAGTAGTATGAAAGATGAAAAGTTTTCACGAATAAAAGAAATAAAAAAATAAAATATATAAGTTTTATTCCATTTTTGTTTAATAAAAAGTATTATTTTCTAAAATGTCTCAACTCGTCTGATTATGTATAAAAGGGATTTTTATTAAATATATTTCATATTAATGATGTACTACTTTTTACAGATCTTTATATAATGTGTTTATCCCTTTTACTTTCAAATAGTTTTTAAAAGAAATGTAATACAAATTACGTTATTTATTTATTTTTGTAAAGAAATATTAAAGAAATATAAAAGCAATTATTTTTAACTATTAATAATTATTAATAAATGTTATATTACATGTGTACTACAAGTATACATATTCTGCGATATACATAATCTCATAAGTGCCTAACAGTTTCTGTTTTCTAACATGGTAGACTGAAGATGGCGGGTTTGAATACAGGTTACTTTCGTTATATTAGATAATCAAAGTTTCAATGTCTTTTTTCGCAACATGCGTAAATGTGGGTTATTTTTTTTTTACTTTCCATTGGGGTTTTAAAGCTAACGAAAAAGACCTTTACCGCCACGGACGAAAGTCTTGGTCAGGCAAAGGCACTAAACAGTTTCTAAAGACCCACAAAAATTTAATCAAATAAATTTGAACAAATTCAAAGCTGCTAATTAGAATCTTTTCGTCTATGCGATTAAAATTTGTATCGATATAGCTCTCATTCAGGATCCCAACATTAAAAACAATAAATTAGCAGGCTTACCATTAGGATGGAGTCGTTTCCAATTATTAAGGAGACCAGCAAATATTCTGGTGTCCAATTCAAACTTATATTTAGTTTTCGCTCTAACTCTCAATTGTGTATTCTTATATCTTTCAGTGGATGATCTCGAATTGACCATAGACTCGCAATATTCCGCCCATAAAGATGATCTAGAAATAGACCTACAATCCTGGAAGGACATATTTACTAACACAGATTACTTTTTATTGGGGGCTGACTTTAACGCTCAGCTCAGATCATTCCACTACTCAAGAAACGTCTACAGAGGTCATTTAATACAAAATGATACGCCATGCTTAACAACCTTACAGTTCTGAACGATCCCTTAAACACATACACTTTTCATTTAAATAACAAAACCGAAAATCTAGACCTCATCTGAAGAGGAATCTAATCCTCTTAGATTCCTCTGAGAGATATTTTATTAGAATCTCACAACATCTAATAAATTGAAATACTGATCACAGCAGCATAACTAACAGTGTTCACCTCTACATAAAGTATTCCTACAATTTTTCTCCTCATCTCAGGCCAGAATATAGATTCAAAACAAAATTCTCAAACCTTAGAAATTTAAATTGCGGTTCAACAATTATAAAGATAATCTGTTAGAAGCTTTGAATTACTGCACTGATAAAGATTAACTATTTAAGTAGGTCTCAGACTTTCAATTAATCGATCTCATTTCACTTAATCATGCCTGTTTCTTTCAAAAAGCGTCGCTTATCATAAACAGCAAAACTCACGTGGTACACTAAAGGTCTTAAAACAGCGAGAAACACACTGAAAGACCACTATAAGAGAAAAAGCCGTAATCCAAATGATGAATCTTACAGCATTATTCATAAGCGTGAACGCGCAAAATACAAATTACAAGTTAAAGGCTAAAAAACACAACAGGATAAATTTTTGGAAAACTTCAAATTCTGCATATGGAAAAATCTTCAATATATTAAAGAGAAAAACTCTTAAAAGAACTGATTTATTACATACTTTACTTGATTCATCAGACATTACAGGTTCTTATAACAATGTCCTATCGTCTCTCATAGAGAAGCATTTCGCATCCACACACACACAACCTTCAACATCACTGCCTTTACTCAATACTAACAACTTTTACATTTTTAATCAGGTTAAACACAGAGAACTGTCATTAAATGCAAACTCTTTACTGAATAAAGCTCTAGGTCACGACATAATGGACAACAGAATCGTTAAAAATTTATATCAAAAATGTCCAACCGTTTTACTTACTCTATTTAGCAAATGCTTTACATACGGCCTTTTCTTAGATAAATGGAAAAAAAGGAAAAACATAATCTTCTTTAGAAAGAATAATAAAGACCCTACGTCCCCACGTCATACCGTCCCTTCACCCTCCTCCCATCCTTAGGTAAGTTGTTTTAAAAAATCTTTAAAATTCGAGTAATGACGATTCTGGAAAACCCCTCTTATATTGATGTTGCTCAGCATGGCTTCAGGGAAGGAAGGATCACGATAACGGCAACCCTAAGATTAAAGACAATAACATATGAATTAATAACTAGATTCAAATATGTATCCATAAATTTGTTGAAATTTACAAATCACATTTTCTGTGACTTCGGCAAAATTTAAATGGCATATCCACCTTATAAGTCACTGTAATCATTCGAAATATACAAATGATATTTTATAAAATTATTTATATAAAGAACAAGATTGAAAAATCATGCAGTACGCATTGATTATTAAAACTTTCTAACTGCACACATTTGTTGTACAGATAGACTAATTGAATTTAAAATCACTCTTAGACATTGTTGGAAAGTGTTAAAAATGCTTAACACAAAAGAAGATGCAGCGGTTAGGTTAGAATTGCAGCCCTTAATGAATCTGAATATTTTAGTGTAGCCCTGTAAATCTGCTAGTTAATCATAATACAAAATATTATGTTACAATATTAACAATACATAAACATTTCTTTTTGATTTTTACAGTAGAAAGTTAAGTATATGTGATTTTTAAAAATGTATCTCTTGAAACGCAATGTATTGGCATTTCTTTTTTTTTTTTTTTTTTTTTATTGTCCTTGTACATAAACTAGTTGCACAGGCTATATTAATACCATTTTAAGTAGGAAACATTTCATAGTGAACTTGACTAGCATATAACATTTTTTAAAAATTCTGAAAATATTTACTGTCGCTGGAGCGAAAGAACAGACAGATAGAAATATAAACAGTCGGACAGACAAATACACAAATTGAAAGCATTTTCACAAAAAATTGTTTGAAATGGCTAAAAACGCTTAATCTAAACGAAAGTGCAATTTCAGCAAACTTTTATTAATATCTCTAAGAAACAAAATATTTTTGTGTGTCCCTGTAATTCTAATGCACATTATACCATATTCTATAGAAAGAATTCTTTTGTGCATATGAATAACATATTTGAATTTCATTAAGCTTTGTGAAAAGTAAAGTTATTAAAATTTAGCGTATAGAAGTACTTCTCATATAACGCAATGATTTGGAATACTTTCGAGTGTCCTTGTACACGAACCAGTGCTGGTATTTACGCCATTTTACATAAGAAACATTCGATAGTGAACTGGAATGACATATTTCAATTTTATTAAGATTTGTCTACAGTAAACCTATTAAAATATGGTTTATAGAAATACCTTTCTCAGAATACAATGCTCTGGAAAATTTTCGAGTGTTCCTGTACTCAAACCGGCAGAAGTATTCACTCCATTTTCAATAGGGAACATCAGGTAGTGAACTTGAATAATATAAATCAGTTTCAAAAAAATCTATAAGTATTTAAGGGAGTTAGACCGTGGACAGGCGGATGGGCAGACGAACAGACAGACACATGCACAAATTGAAATCGTATTCATACTTAAAAATTGTTAGAAAGTGTTACAAATACTTAATATAAATGAAAGTGCAATTCCAGCAAACTTTTATTAATATTCCTTAAAGTAACAGAATATTTTTGTGCGGCTCTATAAATTTAATGCTAATCATACTATATTCTAAAGCAATTTTTTGTGCATATGAATAACATATTTCAATTTCATTAAGCTTTGCGCTAAGTAAATTTATTAACATTTGGTTTATAGAAATACCTCTCATTGAATGCAATGCTTTTGAATACTTTCGGGTGTTCCTGTATACAAACCAGTTCTGTTATTTACTCCATTTTACACAATAATTATCCGATAGTGAACTTGAATAACATATTTCTAATTCATTAAGATTTGTGTACTGTAAAGGTATTAAAAGATGCTTTGTAGAAATGCCTCCCATAGAACTTAATGCTTTGGAATACTTTCGGGTGTCCCTCTAGATAAACCAGTCGCGATTCGCACTCCATTTTCAATAGAGAACATCCGATAGTGAACTTGAATAACATATATTAGTTTCAGGAAATTCCATAAATATTTACGGGTGTTAGAGAGAGGACAGACAGACAGACAAACCGAAGTCATTAATGCTTTTCAGCGTTGTTGGAAAGTGTTAAAAAGTATATATTTCTTTAAAAAAATAAAATAACAAGAAAGAAAAATAATGCAGTATGCATTGATAAGTAACACTTTCCAACTGTACGCAATTTTTGTATCGAATAACTTTTAATATTCTTTCCCTACTTTATCACACAACAGACAGAAGGACTGAAAAACATACAGATAGACTAATTGGTTTTAAAATTACTGTTAGGCATTTTGGAAAGTGTTAAAAAGGCTTAACGCAAAAGAAAATGCAGCCGTTAGATTATAATTACAGCTTTTAATCTCTCTGAATATTTTACTGTAGCCCTGTAAATCTGAAAGTTAATCATATGATATTCTATACAAAACAATATTTTAGAGTATTAATAATACAAGTCAATGTTTTGGAGAGTTTGCAGTAGAGAGTAATTTAAATTGGTTTATAGATAGTTTTTTAAATATAACTTTTAAAAAATTCTGTCCTAAAACATAATACATTTGCTTTTTTTATTGTTGTTATTCTTGTCGTCCCTGTAAACAAACTAGTTGTACAGGACCTATTAATGACATTTCAAATAGGGAATATTCCATAGGGAACTTGAGTGTATCATTTTTTAAAAATTCTCAAAATATTCACGGATGATAGAAGCCGGAGAAAAAACAGATAGAAAAGTTGACAATCGGACAGACAGATGCAAAAATTGAGATCATATTCCCACTAAAATTATAAGAAAGTGTTAAAACGCTCATGTAAACAAAAGTGCAATTCCAGCAAATTTTTATTAATAGATCTTAATGTAATTGATTATTTTTATGTGACCCTGTAAATCTAATTCTTAACCATACTATATTACATATAAGGCACTCTTTTGTGCATACAAATAAAATACAGGGTGTTTATAAAGTCCCGGACCCATTTTGATGTTTAATAACTCATAAAATAATAAAGATAGATTAAAATAAATAGCATAAATGGTTAGATAGACTCAAAAAGTTTCATGACCCTAGTCAATTGACTTACACGTGTGCCCCCTTCGTCGCATGGAGAATATCAAGTCGATAGTCAATTTCACGCCAGGTAGCGGCAAGCATGTCGGCATCCACAGAGTCTATTGCGGTTGTAATTCTGACCATCAATGTTCGACACTCTCCTCCTGTAAACATTGTCCTTCACAAATCCCCAAAGGAAAAAGTCCAGCGGCGTTATATCAGGTGATCTGGGTGGCCAAGGAATTGGACCTCCTCGCCCAATCCATCTTCTTGGAAAATGGTCATTCAAAGAACTACGAACGATGATAACCCAATGAGGTGGTGCATCATCTTGTTGCAAAAAGATATGTGGCTGAAGCTCTTCTAGTTGTGAAAGTACGAAGTTTTCCAACATGATACGACTGATGAGACCGTCTTTTCTGTAAAAAAGAAAGGCCAAATGAGTCGGTCGTGCATTAGTCCACACCACACATTAACCTTTGGGAAATCCCTTTGTGCCTCACGATATTCATGGGGGTTTTCAGATCCCCATATGCGCACATTATGGCGATTAACAATGCCAGAAACATGAAAGGATGCTTCGTCGGAGAACATTATGCGCTTCAGAAAATCAGCATCATCTTCTATCCTCCTTATCATATCTGTTGCAAATGCCATCCTCCTAGGCCTATCGTCCGGTTCCAAAAATTGAACAATTTGAACTTTGTATGCATGCAGTCTTAATTTTTTAACCGACTTCAAAAAAGAAGGAAGGTTCTCAATTCAAACCGTATGTTTTTTTTATGTTTGTTAACTCATAACTTCTGAACGGATGCTCCGATTTCGACACTTTTTGTTTTGTTGAAAAGGTCTTGATCTGAAATAGGTCCCATTGTAATATCTTTACAATCTAAAGAAAATACACGGTTCCCAAAAAAAATCAGTCCCAACTCATTTAACTGCTAAACGGCTGCAGCTATAGTGTTAAAAATGGTATGTAAGTATAGCAAAGTGGCCATGCGGTACAAGGTTAAACCGCTTGCAGCGCCACCTGGTGGAAAATAGCGGAGTTAAAGTTACTATCTCGAAAACGGTCCTAGAGAAAAAAGTGAATTACAAAGTTGAAAAGTATCATCGATTTAGTACAAAAAGATAGTTTAGACATTCATGCTAGCGTTCCTATCTCGGAAACGGTTCAAGACAGGGGGATAAAGTGAATTAAAAATTGCAGGGCATCATCGATTTAGTACGAAAAGATAGTTTATACATTAATGCTGAAAATACAATGCTAAAAACGTGCATTGGTTTGTCCGCAAATTCTTAGATTATGCACACTTAAGTTACATTGCACACGTTGTAGCGTAGCTGGTGAGACATACGTTATATAGTTCAAAATACGGTTGCTTCATACTTTTTGTTTTGTTGTAAAGATCTTGGTCTGAAGTAGATTCCATTGTAATGTTTTTACAATCTAATAAAAATAAAATGCCATCTGGTGAAAAACAGCGAAACCAGCGCTCCTATCTCAAAAACGGTTCAAAATGGGAGAAAAGTTAATTACGATGTTGTAGAGCATCCTCGATTTACTACGAAAAGACAGTTTTTAGACATTATTGCTAAAAATAGAACGCTTAAAACGTGCAGTTGTTTGTTCGCAATTTCCTACACTGTGCACACTTGAACTACATTGCACACTTTGCAGCGTAGCGGATGACATGTATATTCTGTGGTTCAAAGTACTGTTACTGTAAGTGATCACATCGGTTAGCGCAAAGTCTTTTTAAACCAACTTCAGGAAAGAGGTTCTTAATTCGATCTATGTGTTGTTGTTGGTGTTTGTAAGCTTATAACTTCGTAAGAGATGCTCTAATTAACCGACTTCAAAAAGGAGGAGGTTCTCAATTCAAACCGTATGTTTTTTTATTTTTATTTTTGTTTGATATCTCATAACTTCTGAACAGATAATCCGATTTTGGTACTTTTTGTTTTATTGTAAAGGTCTTGGTCTGAAATAGGTCCCATTGCAATATCTTTACGATCAAAAGAAAATACAGGATGCCCAAAAAAGTCAGTCCCGACTCTTTTAACTGCTGAACAGCTGCAGCTATAGTCATAAAAGTGGTATGTAGGTATAGTAAAGTGGACATGTGCCGCGCGATTTAAACGCATACAGCGCCACCAGGTGGGAAACAGTGGAGTTAGCGTTCCTATCTCGAAAACAGTTCAAGACAGGGGAAAAAAGTGAATTATAAAATTGCAGAGCATGATCGATTTAGTACGAAAAGATAGTTCAGACGTTAATGCTAAAAACAGAACGCTTAAAAAGTGCATTTGTTTGTTCACAATCTCCTATTTTGTGCGCACTTGATTGACATTGCATATGTTGTAGCGTAGCGGGTGACATTTATGCTATGTAAAATTCAAAGTATGGTTATTGTAAGCGGTCACATCGATTAATGCATAGACATTTTAAACCGACTTCATAAAGGAAGAGGTTCTCAATACAAACCATGTTTCTCATTATTGTTGTTGTTGTTGAAATTTGTTAGCTTATAACTTTGTAAGAGATAATTTAATTTTAATACTTTTTTTGTTGTCGTAATGATCTTGGCCTGAAATAGGCTTCATTATGATTTCATTAAGATATAAACAAATTACAGGATACTCACAAAAGTCTGTTCTCACTTTAACTGCTGAACGCATGCAGCTAAACACTGGTAAAAGCAGTATGTAAGTATCGATGTTGTAACTTCTGTCGGTCGGCTGCAATGCATATTTTGCTCTATGTTTGAACTTTACACTGCGCAATTTTCAGCGCAGCGAGTGACACGTAATTACTCTAAAGTTCAATATATATGCCTAACAGAATGTTTGGTTACGAATACAGCGTATCCGTTCTTTACATTTCTAAAGACTTTTTAACTTAAAGTATGTTAATTCAATAGATAGTTTTTTGCTCATATCCGATAAAGGCAAGAAAAGGGGCACAACTTAAAAATGAAGCATTTGAGAAAAATCAATTTAAAAATAACTTAACTGGAACAAAACTCGCACAACTGTCTCTTGAGTGGAAAACTTTCTAGATGGAGATGTAACTTTTTTGTTCACATAGTGTGCATTTCATGTATTTTTCAGTGACATAAACCATTTTTTGAGTTATGTCACATTTCTTGGAAGTTGTGATTTGTGAAACTGCCGTTGAACGTCTTTTGATGTTCTGCTATATGAATAAGTTTTCACTGAAAAGAGAAAAATAAAATCTTTTTGTAAAAAAAATAGAACCGACTCCAAAAAGCAACTACTATTTAAAAAAAAAAAATGTATGAAATGAATCTAATTGCGCCTAAAAGTATAAAATAATTTCTTTCGACAAACAACCTATAACACTACAATTAATCATAAATTTTGAAGTCGGCGCAAAATTAAATAAAAATTGATACCTTTATTCAATACAAAAATCAAATCCTATTCAAAATACACATCTCACATTGTCACCTGCAAAACGCAGCCGAAAACTATTTTGATTCAAGAAAACAAATAAGATTTCGTAAGCAGCAAATATTGGCTAAGATGCTGATATCTGCCGTCCTTGGTGAAAGAAAACTCACCAAATTATATGGCAAACATATTTAATTTCTTTGGGATATCATGATTAATTTGATAAGGTATATTAAGAGAGTAATCAAGAATATGAAACAATACTTCGTGCAGTATATATTATGAAAATATACATCTTGCGTGTATATTTTTGAAATACATTTTGAACGCCAAATCCAAAAACCACCATGGATGATAGTTATCAGAGTTATACCAAATGTGCAAAGGAAACTCTCACTTCGTAGAAACATAAATACCGCATTGTGAAGAATGTTCACTGTTCTGTGTAGATGCTACCAATGGACCAATTGTATACAGTGATAAAATAATAAAGGAAACGTGAAAATGGATCATTCGAGACGACAGCATTTGTTGCTACCGATCTAAACACAAACCTTTAAAAACTAATTAAATTTTATTTTATTTTGCGCCGACTTCAAAATTTATGATTAATTGTAGTGTTATAGGTTGTTTGTCGAAAGAAATTATTTTATACTTTTAGGCGCAATTAGATTCATTTCATACATTTTTTTTTTTTTTTTAAATAGTAGTTGCTTTTTGGAGTCGGTTCTATTTTTTTTACAAAAAGATTTTATTCTTAATAACCTTGTACACCGTTGAAAATGGCATATCCAATTCTCTTGCCGCTGATCTGACAGATCTTCTAGGATTGTGTAAAAATGTCTCTCTGACACAGTCAACATCAAAATCACTTGTGCAGGGACGTCCGGAACGTATCTTATCTGCGATACTTTCCGTTTCTAGAAAATAATTTTTCTACCGCAAGATGCTGCTTTTGGATGGAGGATCTTTTTGGTAAATTCTTCTGCAATTTCTCTGTGCTTGCACTATCGATTTCGTTTCTATGTACCACCATAAAATCTATGCTTTCTCTTGTGGTGTATTCATTCTCCTTAATATCCGCTCGAATAAAACATCACAAACAAAAGTACTACATAGAACAAACACATCAAAAGTAACCATAACATTGCAATAGTTGCAAAAAACAAAAGAGAGAAAAATGCAGTTAAAAAGCAGACGATATTTAGAAAAGTACAGATATTTAGACTGGAAAATGAAATTATCTGAAATTAACCACACGCGCAGACGATATTTACAAAAGTAAAGATATTCAAACCTGAAAAGAAAATACATTAGTTATTCCATCAATAAATGTCATAAGTTTGTTTATATCTTCATTATTTTATGAGTTATTAAACATCAAAATGGGTCCGAGACTTTATAAACACCATGTATTTCAATTGCATTAAGTTTTGTGGAAAATAAAATTATCAAAATTTGGTTTATAAAAATAACTCTTATACAACACAATGCTTTGGAATACTTTCAAGTGTCCTTGTACAGAAACCAGACAGAAATGTACTCTATTTTACATAGGAAACATCCGATAGGGAATTGAATAACATAGTAACATTTCATTAAAGTGTCTATACATTAAAGGTATTAAAATATGGTTTATAGAAACTCCTCTTATAGAACACAATGCTTTCGAATACTTTTGGGTGTCCCTGAACACAATTCAGAAGAGGTATTTATTCCATTTTCAATA
The DNA here is from genome assembly GCA_963930645.1 of Salticus scenicus. Lineage (NCBI taxonomy): Eukaryota > Metazoa > Arthropoda > Arachnida > Araneae > Salticidae > Salticus > Salticus scenicus. The sequence goes on along the minus strand of OZ005652.1, from coordinate 125,355,088 downwards.
GGGAACATCCGATAGTAAACTTGAATAAAATATATTAGTTTAAAGAACTTCCATAAATATTTATGGGAATTAGAGAACAGAGAAACAGACAGAGAGATAGACAGACCGACAGAAGAACAGTCAGACAGATACACAAATTGAAATTATATTCACACCAAAAAAATGATAGAAAGTGTCAAAAACGCTTAATGTAAACGAAAGTAAAATTCTAGCAATTTTTTATTAATAGATCTTAATATAACTGAATATTTTTGTGTCACCTGTAAATCTAATGATAACCATGCTATATTCTATGCAAAGCATTCTTTTATGCATATAAAAAACATATTTCAATTCCTAAAACTTCGTGGAAAGTAAAGTTATTAAAATTTGATTTATAGAAATATCTCACAAAGAGCGCAATACTTTGGAGCACTTTTGAGTGCCCGTGTACATAAACTAGCGGTGGTATGTAATCTGTTTAATATAGGAAACATCCAATAGTGAACTTGAATAACATATTTCAATTTCATGAAGATATTGTACAGTAAAGGTATGAAAATATGTTTTATAGAAATAGCTCTCATAGAACACAATTCTTTGAAATACTTTCGGGTACACAAACCAGTAGAGGTATAAACTCCATTTTCAACAGGGAACATCCGATAGTGAACTTGAATAACATATATCAGTTTCAAGAAATTCCATAAATATTTACGGGAGTTAGAGCGCGGGTAAACAGACAGAAGGACAGATACACAAATTGATATCATATTCACACTTAAAAAAATTTTAGCGAGTGTTTAAAACGCTTAATATAAACGAAAGTAGAATTCTAGCAAATTTTTATCAATAGCTCTTAATATAACATACTATTTTTATGTCACCCTGTAAATCTTATGCTAATCATGCTATATTCTATGTAAAGCATTCTTTTGTTCATATGGATAACATATTTCAACTTCATTAAGCTTTGTGGAAAGTTAATTTGTTAAAATTTCATATAGAAATATCTCTCATAGAACGCAATGCTTTAGAATACTTTTGAGTGTCCATGTATGTAAAACAGTGATGGTATTTAATCCATTTTATACAGGAAACATTCCATAGTGAACTGGAATAACATATTTCAATTTCATTAAGATATGTGTACAGTAAAGTTATGAAAATATATGATTTATAGAAATATATCTCGTAGAACACAATGCTTTGAAATACTTTCGGGTATCCCTGTATATAAACCAGTAAAAGTATAAACTCCATTTTCAATAGAGAATATCCGATAGTAAACTTGAATAACATATATAAGTTTCAAGAAATTCCACAAATATTTACGGGAGTAAGAGCGCGGACAGACAGACAGAGAGACAGATGGACAGACAGACAGACAAACCGAAGTCATTAACCCTTTTTAACCTTGTTGGGAAGTGTTAAAAATGTTAGAAACTGTTAAAAACGCTTTATGTAAACGAAAGTAAGATTTTAGCAAATATTTATTAATAGCTCTTTATATAACTGAATATTTTTGTGTCACCCTATAAATCTAATGCTAATCATGCTATATTCCATGCAAAGCACTTTCTTTTGTGCTTATAAATAATATATTTGAATTTCATAAATCTTCGTGCAAAGTAAAGTTATTAAAATATAGTTTATTGAAATAACTCTCATAAAACGCAATGCTTTGTAATACTTTTGTGTGTCCCTGTACACAAATCAGTGGTGGTATTTAATCTATTTTATACAGTAAACATCCTATATATTTCAATTTCATTAAGATTTGTGTACAGTAAGGTTATGAAAATATGGTTTATAGAAATGCCTCTCATGCTTTGAAATAATTTCGGGGGTCCCTGTACACAAATCAGTAGAGGTATAAACTCTATTTTCAACAGGGAACATCCGATAGTGAATTTGAATAACATATATCAGTTTTAAGAAATTCCATAAATATTTACGGGAGTTAGAGCGCGGGCAGACAGACAGACAAACAGAAGTCATTAACACTTTTCAACCTTGTTGGAAAGTAAATATATTGGGTAGAAAATAAAAAAATCTACCAGATTTAATTCTACAAGCACCTATTGCATCCTTTCTAAAACTTTCTCTTAATAAAGTGATATTTTTAACGTCAATATACTTAAAGTATATTTTTACTTTCTCTTACCCTTAAAGTAGAGAAAGGATTGTTTTAGGGTCAAATTTTTGAAATTGAGTTTTTGTTATATTTACATGTTCTGAGGTACCATGAATACGAAAATCATGTTTTTTGCAAATGGTCTGTGTGTGTGTGCGTGTCTGTTAACATATCTCAAAAACAAATAGTAGCAGAATTTTCAAACTCGATATTCTAAATATGTATTATATAGGGATGTTACACTAAGCTTTTCGTTGAGATGAAGCAAATGGTTCATGTACAGGGATACTCAAAAGTATTCAAATACATTACGTCTATGGGGTAAATTGCAGGTAAGTAGAGTTTAGCATTTATAGACTGCACTAAACCAAATGAAACGAATATATATTTTTGTAATATAGTCAACTGGGAATTTATTTTTATGTATGTAGGAGCCTTGCCTCCCCCCTGGGGGGACGTCCCCCATCCAGAGGAGTATATTTTCATGATGGGTATCTTCAAAAGAGCTGGCCATACCTTTAAAACGAATGGTTGAACTATCGATCTGCGTTAATTTAAAATAAAGTTATCGATTTTTTTTCATTTTTACCCCCCTCCCCCCCCCCAAAAAAAAATAATATTGAGTATAAATTCAAATTTTTTGCATATTTAGTGTTATACTACTCTAATATGGAAATCGTCAGCATTTTCATGAAAGATAATTTTTTAAATATTAATTTGAATAAATTATTTTTACTGAGTGAATTTGTATAGAAAAATATAGAAGAAAGTCATGTGGTGGCCACAACACACTAGTTATTTGTTGTTAGTAGATGCGCTTTACTAATAATGTTTTAGCATTTCTGGGAAAGCTGTTCGGGAATTGAAATAAATTCCTCATAGTGATATGGTAAATAATGTATGTTTTAAGCTAAATATTCATCACTTGTTTTTTGTATATTTACACGTTTTAAGGCTTCCTGATTACCGTAGTCAAGTTCTTTAAATTTTGATCCTTGTCTGTGTCTTTTAGAGTAACTTAAAAATGAATAATTTTAGGAGATCCAAATGTTGTATTTTGAAGTTAATATAAGTTTCTTGCTGGAAGAGTGTGATCAAGATTGAAAATTTTCAAAGAATGTTACGTGTGAAAATTGTATAATTTTAAGTAAACATTTAATTTTAATAACAGAATTAAATTCTGTAGAAATGTAGGTGCATTAATGAAAGGGGGGGGGGTGGTTGAGGGAGGCGGTAGCCCCACACCTCACACAAAACTAATTGTCACATAAAACACTTCCGAAGCTTAATTTGATTTATTTAACATAGGTTCACATAACAGTAGTCATTATCTTACCTCTTAATCTCCAACCTGTATGCATAGTAATAAATTTCAGGGTAAGAGAAAGTCGTGTGAGTGACACACCAGATTATTTAGATTATAAAACCCAGCTTACCCTTTACTACGCTTACTTTAACACTGGTCTGGTTGAACCCGCACTTACGCGGACTCCCATCGTCGCAAGAAATATTTTTAAAAAATATATTACGTTTGTTCAATAAAATATGTACTTAGGTAACAATTATTATGGTTTGATATACATATATATATTTATATTTACAGATTTGAAATCTTTCACTTGCTCATTCTCAGTTTACATTATTTCATAATCTTTAAAATGTTAAAACTTCCACACATATTTAGGAAAAGACCAAATACTTTTTATATGTTAATAGAACCTTTCTTAAAAGAATTACAGATAGAATTTGCTGTATTTTTAAAATGAAAAAAATATTAAAAATTAAAATACATATAATTACATATATATATAATTGCAAATTTTTACAGACATGCGATTTTAAATTTTTTTTCTAAAAAAAAACAAATTAAAAAATTCATACACAATACTTTTAAACAATTTCTATTAAACATCCAGTATATAAATAGTCTTTTCTTAAATATTTGTCAAAGTTTTAGTATTTTAAAGATCATGAATTCATTAAAAAATGTAAAATTGAAAGACGCATTTTAAAATTTTCCAAATCTAATATATATATATATATATATATATATATATATATATATATATATATATATATATGTATGTATGTATCAAAAACCCTAAGAATTGTTACCTGAATATATATTTTATTGAACAACCTAATATCGTTCAATTTATAAACATTAAATGGAAATAAACTTTTACATCAAATCTTCAATGATGCCAAGTGCCCTTAAGTTATTGAATAATCTAAAACAATAGGTTGAACACAAGTTCAAGCGCTTTTATAAAATTTCAACTCTTTATTAAACACAAAAAAATTTTTTTGTAACTTTTGCAATTGGATTTACTTATGCGAAGACTTTTTTGAATTATATCCGAAACATAATAGTCCTTTTTTGTTGAAGTGACCAAAAAATATTAAATTATCTTAATAATACATCAATATATTGAACTAAAACTTATCAAATTTCCACTTTTTATTAAACCAAATATTTTTTCGTAAAAATTCTCAAATTACGTAAAACATCAATAACTTTCAAGTATTACGGATTTCATAGAAAAGTTACTGTTACACATGTGAATACTTTTTTCAAAAATTTCTAAATCATAATTATCCCTTTTTGTTAAACAAAAAATGATATTAAAACATCAATAGATCGTAATAAAAGTTCAACTCTTTAAATCAAGTATATTTTCGTAAACTTGACGAATTATGTAAAATTTTGTAAAACATCAATGCATGACTGAATTTCTTCCTCTACAGCTAAATCAAAAGCGGTTTTTCCATCTTTATTTTTAATATTTACATCAGCACCTTTCTTGAGTAACACTTTAACAATGTCTGCAGCACCATAACATGCTGTCTTATGAAAGAGGGGTACGTCCATATGCATCAACTGCATTCACACATGCACCGCTTTCCAACAGCAACTGAACATACTTTAAATCGTCCATGAAAACAGCATCATGAAGTGAAGTTTCATCAGCTTTGTTTTTAGCATTAACATCACTACCTTTTTGTACTAACAATTCAATTATATCTGAATGATCAGAAACAATGCATGCATGGTGAAGTATTGTTTCACCATTATCAAACGTGGCTTTTAGATCAGCTCCAGATTTCAAAAGCAAATTAATAGTATCATATGGCCTAATTGTACTGCAAGATGTAACGGTGTGTATCCATTACAATCCACAGCAAGCATGTCAGAACCTTGGTGTACTAAAAATGCGACAATCTCTAATTTTCGTTTGTACACAGCATAATGCAAGGGGGTTCGCTGTTTACGATCTCTAGCATTTAGATCAGCACCTCTGCTTACCAAATATTTTATAGTTTTTAATTTATTTGACCATGCTACTACATATAAAAGAGGGGTTTCTCCATATTTATTTTTAATATTTACATCTGAACCTTTGCTTAACAAACAGTCTATAGCTGTTAAATTACCCGCTTTTACAGCATAAAAGAGGAGAATATCTCCCTTGTTATTTTTAATATTTACATCGGCACCTTTGCTTACTAAATATTCTATAGCGGGTAAATTAGCTTTCTTTACTGCATACCAAAGGGGACTCAATCCATATTTATCTTTAACGTTTACATCAACACCTCTACTCACAAAAAATTCTACCGCAGATAAATTAACATGTATTGCAGCGCAATGAAGAGGAGTTACGTCATCTTTATCTTTAGCATTTATATCAGCCCCATTAAATGCTAAAAATTCTACAATTTCTAAATTATCCGATTCTACTGCAGCATGTAAAACGTCAGGTCTTTCTTTATTAGACAAATCAGCTCAATTTTTTACAAAAAATTTGACAGCTTTTAAGTTACCTGAGCTGACTGCATAATAAAGAGGGAAATTCACATCAGCATTTTTCTTTACTAACAATTTCATTATATCTAAATAATTCGAATCTGCAGGAAAACATAAAGCAGTTAGGCCACACAGATTTTTTTAATTTGCATCAGCCCCATTATTAAGTAATTCTTCTATTATAGGTAAATTACCCAACTTTACTGCGGAGATTAAAGCAGTATCTCTATATACAGACTCCGTATTTACATGACTATTTCTAAAGCAAAATAATAATTTTTTTACCATTAAAAGGCTATTCTTTAACACCGCCAATTTAAGTGCACTATATCCTTCCTTATTTAATTCATTTACGGAAACATCAGACATTGACAGCAATACAGCATTTATGTAATTTTCAGAACCCGGAATATTTGGATTAGAATTATCCAGTACAAACTGTTGAAGTATGGTGTTGCCTTCAGCATACTTTACACTACAAACTAAGGCTTTTAACCATTTAGAATTACGAAAATTATCTCTTGTATCGAGATCCATACCATAACACATTTACCTCCTTTAAACAAACTACAGTCAGGCTGAAGAATTTTGTTTCATTTCGAAAATATTCGACTACAGTTGTAAATAACAGCCATTTTATTGCCATTCATTGATAACAGATATACATCAGACTTGTTTACTTCACTCGAAGTGCGTTTATAAATCTCGTCAGATAAAGACAAATAACTCATGACAGAATTATAAGAAGAATTAGAAAAAAAAAACCCAAGGCGTGTGGAAACCGAACCCACTCCAATACGCTCGAAGGCGATTAGTCGTATGGTTGGTTGGTTAGCTGAATGTGTTTTACGCCGCACTAGTGCTGAGCAATGGGCAATTGGCGACGGTCTGGGACTCACCTCTAGAGGTGGTCCGGAGACATATCATCGCAACAATAATCCTCTACGGAAGGGATGGCTCTCCCGCTTCGGTGACCCCCAGAGGTATAATTTTTGATGGGAACGAGGAGGACATTGTGGTTACGACAATTAGCAGCATGGTGTTATAACCACTCGGCTCGAAGAGGTTAGAAGATTACATAGATAAAAGTCTTCCCCGTGAAGCCTGTTGTACAACTCCAAAATAAGGTTCAAATGTAGCCTAAACATTGGTGCTCTAGTGAGAGAAATGAGAGCAGCCCAATCTTCAGAAAGTCATTATGTTTCCACCACGCCCACATGCTTGGGCTATATTTGGTATTTAATATTGAGCGATAACGGCTTCACATTGCATAACCGGTTTCAAGGTTGACACTCTCTCTATAATCTTCTAAACTCTTTGACTCAACCACGGAGGGCCCTAAATTATATCCAAGTTCGAAAGACACAAAGATTTCTACAGCGAACATTGCTTTTGTCCTGAAACACAGAAGTCCGCTGTAGCGCGGTTGCTAGAGCACTGAGCTCGTAATTAGAAGATTGTGGAAATGTGTACAATAATGGCACCAAAGATCGCCAAGTACAATAAAGGTAGCTGCTGCACGTAAAATCTGTAGTGGCCGCAAAATTTTCTATGTTCCCATTCAAATTTATATCTCTGGCGGTCACAAAAGCGGGAGAGCCATCTACTCCGTGGCGAATCAAAATTGTAATGCCATGTCTCCGTATCTTACTTAGAGGTGCGTCCGAGATCGTCACCAATTACCTGTTGCATAGTACTAGTGCGATACCCAACCAACTAACTAACCTGAAGCACAGAACTAGAAATTTTGAATTAGAATGATTTTGTTAACTTAATTGCACTAGTTCTGTGAACTCTGTGGATTCTGTAAAACGCAGAACTAGTAAAACAGAAATTTTCAGTTAGAAAGAGTTTAAACATTTAAGAGTATTACTATAATACAGTCCTTCAAAAGTTTTTAAAAAATCAACAGAAATTTATGTATACAAATGATCTTTAATTGTTAACATTGTTCAAATCTACCGCTCGATGGTCAAATTAACGAAACTTCAATCTAAGCCAATTATTTCTTGTTTGTATTCTGCTTACGCCTCCTAATACGGTTAAGGTTGATTTTAAGTGGGTTTATCACCGCCTAGAGCTACATTGTCAAAAATTGGGACGGTCTGGGATTCAACTCTAGAATGATCTCAGGCCTTTTAATATTTACAGTAATGCTTCACTTATCCTGCAATAAAAAAAAAAAAAAGATACTATCTTAAAGGGACTGGCCACCACAGAGACTTCAAGAAAAGAGCCATCAATAGCGAGGCAGCTTCTGATTGGTTTGAAAACATTTTTTTCACAATCATCTACACTTAAAAGTGTTTTTAATGGCTTTAAGGCGCTTTGCTCAAAACTACAGCTGAAATAAAGGATTATTACTAAAAAAGGATTACTATAAAAGGATTATTACTGTTCTACAAACTGAGCTATTATGTTGAACTTTAAATAGCACTATTTACTCACATGAGAGCAAAAAATCGTGAGATGTTAAAAAGGTAATCTGCGTTCAGCTCCAATCCCTGACTTACTCCCGTATTCACCGATAACTTCACCCGCCAGTAAAACTGGCTGTTCAGAAACTGCCGGTCTGTCCCGAATAACCGAGAGTTACGAATCGGTATTCACCGTTTACTTGGGAAGTAAAGTTGTTGAACCGAGAGTATTTTAACCCTGCTTGAACCTATAAACGCTTATTATCCAAAAAGCTCACGTGATAACCCGTATTTTTTTAGCTTCCGTTTATTTTCATTTCTATCGAAACGATCGAAAACAAGCTTTGAATTTTAACTTGCCATTTTTTTTTTTTTTTTTAAGGGTTACATAGAAACAGAACGCTTGCAATTTCGATGACATAAATTTTGCAATTTTTTTGCAAATACAGTCGGAAGCAAAAGTAAGAGAGCACTAGCGAAAATTCCTATGTAAAAAAGTACAGTTAATGCAGATTTGTTAAATAAATCCTTGTCAAATCCTGTTCTTAGTCAGTCTAAGAACATGATTCAAGAAGGAATTTTTTAACAAAACAGTGTTAAGTGTGCTTTATTCATATAGGAATTTTTGCTAGTGCTCGGATACATTTGCTGCCGACTGCAGTCATACATTTGAAACGCCTGCAAACGGCTTTGCAACTGGAAGTGTGTCATTTGTATGAACCCCTAAATTGTACATATCTTACATAAAAATGGATCGAATGAGTTCGGTAGTTTATGAAAATAAATTACTGAATAATTTATTAACAAAAAAAAAAAATAATAATAATGCATTTTACTGTATAAACGTTACACAAAAGAAAAAAAAAAGAAATAGAAAAGGAATTTTTCGCAGTTCTCAGTGTCAAAATGTTAATAATCTTTGTAACTGCTCTAATAAGAACTATTTTTGTTGAGAACAAATAAATGTTTTATATGTTTAGATTTTACTACCGCATGCGAAATATTTCAGACAGTGATTTGAAAAATAATTAAATAAATAAAACATTGAAATTTAGAATAGAATAAAAAGGAAACATGCAGTGTGTGAAAGTTCTTTATATTTTATATTTTAAGTACAGTCGGTAACAAAAGTCTCCGAACATTAGTAAAAATTCCTTTGTAAAAAAAGTACACTTCATACGGTTTTGTTAAATAAATCCTTGTCGAATCCTCTCTTAGTCAGTGTAAGAATACGATTCGGTAAGGATTTATTTATCAAAACCGTATGAAGTGTACTTTTTTTACATAGGAATTTTTTCTAGTGTTCGGACACTTTTGTTACCGACTGTACATTACAGAAATAACCGTTGTTGTCATTCTTATAAAAAATAATTACTTATGATTATATATTAATAAATTTCACATTCTGTATTTTCACCAATATAATTCTGAACTTTTCAAGTTATTTTCAAAGAATAAGAATATTTTCCACAAAATAATTACAGTATAATAAGTTTTTACATTAAAAAATAAAGTAATATCAAGGAAAATATTCTCTTTGATAAATTTATCTATACATGGAATGTAATTTATTTATTTTTGTATTTTTTATTTATTTTGTATGAACTAAACATATAACCGATAAATTTTTATATTGGGTATATATGTTTATGACAATAATTTACTTGATGAAAATGTTCTCATAGGGCGCATTCGAAAGTATTTCCCGGTCACTTCCCGAGTTGGAAAATGACGTCAGGCGGGAAGTTCGGGAAATTAGAACTACCATATAGGAGCCTTACGAAAAATGACCGAGATATAACTACTTCCGTATACATCCTTCTACCCCGGAAACAAATATATAAACAAACATGGCTCCTATATGGTAGTTCTAATTTCCCGAACTTCCCGCGTGACGTCATTTCCCAACTCGGGAAGTGACCGGGAAAGACTTTCGAATGCGCCCGAAGATTACTGATTTTACATTTTCAATACAGTTAAAAACAGTAAAAACAATCATCCATAATTTTTGGTAGAGTTCTACTCAAAAATCTGGAATTTTCGATATTTTCAGCCAAAAATTGATTTCCTCCCCTCCCGTCCCTTAAAAATCGAAAACGCTTAAATCGCAGATAAAGTTTTATTTGGACACATGTCTAGTTTCCCCATGTGCAATTTCTTTACTGTGAAGCAATTAGGAGCCGAGTTATGCTTACAAATGTGTTTTTAGCCTTTGCCCCCCCCCCCAAGGGGGGAAAGGGGAGTAATTTCGGAAAAGTTGATAGATATAATTTTAAGTTCGGCAAACACCTAAATTCCTGCGAAGCGCCTTTGAATTCTGTAAAGCCGTTCTCAAGTAATGCCCGGACAAACGTGTTTTTGTCTTTTGCCCACCCAGTGGGTAACGTAAGGGAATTTCTGAAAAGTTAATAAACATAATTTTAAGTTGGGTAAAGATCTAAGTTTCTGCCAAATTCCGTTTAATTCCGTCTATCCGTTCTCAAGCAATGCTCGGACAAAAATAGTGTTACAGATATACGGACACCATGACACACACACACACACACACGCAGGCAAAACTTTCTGAAGTCATTTTCGGCTTTCATGGTGTGTGAAACGTGAAGATATCGCAAAACCTTTTGATTCTGACCAATTTACAGACAGAAGTCTGATTTTTATTAATATAGATGTATAGCTTGCTTAAGGGCCTCAGAATTATGTACATTTGAATTTTCTAAAGTAGAATTGTTAGAAGTTGTTCTTGAAAAGACATCAGCTGTAATATTGTCAAACCCCAAGCCGTGCTCGATTTGGATATTGAAATTAGCCAATTTTAAAGCCCATCGTATCATACGAGAGGAAAGATTTTTTCCAGTTGTTTTTTCCAGTCCTGCATGATCTGTAATGACTGTGATTGGTAGATGGGTAAAATATAATCAAAATATAAATATAAATCATGTGCCCAGAGCACCGCTAGGCATTCACGTTCAGTTACGGGATAGTTTCTTTCGGCTGTATTAATCGTGCGGGATGCATAAGCAAAGGCACGTCCTTCTTGAATTTAAACGGCACCGATTCCGTAGGATGAAGCATCCGTTGCCACTTGAAATCATATATCATAGTTCGGATGAGTTAACAATGGAAGAGAAATAATAATCTCTTTTAACTTTTCAAAAGCCTCTTGGCTTACCCCTGAAATTTAACTCTTTTTCGTTCTAATTTAAAGAGGAACTCACATATAAGAGCGAAGTTGGGTATAAACTTTCCATACCAAGCACACATGCCCAAATATCGAATAAGTCGTTGGGGGAGGCATGTTTAAAACTGGCTTAACCTTTTCATTATCTTGTATAGAGATACCTCCAGGCGTTATTTTGACGCCTAGATATTTAATTTCTTAACGTGCAAAATAACACTTAGATGAGTTTAAAGTTATTCCTTCGTTCTGCACTAAGGAAAAAAACAGTTTGTAAATGCTGTAAATGCTCATCAAAAGAAGAGTAGGTTATGATTATGTCATCGAGATAAACATGATTAAATTTATTTAACATTGGTTTGTGTATAACCTCCATGGGCTTTTGGAAAGTTTCTACCGCCTCTGAACATCCGAAAGGCATGATTTTAAAGCCAAAAGTTCCAAGTTTAGTAATAAAAGCAGTTTTTATTATATCATCGGATTTCATGGCAATTTGAAATTAACCCGACGTAAGATCTAACGGTGACATATAGTTGTAAGGAAATGAGGTTGAGTCAATTTCAGGTTGCCGCAGGCAAACGGGGGTAAAGTTGATAGCGCAGCACCAGAGATGGGTATAAAACTCTGGTACCAGCCTTCCAGTGACACAATAGTTGGGTGTTAGGATCGGTCGACATCAAAAGTCAACGGCGATGTAGTTTGAGTTAGAATGGTTTTATGCGAGCAAGTGGATGTGCTAAGTGAATGATAAGATTCGCGCAGGTTGCGTAGATAAAGTGAATACGAATGATTTTTGAAGTCTTGAGATGTGAAGAGTGAAGGTTCTTGATTTCAATTTGGATAAATATCATGGTGTAATGGAATGGAGTGTATCGTTAGCGGTGAACGAAGTCGCAGCTAGTGGAGTTATCATAAACGAGAAGGTATTATAGTATTGGTAATCTAGTTAATGCGGCCGTATATTGATGGAGTTTGGTAGTATTGACGGTTAAGAGAATCCTGCCATCAATCTTTGAATCAGAGTAGTTCAGTGGATCTCCTGAGAGCAACGTTCACCAGTCCGTAACTATTTCTCCAAGGGTGAGGCAAACGTTTCATATCTTTCTAGGTTGTTTATCCATTTAGTAATTGATTGAGCTCTTAAAAGAAAAGGCATTCCCTCCAATACTTTAAGTTTAAAATTACTTATATTTTACTTTACTTATATTTACTTATTTTGCTTTACTTATATTTTATATCTGAGTCTCATGCTGAACATTTATTTAATTATTTAAGTTACTTATCAAATAGTTAGATGATGGGGTCTCAAGGAGTTCAAGACCGGGCTGAAACCTCACATAGTTCGTGGTGGTAATATGAGCTAGCAGATCATCGATCATGGGTAGAGGATACAGAGGGTACTGCGTTATAGAGTTAAGTATTTAGTAATCAATTGCAAAATGCCACCCTTCTCGATCAGTACTGGGCTTATTATTCTTTTTATGACACAAGACCACCGGAGAGGCGAAAGGTTGAGTTACTGGCGTTATAATATCGTTTTCAAGCATTTTATCAATATGCCAGTCGATAATTTCCTTCTTTGCGTGGTCATAGGTGTAAAGTTTACTAAAGGCTCTTTTATTATTTCCAGTATCGATTTCATGGCAGACAGCATGCGTTAAGCCAGGTATATCAGAAAATAAAGATTTAAATTGGTTAAAAAAACTTGATAAAATCAGCTTTTTGCACTGGAGTGAGGGAGCTTTCCTCGTGATTTATAATTAACTCTGTCGACTCGACAGTTTTAGGACTTAATCATCAATATACAAGGATTTTTTAGCAAAGTTTATTTCGACGTTATTTTCCTTCATGAAATCCAACCCGATAATGCAAGGGTGTTGGAGATTGTCAATGAAATGAAATGGCCAAACTGTGGTTAACTGTTGTTGGATTTCTTAAATGGACTTCACCCCGATTAACGCAGGCCTGGCCTTGAGCATTTGCAACATTTAGGTTAAAACGTTTTAAAGGTTTGAAAGTAAAATATTTAACTTACGTTTCGTAAGCTAAAATGAAAGTTCGGTACCTGTGTCAAAAAATGTAGGAGTTACGACATCATGCAGTACAACATTTAAATTTGGTAAGTCCACCGGAATGGTGCATATAGTTTGTAGGCAGGTGGAGGTGATTGAATCATTCAGTGGCTGTTGACCCTCCTCACAAAAGCCACTTACTAGTTTAACTGACGGAGTTAGTTGTTGCGAGAATTTCGAAAGTCCCTGTCATTTCTGTCACTTTTAGAAAAGTTTTGAGGTTGACTTGCGGCCATTTCGGGAGTGTTGAAGATTAGTGTCACGTTGGGTCTCTGGTGACGAACGACGTTTCTGAGCGGCGTCTAAAATTTAGATTTCGAGGGGGGGGGGCGAAATTTTTTACGCCTTGCATTTTGAGCATTTACATTATCCCGCTGGCTATAAAAGTTATCTGCAGATTTTGCAGCATGTCTTTCCTGATATTTACACAAGGTTCGAAATAAACTATCATAGGACGTAACAGGCTTTTAATCGAGATAATCTTGGATAGGGATGGTTAAGAGAGGCGTGATTATATCTAGCACTTCAACAAGAGGTAAAGCTAAATCCAATTGTTTAATTACATCAAGATTGCGCAGCAAAAAGGTTGTTGGCCTCTCATAAAAAGACATTTTTGTTATATGGCGCAATTTGGTTTTATCGGCGACTGAAGAAAAATTGTCCTTAATTCGCCTCTTAAGAATACCATTTGTAGGATTTTGCCAAGTGTGAGAGAGGCTACATTTTGGAACCAAAGTTTTGCATTTCCCTTTAAAGAATACTTTAACGTATTAAACTTATCCTCATTAGCTATTTTAGATAAATCAAAGTACTCTTCTAAATCATTAAAAATGTCTTTTACATTAGTTGATCCAATAAACTATACTCGAGCGGAGTATCGAGCAGATTTGGGTTCCACGTTGGGCGCCACTGTGGTGTTCCACCCCGGTCTAGTTCTGGTTGAGACCCCATTATTTTAACTAAATTTAGCTTAATGAAATGTTAGACGAGACTCAGATATGAGTTAAATTCAAAATTTATTTCCACTTGTAATTTCTTTAGGGCAGTAGCGTCGATTAATGAGAAACCCAAAAAATAACAATAAAATAAAGTAAGATAATGTAAAATTTGGTTCTGAAGCTTGGAGAAATACTAATACCAAATAATCTTGAGGCTGCTCTCACACGACGACTTGACACTCCTAGATCCGCACTATGAAGGAATGATCCCGATCCCTCCACAACTAACTCACTTGGCAATTCAGCTAAACATCAACTCCTAATAATACGACGATTTACTTCATCAGCTAATCCTAACAATTTAACTCCGAATTCACTGCTCCGTCCAACACAACACATTTGCTAACAAAACATTCCGATATATATTCACATTGATACCAACCACCTCCAATCGCTTCCCTTTCCAAATCCCCAATAGCTACTCGTATTCACTTACACTACGCAAACAATTTTCTCCGTATTGGCTCTACGCCAGCATAAAATCATTCCGACTCAATCTGAAGCACCGCCGACTGTTGGCGTCGAATCATACTAAATCCCAAGTATTACGTCACTCGGCGGCCTAGTACCAGACTTTTTCCAACCCTGGCGCTGCGCTGCGATTTACTTTCCCTCCGCATACCTGCGGCGACCTACTATATATTTTTCGATATCACAGTGACATTCGACTCCATGGGATGGGATCTCCTGATATCCATGATAGGCGACTCACCCCCTCCAACCTATTTGAAACAGATTCTCACAAATTATACCCAACACAGGTTTAAATATGTGAATTCTCTGATTATTTCAAGTGGTTTCAAGTGGCTGTTAAAGGTTGCCCCCAAGGTTCTTACTTTGGCCTTCTTCTCTGGCTAATAATAGCCAACAAAATCATTTTAGACTATCGAAGAATTGGTGAGAGAATCATGGTTTATGCTGACGATTTTTGAATTTTAACGGTGGGCATCACCAGGCATGAGTTGGGGTAAATTCAAATCAATTAGTAAATCACTTTGTAAATATGTGTACACTCTAGGATTAACAGTATCAACACAAAAAACAGTTGTCTTGATGACGGGAAATTGTAAAAATAATCTCCTATTAAAAAGAAATCAAATCATTAAAATCAACAACATTTCAATTCCATTCAAAAAGAAAAATAAATAAATAAATAAATAAAACAAATCCAGTACTTTAGTCTAATTCTAGAGTCCAGATTCAACCGGCTGGAGCATCTTCAGCAAATTTGATCTAAGCTAATACTATTCACCACCACTATAAGACCAATATTATTCATCTCCTTCAGGCTATAGGACAACATACTTAAAATTGCGGTACGAAACAGCAACACTCAAACAGCTAACTAACGGTTATCAGGTGTGGTTTGGGGATCTTAATTCCCATGGGGTAAAAAAATTTACAGCCCAGCGCTTAGCATTATTTCAAACCCTCAGATGATATAAAAATGCATCAAATGATACCATATGCATAATTACAGACTCTCCCCCATTACATTCTTATTTCAAAAAGACTATCGGAAATTCTAAATTCTGAATAATCGTTCATACATCATGTATAACGATATTAAAATCTGCCACGATAATCTCTTCTAACCAATTCCCAAGCAGCACCGAAACGTTCTCTGAACGTTCAAAAATTGTTCTGCAAACACGTTCTAAGAACGTTCACTTTGAACGTGTTATAGACGTCTATTTGTCCATCTTGAAGCCGTACAATAGTACGGTTCAGAGAACGTTAAATGAACGTGTAACTATCCCATCGGTGTTATAGAAACGTTCTGAGAACGTTTTATATATATACGGTCTCAGAACGTTCTAAACGTTTTTAGAACGTTTTTAAAACGTTATACACATTTTCAGAACGTTCTAGAAAACGTACTGTAAACGTTCTAAAATAGTGTAGAAAAAAAAACTGTGACGTCATTATAAAAAAAAAAAACACCACAGTACGGACGTTAAAAAGTGAAAAGTACATAGCTATTGACGAATAATGACACAACACACGAACAGGAATATAAGTTACTTTTTTTTAAATTCAAATAATGTTTGAGAAATTTTAACATACTTACTATTCCTTTAATTTCAACGTATATGCACCAAAAATTCTATATTCTATGACAGTTTTCCCAAAAAAGTGCCATTACGTTTCTTTATCCCTTAAAAAATTTCTTAAATTTTTTCATTTTTTTTTTAATTTATTTTTTTCTCCTGATCTGAAGATAATGAAGTTCTAGTATTAATTACAAAACTTTGAATAAACACCATAAAATACTAGAACTCGCAACAATTGTTTTGGGTTAAAAGAAGACACAACCCTTCATCAGGCGAACAATGTAAGCGCGAGAGCTGCAAACAAGCACGTTGAGTGTGTTGAATGCGTTGCCGCTTTGTTTGTAGCAGCTGCGAGTTCTTGCCTTTTATGGTGTTTATTAAAGTTTCGTAATTAATACTATAACGCCATTATTTTCAGATTAGGGGAAGAAAAAGATTTTTTTTTTTTTAATGTAAAAATTTAAGGTATTTTTTAAGGGATATAGAGGCGTTATGACAATTTTTGGGAATTACTGTCATAGAATATGGAATTTTTCATGCATATACGTTTAAATTAAAGGAATAGTAAGTATGTTAAAATTTCTCAAACATTATTTTAATTAAAAAAAAAGTAATTCATATCCCTGTTGCTGTGTTGTATCATTCTTCATATGCTATGTACAACTAAACTCTTGAATTATTTTGCTTGTTTTAATCCTTGTGATTCCGAATGCATCATCCAGTGAGTAATGTTTGTTTTTTATAGTTGTTTTCTGTTTGATTCTCTGATTTCTTCAATTAATAGTTTATTCCACTTTATTCTTCATTTTTAAATTCAATTAATTTCTTGTACGATTGGGTGTCCGCAGGCAATTTGCTATTATAGCTGCTAACGAACGAAATCGTACAGTGATGCTCAACGGTGAAAAAGGTCTGACGAGTTTTTTTTTTTTTTTTTTTTTTTTTTTTTTTTTTTTTTTCCCACCATTCTTAGCTTTTCCTTAAAAAAATGTTTAAAATGCTGTCTTATTTTTTTTATTTTCTCATTGTTTGTTTCTATCTTTTAATTTGAGTTCATGTCGTTTTTACGCACCGGCAAAATTATTAAAATTGCAACTAACAATCTAGGAATAAATGCATGATTATTAGATTGAAGTTAAACAAAATAAAAATCAATAAACAAAAAATAAAATTTTCAATAAATCAGTCTCCACAGGTTATTTAAATTTGTTGTAATTTCCTTCTCATTGTTCTATGTGGTTTCAGTGATCTTATATCTGATGCTTGGCTTTAACTACGATTAAAAATTCATTTATATATATATATATATATATATTAATTTTTTTTTTAAATACAGGGTGCAAAGGTAGTCACGAGAATACCTTTATCTCCGCAACTATTGGTCGCAAACATATAGTTTCAGTTACAAAATGTTTTAAAAATATGAGCATTTGTGGTATGACATGTTTAAATTTAAAATATCTATTTTTTCAAAATTACAAAAGCTAAATTTTTATACAGTTCCAGATCCCTCTAGTCATATTTAGAAAAATTGATACTCATCCTAACAAAAAGTTTCATTTCTATTCTCCCAAAATGGAACAAAATATTTAAAGTTTAGATTTTCTAACATATTTCGGCCTTCAATAAGTGATCGGCTTAAAAATCCTATTTGGAATTTATTTGCATTTTACCGGGCTTTATTAAAGAATTTTTCATTGACTTTTTAATAAAGCCCGAGAAAATTCGAAATAAGCCTAAATTTTGAAACTAACTATCTCAGACAATTTTGGACGCACAAAAGTGAAATATTCCGTGTTATATTTTTTAGGTTGGAAGTCAACTTTTACTATTAGTATCATGAAAACTGTATAAAAATTATCAGTTTTTGTGATTTTTAATAAATGGATTTTTTAAATTTAAACATGTCATATAATGAATGCTTACATTTTGTTATTGGAGAACGTCTAAGACCAATTGTTGCGCAAATAAAGGCCTGCTCTCGACTTTGTCCCTCTATATTCGAAACATTTCTGGGTACGACTTTGTGAGTCCATGGATAGTTTATAAATATATTTGAATGCTGAAGTTCAAAGAAAGTTTTAATATTCCAACATAAAATATTAATATTAATATTTTTGAAAATTAATGTACCAATACACCGCTAAAATAATATAGAATTGAGTTTAGAATATATTGTTAATTTATAATAATAAATTAAAAATAAGTTAGAAGGAAGAAATTTAAAAAAATTCCAAATACTTAAATATATTTTTTTTAATCAAAATATTTTTCTAAAATATTTAACATACTTCATATTTTTAAATTTCAGTGCATGTGTGAATACATATTTTCAGTTTACAGCAGCAGTTTACAAAAATGATGTTTGCAGGTATTTAAATTTATTCCATATGGCAATGTAATTGGCATTCATTAAATGTTTAAATTTCTTTAAATTGAGTCAATGCAATTTTTAGTCTTTCATGTAATTATGCTATCATGGCATATTAAATAATAAGTAAATGTAAATATTATTATTATTATTATTAAAAAACATAGTAAGTATATTATTTATAATTAATATATCATTTCTTATTATATTATTTATAATTAATATATCATTTCTTATTATATTATTTATTGTTTATTAATAATAATTATAATAAACAGTATAATAATAACAAATACATATAAATAAAAAAAAAAATAAGTAATAATTTATTTGTTTCCTTTTTTTCCCTGTTGTTTTCACGTTTTCTTTATTTTACTAAATCTGGATAAAAATAACCCATCAGAGTTGTGCTTTAAAATTGATAACATTTTCCCTTTTCCGTTTTTATATTATGTTAGACATAAGTAAAAGGAAAGAAAACCGTCCTCGCCATAATTTTGTTTATGGTTATACCAATAAACATAATTTTTACTTATTGAACGTCATTATATTCTGGTTAAGTAGATTAGTAAAAGAAAAAAGAAAGAAAACATTTAGAAATAGTTTCTGTATAAATACTTTATAAATAAAACTATTGCTCTTATTTATATATATATATATATATATATAACATATATTTCACAACAATTTGATCGTGTTGTATCCATTAATATAATTAGTTTTTATTCCAGAAAATACTTGAATTCCAAATTTAAAAAATCAATTTTTAGCCATTTTCATGATATACAGATGAGTGGCAAAATAATGTGTTATTTTCCAATTTAGACGTTTTGTCAAATATCTAGAGAAATCTTGTTAAAATACACGAAACTTCATGGGTATAAAAAAAAAATAACATGTTATTCCACATATATTTATGCAAAGATTTTGTCCAGAAAGGGGAAAAAAAAAGTTCTTTTATTTATAAAGATTTACACTTGAAATTCGTTGTAACTGTAGCATTTATTATTGTAGGTGGATTCTTTAATTTATGTGTATTCGTAGTTGTGTCAGTATGAAGTGCATTCATTGATATATATATATATATATATATATATATAAACTTTATAGAAAATTTGTCAAAATTTTTTTGCTTATATAACATAAAGTGTTTTCAGATCAATTTAATGCCATTTTTTAACAGCTTGACATAGTACTTAAGACATAACATAATACAACCAGAATATAGAAATATTAATATAAGATAAAATACGAGTATTTTTTCAAAAAAAAAAAAAAAAAAAAAAATGCTTTCCATGCACAAATGGTGACAAAGTTTCTTTTACAAAATTTATTATCCAAATACATAATTACTCTGAAAAAATAACCAAACAAATATCAGGGATATTTAGAAACATATTATCGATAGAATTAGTTAAATTTATCAGTATGAAAGGGAAGCGAAGGGGTTTTATCCATATTTTAATTTAATTAACTTACAGTGCATTCCCAAGGATTTATTAAAAATAAAAATATGCACTACATGCGAATGCTTTTGCTCGTCTTTAATAGTGCTTAAATTTCAACTAATTCTATTGACGATAATATTTTGACTTTTCACAATGTTTGTTTGTGTATTATTATTATTATTATTTTCCCACAGCGACACTATATATTTGACTAAAAAAAGTTTTTATTACATCTTGTGCAAGCGCAGCTAAATATCTTTTACTAAAAATGCTCATACTTCTGCATAATTTAATATTCTTACTCTCAGATTACAGAATGTTGTGTCTAATGCACTGTGTTAAGTTTTCTAAAAATGACTTATAATAAATTGAAAACCGTACTTTTTACAAATAAAAAACATTCGAAAGTCCAAAATGCTTAAATTCGAAAGTGTCGCTTTTTCTTCTTCTTTGGCCCCTCATCATCTGTATACATATATAAAAATGCAGAATAATTATTCTGCGGATTAAATATGTGCTTTTACTTGTGTGTATTGAGATCGGCTTTATCTGAATTACTATTTGATTATTAATCATAAAATAGACAGTTTATGTACAATACAATATGCTTTTAATAAATATATGGCATTGCAGTTCTTAGATGCAGTACAACGTATGTATGCTAAGTGCATATTTAATATTTATGAGTTTCGTACGTTATACACCAAAAATGATAAATTTGGAGCAATAGTTTCAGCTTTTCAAATATATATATATCTTAATAATTAGAAATGCATACGAAAATAAAACTTTAAAAGATTAAATTAAAACAATATTGTGCATTATGTTTTTACATAATGCCCAATGTTACATAATGTTTTTACGTAACAAGATATCAAAAAAAAGATTATGTTAACCAGAGTGTTGTTTTTAACATTAATGTTCAGGTTCACTTATTTATGTTTTTGGAGATCTATAATTCAGATGAAATAAAAATATAAAGCTACGCAGACTTATATTTTTTATTTTTTATTTATTTTCATTCGTTTAACCCCTTCAGGGGCTTTGTAATACAATTTATGACCCCTAAATTTAATTCCCAACAGTAAAAACTTGTCCAGGAATTTTTTTACAAAGTTTTACTTTAATAATATAGAGGAAAAAAATCCATTTTTACCCCTTATCTCATATGTTTGTTTGTAAGTACTGGTGGCAGTTAATTTTAAATGATCGAAATTATCTTGTCCCTCAAAGGGCTAAGTGATAACTTTTACACATTTAACATAAATATATTTGGTTACAATAAGAAATATATTTAGAAATTTCTTTATTTGCTATATGTTGATGATGTTAAATACTGAATGTAGCAGACATATTTTTGTAATTAATTAATTAGAGAGGTATAATAAAAACGCTTTAAAAATTAAATTAAAATGTATGTATGCTACCATTCAGATCGATTTACCATAGTTGGCTTAATCTGTAAAAGATGCATTATATCTGAAAATGGAATATGACAAATTAAATTTAGAAAGTATAATTTAAAATTTTAAGAAAATGTTTAAAATGCTTTCTGATAAATAAATTGATATTTCCTTCTGTTTTACACTTTTGAACTGTTAGAATGAATTCTATCTGAGTATTACTTAATGGATTCATTGGCAAGTTTATATATATATATATATATATATGTTCTAATGCTACGAATTTGGAATAAATTCCAATTTTCAATATGAAACTTATTTTAAAAAATTAGCTTATGTTGAAAATTAGAACTTGTTGTAAATTTAAGCATTAGGAAATAATATATATATATATATATATATAAATACTTATCAATGAATTCATTTACTAATACCGAAATGGAACTTTTTGTTGGAATTTAAAAATAGAAAATAGAAAAAATAAAATAAAATTATTTATCGGGAAGCATTTTAAACATTTTCATAATATTTCAGTTTTTTGATTTTGCTTTCTAAATTTAAGAAGTTTCCAAGAAATTTTAACATATTTGATATTGTTATACTTCATATATATGCGAAATATTATAACTAACATAGTAATTTACAAAAAAGATTTGTTAGGAATTATAAGTCTTTTTTTTTTTTAATTAATGACCTATAAGTTATAAAATTTTGCTTATTTTTTGTAATATAACGATATCAAGCATATTAATGTTTCTCGAAAACTGTTTAAGTTTATAAATTAAAATTCGAAATGTTAAATTCTAAAAAAAATTTTTCAAATGCTTCCTGATTATTAAGTTTTTTCTTTTTTTCCTATCTTTTTATATCATTAAATTTTTTTAAGAAAATAAAATTTGATGAGGTGAAATAGATAAAATTTAAATAATCGAATTTTACTTTCTAAATTTAAATAGATTCCGAGAAATTTTAATATACTTGATATTTGTATTCCAAAACATGTGTATACCAAATTTTATAACTCTAACACAGTAATTTACAAAAAGATTTAAGAAGTGATTAAAATACCTTTTTTTAAATTATTATTCTCTAAAATTTAAAAAAAAACTGGAGTATTTTTTTTTCCTATTATGCATTAATTTCCAGGAGATATTAAATAATTTCAGGCTTTAGTTACTCAAATCTTACCTTTGCCTGTTCACGTCGAACCGAACGAACAATTCTGAAGCTAATAAGTAAAGTAACTTATACTTAACTGTGCTGTGCTATGTGTGAACTGAACTGATTATCTCTCTCTGATATGCCTTGGCGTTTGACTTTGCACTGTCAGCGAGAATTAAACAAATGCAATCCACAGATGTCCATAGCATCTGCCCTTCCCTTCTTACATCCGCAAGAATCATGTTTTAAAGTTGAACGTTTGAAACAGAAATTTATAAGGAAAAATGGAGCTGAGTTAAACAATTATTTATGTTTTTATAAAGTATTTTAAAAACTTATGAGATAACTTTATTTTTCCATTTTAAAATCTCGAATTAAACGGAAAAGCATATTTTGTTTTAGTGTATATTTCAGTATTGAACAAAATATTCAGTGAAAGGATCAGAAATTGCATGCACATTATTTTTTCTGTATACATAAAAAGAACGCAATGGATACATGGAAATTTTCGATTTATGGTTTTAACACACCTTGAGACGTCCTCGATAGGCTTCGACAATTTTTAGAACTTGTTTGCGCATCTTAATAAAATTTTGTGGAAATTGTACCTGAAGAATCAGTAGACAGAATTTAACCTAATTTGATATTTAGTTGGACTTTAATTTAAACTGGCTCTGATTAATTTTTGAATATATGACCCAGTAGATGCTCAGCTATTATGTAATTCCCCCATGTAACGGAGGGCATTATTTCAGTTTCTATTGAATAAAACTACACCAAACTTGATACGCGATATAGATAATATGTTAAAATATGGTGATCTAATTTGAGAATATGTTGATTGAGAGGTGGCACTACTGTAATGCAACTCAATCCCTGTGAGAGAGTTGCTCCCATATGCTTTTATTTCATCAAATTTATTTCACATTTATTAAATATCTATTTATTCACAATTAAAATTTATTAATTTTTAATAATCCTCTTTATATATGTCAGACTTATTTCAAATTTATTAAATTCTTTATTGGGAATTAAAATACATAATCTTTTCTAGTTTTAAGAATGAATTCAGTAATAAATCCATTGATCTCCTTTTTAGCATAATGCAATACATATATTAGGGATCTTATACACAATTTAATTTTATTCTTCCTGAAAATATTTTTTTTTTATTTCTATTTCACTGCGTTACTCAATAAATCTATTTATATTTATAGCTGTAAACGTTCCATTAGGCAATTTCCGTTATATATTTTTTTTTATTTTTTTGTTTAACTCCATATACATATAATGTATTTAATTGCGGTTTGAAATAAACTAATGACCCATAATTTAGACATCAATTCGCGAGAATTTCATAATATTTCATGATTATTTGCACCTGTTGGTAACGTTCTTTTTGGCACACTGATATATGCCAAGTTAGGGTTGCTCTTTTTACAACCGTCTTTTTGGATTTAAAAATTCCCATTAGAATATCATTAAGACAAAGAAAACTTATTTGGCACCGTTGGCTTCTGAATGTTGTGATGTTACCACAATCTGGCGGTTTACAAGTGTGTAGTCGGTCTTGATTCCTCACACTTCAACTAAGATCACCGGGTAGTCAACATGTAATTAGCATTGCTCTCTCTCCCGCAACTTTTAACGGTTTCCATTAAAATATTGAATCTGAGTTATTGCCTTTAATTTTAATAAAATCTTGAGAATGATTGGTTTAAAATAAATTTTAATAAAATATTCTATAGTTTAAGAAGAATTAGCCTTTGTGTTATTTAAAAAGAGTATATTTTATTTCGCAATGTACGAATGTTTCATCAGTTAAACTTTAAAAATAAATTACTTTTCTACATGGATTTTCCACTGTTTTACATAAATTGGTGCCGTGACCAGGATTCGAACCTGGGTTTTACAATCCCGTTTAAAGGAAAGCAATATCACAGATTTATTATTATTATTATTAAAAATTCACAAACATGAGTATGGGAAATATGTATTAGGAAAAACTATGATAATTCAGTTTGGGTATATACCTCCCGATATAGTACTTTTTATTCTGAAAATTTTCCAGATAGCTACACCTCAGCATGTGTTAGTGAAATCTGCAACACATTTAATATGTAAAATTTTTATTTTGAGATAGAGTGTTTATTAAATTTGTGTTCATATTAACTGGTTAAGTGGCGCTGTTATATAGAATGCTACAGATTAAAGTAGTGCGATTGGTAGTAGGTATTTCGTTTAAATAATTTAATTAAAAGATAATGGCTACGTAAAATTTTTGTCTATTAAGATAATAATTTTTGAAATATATATTAAATAATTTTCTTTTATTAAAATTTACTAAATAAAATTTTGGAAAAAAAAAAGAACGATCAAACAGAGTAATGATTTAACAACAATATCAATATTGATAATTTATCAGTGACATTCAAACTTAAGTAAAATCATAAATAAAATATAATAAAAGTTTAAAATTATGCTAAAAACACCCTCATTTTTGTAACTTCCCGATGAGTATTAGTGACCGCGATGTTCTACTCTCGACGCTTATAGACGGGAAGTGTTGGTTTCCATTCATGGTCGCGCTCGTCGACCTAGGTTTTCGGAGATTTCCGCGATTTTCTTTGAAACTCGCGTAAATATGGGTTAGGCATTCTTAGAATGATTTCCACGGAGGGCACACCATCCAGACCTAGGACCCTCATGTAGTTAGTTTGTTTTAATCCTAACACCAACACTCAATGAATATTACGAAATCAAAATTGAATCTGAACATTTTGTCCCATTCGTAATAATCGCACTGAGACAGAACGTTTAATGCCGGTGTTACATTTAAACGTTTTGTATAGAACTGAAACTGTACGTTTTATGGAAGGTACAACGCACACTTTTTTAGAACGTTCTAAATAATACAATTTCCGAACGTCTAATGGAACGTTCTTTTGATACGAAACACGGTGTTTGAACTATTGTAACCGTCATTAGACGTCCAAAGAACGTTCCGGTGCTACTTGGGTTACAGCCTGGAACTTTCCAAATTATTTTCATCTTACAAACTTATTTATTGTAGAATCCGCTCCTTCCCACCCTCTGTCCATATATACAGATGGCTCTGAGACCCCAGATGGTATCGCGTGTGCAGATGTCTCATTTTTTAATTAAGATTTAATTTATCAGCAACAAACTAAGCTGCATCACCTAAGTAAGATTTTCTAAGCAGAATTCCTAGCAATAATAGAAGCCATAGATTGGTTCTATTCACTAAGCATTCAACCAAATTCTGTACTAATTCATTCAGACAGTTGTTAGCTTGATGTCCTCTTTTATCATGCGTTCCCCAAATATAAAATAATCCTAAATTCCTACAATGAACTTTAAAATAATCACCCTAAACAAGTAACAATTTAGTGGACGAGGACTCAAGTTGGCACCTTTAGAAACGAGTTAGCGGATCGTCGAGCAAAGGAAGCTATCTCGGCAAAACGCACAACCGTATCAAGACTCATTTCAAACTAACACTGAGTATAAAATTCTTGCTTAGTGAGGCACAGAATTAACTGGAGATCTCTTCTCCCTAAACAAATAAAATGAATCTGGCTAAAAATTGTACTGCAGCTTTAAATGATCAAAATCGCCCTTCGTTAGAAAACACTTGCAGATGCTGCTTGACCACTCAACACACCCACTTTCTTACATACATAACGCCAGATGGATGGATGGTTGGGTTTTATGTCGCACTAGTGCTGCGCAGATGGGCATTTGACGAGGTAGTCCTACATAAAGCCAGATTTTTTTTTTAATTTATTTATTTATTTTTTTTTTTTTTTTTACATTTATTATAATAATATATTCAAGAAAATATAATAGATAGCTGTAATTTAAAATAAAAATAATGCTAATATTAAAGTTATGTTTAAATTCACCTGTATTGGGAATGCAAATATTGTCAAATATGCAATATATGTATGTATATATATGTGTGTGTGTGTGTGTTACACACACACACCTAAATACAACTTTGAAATCCAAATATTAAACATAATGAGGCAAAACATAGCTTTAAATATTTCCCTTTTCTGGGCAATCGAAATTAAAATACAATCCGAAAAAGTCTGAAAATTTAAAACTTGAAAATTTATTTAAGATATTAATTGTGCCAATCCTCAATAACGTTTCGTTATTTGGGGGTTTCCAACAGTCTTTAATAAACATTTTAAATATTTCTTTAACCATTCGCTTAAAGCATTTTACGTAATCTATTTTTGCTTTAGATATTCTAATTATTTATATTCTTGTTTTTGGTTACAAGTGTTTAAAAAAGAGGTGCTTTTTCGAGGAAATAAATAAATTGATATATATATATATATATATATATATATATATATATGAAATGTAACTCAAAAGAAGTCGAAAGAAGACTGAATATAACTATTTATTTTTTAAATGATTGCAGTGTTGCCACATGAGGACTTTTTTATTCAACTACCACCAATAATTTTGAGAAGGGATATACATAAAAGATGATTGATCTTCGAAGTGATTAGGCAACAGTTATAATTAAAATTTGTTGGTGGATATTAAATAAACATGTTTCCAATCTGGCAACACTGAAGGATTGTGATTATTGAATATTTTATAGATGAATAAAGGGAAAAAAAGGGTTAAATTTATTTGAATTAAATTAAATTAACCTCCAAAATTTAAACTAAATAAAATATAAAATATATATAATTTTTATAAGCAATGTATTTAGTATCTAAAATTTAGTTAATCGCACCAGCATGGCTCTTTGGGACAACTGATATATAGTTATCAACAAATATTGCCAGTATCTCACAAAAGGACGACAAATTTGCCGCTTAATATTTATATCTATCTATCTATTTATATATTTTTTCTTTTCTTGTAATTCTCTGGTTATATTTTACAGAAGCAAAAATAAATATTTTTGATATTTATTAAACTATTTTCAATCATTATCATTCATTAAATTAATTTTCATTCATTCATTTCAATCATTATTATCATTATCATTTATCAAATCATTATCAGTCATATCAAATATCATTGGAAATATTTTTTGATAGAAATCTAGATATTCAAAACTAAGTTCTTGCCTGAATTTCAGATGTTTGTTTTTGCAAGCATATTTAAAAGATTAATATCGATTTTAAGAGATTGATTATATATATATATATATATATATATATATATATATATTCTATATGAGCTTTACTTTTCATTTGTGCCATATTGCATTGTTGCTTTCGCATTGAACTCAAGAATTATTTATTTACTTAATTTGCTTTATAAAGAATCATGTGTATATAGACCTGAAATTATCGTTGAGTTTTCTACAAATTTATGGTGTTCGTTTACTTTTAATTTATTTTTCAATGGATTTTAACGTTAATTGTTGAAATATATCTTGAATAAGTTATATTTTTAGTAAGCTACGGAAACTAAACTTTTAAATCCTTGCAAATATTAGTATTAAGAAAACGGTTGCACACAGATAGTTCCAGTAAAAATATTTAAAAGTTTTTTTTTTTTTTTTTTTTTTTTTTTTTTTTTCATTTGGATATGTCTTCTTCTATTTTGTATTTTCATCCACTAAATCGTGACTTAGATCATCTTTTTAAAGAATCAAATTTTCGTTGTTGTCACGAATAAGAATATTACTCATTCAGTTTATTTACTTATGCATCGCGCAGTTATGTTTTCAGAGATGAAAATACTGAAATGAAACACGTCGTGTATATTCTGTTGGAGCAAATTAAGAGAAAGAAAAGGAAAAACAATACAATTATTCATTATATATATATATATATATATATATATATATATATATATATATATATATATAATGAAAAGGAAATAAAAAGTTCAAAAATAAAATATAATGTTATTGTAGAAAAAGAAGAAAATGTCAAAAGTCAAAACCCAAGCATTTATATATTAATCCAGTTAGGAAAATTAATTTCATAAATTATAATAGATTTAAAATTTATATCCTGGATTATCAACATATTTTGATCCTAGGAAAAACACACAATCCATCATGTTTCAGAAACAATATCGTTTGTGTTCATATTAATGCATTTCATTTTCATAAGATAATAATAAATGTCATTATTGTCTGTATCTCAGCTAGTAAAATTACACTAAACTTTATAAGTAAAATTTCTATTGGGAGAAGCTACTATTAAATATTTGTTCAGATTAATTTGTAAGCAATGATGTTTAGCAGAAAGATATAGGTGAAATACCTGCGATAGCCAAAATATCCTCGTTATTACTCCAAACGAATTTTCTGCTCTGCAACAGAACGATAGAATGTTTCATTTCCACATCCTAATACCGTAGAGTTTTTAAATTCGTTGAGTGTAAGTGGTTTACCATTTTATAAGTTAAAACTTAAACTAAATTTCATTGTTTCATTTATCAGAAATCTTAATACCTCAGAATCCTTAGTTAATGCAAGGAGAATGCGTGTTGAAGCTATGCATCGAAATGCCTTTCATATGGAAGTTTTGCACTGAGAAAAAAAAATACCGCCTTCCTCTAGAATGAATAAGTGGCCATTTTCTAAATACCTTAACAAGAAATATAGATTTCTGAGCTATGCGCATAAGGCACGCCAATAAACTGAATAGACGAAATTATCGAGAATTTCTAGTGTACACATTTCTAGATGGTGAAACAATATTCTGAATACTCTAAA
The DNA here is from genome assembly GCA_963930645.1 of Salticus scenicus. Classification (NCBI taxonomy): domain Eukaryota; kingdom Metazoa; phylum Arthropoda; class Arachnida; order Araneae; family Salticidae; genus Salticus; species Salticus scenicus. The sequence continues at coordinate 125,325,338 of OZ005652.1, read as the reverse complement.
TATTCTGAATCAATTACATTGCGAGAAATTATCGCTTGATTTTCAAGAATTTGGTAATAAACCAAGATTATAGTTGCAGAAACCCGCCTCTTGTAGTCTCATTTATTTACCCTCAAGAATATAGGCAAACGCTCTAGAATTCTAATAGGGGCTTCTAGAACTCGCTTTCCAAGGGGACTAGAATTTATAAGGATGACATGGAACCATTTTTCTAGAGCCCCAATTTAGATTCTAGATGTCAGTTACAGAATTTTTTCTCAGTGTTTGAAATTTACAGTATGGTATTAAAACACAATTGTTCACAAACATTATAATAAAAGAATTAAAATTTGCAGTTCTAATAAAAAATATAATTTAGAGCATATTTTCTGGTAACGTTTAAAAAAAAAAATTGTTATGTCTATCATATCGCTTATTTTAACTAAAAAAAATTGTAGTTCCTTTATTTTCTATAAACTTTCATAATTATATAAAAACTTAATTCTAACATTCTAACTGTACTTTATCTCTAAATAAATATAAGAAATATTAATGAATTTAATCTATTTTTATTAAATATATTTTTGAATTGTATGAATTATTTCCATTAAAGGAAAGTACACTTTAGACTTGGAATTCTGTTTTAGTTAAATAAATCTTACTTAACTAACTAACTCAATGATTGCTGTTGAAAGTTTTCATGTTAATGATTTTAATGTTATACTTAATCAATATATTTGTCTCCTTTTACTTAAGTGGAGTTTTACTAAAGAGTCTTCAAACATGCAAAGTTTAATGGTACTCTAATTCCTGAATGGATAGGATAGTGATACTTCCACTTAATCAATAAAAAGTTAAAATTACATTTTCTTAAAATAACCATACCACGAAAATTTTTTAAGATTAAACATGAAGTGTTGGACAGTATTAGCAAACATCACTTACATGATTCCTTAAATCTGAATTTATATTTATTTTACTTGACGAAAACTATTGTTTCGAAGATAGTTCCAATTTTCTTCTTTAATCCATGTAATGCTGCTATGGAAATTATCAAGGAAAAAAAAATGTTGAATCTAGAGTCATATAAGGAACATAACTCATGATTTTTTAAGAAATAAGAGGAAACAAATTTAACTGCAAACTACATGAAAATTTCACAAATTATAACGTCTAATGACCGAAATAGTGTAAAATATAATTTGTATACTCATGAAATGTATGATATTATGGCAGAAGACATTAATGAGTTATATGCTGGTTGTCAGAATATAGATTTTTAATTAAATATTGAAAACTTTAATATTGTGAAACACGTTAAGGTATAATTAATTTAAGTGGCAATTGCAGACATTAATCATAAATTTTCACAATTTTTCTATCTCAAAATGGAATACAATATAAATATATATATAGGGTAGGTGCTCCAATGATTGGCAAGCTTCAGTAATTGTCATCTATCCCGAAATAATTAATAAATAAGAAAAATAATAAAATCATATAGTTTACATATAAGAATTTTATGTCAAAAACTGGAGCATAGGGGGTTAATAACTGGTAAAGTGAATAACTAGCAGTGTCAAACACTGGAGCATATGAGGCCAGTTACCGATAAAATCATAAAACCGGCAGTGTCAATTACTGGAACTCTGAGTGGGTGTCAAATAAAAATTCATAAAAAAAAAAAAAAAATAATAATAATAATAATTGTTATTAAATGTATATATTTTAACATACATGTGGTTCTGGATGTCGTTCATACCATATGTAATAACTTAAGATTTCTAAAAATATTTTCTGGTGATTAGAACATTAAAAACATCAGAGATTGCTCTAAAAGTGTCAATCACTGGTGCACTTACCATATATATATATATATATATATATATATATATATATATGGTATATTTTTACAGATATTTTTCAATGTACCGTAATAATCAAGTTCCTTAGATTATCAACTTATGAAATATATATATATATATATATATATATATATATATATATATATATTTCATAAGTTGATAATCTAAGGAACTTGATTATTACGGTACATTGAAAAATATCTGTAAGAATACATTTTTTTTTTTTTTTTTTTTTTTTTAACACATGCACAACGAAAGTTCTTGCAGACTCTCACAACTAGTTCTTCAAAGGAAACAAAAAGACATATGCTTTAAAGTTGTGGCGAAAAGTTGCAAAAGTCGTTTTGTTACTTATTACGTTTTTTATTAACCAACCGACATATAGCGGATCAAACAATGATAAAAAAACGGATACAGAACTAAAAATAAACTATTAAGAAAACAGATTTTTTGAAGAAAAATATTTAAAATATTGTCTACAAAATACGAATATATGCGTATTTTTATAATTAATTAAACATTTATTATACATATATATATATTTATTATATATATAAATCTTAGAAAATATATTTTTCAATAGTAGAAATTTTCTGTGAATTTTATCGATTTTCAAATGTGCTTGCACTTGGCGCAGGGATTAATTGGCATTATAACTAATTTAAAAAAGTATTAATACTGTCCTAAAGCATAATTTGCTCGATTTATTTTGAATTTTACATATGATTTCACGTATGAAATATACACATAGAATTTTTTTTTCTTTATTTAAATTGAAAGTTGAATAAATCGAATTGTTTAAACTTTTAAATGCACGTTTGTATGTCTGGATGATTGTACTTTAATGTCCTGTAAAGGTAGTTTTGCGCAAATCTCTGTCTTTTGAAAATAAATGGACTTAAGCATTTTACGCCTAGTTTTACGAATTAAAAAATTGCTCCACTACAATAGATAATTTCGTGAGCTCTGAAAATAGGTTACTTTTATTTATTTATTTATTTTTTTAAATAACATTAGTATAAAATTTATATTAGTCTTTCAGCAAAACTTATTTAAAAAATTTAATTTTTGCTGTTTTTGTAAAAGTTTATAAGAATAATTACGATAATTAGCAAAATTGATAATCTTATGCAATTTTTTTTTTATTTTTGTTTCACATATAAATAAATAAAATTCTCGCATATGAAATTTTGCTCATAAATAAGAGAAAATGATAGTCAATGGACGATTGTATACATTTTTGTAAATGTAACCAATTTATAAATATTCAGCAAGGAATGTTTCACTCAGCTTTTTAAATGCATATGAGAAAAATATAATTTAATAATTAAATTATTAAAGAAATTATACATAAATTTTTCTTTAACGGTGTTTAAATTAAATATTGAACATGAACTCAAATATATACCCTCGAAAAACGGGGACAGCCTGTTTTCTTGGAATTTTTCTGTTTTTTTTTTTTTTTTTTTTTTTTTAAGTTTTGAAAAATTGTTGCAAGGAAAATGTTTATTATAATTATTGTCTTTTTGACACTCATTAACTAAAGAAAAAAAAATCTTAATTTGGGTAAATATGAACGATTTGAACACTGTTTCACCATAAAAGTATCTATTACGATAACAACAGAATATAAACAGTTAAATGGATTTGTATGCCTGCTCTGAATTTTTTCAAAACTACAAAATGTTTAAATAAAAAATTTAAATACTGAGTGTTACACTACACTACGCTGAAAAAAAAAAAAAGAAAAAAAAAAATAGCCCTAATGTAATTTTTGCTGATTCATATGTAAAATGACCTCCTGAATTTAAATATGAGCCCCATTTTGCTCATTCACTACCCGTTTTCTCGTAACGCTACCCCCACCCCCCCGACCCCCTATTTTTATCAGTGTTCGTAATTTTATGGCCAGGAATTTGATTTGGAAAATGGAAAAGAATTTTTTTAACACCTAAACACAATATATATATAATGCATAATAAATATTAATAATAATTTATTAATAAAATATAACAAATGTAATTCATAATTTCAGTTGCCTTAAATTTTCCCCTTGCCACAAATGTTCATGTTTTAGAAGTTTTTACTTCTGCAGCTCCTCAGAAGATATTTAAAAGTTAAAGTAATCCTCCCCCTCCCACTTCAATTCAAATTTATAGCCATAAAATTAACGAAAAGTGATATAAATAGGGGTAATCCACAAAAGTTGGCAGGTGGTAGGGCAAAATGGGTGCCATATTCGGATTCAGGTGGTATTTTACATAAGAATTTGCAAAAATAATGATGGAGCAAATTTTCATGCAGAGCAGTGCTTTTTACGCTCACACTAAAAAACTGAAAGACAGGCAGAGAGTCTAGCGGAACTCATTTTTACTCGGAAACATTGTTGAAATGTGTTAAAAACGCTTATTAAAAACGAGATTCATTTCCAGAAATTTTCAATTGTAGCCCTTAAAGTATTTAAATGTTTTACTATAGTCCTGTAAATTTTAACTCTAAGCATACTATATTCAATATAAAATAGTTTTTGTGCAGGAATAACGGCATTTATCTTCGTCATGATTTGTGCAAAGTAAAGGCATTAAAATTTGGTTTATAGAAATATTTCTCATAGAACGCAATACTTTGAAATTTTTTTGGGTGACTTTATACAGAAGCAAGTGGTGGTGTTTACCCTTTTTCAATAGGAACGTCCAATTGTCAGCTTGAAAAATATGTATCATTTTTAGGTAAATGCATGAAATTTTACGGGAGTTAGAGCTCGGATCGACAGATGGACAGACAGAAATACAAACCGAAGTATGTACAAAGAGACATACAAACCGAAGTTATAAACATTTTCTTTCTTTGCAAGAAAATGTTAAAAGTGATGTAATAATTTTCTCTACACGCTGTTTGGCTTAACTTCCTTATATGAGTCTAACTGTACTTTCGAAATTTCAAAATGTTACCTCTAAATTTCTATTTATGGACCTAAACTGTAAAAATGTTCGTAAAGAAACATGATATCCCTTTCAGTGTCTTATATTATAGCTATTTAAACATAAATGTACCAAAACATTTTGTCCATATTCTTTTAAAATATCATAATAATCCTATATGCATTTTTGTCTATACTTCAGTCACCACTTCAGTCACCACTTCAGTCACCACTTCATATACCACTGTGGAGCATTGATCTTGAGCTCATCCCTTGTTGCAACTCAAAGAACGAAGAAGCTTTCCAGTTCAATAATCCAGTTGACAAAGCATTCACGTCTAGAATCAAAGATTCTCAGTTAGATTTCTGGATAAGGCATTGATGTTTTCTCAGCATTGAAAATTGCGCGTTGCTGTGAATTGAATATATGTATTATGAAATGTTTGATATAACAGTCATTGCAACCATAGCTATAAAATTTATGTGTCAAATAAATGGATAAACGTTTATATTTTTCACTTCAACGTTTAGTTTTTTTTTTTTTTTTTTTTTTTTTTTTTCCCATTATTTTAGGACACGTGCATCTTCATTTACAGCAAATTGTAAAAATAGCACACCTGAGTAAAAGTTAAAGTAAATTTATTTTCAGTAGACTGCAAAAAAGAGCACAATGGGTAGGCAATATTTTTGATAAACCGTTATCTTGCAGTCTTCAACAAAATTTTTTACAACTATTTTTATGTAAATGTTTTATTGAACATCTCTTCATAGTAAAACTATCAACTATTCTGGTTGATAAAATTTCATTTATTTTTTATATATAGGCTCAATACCGTACTATGCTTTATAGATGTCTTCATAGATACTATGTTTTGTAGATGACCGCAAGTTCTTCAAAAGAACTCTACTGTATCCCAATTTTCAGGTTTTTTTTTATAACTAGTGTAGAAATTTTCTAAGTTATTTTATCTAGATATCCAGGTGGTTGCTTCAGAAGTGATGCCTTGTTTTAGAAAACACTTTTGCTGCTCTAGAGGTTTGACATGAAGCTCCACCTTACAACGTTAAAATTTTTTGGAAAATAAAACAACTGACTCTTAAACAATCAAATCCTTGCACTCTGTAAATACACGAGGAAAAATCTTTTTCATTAGACATTCTTTATTTTTAAAACCGTTGGTCAAGAGGATGAACTTTTTCATTTATTTTTCTGTTATATTTACGAGTTCCACTCTTTACTTTCAAAGCTATTCCAAAAAGTCTGTTTATAGATAAAAGCTTACCTTTTTAAATGTTAGAATATCTAGCTTTTTATTGTTTAACAAAACTATAAGTACCTACTGTACAGATTACATAAATTTTAAATTTTGTAATTTTCATAAAATTATACTTTTGGATCCACCACATAGAATCGTCAATTATTTAATCCAAATCATTTTTGCAAACAGAAGTATGTCCTTTTTAAAAACAGTTGCAAAAATAAGGATTCTTTAAGAATAACAGTTTGGGTATTCGGACACATATGTATGTGTATTTATATAGATTATTTATGGAATATATTTTCATATAAAATGAAGTGAGTCCGCATACTCATGCATATGTATAACATAAGAAAATATCAAATTTTTATTACGATTATAATGAACATATACTAGTGCATCAAGGTGCACGATATCTTCATTTTATATACCTAGGCAATACGTGTTTTCAATATAATAATCTATTTCAAAGATAAAATAAAATTTGTTAAACTACGCAAAATTTTTAAGTTATGCATTTGAAGTTTTGTACATGATTTATTTTTATCATATTTAAAACTATTTCAGTATTTTTAAATCTCGATTAAAAAAAAAAAAAAAAAAAAAAAAAATCTGAAATAATCTGAAATAATCTGAAATAAAGTACAAAAATCTGAAATAATCTCTCTCTCTCTATATATTTTTTTCAATCTAAAAAACATTTATATATATATGTATAAATATATATTAAATCTCGCGTATACATTTTGGTATTTACTCAGTTTGCATTTAAACCTTTAGCCTTGGGATATAAAAGAGTTCAAAGCAAAATATGCCAAGGGAACTGCATCATACTTAAAATATTCAAAAGAACATTTATGTGCATAAGGTATTGCCGAGAAACGAAAATATTTTTCAAAATATGAATTCCTATTTTTAAAACGGGATAATTTTTTAGCTTTACAAAATGATATATTTCCAGATATACGATGTGAAACTTTTTTAAAGAATCCTTTTATTATAAAAAAAAAAAAAAACAGACAAACAAAGAAGGAAAAAAAAAAAAAAAAAAAAAAAAAAAAAAAAAACCTTTATCATAAGAGATAAAACCTTATGTGATTTAATTTATAATAGTCTCACATTATTTGAATTAATCATTGATAATTTTTTCCATACATGCTGAGTTTTACGTGTAACTATTATTACTAGTATCGCCCAGTGATCGAAACTTGACCATTTTTTTTTTTTTTTTTTTTTTTTTTTGCAAAGCGCAACGTGAAAATCGCAACGTGAAAACGCCCCTTGTTGTGTGATACAGCCCAGAAGCTAATAGGTACCATGTCAAACCAAGGCCCAACCAAGTATCAAATTCTGTTAAATTAATTCGATTGGTTCATAAAGTACAGTGTTTGAACAAACAAAAAAAAAAAAAAAAAAAAAAAAAAAAAAAGATATTTTTCAAAAATTGTCGAATTGAGTTCGGGAAATTTCAAAACGTGTAATTTTATCGAAAACTGAAAATCTAAAACTTTTCTGAATCTTATATTTTCTACTTATATATGCAGAGTAAAGAATAATAAATCCACTTTTAAAAAAATAAAAATAAGTAGTCAATTTCACTTAATTAAAATGCAAGGATATCTCAAAACGTGTAAATTCATCGAAAACCGGAAATCAAAAGTTTTTATGTATCTTCTACTTGCTTCTTCTACCCACAAAAGCTAGCAATAAAGACACTTTTTTAAAAAATAAGTAGCCAATTTCAGTTAATTGAAACGTAAAGAAAGCTCAAAACATGTAAATTCAGCAAAAAACGGAAATCGGAATTTTTTCCGTATCGTCTACTTATACATGCAGCAGTTAGTAACAAATCCATTTTCCTTTTATTTAGTATATTATTTGAATATTTATTGTTTAAATATCACCCTTTGAAATGAAATGTTTATGTTTACATTCGAAACTGGAAGTTTGCCATTTTTTTTTCTGGAGTTTTGTGATTTTAAATTAAAATTTTATCAATTTTACAGAAAAAATAACTCAATCAAACACATGTAGACAGTAACTTATATATAACTATACCCAAATATTGGAATTAAAATCGGCAGATAATTTCCGTTATTTTTTAATAATTTTTTACAAAAAATCCAATAGACGATTAACATAGAAAATCTTTTTCATGGCTCCATGGACAGATAGTGACGTCATCACTTCGCTTGCGTGTAGTGATGCTACATTATACAAATTACTGTGTCTATGGTTTTATCAACGAGATATATAAATTAGAGTGCTGATTCAATGGATGAAGGATTAGCTTTCCGTGGTTCAAGATGAATCACGTGACATGCTCGAATAGGTTGCTGCGTTTGGCCCTTTATCCCAATTTTGGCATTTAAAATATCAGTTAGACAAATTATCATTATTATTAGCTAACATGTCAGTCCTATGACCGAAATAAATTGTTTTTAAAATAATTTTACACATATTTCACATTTTAATAAATAATAAAATACCTTTTTTTTCATCGTTTCCCAACAAAGTTTAAAAGTGTTTATAAAAGAAAATTTAAACTTTTAAAGAGCTAAATTTAACAACAAATAATAATTTTTCAACTATTTTTAAGCATTTTGCCGTTTAAAGTTCATTTACACGAAATAAAAGCGAAGTAAAATCAAAATCAAAATGATTTAGAACAAAAGAATATTAAACTACGTAAGTAAACAAAAACATTGGCGATTATGAATATGCGAAGAACAATCGCCAAACCGATGCCATAGAAATTTACTGAAAATAAGCTGTTACCAAGGGAACCACCGAATACTCAGGTGCAAGGAGAGCATGTCACATGACTCATCTTGGACCTTCTCAAGGGTCACCATTTATGACTCTACTTTATATATCTCGTTCGGTTTTATTTGAGCTTTATGAAATTGCCAGATTTAACAACTTTCTACTTTTAGGTATTTTTTAATGTAAAGGAATACGTGTATAAAAGGGAAAAATGGGGGAAAAATGGATAAAAAATAAATGTATTTTTAAATACCTTCTTGACATCGTAAGAAAATAATATTTGTATTCGCACCTTCCGGGTAACCATACCTTTCGAATGATACCATTTTCAACCCTCTACTCCCATAATTAATATGTTAAAAAGAGACTACAGATTTTATGCTTGCCTATTAATATATAGATGATTTACGACATTTTAAATTTTAACTTAAAATGATTCTTTTTTCCAAAAAACCATCATTAAAATAAATAAATAAATGAATAAATACATAAATAAAAAAATAAAACTGTATTTATTAAAAGATTTTAATCATTTTCATTAATAAATGTTTATAATAATGATATGTTTAGGTAGGTTTAATTATTATTCAATTTGTTGAAAATTCATTTTTTATTTAGCATTTTAAAGAAACTGATTAAATTAAATATATATAACGTAAACGAAACAAAAACTGTTAGGTATATAATATACGTTTAACACATTTATGTATTGTTAAATATTTTTTCTTATAATTCAGCAAGTAAATATTTTGTTAACTCTAGACATCAAATAAATTAAACTTACGCAAAAAAAGTAACGAAATCTATTTTGCATTTAATAGATATTTATTATATTGTGATATTATTATTTCTATAAACAAGTAAATAGAATCCACGAAAAACTGTTTCTGTTGGATATTATATATTTGAATTGGTAAAAATCATGTAATTTTTTTTTTTTTAATGCGATGCGTTTTTTACCAATAAAATTAAGTTTGTGGTTCTTGGGATGTGAATAATAATAATAATAATAATAATAATAATAAATATCAGTTGTTTTTAAATAGTTTACGTATTCAAGAATCAATTTTTGTTTTATCTTAAAACTGCTATTTTATTCAAGCATTAATAATAAAACCGTTTACTGAAATAGATGTATAATCATTTATAACAATTATCATTGATATTTTTTGAAAATGTCTAATTAATTTTCCCTTTTCAATCTTTTCACAAAATAGCAGAATAACATAAAAGAGCCATAACATTTTTAATAATCTTAAAAATGTACAATTCTTATTCAGAATATACATTATGGTTAAAAAAAAGTACTTTATTTCTTGATTAATTTTAAAATTAATTAAAGTAATTTAGTTAATTTATCCCCATTCATAATTTCATTTTACCGTTTGGTATGAATTTAAATATTTTAAATATTAAAAATTATTTATGTCATTAATTGCATTGCTGTAATAAATATTTAACCTATTTAAGAAGTTTAAGAATTTCAAATAATAATTTGGTTAATTTATTTTAAACTAAGGATACTTTTCATTAATACTCTGAAACAGGTTAGTTCATTAATTAAAAATTTCACAAACGTATATTTGTTAAATTAGTAATTATCGTACAGTTTCTGAATAAACTGAAATGTTCTTATATTTCAAAATTAATCGCATAAACTAATTTAAAATAGGAATTTTTAAAAAAATTTATAAGTCCACTTTCAGTATAAAATTTTCACTTGCGAAATATTAACCATGATAAAAATTTACATAATATGCGTAAAGGTACAACACAAGTATAATTTTAACGTAATAAGTATAATAATTAATTAAATCCTTTTTTTAAATATAAAACAAGAACGAAAAATCATGCGATACCATAAACATTTTCAAACTGTATGTGCTTGTATCGAAAAGCTTTCAATATTCTTTGCCTACGTTATCACACAACGGACACACAAAAGGACAGAAGAGTATATGGATATGGAATCACTCTTGAACATTGTTCTAAAGTGTTTAAAGTACTTAAAGCAAAATAAAATGCAGCCTTTAGATACTAATAGCAGTTCTTAATTTATCTCAATATATTAGTGTAGCCCCGTAAATCTAAAGGTTAACCATATCATATTCTACACAAAACATTATTTTAGAATATTAAAAATTAATGTCAATATTCTTATAATCTTTATAGTTGAAAGTTATTTAAACGTGATTTATAAAAATGTGTTCATTTCATTTGCATTTTTGGGGGAGACATTGTACACAAACAAGTTCTATAAGAGCTTTTAATGCCACAGTGCCGTCCATAGTAAACTTGAGTAACATATATATATATATATATATATATATATATATTTCTGAAAATATCTACGGTCGCTGGGGGCGGACTAACGAACAGGCAGACATGTGAACAGTCAAACAATCAACAAATTTAAATCATATTCACAATTAAAGAATATTAGAAAATATTAAATCGCTTATTGTAAAATAAAATGCAATTCCAGCAAATTTCCAATAATAGCCTTTAATGAAACTGAATATTTTTGTGTCCTTTAAATATAATGCTAATCATACTATATTCTAAAGAGATATTCTTTTGTGCTTAAAAATGCAAAGTTCAATATCATTGAGACTTCTACAAACTAAAGTTATTAAAATTTTGTTTATAGAAATATCTCTCATAGAACGCAATGCTTCGGAATTATTTCGGGTGTCCCTGGTCACAAAAGAGTAGAAGTATTCACTCTATTTTCAGTAGGGTATATTTCATAAACAAAAAAAAAAAAAATATATATATATATATATATATTATTTTTATTTAAAATTGTAGTAAATTTCTTGACATCACAAGATACATTAATTATCGGCGTTTAAACTCCTCCCCCTTCACTTCAATGCAAATTATTACATTTGGTTTGACAATACGTAGAACAAGTGTCGCCCGTTACGATACAGAGGTCGCAATGTCAAGTTCAAAGAAGGGCAAAAGGGTAAAATATGCATTAAAGCTGACGGGCAGAGATTTGAACATCGAAAATAAAGGTATCTTTTGATAACTAATTATTTCTTTCTTTCTAAAACAATTCTTCACATCATAAAAAACCCCACGGAGGTCCACCTATAGGCCTAGCGATGTCAATCGGCCTTAAACCCTACAACCGAACAACCCAATCCATCGTATCACAGCGTAGGAAATTGCAAAGGAAAAAATTCCCGTTTTATCTGTTTTGTTTTTAGCATTCATGTCTACAAGACGTCTTTTCTTACTGAACCGATGGATATAACTACAACTTTGTATTTTTTGAAATTTTTATTTTTCCGACTGAATGAAAATAATGCCTGGACCGGGAGTCGAACCCCAGATCTTTGACTTACAAGGTCAAGGCTCTACCAATTGAGCTATCCAGGCCGACACCCCGATCAGCACTACTCACTCAGACAACCTTTAGGCAGAAACATCTCTGGTCTATCATGTAGATAGCTCGACAGAATGATTGATGATTGAATGATTATATGATTATATAATTGAATGATTATATGATTTTCTTCCACAGTTGATTGTGTGATTTAATAAAAAAAATGTACAATTTTGTATTTAACTTTTACCCAATACTTCAAACCATTTTCAAGATAAGAACGCTAACTGTACCGTTTTCTACCAGGTGTGGCACTAAGTATTCTCATCGAATAGCACGTAGACACTTTTCTATACCCGTACAGTATTCTTATGACTATAGATGAATTCATTCAACAGTTAAAAAGGTAGCAACGGTTTTAGTGGACACACTTTTTAAACGCTGTCCAACCGAAAATGACTGGGCACTTTCGATTTCAAAAGTTTTATTAAACATCTTAAAAGTCTCTTAACGAATTATCCTTAAATATTTGAAGCATACAAAACGTTTTATACTTTATACATTTCTGCAAAAGTTTTGTTTTATAGACTAAAAGAAACCATTGGCAAGTTAAAAAAGCCAGAATGTTTAGTAAACTTTCTAAAAAGGTAATACATAAAATGCATTCTGACTGTAGCATATTTTTGTGAGAAGTACTTCTAATTATATATATAAATTCGTATGATACTATTACATATAATTATATAGATATAAATTCTTATTTATAAATTTGAAAAAAAAAAAAAAAAATCCATTTTTATTTATAGCACGAAAGTTATTACACGAAATGAAAAACCATTTTTTGAAAACTTAACATACTACATTAAGCATAGAGTACTGCTAAGAAGTATGAAATAAGCAGTATGAAATATTAAATGAAATATTAGCATTTTTACTAAATAATTTTTACCTACGCATGGGCTAGCATTAAAATTTTGCACAATTTATTAGCTAAACAATATTGAACTACTTATATGAAAACCCCAAACATATAATAAATAAATTCAAAATTTTATCGTCGATAGAGTAAAGTAATACCCTTTTCTTCTACTTCTAAGAAAATAATAATAATAAATAAAAATAAATAATAAAAATAAATAAGTAAAAAATAATATAAAAAATAAATATATAAATAAATAATAATAAAGGATTGTTTTACTCAAATTTTTATTTTTGTTTTCATGTATACAATAGCAATGGTGTTTGTTGAAAGTAAATAAATGTATCCTTGACACACACATTCATCCCCCTCCCTTTTTATTTATTTCTTTTTTTGTTGTAGGAATTATAATTTAGTTCATTCCAGTGACTATTAACTTTTATATTCACACAATTTTTGTTTCTGAGTTTATTTGTAAGTAGTGCTTTTGTTCACGCTTAATTAAAAATAAATTAATAAAATGACTCATATTTAAATAGATATTTAACTACCAAAAATATTATGCCAGTGGAGAACTTCTCTGTTGGTACCCAAAGTGATTATTGCCTATGTGTACCGATCGCAAAATAGGCGAGACGTATTAATCCTGGACGATAGGTCTAATGCCCCAGCTGTTCTCACCCGCTCCTCGATGTCTTTTTCTAGTCAATTTTGTCCTTTTATTACTTCCGGTGTGAGCTTTTTTTTTTAGCACACTTGACATAGTGAATTTTTTTGGTTTTCGTCCCATGCTATTTCTATGGAGTTTTAGCTCCCCCCCCCCTCTTTTTCTACATTCTAAAGTGCGGTGGCGAGACATATTAATCGCATAATAGGCGAGACGTATCAATCCTGGACTAATCGAATAGGTCTAATGCCCCAACCCTATCCAACCGTTCCTCGATGTCTTTTTCTAGTCAATTTTGTCCTTTTATTACTTCCGGTGTGAGCTCTATTTGTAGTTAGTGTACACCGACACATATTTTATTTTATTTTTTCAAATCATTAACAATTGCAGGTAGAACTTGTATGTGCCACGGTAGTAGTCGCGAACACCATCCGACTAACCTGGAAATTAATAGAAATCTTTATGAACCATGCAAAAATAGCTGTATAATTTTCGGTGTTTACATTGTTTATGGTTCATGCACGGAGAGAAACCAAAGAAATTTTTATCAAAATGACCTATGGGCAAATTGTCTTAAATCCATTTTAACATGGTCCCATTGCATTCAACATGAAGAAGCTAACACATAGTTTTTAGGTACTTAAAAGCGCGTTTTATCCAGAAAAAGGTGCTCATAAACTTAATAATTATCTACCGGAATAACGTTATATACAGTCAGCTGCAAAAATATCCGAGCACTAGCAAAAAATTCCTGTGTAAAAAAAAGTACTCTCAATACTGTTTTGTTAAATAAATCCTTGTCGAATAATATTCTTAGTCTAACTAAGAACATGCTTTGACAAGGATTTATTTAACAAAACATTATTAAGAGTATTATATATATATATATATAAAGCCTTTTTTGAGAGTGCTCGGATATTTTTGCTGCCGACTGTAATCATCCATATGACAAAGCTGCCAATATTTCTAATAGTTTAAATCAGATTTATAACGAATATTTTTTTAAAAGAAAAATCTATTACATACATTTTCAACGAATAAATAATATTATGTAAACTGAAAGCATATATGAAATCATTCCTATATGAAATCTCCGTCGAAAATAGCGGAGACTTGACACCTTTGATATAAAGTTAAATTTGGTACATTTATTTATAGGTTACGGAAAATTCGATATTTAGTTTTTATTTGTGTATATAATGTTTGTGGATCGCCTATAGGGACATACAAAGAAATATTGTATCATGGTGGACTATAGAGGGCTTTTCTTTTAAGTGCATTTTAACAAGGGTTCATTCTGTTCAGCGTAAATGCAAGTGACATATCATTTTAGGACGTTTAAATGCATTCTTTCTGTAGAAAAAGTTAAAAACAGAATTAATAATTAATTCACAAAGCTACACAAAATAAATCGGATACATTATCAAAACTTTAGCATCGAATTTGGTATACGTTTTATGAGTTATAAAGATTCTCGTCGTTAGACGGATGGATGGTTCTTGACAAAAAAATATTCCATTTTTTTTACCTCAGTGGTTGGGCACACTATTATCACGATCTATAACGAGAACTTCGTGAGTTCTTTAGTTGACAAAAAGAAGGCTGTTTAATGATGGTGTGGGGCGTATTATGTATTAAAGAAACAACGTGTATTGCTGAAATTGCTTTTCTTAATGGTGGGCATTGCTCTGGAGAGTATTAAAATGTTTCAAAAACAATCTCCTTCTAACTGGAAAATACAGTAAGCAGGGGATACTGGAAATTCAAATAGGACGACAGCTCGATTCAGAGCTCCAATTCAACAAAAAATTTGGTTTATGGAGAATCAAATTAATTCTACAAAATGGCCAGCCATCAGTGTAGACATAAATCCCATAGAAAACCTTTGGGAAGAACTTTCACGAGAGGTGTATGCCCACGGTTTTCTGCTTACGACTATTCAGAAATTAAAACAAGTAGAGCAGAGTTCATAATCATTACATTCACACATTTTCAAAACATGTGTTCTAAGCATGCCTGATAGAATTTTAAAGATAATTGAAAGAAATGGATCAAAAAGTTGAATTTAAATACCAAATACCCGAAAATTCTTTATGTTTTTTACATAGGATATGTCGTTTTATCATTCTTTTTTACAAATCTCTATAAAACCTATACTATATTTCTTTATTGTAATTTTTTTTTCTGTTACCCTATTTTTATAGTTTTTTTAGTGATTATTGTTTCCTTTTTTGAACTGTTATTTTAAGAAGTCACACGTCTGTATATTTATGAGACGCACTGTAGCTGGCAGTGCTCCTAATAGAGAGTAACCAAAAGCAGTGAAATAAGAACACTGTATAAGAATATCAAATTATATAAAGCAAAACATGACAGATGCCAAAATTCAAAACCTCTTCGAATCATGAAAAATTTTTGTCTGATATATTTCCTTATCATGACGACACGGCGTGAGTTTTTCTTTTTTTTTTTTTTCTCTCTCTCTCTTTTTTCCTTTCACTTACTTTCCTCTGAAAACGAATGCAATAACTAAACATTAATTTTATATGTCTTCCATATAGTATTTCTATTAAATAGTAGTTTAATTATAAACTTTTATTTGTTTGAGAAATATACCTTACATTAATAAATTTTAAAAATATCAATTATAATTATTTATTTTTTATTATTATCATTTCTGAACTTTAAAATTATACATATATATATATTGTTACATATTTTTGTTTAGACTAAATAAAATTGTTAATGAAACTTTATTTGAAAGTATTTATAATTATAAAATACAAAATATATAATGTGGTAACAAAACCTTTTGAACTGAGCTGGGATAAAGTTAAACCTTTCAACTTACTTCTAACAAAAGAGCCTTGTCAGAAACATGATATAGATGTCGTTTCAACACTTTTATAATTAAAAAGCTCCACAAGTGGTTAGGGTTGAACATTAGACAAATTTAATTTTTTTTCCTTCTTACTTTTGGTTGCTACGTATCATAGGTTTTTCAGTTGCTATATGCTTAAATTGAACTCTTTGAATATGTCGCCTTTTATCTTAATAAATAATGAATATACGAGGTCTGTCCAATATATACGCGAACTGATGTATGGTGTACAGATGAATCTCTTAAATTTTGGTGAAAATTGAAAAACCGGAAGTGGGACCGTAAGTCCGTATCTCAAAAACGGATCTAATGATTTTCTTGAATGTGCTATATAAACACTCTATTAGATGTCCTTTCGAATGATATAGTTGGTTAGTTCAGGAAAATTGATAGACTCCCTGTATAAATAGACCAATTTCAGGTCTTGCAAGCGCGTTCCCATAGAAACGGCTGTACAGATTTTTCAAAACTCGCCATATTAACTCACTTTTAAATATCCTTTTGTAAGTAATTGTTGCTTTCCGGTCAATAATTGATTTTTTGTAAAAGTTGGTATCTTAAAAATGGCTCTAACGATTTTCTTGAAAACTATTATATAAATCCATTCCTTTCTCGTGTATTACGTGATTATTAGAGGAAAATTAACAGTCTTCCTGCTTAGGTAAGTCATCTTCAAATCTCGGAAATTAGTGTTTAAAAACATAAATCTACCCTTTTTTTCTCTTATTTTTTACCTCGCTATATGTAAGCTTCGTTTTATCTGTCTTTATAAGTTTCTCTTACCGGAAAAAATTAAGGTTTCTACTTCTTTAGATCACTTTTATGTTTTCTGATCACATTATCTCTCAAAAATGCATATAATACGTGTCATAGTGAGTTATGGAAGTCGTGTGGTTGTCTCACACCAGATTGTTTTACATAGGAATTATTGCTAACGCTAGAATAATTTTGCTACCGACTGTACGAAAAACAAAGTATGACTTCACAGCTGGTGCAAGGAAAAAACACCATACTGGGAACATCAACAGCAGTATCGTTTCTCTGTGCTGACTTTAGGCACTATTTATGGGACACATTGTATACGTCTTTATACCTTTTTACATAAAATGTACTTGTACTGACTGACTGATTCATCGAGACATTTTCTTACGCTTTTTTTAAAACTTTTGTTTAGAGTGCTATAAGTTTATAATGTGATATACTAGTTGGAAAAGGTTCATACGCAATTTTAAAAATGCAAAGATTTTCTGATACATGAAAGTTTTTCTATCTTGAAACTTTACATAATGTAATCTATATGGGATAGTTAACCAAGTTTACACTTCCCGCAGTTCATGAGACAGTGGAACCACGAAACACAATATTTTTCATTGTTAATTTGTAAATATTGTTAATTTATATATATATATATATATATATATCATATTTTTTAAAAGACAATTAGTTGTAGCTTATGCTTGATGTGTAGGCATAATAGAAACTGAGGAAAATGAGTTTAAAAACCGATCTATGCCAAAATGTTGCCACATATACCTCCCTTAATACAGATATAAAAATATATTTAATATCAAGATACAATTTTTTTTAAACGATTTGTAATAATAAATAAAAACTTTAAAATGTTATCTTTAAAAGAATTCTTCATAATCAGCTTTCAAATGTGAGAAATAAGAAACAATTTTTAACTTTTTTGTTCATTTTAAATTGTTTTTTTCTTTCAGTACAAAAGGGTTTTTTTTTTTTTTTTTAAGACATTTGAAATGAGGATGGAGTTTTATTATAAATATTTATATAAAAGATTGTCATATCATTAAAGCTGGATTAGATTGTAAAAAGTCTTTTTGAAAATAAACTATTTTAAACTATTTTATTTTCGTTTAAAAAATGTTTTAAAAGATTTTTACTAGAATATGATAAAAGTTTGATAATAGTATTAAATTAAAAATATATCTAAAGACCTAAAGACATACCATATTTCTAGTTAAATGTTTTTTCTTATAATGTAATTTAATAATAAGCAAATAAAGACAAAATAATCATTATATTAGCCTTTGTCAATACTATAACCTTTAGATATAACTCATAAATGCATAAGAGGAGAGATGGTGCAATAAATACTTATACAAAACCAAAAGTATTTTGTTAAATAAGTTAATATTCACAAAATGCTTTTAAATCTGATAGGAGATTTTCCATAATTGGAATTTTGAATGTGTTTGTATAATAAGTTTATATATAAAAATTAAACTTTATTTTTGTGTAAGAAATTGGAAAGCCACAATGAAAAAAGTCATTTTTATGAAGTAAAGTAGGATAAATTAAACAAATATTTTAAAGACATGGAATGAAGATTATGCTATTGAATATTTATCTAATTAAAAATTCAAATCATTGACGAACACTACTAAATATTCATTTTCTATGTACATTTGAATAAGATTAACACGACTTCTATAAACATGTCAAAATATCTAACAGATATTTGTTTTTGTAAAAAAAATAGAACCGACTCCAAAAAGCAACTATTATACAAACAACTAAAAACAAATTGAAACTATAAATTGTGCCTAAAAGTGTGAAATTAATTCCTTACCAAACAACATAAACTCTTCAATCAATCATAACTTTTGAAGTTGGCGCAAAATTGAAGAAAAATTCAATATAAAAATCAAATTCTATTCAAAATATACATCTCCCTTTTGGCAACTGCAAAACACAGCCGAAAAATATTTTGATTCAAATAAATAATTATGATTTCGTAAGCTGCAAAAGTCTGGCACTTGTCGTCCTAGGAGAAGTAAGAAAAAAAAAAGATTGCCAAATTACCTGTCGAATATATTTAATTCCTTTGAAAAGTCATGTTTATTTTAGTAAGGTATATTAAGAGAGCAAATAAGAATATCAAACAATATTTTGTACAATATATATTACGAAATTACACATCTTGCGTGTATATTATTTTACTATGATTTGATCTCCAGATTTAAAATCACCAAAGACGACAGTTATCAAAGTTATACCAAGTTGCAAATAAAACTAACTTGGTAGACATATAAATATGGAACAGTGAAGGATGTTCACTGTTCTGTATGGATTTTACTAATGGAACAATTGCATACAGTTATTAAGTAGCAATGAAAACTACGAAGATGGATCAGTCGAGACAGCAGCGTTTGTAATTATCGATATTAAAACAAATATGTAAAAAAATAATCAAATTTTATTTCTTTCAGTAAAAATTTATTCATAGCAGAACACGAGGAAATTTTCGACGTCGGTTTCACATATCGCAATCCGCAAGAAAAGTGATACAACTCAAAATATGGTTTTTTCAAGTTTATGTCACTGCAAAATATATGAAGTACCCCAATGTGCACAAAATACGTTACTTTTCCATATCGAAAATTATCCACTCGAGAGGCAGTTGTGTTACCTTTATTCTAGTCAATGCCTTATAATTAAATTGATTTTTCTGAAATTCTTAAATTGTATTCTTAATTTGCGTCCTTTTATTTGCTTCATACGATATGGAAAAAAAAAAAAAAAAACAACCTATTGAATCTAAACACATTAAATTAAAAAGGTTTTTCAAATAAAAAGAATGGATGCGATGCATTCGTAACCAAAAGTTCTTTTAGAGAAGAAGTATCTAATATCCGTAAATATACTACTGGCCATTCAAATTACTACACCAAGAAGGAATAATAATAACGGAATGAAATTTGTTGGACACATACATTATAGTAGGAAAAACAATTTATTAAAATTTCTGGAAATTTGGAGTAATACTGATAAAACAGTACATAAAGCAGCGACCTCTGTGAGCAATAACAGCACATCTGCCTAGGCATTAAATCGAACAGCGATTGGATGATATGTACGGGTAGAGCACTTCATGAAGTTTTAACACTATGCCACAATTCATCGATCGAAGTTACTGGTGAGTGGTGGTGAATGCTTTTCAACGATTAATCAGTCATTTTCATTGGCGCGAGATCAGGAGAACGCACTGACCAGAGCAACAGTGGAACACATTCTGTATTAAAGAAGGTCCGGGCAATAAAAACAACTTGTGGTCGTGCATTATCTTGCTTAAATTTTGCGCTACGGAGACCTCGAATACGGGCCTCCGGAGGAGAGGGACGGGCTTTAACTCATCAGAAATTTAATGGCCGCTGTTCAGAGTGCCAGGAATACGAACATGAAGTAACCGAGAAGTGTATGCAATGGGAGCCCATAACATCATTGCGAATGATGGACAGTATGATGATGTCGAATCTCAGCTGGCAATGTGCATTATTCATAATTCTGTTAATTACGGATAAGGCAATCTTGATGCTGTAAACAGGATTGTGATTTGTCTGAAAAGTGACTTCACGCCATTTCTGAGTCCAGGTTCATCGTTGATCACACATTAATGGCGCCCATATCAGTGATGCAGTTTTGAGGGTAATCAGAATTTTGGTAGCCGCATACTGAGTCACAACCTGGATTGATGGTATGTGGTACCATTGGATACACGTCCCGGTCACCTCTTGTTTTCATTCCTGCCACTCTGAATACCAGCCATTACATTTCTGACGAGTTAAGGCCCAGCGCTCTGCCCTATGTTCAAAGCCTCCGAAGCGCAAAATTTAAGCACAACAATGCACGACCGCAAGTTGTGCATATTGCCTAGACCTTCATTGATGCGAAATGTGTTCGACTGTTGCTCTGGCCAGCGCGTTCTCCTGATCTCGCACCAATGAAAATGACTGTTTAATCGTTGAAAAGCGACTGGCCCTCCACCACTCACCAGTAACTTCGATCGATGAATTGTGGCATAGTGTTAAAACTTTATGAAGTGCTCTACCCGTACATGTCATCCAATCGCTGTTCGATTCAATGCCTAGGCAGATAAGTGCTGTTATTGCTCACAGAGGTCGCTGCTTGATGTACTGTTTTCTCAGTACATATTACTCCAAATTTCCTGAAATTTTAATCAATTGTTTTTCCTACTATAATGTATGTGTCCAACAAATTTCATTCCGTTATTATTATTCCCTCTCGGTGTAGCAATTTTAATATGAAATAAAAACGTTCTCAAGAGGTTTAGCATGAAAAGAATCGATGACTCTCTATTATTCATATAAGGCTACCAAATGAGGCTCTAGCGAAAAACTTACTGCGTGTATCTTTAATGAATTAAAACAGATATCTAAAGTATATAATGATTATCTCGACTGTAATACACATCTGGATTCCGATTGAGTTTTAAAGAGTGTATATGTCACCGGCTGCGCTGGAATGTGAGCAGCGTATAGTTCAAACAAGGATCCAAATATACATTGAAACTGACGGATAAAAGTTTAAACATCGAAATAATAGGTCTTTTTGATTTGTAAGATCGTAAACAGATGCACTTTTATATGTTCTGTTTTTAAGATTCATATTTTTATGGTGTCTTTCTGTACTAAATGGATGATGCTCTACAACTTTGTAATTTAATTTTTTCTCTTACATCATATTGTTTTCGAGATAGGAATGCTAACTCCGTTTTTTTCCCAGGTGGTGCTTTAAACGGTCGTATCGCCACATGCTGTACTTAATTACAACTTTTAGGAGTGCAGCTGCAGCCGTTCTATAGTTAAAAGAGTTAAAGCGAACTTTTGAGAGCACCCTGTAATTTGTTTAGATCTTAATGAAATCATAATGAAAGCTATTTCATGCCAAGATATTTACAACAAAATGAAAAGTATTTAATCGCAACATCTCTTACGATGTTATGAGGTAACCAACAACAACAACAAAAATAGGATTTGTCTTGAGAATCCCCTTATTTGTGAAGTAAGTTAAAAACGATTATGCGTAATCGATGTGTCTGGTTACAATGACTGTACTTTGAACTACATAGCATGCGTGTCACCTGCTACAACGTATTTAATGTAGTTCATGTGTGCACAGTGTAGGAAATTGCGAACAAACAAATGTACGTTTTAAGCATTCTATATTCAACTTTAACGCCTACAAAGTCTCCTTTCGTACTAAATAGGTGATGCTTTACAACTTTGTAATTCACTTTTTCCTCTATCTTGAACAGTTTTCGAAATAGAAACGCTAACTCCGCTGTTTTACAACAGGTGGCGCTATAATCTGTTGAATCTCGTAGCGCATGGCCACTTTACTATACTTACATACCCTTTTTATGATTATAGCTGCATACTTCAGCAGTTAAAGACTCGAGACTGAAATTTTTGGGCACCTTGTATTTTCTTTAGATCAAAGAGATATTACAATGGGACATATTTCAGACCAAGACCTTTACAAGAAAACAAAGGTATCAAAATCGGAGCATCCGTTCAGAAGTTATGAGCTAAAAAAAAAAAAAAAATTACGGTTTGAATTGAGAACCTTCTTCTTTTTGAAGTTGGTTAAAATGTAGGAAAATATTTTGAATAGAGTGAAAGTTTCTTTTGTTTCAAGAAAAAAAAATGCTTTTGAATTCAACATTACCTGATTCCTGTCACCATTGGAGATTTAATAAATTCGTTACCTGCGATCGTCCTCCACGTGTTTATGTCTTAACTAGTGTAAGCGTGAGATTACATACTGGATAACTGAACATAATGTTATCTCTACGGAAAGCCGAAACTTAAAGGATTTAATCTGCTCGACATGATATTCTTGTATGCTGTAAGATTACATTTGAATTACCCTATTTGTTGGTGTGTGATAAGAACAATGCTACCAGCATTTAAATTTTCGTAATGATTTAAAGCAATGTGCTACTACAATTGCATCCGGATATAGAAAAAATTCTGTTGAAGAAAAAAAAAAGTCAATTAAGAAAGAAAAACTATATCTGGATAGAATTTTTGTTCGTGAAATTACCTACACATTTAAAATAATGAACCTAATTAAGAACTTCTCAGCGGTATCAAATCCTGGTATACTTTCATATCATTTGATAAAGAGATACGACGTTTAATTCAACATTTAACCAAATAAAGGATAATACTTTGTTGACCTCTATTATAAATAAGGTTTTCAGAGACTTCAAAGAAATTTAGTTTGGCTAGTTATATAGAAATATCTCGTAATGTTCTAAAATTGTGGGCCATAAAAGTAAAACATGACATAAAATTTGCCTTTCGAATTTAAATAGTGGTTTTAGAAAATGGGAATGTTTTTTTTTCTTATTATTATTTCAGGAAGAAGCACCTAACTGTGTTTTTCTTTTAACTATGCGTATATGTCGGATGAAAAGCTCTTATAAAGGAACTTTGTATACGATTATCAAAAATATGTCGGTGTTGACCACAATCAGGTACCAACTCTATACGAGCAGCTATAGTCAATATGGAAATTAAATTAAAAATGCAGTTTTTGAAAAACAAATTTCTTTTTCTTTCCAAAATCTGGTATTAACAAGTGCAGCGTAATAAACACCAACATGCTGCAATGGTCGACTTGGATTAACATATGTTATGAGTGAATAACTTGCAATTATATCGATAAATTTAACTGGATTTTTTTCAGAATTTTATGCATTTTCTGGGTTTCCTTGAATGATTGGACTCTAAGTAGAATTCAAAATTGTTATCTAATTAAAGATAAAACAAATCTGGGTTTGTATTTAAGATAATACAAAGTATCTGATAATGAATGCAGTCCTTAGTTAATATCGTTTGATGTTTAGGTATTTTTTTGTTTTTCGAAAAGACGGCGTTCATGACTTTAACAGCGCTAAGCATTGATAAATCATTGATTAAGAGAGTAGAAGAAAAGTTTTGATTGTGATTACATTTTCTTTGATTACGACAGTAAATTTCTTTTAACTTAGGTATAGAATGCTGTTGCCATCTATCATGAGTTTACAGGTTCTATAAAAAAAATTAGGCTTTTCCTGATATTATTTAAATCTTAAAAGTGTATATTTATTTATTTAAATCTCCCAAACTTCACTTCATTAATTTTAAATTACCCTTCTTCAAAATAATAATAATAATAATAATAATAATAATAATAATCTTACGTATAAATTTGCCTTTTTCTAGAGATCTCTTACAAATAGATATATATATATATAAAGTTTTTCTTAATAAATAATTTCAGTATTAATAATTTTCCACTATTAATAATTTTCTATGCGCATAAAAATGTATGGGAAAATAACGCTATATTCGTCTCATTACCCTTTGAGATAAAATAATCTACAGTTAAATATTTTTATAAAAAAATATTAATTAAAATCTTTTTATTATTAATATAATAATACTTTATTATAAAACTTACATATTAAAATTTATGATTTGTTTTAATAATTCTTTATAAAAACAGTCATCTGCAAAATAAATATTAGAATTAATTGTTATTCATTAAATATTTCTAAGTATTTTTAAAACTTAAATTTATAAATTACAAATTAAAATGAGCAAAACTGGTTCACAAAATAAATTAAAAGACTTTTATTTATCCGTAATTGTTTATTCCGAATTCACTTTCTCTTTTTAACCAATAAATGAAAAATTAAAAAAGTATTTGAATATTTAAAAAAAAGCAGATTTTATCTAATAAAATTCATAAACAAATTCATTTTATATATACTTTACAAAAAACTAAAGAGATGACGCATTTTTTATTCAAAATATTCCAAATATACTCAAAACATTATATAACGAATGAAAAATATTTTTATACATCATATAAAGAGAATGTATATCTATTCATTATCTTAGTATACATAAATATTAACAAAGAAACTTGAAAGAACTTTCTATTTATATATTTTTTTATTCTGAGAAAGAAGTACGTTACAGATACACTGATTAAACGTTTGAATAAGAAATGAATAAGATACTTGTTATATACATTTCATTTTCTGCTGGTTAACAAAGAATTTTTTTTTTTTTTTCTTTTTTTTTTTCATTGTACGTAAAATTATAATTTTAATATTGTATTTCAGAGCATTTCATATTTTATTTCTATATTCGAATAACTTATTTAAAATTAAAATTACTTTTAAAGATAGTTCTATTATAAAAGTGATTACTGTTATTATTCTTATTTGTCAAAGCAAATGATGTGAAAGAACTCATATGTATATGTACTATATATATGTATATAATGTAAAATGTAAAATATTTTGAAAATAAATGCAACCAGATAACAAAAATGAGATCAGACAGGTAATATTAACTAACCAAAAACATTGAGACCATCGTCAGGGAGACTCTTCAATGCAGGGTTGTAAGAAAGTGTAAGATATTTCAAGAGCTGCTATGAAAAACAATAAGTAACTCAGCTCCCTACATGTTTCCAAGGGAAAAAATCTTTATCCACTGCAACTCGAAATGAAAAGTTGTTTAAATACAATGGAAAAATTAAAAATTACGCAACAATGTATAGAAGAAAAAAAAAAAACCCCTTACAAAATTAATTGCAAAATACACTTACCAAAACCGACAAAATTAAAATAATACAAAACACCAAGACATCTAAAAGAAAAATCATTTACGATATTTTAGCAGTTACGGACAGCAGTGAAAATACAAGAAAGTTCCCTGTTGGTAGCCTTACTTTTTTCTGGATTAATTAATATTATCTGTCTGGATTCATTTCTGTTTCTTGATTCTATTTATTTAAAAAATATTTTACATTTTACATTATATTTAAGCTTACATATCTTCTATTTGCTGCATTTTCTTACGCATTAAGTTTAAATTAGGTTTAATATTGCTTATTTTATTAATTGTTTAACCTTTGATAATTTCCCACTTTAATGTATATATTATATAATTACACACTGGTCATCAAAATCAAAGGAAAAAGAGAAAAAAAGTATGTTCGCAAAGTTCATGTTGCAAACAATGTCCATTTCTGTAATGATTGATGTTAATTATATACAATAGATAGAACATATATTTGAACATCAGCGCATACGTTAGCGCAAGAAATATGCACATCCTTTGATTTACAATGTTGTGCATAATGAACGCATGCTGGAATTCCAGTCTCTTTAAACTTTTAAAGTGAATTTGGTGTCTAAGAGTGATCAATATTCATTAGTTTTAGCTCAAAGGTATTATTTAATTGACGGTAAACAAACAACAACAACAAAAAAAAAAAAAAAAAAGCGAATAATTGATTGAACCGAGGAAGGTCAAACAAAAAAGGAGGTCACCGAAAGTTTGTCTATCCCTCAAAATGTTATATCAAGAGTTTGGAGCCACTTTTTAAGCACTGGATAAATAGCAAGACAGCCTGGAAAATAGCAACCAAGAGCAGCATCCAATCTGAAGACCATCTTTGATCATTTTCGGCTCAAAGAAACCACGAAGCAACTACAAGAGATTTGGTTTTAGAACACAAGGCTGCCATAGGTACTCGAATTAGCCATTCTACTGCTGCACGAGGGTTAATCAATGT
Source organism: Salticus scenicus (assembly GCA_963930645.1). NCBI lineage: Eukaryota > Metazoa > Arthropoda > Arachnida > Araneae > Salticidae > Salticus > Salticus scenicus. The sequence continues at coordinate 125,298,338 of OZ005652.1, read as the reverse complement.
TGAATTATATGCGAGAAAACCAATGGTTTATATCCCACTCGCTCCAGCTTCCAGGGACTCTTTAAACTAGTGTCGTCGAAATATTCAATTAAGCCAAGGAGACAGGGTCCGATAATTGTTTACTGACGAGTCAAGATACAGTCTGAACACCGATTTTAGACGTGTTTTAGTCTGCAGAGAGGTGATACACGTAAATTACCTGCGTCACTACTTACCTTACGTTATTATATCTGCACACACTTAAATTACCTTTCCTTGAAATATTCCGTTTCCACGACCACATTTTTATGGTTTGATGATGTTGAATCCTGACAAATGGCAGAAACGGGACCTTTTGAAAATTGGAATGCGTAAAGCACAATTCACGAGTTACCTTACGTACGGTCCAACCTTGTTAAGCCATCGTGGATCAGTAAAGCGTATAGTTCGATTTCCTGAAGCAGCTTGAAGGTCTAAAATCACGTACTCACGTCGTGATATCTTCGAGACGACAATGACAGAAGAAGGTCATAGAATGCAATTATTGCTCTCGATAGTATTTCATTAGGCTGTCTATAAACTGATCCAGTGCTTTAAAAGCGGCTTCAAAATCTTGATATGACAATTTGAGAGACATTTAAAACTTGAGCGACTTCCATTTGTGTTTGACACCTCCTTCGATTCTATGAGTTATTTGACCTAGTTTTTGACCTTCAGTTAATTGACGGATTTGAGCCATAACTAATGAATACTAATCACTCTCAGAATGTTGTCTCAAATTTCTCTTAAAAAAAAAAAAAAAAAAAAAAAAAAAAAAACACGTATCTATATTATTTTAAATATGTAGAAAAAATAATTGTAACTATTTAAAAAATAGTATAGTAATATTTTAACGAAAGAAGAATTTCTCTTCAGAATATGCACAGAACAACTACAGACATATATGACTTAACCCGTTGCAGAACAGTTTGTCAGCATGATAAAATAAAACGATAATTTAATACTTTCTTTTATATTAAAAAAATAAGTAAATGAAAATACTAGATTTATAAAAATTTTTAGACTTTTGTTTTTAACTGTTTTACATGTTATAAAATTCCTTAAAGAATTATATCAGAATGGTGTTCGTCTATGAGTTTGAAAAGAATTTTGTGGCACCTCAAGATAAAAAACAAATGCACAAAATTACTTAAAAGATTACATTTACTCGTAGTTACACCTTAACATAGAGTGGCGTGAGTTGGCAATTAATTGACAGTCATAATGTGTTGGTCGTTCGTAATACGGAACAATGCTGGTATATTTCAAAATTTCACACTTACAGGTATTTTCCTTCTGATCTTCAAAACTATATTTTTCCGCAAAACAAAATATGTGAAAGTTTTCAAAATACTATTCCGAATCAATTGTGAGTTTTTTGGCTCATAGCTTGCGTAATTCTGATGTAATTTTCCTTGTAGACAGGAAAATCTTATCTCAACTACTACGACTTATAAGTGCAACAATTGCTTTATGAGAGACAGTTATTATATATTATCTTTTCGGTTGACTAATTTGTTTTGGCTGTATATCGCCCGAAATATTTCAATTTTTTTTAATACATTTTAGAAAGTACATATTTAAAAAAAATTTTGGGAGAAGCTATGTTGAATAAATTTTTGAGCATATTTACCCTTTAGTATCTCTCATTAAAATTAATTTGATAAACGTTTTGTGGTAGACACAACAAACTTGTTTTCTTCATTTTACTGTTTATTCTAATAACTTAATTTTACAAATTTGTATGCATTATGACAAACAAAAACTTATTTAGCTATATTTTTTTTGACTAAATACAGATGTTAATTTAAAAAAAAAAAAAAAAAAAAAAAAAAAAAAAAAAAAATCTCTCAAGTAGAGATTTTATAATAAATAGTTTAACCTTATTCTCTTCATATAAAAATCTACGTGTGAGAAGTTGTAACGTGAGTAATTTCCAAAATTATGATTTCTACCTAATTATTTGTCACAATTGCTTAAATTAATGACCATTTTTGAAGATTTATTAAAAGAGAGTATTATATAAAAAGAAAAATATATATATAAATCTTGTTTTTAGCTCTTTTACAGATTTAAAGAAGTCATAAATTCACTTTGGCTGTTTTTTGAATGATGATTCTGTGTCTATCTATATATGTGATAATGCGTTTTATGAGAGCTCTAACTCGACAACTAATGAGCAAAATTTCATAAATAAGTATATTTAGTGGTACTTTGGCATATACTGGTGTGTATCAAAATTGTGCATATCGATCGTGTAACAGGAGGAGCCAGGGTTTAATTTGCATGGGGGCGCACAGGAACGCAGACACATATAATAACAGGAGACTTGGCGTTGGAATATTAAAATCCGAATAAACTACAACGTCAGAAACGCCAAAGAAAAATATTGAAAATGCATACAGCTGTTTCGGTAGCATTAAGCGTACCGTCTTCAGTGCAAAAATGATTAGTCTTCAGTGCAAAAGGTCCTTTTTGCACAAAAGACGGTACGCTTAAGGCTAGCGAAACAGCTGTATGCATTTCCAGTATTTTATTTGGCGTTTCTGACGTAGTAGTTTATTCGGGTTTTAACGCAGGTACATACTTTTTTTTTTTTTTTCTTGTGAATTTTTGCATGTTAGATGAAACGCGTGGAAACTCATTAATAATGGATACCGGAATGCCCCAGTGCATCATTTCTAAACAATCAAAGTTCCAAACTGTTTATTCTCTTTTTAATTTTAGTTTTCTTTTCTTATAAAGACATTTTCATTTGCAATGTATTTGGGACGCAAACTTTTTCTTCTACCGTGATTTTACCAGCAAGAGAGTAGTAGTTTTTCTCTCTCCCTTTTCACACAGCGCGCAGCGGCTAGAAATTGTTGGGCTTAAACGTAAATGAATAGAGTTTAGAATTTTTTCTTTTACTGAGCATCAAATTGAAACCAAAATTTAGCAAAAATATCAAAAGCAGAAAAGTAAAATTTGTTTCTAAAAAAGATAATCTATTTAACTGGATTATCAAAAGTAAAATGAGAAAATGGCTCGCTGACTTTTTGTAAAATTTGATTTATGCTTGAAAAACTAACTTGGAATAAAATGTCTCAAATTTCGTTGACAGACTTGAAAATGACCTATTCATACGAACCTAAGTTCTGAAGATTTCTCAATTTTCTGTTACTTTCCACCTTTTCGTTCCCACGCTGTTTATTAGAAATTAAACCCTGGGCGGAGCTACTATATACACTTTTCATAAATTACGGGAAAGTTATATTTCAACATCTATAGTGTAGAATTATTCAACCTTTTGAAAAATTAAGCTGATTAAATTTAGGTGGATATTGGCCGACAATTGGTGTTTTATGTTGCATTATTCTCCGTTTACGTTAACGCAATATGAAAATCTATAGATGATAAATGCACTAAGCATAATATATGAAAGAATCATTCTGGAAAATAATGGTGAATTGCATTGGGTGATTATAAGCTGCTATAGCAAACTCAGTGATGCCGTATCGCTATATCTCGGCATCTTTGATTAAAATTGCACGAAACTGCTGCATACGAAAAATCTTAATTTTTGGAATCTATATTGATTACATTTTCATGCATGTTAATCTGTAGATTCCGCTGTTATGTAGGAAAAAAATATAAAAACCTTCTAATAAGATCACAATATATTATTTGTTTAATGCAAAAGTTGGTGCGAGAATTCTACTTTTAGGTTATTATACTGCACGAATTACAAATGAAAAGATTACTAACAGACTAAATACAGGTTCTTCGAATGTTTTACACAATTTAAAGAACTTGAATACACTTTGAAACTTGATTTCTTTTCAGTTCCACTAGATATAAGTTCGTTCGATGCAACTCGGTTTTTGCATCGTATTCACATCATACTTTTTTTTTTTTTTTTTTAAAGTTATGAGAAACCCATATTTCATCTTCAGTTATGACTTGATTAAGAAAAAGTTCGTTTTGTTGACTAGAAAGAAGGGACATGATTGAAGGGACGTGTTGAATAAAATTATATTTAAAAATTAAACATAATAAAAGAAAGTTAAAGGTTTGCTGCGTTCTGTTAAAGCATGTGGACATTTTTTATCGGTTTTCTACGTGTATCTGATATCTTTAAATGATGAATTACAATAAAATTATCAATATTTAGTCTCGAAGTAAACTGTATATTGGTAATCCATGAATTATGATGCTTTTAATCACTGATAAATTCCTCTTTGAAATTAGGAATATATAACGGTGATTCAGGAATTGCAATGACTAACAGTCCACGTGGTTTCTACTGTGCTTTAATTTAATTAGTTATTTAATTTAATTAATTTATTGTGCTTTACTGGTGATACATACACTGCAAAAAGAAAAAAATATAAATCTCGGTATTTGAACGTATAATTTTAAGGGAAATGACCGTTTTGCAACCTAAACAGTCATAATCCGTAAATTGATGTTCTGAATGTATAATTTAAGAATTGACCATATAATTTTACGGGAAATGACCGTTTTGCTAGCTAAACGGTGGTAGCCCGTAAATGGATGTTTTGAAAGTATAATATTTGAATTTTTACGAGAAAAAGCCGTTAATCTATGCAAATTGCTCTTATCTCCAACAAAACCATTTTCTTACGGGCAAATCCCTTTAAATGCTATCATTTCAGTAACACCATAAGAGAACGGTTCCATTTTCAAACGGAAACTGTGATTGTTATTTATTGTGTTTGAATGAGTTTAATAATGCACGCATGACGCATAGAAACATCCACTGGTTTTAATAAGCTATCTTTTTCTTAATTTACTTCAAAGAAGTTTTGTCTGACTGAAACTGTATAATTGATATTGACGGAATTGATTTTATTTGTGTATTGGCACGAAAATATTAAAAAATTAAAACTAAAATGGTTTCTTGATTTGAAACCAGATTTGTAAAACACGAACTACAACCTAATAGTTATTTTATCCACTAAACGCATTTTTTTTTTTTAACATACAGCATTCTAACTGCTCTTAACCCTTTATTTAAGCCTTAGAAAACGGAAAATTTTAAGGTTGTTTCTACAACGCAATTTTTACAATATGCTAAAATAAAGTTTATTTAAATATGAGATGAATATGTAATTAGCCATTTGAAAAACGAAAGCCACATATATATAAGGCTTTCGTTTTTCCAATATGAGAATTGACTGAATTCTTAATTTTGCCAAAAATAACAAATTTAGATTTTAAAATAGTCTTAAAAGAAAGTAAGTTTTATGCATAATTTGAACGTTAACAATATTCAGTATTAAAAGTATTCGAGAAACTCAGACTTTAACTTTTAATTTTACAGATAATACTAATTATTTTACAGTTTGCTTGTATATTTCATCAGAATGTAAAATTACTGGCAATCTTTATTCATTGTTTAAAGGTTTTTTTACGGGCTTTGTCTGGACTCTCTGCTGCCGGGCTTAGCCAGTAATTTTACTGCAGCATTTTTAACAGTATAGTTCAAATAAAAAAATAAGTTAAATGACTATTTCTATTAAAAAAAAAACAGCAGTTATGTTTAATATTATTTCGATTATACCTCGATTGAAATGGGAATTAAATTAAACTAGAAAATAAATAAAACATCATATAAAATGTTTCAGTGTAAACGACAAATTCGTAAAAAAATAAACAGATATGTTTTCATAAAAAAGAGGAGAAGAAGTTCTATTTGAGATAATTTACGAATTACATATATAGCAAACTATTTATTACTATTTGTTAACTCTTCCAACTACTAGTTTTTTTTTATGTCTTTATTTTACTTTATTTTGTATAAATTAATATGATATTGAACATCTTAATTTTAAAGAAATGTATTACGTTCTTTTGAATTATAATTTACATGCATTATTTGTTATAATATCCATTCAAACAACCATGTTGTTAATTTTTAATAAATATATAGTATTTGTTGGTTAAATATGTCATTTAACTCTGTTTTGTTTTTAATATGTTAATTTCATAAAAGTTGGATAACATACATTATTCGAAAACATTTACGTAATATAATTTACATTAAAAAAAAATTTATTAAATCCTTTTTCAAATTCTGTGCACTACGATTTATGAACAGTTACTCTCAAGAGAGTCTGAGAGAACACAATATTTTATTTAAGTTCAGGGAATTTAATCATAGGTTATAAGAATATTTCGAATGATTTCCTCAGCGTATATTCTTATAATCATTCGTCTGAATTACGTAAAATAATCACAAACTTTTCTAAGTTAAGCGCAATCCGAATAATATTAAAAACAAGAACGAAAAATCATGCGGTACGCATTGATTATTAACATTCACAAATGTACATAGATGTTGTATCGTAGAATTTTCAATGCTCTTTGCACACGTAATCACACAATGGGCAGATGGTAATTCTGAAAGGCATACAGATAGACTAATTGAATTCCTAATCATTCTTAAACGTTGTTAAAAATACTTAACAGAAAAGAAAACGTAGCCCTTTTATTCTAATTGCAGCTCTTAACCGATCTGAATATTTTAGTGTAGCTCTGCAAATCTGAAGGTTAACAAAATCATAGTCTATATATATATATATATATATATATATATATATATAAAATACATTTTAGCATATTAACAATAAATGCCAATTTCTTTATTATTTTTACAACAGAAAATTCTTTAAAAGCAATTAATAAAAATGCCTGTCCTAAAATGCAACGCATTGGCATTTTTGGCGGGTTTCCCCTGTACACAAACCATTTAAACATGATATATAAATGCCATTTAAAATTGAGATAATTTTATAATAAATTTGAATAAAATACATAATTAAAAAAAAAAATCTGAAGATATTTACGGGCACTGAGGGAGGGCAGACGGACAGATATACAGATGAACAGTCGGACAACCGTTTAATTTAACCGTTAAACCGTTTAATGTAAACAAAAATGCAATTCCAGAAAATTTCCAATGAAAGCCCTCAATTTAACTGAAGATTTTTGTGTGGTCCTGTAAGTCGATTGCGAATCATACTACATTCTGTAAGAAATCATTCTTTTGTGCATATTAATAACATATTTCAATTTTATTAAGATTTGTTCAAAGCAAAGTTATTATTATTATTTTTTTTTAATAGAAATACCTTTCACAGAACGAATGCTTAGGAATACTTTCTTGTGTCCCTGTACACAAACAAGTGGTGGTATTTACTCCATTTTCTATAGCATATATCCGATAGTGAACTTGATTAATATATTCTAATATCATTGAAATTTGTGTTAAATAAAGGAATTAAAACATAGTTCATAAAAATACCTCTCATAGAACGAATGCTTTGGAATACTTTTGGATGTCCCTGTGCACAAGCGAGTAGAGGTACGCACACCATTTTCAATAGGGAACATCCAATAGTGAACCTGAATATCATATACCAATTTCATGAAATTCCATTGATATTTACGGGAGTTAGAGCGTGGGCAGACAAAGAGGCAGACGAATCGAAGTCAATAAAACTTTTCAACCTTACTGGAAAGTGTTAAAAAATAGGAAGGTAATAGACTAGCTGTTGGAAAAGAAAAATCGGTGGAATTGTATTTAGTTTTATTGTAATAGCATTTTAATAGTTAGAATTTAATTTTAAATTATATATATATATATATATATATATATATATATATATATAGGGTGGCTATGATTGAACTTGATCTTCTAAGCACTCTCTGTAGGTGTAACTAAAATTTGGATTGAGTTTAAAATTTATATATGGACAATTTATATATGGATGCACTCACTGGTTCTGTAAAATAAATAAATAAAAAAAAAAAATAAAAAAAAATTTCACTGGGGAGGCCATACATCATAATACAAACAAGTTACAAATTTCAATGCAAACACTTTTATTTATTATTACAGCTATTTTTATATTTTTTGGAGAATTTTTAGCGGTGTAAAGCATATTCTTCACAAAAGAAAGGAGCAAAATCTGCATTTGGGATAATTTACGAATTTCATATTCAACAATTTATTTATTACTATTTGTTAACTGTTTCAAATACTAGTTTATTTATTTATTTATTTTATTTATTATAAATTACCTTCCGACGAAAAAATACAACATTCGATTTTCAGTGCTACCATTTTTCACACAGGCGAGTACAGTTACGCGTTCACTGTTCCAGAAACATTTCCTTTCCGATTCCTCCCACTCTGCATCTTCTCTAAAATAAGTAAATCTGTCAAAAACACAGCCATTCTCATTTAATTTAACACCAAAGTCGTGAGACTAGTTTCACTTGTAGCAGAGTAACACAAAGGATCGTACTTTAGCAAGATGTATACATACGCCCGGTGCAGTTAATGTGTCGGCATAGCGAGACTAATATGTACACGCTAGGCAGTTAAGGAGTTAATATGATACTGAACGTCTTAATTTTAAAGAAATGTATTAAGTTCTTTTTTAATTATAATTTGTATACAATATTTGTTATAATATCCATTCAAATAGCCATGTTATTAATTTTTAATAATTGGAAAGTATTTGCTGGGTAAATGACATTTAACTCTGTTTTTATTTTTAATATTTTAATTTAATAAAAGTTAGATAATATTCATTATTCGAAAACTTTGACATAAATGAATTTACATTTGAAATTTTTTTATTAAATACGTTTTTTAATTCTTTGCACTACGAGTGACGAATAGTTATTCTCAAGAAAGTCTAAGAGAACATAATATTTTAATTCAGTTCAGGTCATTTAATAATAGACCATAAAAGTATTTCGAGTGATTTCCTAAGTGTGACTTCTTATAATCATTTGTCTCAAGTACGTAGGGGAGACTGGGGTACAATAGACCAACTTTGGAAATTGTAAGTGTTTACTCACAAAGTAATGATTTCTTGGTATTGAAAATATGTGTGCATATTACCTATATATTGAGTGTTATGTTGCACTCAGTCAAAAGAAATAATTATCTTACTTTTTTAATATAAATGTTTAATAGCAACTGACAGTATGGGCCATTGTACACCGACCCTGGGGTACAATGATCCATGACAGGAGGTACTAGGGACAATATGTCAAATTTGAAAAATATACAAATGTAGTGTCTTATTTAATGGTATAAAATGTGGAATATATTATATTTGTTTATTTATGTCCGATTCATACAAATGATGCAAATTAATGAACATTAAAATTAGAAAATGATATACCAGACGATTTTTGTGTCACTGAAAGTCTGCTGATTTCATGTGAAGTTATAGGGTCTGGAAGACTGATCATTACAATTGCTTGAAAATTTACAAGAGATTTATCAACATTCCCAGGAAAAAATGCAAAGATATTGATTAGGTTTTCGTTGCATGAATCTCACAAAAACAGATTCTTTATCTTTTATTTCAGTGACTAAAGCAACAAAATGCAAAACCGTCTTTTTCGTCAAATTTATTTCTATCATTATTTTTTAATTGCATTATTTAATAGCTGTATGATATTTGTAAAAATATAAGAATACAAAAATAACTGAATGTTTATTAAAAATAAATAAGAAGAAACCTCAGTGTAGATTGCTTTTTTATTCATCTTTGAGGACATAATAGATCTAATTATGGTTAACTATGGAATTTTTAAATATAATTTATAGCTAAAACTTCGAATGTAGATTTCGTAAATCAGTTTATTATGACAGAGAACTGGGGTAAATGGTCCATGGTTCATTGTATCCCGGTTCTTAGAGGTCCATAATATCCCGTGTGGGCTTCTGACAGCAAATGTAAAAAAAAAAAAAAGAAAAAATCATTTTGAAAATTATTTTAGTCAGATTAAATATACCTTACCTCTCTTTTATACTATATAATACCTTTCAGAACCCAATTCGTGAGTGATTAAAAGAAAAAATCTTTAGCAGAGAATATTTACTTTTGGCTACTCTAAACCAACTTTCTAGAATAAAATGGCTAAATTGTCAGGTAGGCATGGAGTTGCTGGCTAAGTTTCATCACTGTAGTGCTATCTATGTACCAAAATACGAACCATAAAAACGAATAAATAAATACAATTTTACGGAGTGGTCCATTGTACCCCAGTCTCCCCTAAATCAATCATAAACATTTCTAAGTTAAGCGCATTTCGAATAATAGTAATAATAAAAATAAAAAAAGAAAGATTAATGACCAGCTGTTCGAAAAGAAAAACCAATGCAATTGCTTTTAGCTTTACTTTAATGACATTTTAATTGTTAGAATTTAATTTTAAATGAAATTTTCATAATCTCTTATGTTGGAGGCAGAATATGACAAAAAAGCTATATACGTATATATACAAGGTGGTCATGTTTGAACTTGGCATCTGTAGGTGTAACTAAATTTTGGATTGAATCCAAAATTTATGTATGGACAATTTATATATGGATGCACTCAAAGATTCTGTAAAATAGATAAATAAATAAATTAAATCAAAAATAAATCCACTAGGGAGGCTATAATACAATCAAATTACGAATTTCATTACAAACACCTTTATTTAATATTAGACAATTTTATATTTTTACAGACAGTTTAGTGGTGAAAAACACATTGTTCAATGTGGGCATGATCATTCAGTTGTAAAATCTATAGCGTATGAACAGTGTGTTCAACAGCTCACTGCAGCTGATGGTCAATAATCTGCCGCGCATGCAAGCGTTACGCGGTACTTCATGTCAGCCAAAGTTACAACATTTCGATGATAAACCAAACTTTTTTAATGTATCCCCCCCCCTCCCCCCGACAAAAAAAAAAAAAAAAAAAAAAAAAAAACGAATATCAAAAGAACGAATATTAAAAGAACGGTCCGGACAAAGAATATAAAATGAACGGCTTATCACTCTGTCTTCTATAAAAATTTACTTAAAAATCTTTGAAAAATGTAATAAGACAGCAGTTATTTGTGTATATTTTTTCAAGCATTTTTGCTTTAATAATTCCTATGCGGAAATTTTTTAAATTTCCTTTTTTTTTTTTTTTTTTTTTCAGAATATTTGAGCGCATCTTTTGAACTGGCTATATAAAATGTTTTGACTTAATCCGCATTTTAGTCACAGCTATACAAAGCGTGAACACATGTATGTATATGCATATGTTTATATATATATACGGGGTGTCCCATAAGTCTGTTGACATTTTAAAAAATCATAAAAGTTGAAGGAATTGATAGAACTGAACGTGGTTAGTGAAAAAGGTATTCTCGTGAAGGGGAATTTTTTTTAATAATAATAATAATAATAATAAAAAGAAAATAGTAGTTAAAATTTTCGTTCACAAAGCAAGCTGGATACCCAGAAAGAATTGTAAACAAAATCATTAAAAATAAAATACAACACATTGACAACATACCTAGTTTTCAGCCCCCCCCCCCTTAAAATTCACGACCTCCATACCATACGATCGCGGTGCCTCAAACAAAATTAAACGCGCAGCCAATAAATGCAAAGTTAATATCCCTATAAAGCTTAATAAAAATATATTTCAACTTAACAGAAACGAAAAAGATCCTATCCCCCCCCCCCTTGAAACTTCAGGAGTCTATAAAATACCTTACACTGATCAAAATAAACAAACCGGCTCATATATCGGAGTAACAAAGAGAAAAATCAAAACAAGAATAAAGGAACATGTAAGAGATATTAAAACCGGAAACCAAAATACAGCGTTAGCCAAGACTTTCTACCGGGAAAATATAGATATAAATTTCGAAAAAACCACTAAAATAGCTAATTATGAAGAATACAACTACGCCATGTTTCGCGAGTCGATCGAAATAACCACCAATGAAAACACTTGTAATGACAGCAGCGCAGTAGCTCCAGATAGAAGGTGGCGCCATATTTTGAAAAGGCAGAAACCAGCAGAACAACCCAAATCACTCACAGAGAAGCCATCTGATGAGAATCGGGATCCCGATCGAAAGATTTAACGGCAAACAACGATGTAGTAAAGGTTTTTTTAATTTATTTAATGTAGTACATTCACTTCGTTAATTTAATTAATATAGTTTAATGTAGTTTAAAATTTTCGTGTTTAGAGGGCGGTGTATGTCAGCAAATCACACATTTCTATAAAACATTATATTTATTTGCATGCAAATGTTTACAAGCATGTAAAACTATCTTTATATGTCCGCTATAACCACAAATTACAGTTTGGAAATTAGTTACAACACCGCAAATGGACGCTTCAAACGGTGATTATTAACTGAGGGACAACATATTCAGCAATAATGCTTTATTAAAAAAGTTAACATCGCAATTATAACTACATGACTGCGAAAGTGGAAGGCAAAATAAGAAATAAGATGTATTAATCATAAAACTGTGTGTTATATAGACCTCTGATTTGATTATTTCTTGTTATACATCAGCGCAATTCCCTCTATCGACGAAAAATTTAACTATTTGTTTTGTTTGCCGAAATAATTCCCTACCACGAGAATATCTTTTTCGCAAACCGCATTCAATTCTACCAATTCTTACAAGTTTTATGAATTTTTAAAATGTCTATAGGCTTATGCAGCATCAGGTATATATATAAATATAGGGTAGACTGGTATAGGAGTACGCATTTAAGGTACAAACAGTTCTAAAATAAAAAATATATTTCTAGATAATCAACTTAATTTTTATTTTATTCTTAATTAATACAGCTTACATAAAATAACATAAAGCATAGCAAAAATGTGTCACATCTTTGTAAAAATAAAAAAATAACAAAAGTTAGAATTCCGTACTTTTATAAGTGCTGTTGGATAAGAGTGTGCATGTGCGTTTATAAGAGTACGCAGGAAAAATGATCTGAAAATTCGTGCCTACATTACTTGCAGTGATCACAAATAAAGTTTACTTTACTTTCATAGCTTGTTCCAGTGCTGCCAGATTGAGGGAAATTTATATTCAATACCCATCACTAAATGTTAATTGTACGGTTTGTCTAACCGCTTCGAAGATATTTTACCCAAAAGTCTCTAAGCAATTAGACAGACGTTACACTTAAAATTTAGTGGTGGCTATTAAATAAAAATTTCCCTCAATCTGAAAGCTCTGGCTCGTACATGCTTCATGCCACCTCTCCTCGCATTTGGAACATCGTATCCAGTTTTCATCTTGGGTGTCTAAGTATACTTAACCACATTGTGGATATTTCCATACTTCCTTTTTGGGGTTCTTCTTTGGAACTTGAAACCGTTTTTTGGTCCCTTTAGTAGTTGGTTTTGGAATTCTTTTTTGTTTTTTCTATGGTACCTGTTTAGAGGTAGAATCCTTTTCGAGCGCCAATTTGTATGGAGACCCATTCAAAATGTCTGATTTTGTTCTTTTGCGACTAAATCTTGAGAGTACTTCACCTTGTAAACGTGAGGCTATATCTGCAAACGGTACGTGAGTATATTTAATTCCTTTATTTTTAATACAGGCAGGTAGTGTATGCGCTCATTCTTTAAAAATATTTTGACTGTCTTTAAATGACGTGTTCTCACCCAGGAATTTGCTTGATATTTCATTTGTTGTGCATAAGGACAGTGATGAATTGCCCGGTACATTATTGTTTCTAGTTAGAGCAGCAATTTCCTTTAATCGTTTTACGCCCTTTATCGTTTTACTCTCCTCCTGTTTGGACTTCTTATTCCCCCCCTAAGTTTCCAGCCTGGAGTTGCTATACCGCCTGATTAGCCTGATTAGTCAGTTATACTCGCCAATGACATCAGCCACGGCAAATGTAGCGTTTTTCTTACAATCAAAGTTTTTAACTGGGTCATGAAATGGATAGAAAATTTGTTCATGTCGAGTTTCAAGCAAAGGCCTTTCTGACACTGATCTGGGTATGAAATCGTCTTCTCCAAAAATGTTTGGTTTTCATGGTTGCATTCCTGATACCACGAAATTCTGGATGTCATTTGCGGGAGTCTTTTTTGAGATAAGCTGGAGTCAAAATTTCAGAAATTTGGTAAATTGCTATCACTCGACCTGGATGATTACGCATCTATTTTTCACATTCCGCTGCATAAAAAAAATTGAGGCTGTCATGGATGCAGCGATCGAATGGCAGAGTTTTTTGGCTTCTGTGAAATGTTATTGTAAGAGCATATTTGCTGTTAGTCTGGAGGAAATTAACTTTCTCTAAGGTGCAGTATAACGTGTGGTTATCTAACAACAATAGTACTGGATTGTCTTTGTTATAGGCCTTGCGTGATCTTTAAAATGAGATAATCAGTCCACAAACAAAGCGCTGTTGATGTAACTCGAGTCTGACACCATTCCTATAGAAGAAACGGAGCCCCGTTCAAGAGTTCGGCCTTCACATTTTTGCGAGCAAATATGAATACTAGTGGAATAAAATTTCCAGAAGAATTGATCTCATTTATGAGTGTTACGTTGATACTACATTCAGCATTGGAAATCTTACTGACTCAAAGCTTCTCCTTTGTTGAAATCAACTTTGGTGTTTTGTTTGGCACCGTAGAGGTCCCAATTTAGTCCATAATGTAAATTTCGTGAGAAGGAAACTTTTAGGTATCTAGCAACTTCACCAGATTTTCAAAGTAGCGATCGCATTGAAGCTTATTAAAGCCTATCGCTCAAGCAAGACTTGTTGAGGTTGTCTTATGCAACGACAATTCTGGATGCCTTTTCATAACTATCCGAAGCCACTCCATACCAACCATTTTCTTTTTTTTATTAAAGCGATGTTGTAAGCTGTTAATCTTTGCAAAACTAAAAGCATCTTCTTGTATTTTTTAGTGATTGGTCTGTACAACATGCTATATACTTTTCTGATGTACTTTCACAGTTCTATTTCCGTTTCCGGAAAAAAGGTTTTGGAGTATCTGACCAAACATTTTGCTGGAGATTACCTTTTTAATCTATTTTGTAAAATTACTTCATGAAATCGTAATGATTTAGCTGACGCTTTCTTATTTTCGCCTGCCTCGATGAGTGTTTTTGCAACCAACCATTTTTTCTGCAGTACAAAGACTTCATTGAATATTTCTTTGTCGCTTAGACATCCTGTTTAAAAAAAAAAAAAGATTGCTGTGCATGTAAAACTATTGTAAAAAATTGCATGTAAGAATATGCGCGTACTCTTGCACATATTCACAATTATCTAATCAAACGAAGTGGAACGCCGTCTATTGGTATCAGCATGAATCGATCTCGCTGTCACGCTTGGGTCTTGCAGATCGAACAGCAAAATCTTTTTTTTTTTTTTTTTTTTTTTTTTTTTTTTAATATATGTAGTCTTATCACAGTAGTACTTCCAAAATTTTATAAATACTTAAGAAAAGAGGTAAAAATATTTAAACTTACGTAATTTCTGTGTTTTTGTAGGTTTATATATACATTTGTTTTTTGGCGCAGCACAACCTACCACTAGCTTTCACTTTAAAACAACACTGCAGTTAGACGTGTATCACAATCAATATGATGACTGTTGGAATTCCTCACTCGTATCGTAGGCGGACTCTTAGACTAGATTACCCTATAAGTGTGTGTGTGCGTGTGTGTATTTTCTATTTTAAAAATAAATTATATTTAATGTCTCTTATCTCTTTTTTAACTCTTCAATATTTATGAAATATTCTTATTTATTCATAAATTTAATTAATATAAAAATCAAGATTAATGAAATTTTATTAAGATAATATGAACTATATTAATAAAATACTGGATCATTTTAATAAATCATATCTAATAAGAGCAGGGATTTATAAATAATTACCAAAACAATTTTTAAAAATGTAAGCAGTTTACTGATTTATTATTCAAAAATTCCGCATTCTATGCATCGTTTCAGGTAAAGATTTAGTTTATTATCTTTGATGTTTATGCAGTAAAAGCACAAAACCACAAAGTTAATTTAATGAGATATAGCAATTAATTAGGCAAATTACTTTAGTAAATATTTACATTTTGCTCAAAGAAAAATGAATTTATAGATAATTAGTGCAAATCTGAAAATTAATGGTTTGTTTATGGTATATTATAAATAATAAGTATCAAATTTGCATTTCCAAGGAAGCATTTATAATATTAATTATTATATAAATAATTCATTAAGTTATATCTTTCAGAATTTTAGAGAAACTACAGGTGATGAAACTACACATTTTTTTAAAATTGAATTTCTGCCGATTGATATTTGAACCATTATTAAAAAAGAAGTTCTAAAGATATGTAGTTAACCTATGGTTCTTTAAATAAAAAGGGATAGTGAAATGATTAAAGATTATTTGAATTTTTACATGCTAGACATTTCGTAAATAAAAAATCGAGGCAATAAATTATTTCCAAAATTGCCAAAAATTTCGCTTGCTGGGGATTTACTGCCAGTATTTGGAAAATTATTATATATATATATATATATATATATATATATATATTTAAATTGTTGTGTAGAATTTTAGAGTATTTTTAATGTTGTTGTTGTTGTTGTTGTTTGCAATCAAGTGAAAGCTAGATGGAGCCAAAAGCATTGAAAATGAGGCCCACCAGGGCTGGAGCCCGGAGGCTATAAAGGATGTCCTGTGGTGGCTCCCCAAGCTGAAAGAGAGAGTAAATAATGGCATGGCAATCAAAAATATGGTCTGGTGTTGAGTTTGAGTTGTCATCAGGACATATTTTCATTCCTCTAAAATGTCCTGTATCTAGTCTTACAATAATAGATGACAGGTTTCTGGAGCAATTAAGATCTGGGATAGAAGGCTTTTTAAAAGGCTGATCAAAAATTCTACGTTTTGCAACCGAAGTCGCATCTTCGGAAGTGACGATAAGAGATTGATCCAAGTAACGAGCTTTCTTAGCAAGGATATCAGCGCACTCATTTCCCTCAATGCCCACATAGGCAGGGATCCAATGGAGCGTACAAGGTTTGTTAATTTGCCTGAGAAGAGAATTAATGCCTTGGGTTAAGTTTATTTTACCATTTCGTATGGCCTCAAGAACAGATTTTGAATCTGAGAAGACAATCACACCTTCTGCCGAATCGTCAAAATACCGAGAGAGGTAAAAGGAGAGGGCTTCTTTAATTGCAATCAATTCACTAGTGAAATTTGAAACAATATGGCCTGCAGGAATTTTGAGTTCAATTTTAGCACCAGGAGGTGGAGGAAAAGGATACCTGCGCCACCTCTATCAAAATAATTATCAGAGGAACCATTTGTAAAGATAATTACTTTATTATCTTGGGAAAGCGAACGGATTGTGCCAATACCCTTCTGTAATAACCCTTGGGTTAGTTTTTCCTTTGAGCAGGATTCTAATAATTTCAAAAGAATCTTGATATTAGCAGGTGGCTTGATGGAAAAAAGAGGCTCTTGAAGAATGTCAAGAGAGGAATGATCAAAAAAGACCTCAAAGGCTGTCAAAATGAAGTGTGGATGATCTGTCCAAGCACAATCTTTATAATATATATATATATATATATATATATATATATATATATATATATAGATAGATAGATATATATATTTGTGAGTTTTAGCCAGCTAGGTAAATAAAAAGAAATGTTTTGAATTCTATTATTTTAAAACTATTTAAACTTCTATTATTTTTTAATAATATATGTAATATATGTATATATTTGTGGGTTTTAACCAGCTAAGTAAATAAAAATGTTTTAAACTTCTATTATTTTAAAAGTAGACTAAATGTTTTTTAGATAAAAATGCACAACATTTTAATCATATGTTATTAGGATTAAGATTACTATTTATATTAAAAGAAAATTGTAATATTTTTATTAATATTTACGATACATATCTAATGAATACAATAAATATTAGACAATAGTATTCTATAGAGTCGACTGGTTAGCATATCGTGAATATTTTATTTCTTCATAAACAAATTTGTCTAATAATAATATAATGATAATTAAAAACATATTAAAATTGGGACAACACTTTAAAACACGCCTTAAAGTTTTATTAAATTTTTATTAAGTTTTCCGCCATGAATTCAAGGCATCATCAGGTATATAAGTTACATTTAAAAACAAATGGTATAGCATTTTATAAATCACAGGTTCGTTGGTGGTTGACGTTGTTACAGAAAATACTTCTTAAATTGCGTAGCTAGGAACTGAAAAGAGATAGCCTTGTAGATAAGACAACGTGTTGCTTGAATTCGTAGGTTTGGTTGGGCTTAAACATGGTAGCACCAGGAATACTTTCAGAAAAAATATCTATAGGAGATTCTTTGTCTTAGGCCAGGGCTGGGAAGTTCTAAGACTTCTTGTACTAAGTAGCAGACAACTTATTAAAGCAAGGTAAACTGTAAAGATAAGGATATTAATATTTGGATTCACATAATAAATACCATATTTTGTGTAAAGTTGCTGATTCCTCATAATTAATTGTATTATTGCGTTTTAAAACATGAATAGCGTAGCTAGAAGTAGGTCTTTAGTATTTCGAGGAGCAGTGATTATTTCAGCTTTGGACTATAAGGGTGTAGCAAAGGTGTAAAAAATGATTTTAAATCAACAACGGTCAAAATATTTTTAACTAGCATAAATATATATATATATATATATATATATATATATATATATATATAAAGAGTAAAAAATGATAAATAATATTAATTAAAATAACAGATTTTATACCTTAAAATATGAAGCTGCATTTCTTAGTAATAATTACTATATTTATTTCTTTTGCAGATTTTATCTGTATTTTAAGAAATATATAACTTTAAACTAGTTGCCAAAGGAAAAAAAAAAAACATGATAACATATTTACCATGAAACACAGCAAGTAATGAACAGCAGTTAATGAAACAAAGCAGATAATAAAAAAAAATAATCTTTGTTAACAAACATGACTATAATTTATCAAATTTGTGTTTGAATAAATATGTCTAAAGAAATTGTATTAGAAACAGTGTTAAAAAATTTATAAATACTGAATAAATAATTAAATGAATAAACTAAAATATCTTAAATGTAAGAAATATTAATATTACAACTACATAACTGCATATCATCGACATTAAATTGCCTAAATATAGTACCAAATAATACAAATTACTCCAAAATTACAGCATTGAATATATTACAGATTATGTCTAAATCATTAAGCATGTTAATTCATGAAACGTTAATATATAAATAAAATTTAAGTAAAAAATCATTTTTTAAAATTAGAAGCTTTTTATTGTGAAGCCCTAAAAAGCATAAAATAAAATTTATTCTGGCAAAGACATGCTACAAAGAAATGAAAGTTTCAACACTAAGAAAATTTTAGAGAAAAGTATAAGTACTTTCCTTTTCAAAAGATGAAAATTTTTTAATGTTCAAAATATTTTAAAAACCTTTCGAGACCAATATTCTTAGTTATTAGCTTTTATATAATCGTTCGTTTGGCCAGAAATTTCAAATGTCTCGAAAGCTTTTTAAAATATTTTGAACATTAAAAAATTTTCATCTTTTGAAAAGGAAAGTACTTATACTTTTCTCTAAAATTTTCTTAGTGTTGAAACTTTCATTTCTTTGTAGCATGTCTTTGCCAGAATAAATTTTATTTTATGCTTTTTAGGGCTTCACAATAAAAAGCTTCTAATTTTAAAAAATGATTTTTTACTTAAATTTTATTTTGTGCTTTTTAGTTACCAAAAGAAAAAAGCTTCTTAAAAAAAACTAATTAAAATTTCTTAGGATATTTTGTAGACAACGGAAGATTGTCTTTTATCAATTGACATTTTTTTTTTTTCGATTATTTATCTGGAAAAAAAGTACTATATCGTCTTTCGAGGACCGAATCCAACGATCATTGCATTATCAGCATGACGTTCTAACCAAAAGTCTAACTGTCAAGAAAAACCATAGAACATTCTAGAAAAATCTCACAAATACTTATACAAAAGGAACATTGTTCTCGAATGCTTTTTAAAATATTTAGAATATTTAAAATTTTTCACCTTTTGCAAAAGTGAAATATCTATATTTTTCTTTAAAATTTTCTTGTTGTTGACACTTTTATGATTTTATAGCATGTCTCTGCAAGAATAAATTTTTATTTTGGGCTTGTTAGGGCTACACAATAATAATAAAAAAAGCTTTCAGTGTTATTTTTATTTATATTTTTATTAAAATTTTTATTTTGTGCGTTTTAGTAACTCAAAAAACAGCTTCTTTAAATATTCCTTATGATAATGTGTAGACAATGAAAGATTTTCTTTTATCAATTGACACCTTTTCTAGTAATTATCCTCAAAAAATAACACTCCGTACCTCCCGGGGACCGAACTCGCGACCACGGCGTTATTAAATTGACGCTCTGACCAACTGAGCCACGTAGCCACAAACGGAACGGCTTATATTTGCTTTAATTCTTTACTAGCGTGATAGGAAGACACGATGACCAAGTCAATTTCATATAAAAAGCTTCTAACTAATAAAAAGCTTCTAAAAAATTTTATTTATTTATTTATTTTTACTTACATTTTAATTTTATGCTTTTTGTAACTAGATAAAAAGCCGTTTAAAAACTTTTGAAAAATTATTAGGATACTGTGTACACAACGAAATATTTTCTTTTATTAATTGACATTTTTTCTATTAATTATTTGCAAAAAACACCTCGGCCTGGCGAGGAGCGAACACACGACTCTCGCATTATCAACATGACGCTGTAACCAGCTGATTCATTAAGAAATACAATGAGTTGCTTACATTTTTTTTTTTTTTTTATATATATATAATGGAAGCGTCTTGGTTTTTTAACGTGACAAAAAGCCGATGACAAATCCAATTTCATATAATAGTAATATATAATGTTTATATATACATATATATAAAGCCTCTAAAAATATTTTTTAATGTATTTTTTACTTAAAACATTTTATTTTGTGCTTTTTTAATATCTAAAATGTTTTGTGTTTTCCACTATCTAAATAAAAAAAATGCTTCTTAAAAAAACTCCTCAAAAAATTCTTAGTGCAAGCAACGAAAAGTTTTCTTGTTTCAATTAAGACCTTTTCTACTAATTATCTGCAAAAACTAACACGCTGGACCTTCCAGGGACCGAACTCACAACCACCGCGTTATTAACAGGACGCTCTTACCAACCGAGCCACAGAGCGACAAACAATACAGCTTATATTTACTTTAAAATGAAGGCGCATTGTTTACTAGCGTGACACGAGGACACGATGACAAAGTCAATTTCAATTAAAAACCTTCTAATGAAAAAAAAATAAAAAACAGAAAAATGGATATTTCTAAGAAAACTTAGAAACAAAAAAATAAAATAAAATAAAATAAAAACGACATATTTACCAGAGAAGAAGATGAAATACATTGGAAACTATGAAATTTTACAGATTCTCAGGGAAAAGAGTTTGATGAAGATGATTGTGTTGGACGGATGTGGAGAAGAATACAATACCACAACTGAAAAGGATGACTGGATAAAATGCGTATGGTTCCTGTAGTGGTTCCATGAAACGTGTATAACCTACCTTGAGAAAATGTAAAATTTTAAGAAAAGCGAAGGATTAAGATTAGTTTTCAAATTTTGTTTATTTGATATTTATGCAATCATTTTTCCCGATATAATTACATTTTTACAAATTGCTGTAAATTTTTCATAATTAACTATGATTTTTTTTTTACTATTATATCTTAAGTTTTATTATTGCATAGGATGACCATCTCTCCTACGCTTGAAGGACAGACAGCCATCTGTCATTTTAATTTTAAGCTATATTTAACACTTTTTGTTCCCAATATCAAATTTTTTTCGCTTTCTAAATATGCTTATTACGTACAAATATTTTAAACATGCATAAATATTTCTTGTTTTTTTTTTTTTTTTTTTTTTTTGGTTTTAATAATTTTTACTTCAGTCCTTAAATACTACGGCAATTTATTCTAGAGAACGTATATAAAACTGTTATGCACTAAGTTTTCTAGAAACAATTCTTCTTCTTTTTATTTTTCATTATCAATATATATATATATATATATATATATATATATATATATATATATATATGTGTGTGTGTGTGTGTACACGTATAAAATAAATAAAAATAAATAAATTCCAACATTTAACTATATATATATATATATATATATATATATATATTTGAAAGTAATTATATTCTAGATGCTAACTATAAAATTATTGTTAAACATTTCGAAGGACAAAAACTAAACTATTAAAAGAATTTAATCTTCTTTTAAATTCTCTAAACCTACAGTTACGAAAAATACAGTTATTTTGCTGAAAACACATTTTTTAACGTTTGGTATCGGGAAAATATTTTATCAGAAATCTTTATCTAGAGAAATTTTAAAATAGTTTGAATAAAGAATACAACATTTTTTCTTTTAAAAATTTTCTATTATTTCAATTTTTTTTATTATTTTTTAATTTACTTATGCAATAACTGGAGAATTTGTATTGGAACTAAGTTAATTAAAAATACATAAGTGTTAAGTTCATTTAATAAGTTCAATCAAAATTAATATTCTTTAAGTAGTTATTGAAATAATCAACATTCTTTGGAATACTTAAAAAATTGTTAATCAATGGCACATTTCTGCATTTAATAACTTTTGTTAGACTTAATTTTATTTGGGACATATAGACGTGCCCGAAGCTAAGGTGCTAAGATATCGGTAGGTTCTCACAATTTGCTAAAAACCTAATTGTATTCGCCAGTTAAACAAAAATTCGGACCAGGTTCAGGGTCAAACGTTTAGAGTAAGATGACGGTTGATACATATACAGTAAGAATATATGATAGGTATATATGATACTTGAATCTACAAAATTGAGTTATTAAACACATAAACACACAATTTTCACAAATGTCTACTATAGGGACTTTTACATGGTAAATTGTGCTTTACAATATGTATATTGATTCTTTGATTTATATTTACCGTGTTATTCTTATACAAATTCATACATAAAAAATGTTATCATCATAGCAATATTCTTCTGCAGAGCTGTCTGATACATAACTTATAAATTTTAATTTAATATAAGTTATTATACTCTAAATAATTTTTCTAATTAAATTTTTCTAATTTTACTATTTGTTTTTACAGCATATTCATCCTTCCTCGGATTTCTAAAGTATCATTCATTGAGATCCGACACTTCTGCGGAAGAATCAAACATTGCACAAGTGTATTATTGCTTAAATCGAACAGTTTTACAAGTTTTACAATGAGTTGTATGATGATAAAGCAAGAATTAAGATATGTACAGGGTATCAATTTAATCATATGTTGTTAATCATTTCATTCTGCCTATATATTGTTTGAAGCTAGAAATAAATGTTTGTGATAAACATAACATACTTGCTTAAATCATACTTCGTGTAAATTCCTTGTTTATTTAGAAACCTGTTCAAAAAAAAATAAATAAATAAAATAAAAAAAAAAAGCCATATTAATCTGTTTATCCTTTTTTTTTTTTTTTAATAATAATTAAATTTTTTAAAAATCTTATTTTTTGAACACATTTGTGTAATTTCAGAAAGCAAAGATATGTAGCTGAGAATGAAGAGAAAGTGATTTCAGCAAACAGGAATAGTGCTATGGGGTATTTTATGGGTGATCTATTGCCCATAAACCTACTTTTAAGCATAATCTCGATTAGACTAAAATGCTTGTAATAAGCGATTGCAGTATTCATAAAAAAACATTCTACTGAGCACTAAATTGATAAACATAACATACTGTGATAAACATAACTGTGAATAACTAAATATAACTGTGATAATCATAACATACTTGCTTAAATCATACTTCGTGTAAATTCCTTGTTTATTTTGAAACCTATTCAAAAAAAAAAAAAATAATAATAATAATAATAATAATAAAGCCACATTAATCTATTTATCAAAAAAATAATAATAATAATTCAAAATAATAATTAAATTTTTAAAAAATATTATTTTTATAACACATTTGTGTAATTTCAGAAAGCAAAGATATGTAGCTGAGAATGAAGAGAAAGTGATTTCAGCAAACAGGAATAGTGCTATGGGGTATTTTATGGGTGATCTATTGCCCATAATTTTTGTCAGGAATGCAGAATACTTAAAACCCACTTTTAACCCTTTGCGGCGCAAGACAATTCATATCATTTAAATTATACTGCCACCGGAATTTATGAACTAAATTAAACTAAAAGAAATTTTTAATTTTAAGGTTGAAAAAGCTCGTCTTTTCTGATATGTCATAAACGTAAATTTTTGCTAAAAAATTTCCGGGATGAATTTTTGCAGCTGGATCTCAAATTTTGCGTCCTCGCAGCGAGGACAGCGCGCGTTAAGGGATTAAGCATAATCTCGATTAGGCTAAAATGCTTGAAATGGACGATCACAGTGTTCATAATAAAATCTTCCACTGAGCACTAAATTCTCAACGAAATTTTGCCGATCATTAAAATTGTTTATTGAGAAACTCAAATATATTTGTAGGATAATGATCAGTGAATACCCATTTTATAAATGACCATAATAACATTAACGGACAGACGCAAGGACAGAAAGACAGATAGGTAGACTAATGGTATTCATAATTGCACTTAAACATTATTGGAAAGTGTTACAAGAACTTAATGAAATTGAAAACGCAAATCTAGAAATTTTCGATTATAGCCCTTAATGTATCAGAATATTTTTATGCGGTCCTGTAAGCCTCTTTTCATTTATACTGCGGTCTAGAAAAATACTTCCTTTTTTTTCTTGTTATGAAAAAAAAATGTAAATTTCATTGTCATTTGTGAAGAATAAAGGTATTAAAATGTGGTTTTTAAAATATTTCTTACTGGACACAATGCTTTGGAAACACAATGACTGGAAAATCAAATAGCTACGGTATTTTCTCCATTTTCAATAGAGATCAACCGATAGTTAACTGGAGTAATTATTATCAGTTTCAAGAATATCTATGAATATTTACGGGAGATACATCACGGAAAGACAGGCAGACAGACAGAAAGACTTTTAAGTTTTTCCTGCAGGGACGGTAAATTTGAGAAAATGATTTTGGTTTGTTTTAGTATAAACAATCTAATTTTTTTTTTTTTTTTTTTTTTTTTTTTGATATAGTAACGTTTTATAAAATTTTGTAAGCGTAAAAAGGAAAAAAAATAATTACATTGATATACCCAATATATGTATATATGTGTGTGTGTGTATTTCCATGCAATAGAGCAGGTTAAACAAATCTGCCAATTCATTTTTAATATTGTCCTCGTTAAAACATTGGCCATTGGTTGTAAGCATTAATTATACAATAAAGTGTAAATATTAATAATTATTTATTAATTGAATCAAATCATTTTTTTTGTCATAGTCTTTTTTTTCGAATTATTCAATAATGTCTTTATTTTCAATAATAGTTATTTTAATAATAGAACTTTTTTTTTAAGTAGCTATGAATGTCTACAGATTTTTAAAATATTCATCTTTACACATTAAAAAGTAAACTAATAAAAATTACCTTTACTCATTATAAAGTAAATTGATGAAATTATCTTTATATATATATATATATATATACATATATATATATATATATATATATAAGATGATTTTTATAATCATCATTCTGTTATAAAAATATCTTAAAGAATTGCATAGTTTTTGTTATTATGTATTCGTGAAGTTTCTCATGGCCGTATCAATGTAAAATGAGACTAATGTAAATTTACTATAAGGTTTATTATTTTGGTCGATGAAACACCTTTCATCGATCAAAGTAATAAACCAGCATCATACATTGGAGTTACAAAGAGAAAAATTAAAACCAGAATAAACGAACATAAAAACGATATAAAAACTGGCAAATTCAATTCAGCTTTAGCAAAAACTTTTAATAATCAGGACATTATAATTGATTTTGAAAAGAACAGTAAAATTGCGGATTATGAGGATTACAATTACGCAATGTGCCGGGAAAATAGAAATAGAAACCAATCATGATGCATGTAACGACAGCGGCGCAGTGTCACCCGACAGAGTGTGGCGCAACCTTATGGCTAAATTTACTCAAAACCGTCAGTCAAGATCTCCACAACAGAAGTCATCGTCTAAAGAGAGCTGGGCGCCCAGCTGAAAATATTAACGACTGCACGAAGTAAAGTTAAAGTTTTTTTTATTTAATTTAATTGATATAAGTTATTCAAGTTCACTATCAAATGTTCCCAATTGTAAATTGAGTAAATACATTTACTGATATGTGTACAGGGAAACCCGATATTATTCAAAGCATTGTGTTTTGTGAGAAGTATTTCTATAAACAATATTTTAATACCGTTACTTTACACAAATCTTAATGAAATTGGAACATGTTATTTAAGCTCACTATCGGACATTCCTCATTAAAAATGAAGTGAATACCATCACTGGTTTGTATACAGGCCCACCTAAAACTATTCTAAAGCATTGCGTTTTAAGAGAGGTATTTCTATTTTTCAAATTTAAAAAACTTGTTTAAACCTTAATGAAATTGAAATATGTTATTCATATGCATAAAAGAATGCTTTCCATAGAATGCAGTATGAATACCATTAGATTTCCAGGGACACACAAAAATAATCAGTTACATTAAACGATTTTATTGGAAATTTGGTGAAATTGCATTTTCGTTTATATCACTTTCTAAAAGTTTTTAACATTTTTCAATAAGGTTGAAAAGTGTTAATGACTTCGGTTTGTTTGTCTATCTATCCGCGCTCTAACTCCCGTTAATAATCCTGAGAGTTCTTGAAACTGATTTATGACATTCAAGTTCCCTATCGGATGTTTCCTATTGAAAATGGAGTGAATATCGCACCTGGCTTGTGTACAGAGACACCCAAAAGCATTGTGTTCTATGAGAGGTATTTTTATGAACTATATTTTAATTTCTTTATTTTACACAATTTTCAATAAAATTGAAATATGTTATTGAAGTTTACTATCGGACGTTTGCTAGATATACAGGCTAGAGCTTTTGCTAGATTTACAGGGCCAAACAAAAATATTCAGTTACATTGAGGGCTTTTACTGGAAATTCATTGGAATTTCATTTTCGTTTACATCAAGGAATTTAATACTTTTTTTAAAAATCTTTTTTAAGTGTTAATATGATTTCAATTTGCTTATATATCTGTCCGACTGTCCATCTGTCTATCTATCCGTCCGCCTGCCCCCAACGTCCGTAAATATTTACAGAATTTTTATAAAATTATATAAGTTATTCAAATTCACTATGGAATGTTCCCTATTTTAAATGGCATTGATAGGTCCTGTGCAACTGGTTTGCGTACAAGGACACCCAAAATATGCAAATGGATAGACATTTTAGGATAGACATTTTTATAAGTTTCATTTAAAGTATTTTCTATTGTAAAAATCATAAAGAAATTGACATTTATTGTTAATATGCTAAAATAATATTTTGTATAGAATATGATTTTGTTAACCTTCAGATTTTCAGGGCTACATTAAATATTTAGATACATTAAGGGCTGCAATTAGAATATAAGGGCTACGCTTTCTTTTGTGTTGAGTATTTTTAACACTTTCTAAAAATGTTTAAAAATGATTAGGAATTCGATTAGTCTGTCTTTATGCTTTTCTGTCCGTTGTGTGAATACGTAGGCAAAGATCATTGAAAGTTATACGATAAAACAATTACGCATATTTGAAAAGCGTTAATAATCAATGCGAACAACATTATTTTTCGTTCTTGTTTAATTTAATTTTAATAAGAGTACCGATGAAGAACGTGGTAAATTTTGTTAAAACAAGATTTTTTTTTTTTTTTTTTTTGTTCCCTAAAATAAAATCCTATTCTCTAGTAAAAAGTTAACCAGTAATCAATATTTCAATCCTCATTTTTTCTTCCCTTATTTATTTATTTATTATTATTTTTTTTTCGTTTTCTTTTCTTACCCTTAAATCACACATGCATTTTATCTACTACGTACTTTACAGGAAATTTCTATAAATATTAAAAATTTTTGAAACAGAATTAAAATGAGAGATTACAAAAATACATATTTGTATATAAATATAAAATAGCGAGAACAAAAATCAGTTCATGGTATTAAAAAAAAAAAAAAAAAAAAAAAAAAAAAAGAGAGAGAGAGAAGGAAAAAAAAATCAATTCATTTTAAAATGTTTTATTTTTCAGTAATACTCTTAAAAGTATTGTAAGAAAGAATACACATCACAATCGCTTCTACTGTATGATAAAAGCTTATATCCATTAAGAAAATTGCTTTGAAATTTTTTCGTTTATAAATTTAAAAGAATTTGCTGTAAAATTTAACGTTACTTAAATTTATGACTTTTTTTTATTCAAAACATTTTACAATACTGCTATTTGTAAAAACATTGCGTTTAACCATGCATTAAAAAAAAATTATTTCTCTTGGTACTTTAACGAAATATGTATTTAGCATGTATTTCAGCAAATACCTTTGAAAAAATGTTTTTGTTTATATTCAGATAAATCGACTAGATAGCCGATCGTATAGCTGAGAAAAAAAAGAGAAAGATATTTATATTAAAAATAAATCAAACAAATATTTTTGAAAAAACTAAAAAATATTAGTGTCACATTTAGTATCACATTTAAAAAAGAGAAAACTTAAAATATTTTTATATTTATAATTTTTACTGTGCAGTAACTTTATTGTTGAGATTAATGAAACTTTCATTAGATTATTTATATAGGAATTGATGCAATAAATTTAATATTGAAAAATCCTTTCCTTATTTTGAAGAATGCATTTTGTTTGTAGATTTGTAACATTATTTAAAATATCTCCGACAAGTAAATGCAATATTTTGTACAGAAGAAAACGAATTAATTAGTTTATTTAAAGCAAATGAAGTAATTTTAGTAATATAAATATGTATTTTATCACGTGATGGACTAAAATAACGCACATTTTTTTTTTTTTTTAAACGATGTTTTTAATAAAATAGCTGAAACAATCACTGCGAATTTGTGTGATAGCATGTAAAACATCAGAATATGCTAGTATGTGTAACATCATTTGAGCTTTTTAAATAGCATACATAAAATTATAATTCCAATGTATTAAAATATATGCAATGAGAAAAAATTCTGTAACTGACATATAGAGTCTAAATTGTGGCTCTAGAAAAAATAGTTCCATGTCATCATTATAAATTTTATTCCCCTTTGAAAGCGAGTTCTAGAAACCCCTATTAGAATTCTAGAGCGTCTGACTATATTCTCCAGGGCAAATTATTTAAAAATCTCTGCAAATAAATGCGAATACCAGAGGCAGCTTTCAGCAAATATAAGCTTGTTTATTAACAGTTCTGGAAAATCAAGCGAGAATTTTTAGCAAAACAAAAGATTCAGAATAATCAGAATATTGTTTCACCGTCTAGAAATGTGTAGACTAGAAATTTTCGATCATTTCGCCTATTCAGTTTATTGGCGTGCCTTATGCGCATAGCTCAGAAATCTATCTATTTGTAGTTAAGGGATTTAGAAAATGACCTCTTAATCATTATAGATGAAGGTGGTATATACATATATATATATATATATTTTTTTTTTTTTTTCTCAGTGTAGAACTTACTACTCCGATTAAAAAAAAATGGAATAATGTAAGTAAATATATTCAGAGGGCAATTGCAAATTTAATTAATCAAAGAAATGATCAATTAAATCAAGTATAAATTATCATAACATAAATCTACATATTTTGAGGATTATAAGAATGTAAACATTTTACAAAGAAAAAAAATGTATATATATACATTTTTTTATGCATGCCATTATATATATATATATATATATATATATATATATATATATATATATTTAAAACAGCAAGTGAAAAATTCATAATATTAGAATACTTTATAACATAGTTCAAAAAATTAGAATAATTTAAATATGTTGTACACTATTTAAATTCGAATGGTTTTTACATGCTAATTAGTATTTTATTGCATCACTCTTAGCTTTAATGAGAGCTCTTAAACGGTTTGGCAAAGCAACCAAAGTTTCACAGTTTGTTTTTGTCGAAATTCGCACATATATTCTTCAAAATATAAATAAGATCTATTTTGTCTCTTGGTGCAACTTTTTGAAGTAGTTTCTCTATCAAATTCTCGATGGGGTTAGATCGGGAGTGCTCGCAGCGCATGAAAGTACATTATTTTCCTTCTTTTGGAGCCATTTAGTTGTTGATTTAGAAGTGTGGCAAGAAGCAGAGTCTTGTTGAAACACGAAATATTCATCACATAAATCCTCAGATCGAAGTATCATGAAGTGTTCAATAATTTCTTGATAAGCTTCTGAATTAACGGTTGTGTAACGCAGCCTACCTGATCCTTATGTAGTAATGCCGCCCCATACCATGACGAAGGTCGAAAATTTAACCGAACGTTTTAAAAACTCTTTATCGAAAGCTTCTTGTTCACGTCTCCAAATACATATATCTTGATCCCCATGGGACACACAAACATACGTTGCTGAAAAGTACCTTTTTCTAGTCATCTTCACTCCAAAATAGCCTTTGTTTACTCCATTTAACTCTAGAAACCCTTTACTTAGGTGATAAGAGTGGCTTTGTCTGAGGCACACATGACCTAAAACTTAATTTGTGAAATCGTCATAATGTTTTAGATTAAGAAGCATTTGGGCCCACTTCTTTCCCTTTTCTCTGGAAATATCCCACACTTCGAAAGCGATGTTTTTTCACAGTCTTTTTTAATTTTCTTTCATCTCTTTCTGAAGTTCTGGCTATCGACCACTTTTAATGTGTTTTTTTTTTAAACACTTATAATTAGAATATTCTCTCAACACTCTACTCGCACTTGCTTGAGGATATTTCACTTCCTCTGCTGTAAACAGTTCCGTTTTTCCTTCCTTGTGCAAGTGAATAATAGGATGGAGTGAAAAAGATCGAAACTTTTAAAATGTTATCCAATTAAATAGCACTAGCTGCCAAAAGTTGTTTATTGATCCGTATATAATGTGATATTTAATTTATAATTTTCCTAATTCATCTTCATTTGCCGCACGG
Source organism: Salticus scenicus (assembly GCA_963930645.1). Lineage (NCBI taxonomy): Eukaryota > Metazoa > Arthropoda > Arachnida > Araneae > Salticidae > Salticus > Salticus scenicus. The sequence goes on along the minus strand of OZ005652.1, from coordinate 125,267,267 downwards.
GCCTTGAAGTTTGGGCAACAAAGGCCTTAAATTCGAAAAACATAAAAAATCGAAAAAAAAAAAAAATGAAATGGCCAAATTAAGTAGCAATAGCTGTGGAAAATAACGTAATGAATGATGAATAAGCAAAGCATATATCATAGGGGATGTTTTAAAACATTCTTTTTAAAACCTGCAAGTAAAATTGTTGTGTTGTATTAAGTAATGTTCTTTTACTTCAGTTTATAAATAGAACTTTATATCGAAATCACACTGATAATTAATTTGCATTAAGAACATTATTATTTAAGCTTTGATTATTTAAAATTAAAAATTTAAATTGTACTTTTTCTATTTGTAGGTTTGATATTGCACTAGTCAGCTGTTCTTTTTCAATTTTATCGCCATTTGACTTTGGAGCATATGTGGCAGAAGTAATAATGCGTCAGACGAGAAATCAAGTTCAGTGTCGAATTATTGAAAGTCCAGAACAGTTAAACAACATTGTTTTGCCAACAAGAGAAGGCGTATCAAGATATTAAAATTGGCTTAAGATGCAAAAAGAAAATCAAGGAAACTATAAACCTAAGGTTGGCGACATTTGTGAAGAGATTGCTTCCGAACTGGAAGAAATTTGGAGTAAAGCTTCAATTCCAATTCTTCATCGTGTCAGAATAATTATCCTAATTAAAAAGGAACACGAAAAACTCCGCAACCTTCTGAAATTTTATGCCAGTTGGAAAAGTACCTCGACAATGCAGAGTAAATTTCAGCATTTCAAAGAAGAAGCAGAAGTACTTTTTGACACTGCTGAGTGTAAGCGCACCAATTATGAGCATTGTTCTTGCGAAAAATCAAGGAAGGTTCCTTCACGAGAGCGAGCATTTTTAAGTGATCAAAATTCAACTAGATTAATGCTTATTGGTTCTGTTGACATCCGAACTTCGCAGCAACAGCAGAGAAGAGCTGAAAGGAAAATGAAAGATCAAGATTTAGAGAAAGCACGAATCGCTGAAGCACAGGATTGCAATACTTGCATCAAATCCTTGCAAACTGAAGAAGTGTACATATCTAAATAGGACGAATTCATAGCAAAGCGTCATGAACATGATGAAGTTACTTTAAACGAAAAACGTAGACCATCTGAAATAACATTATCCACTGTCAGTGTCACATCTTCAACTGCATGTACTACACCTACTTCACCAACACCATTCTTTACTCCATCCACCTCGTCAATAACTCAAAAAAGAATAAATCTCCCTACGTTTGCTACAACATGTGACAGATATGGCATTGCAGACAGACCTGCTACAGCTTTTGCATCAGCATTGCTATACGATGTAAAAGATAATGAAGGTAGAAGTTGTTCATAATTTATTGTGTATGGAGGCAAAGTTCGAAGAGAGCGAAGTAAATTACGAAAGAACCTTCAGGGGGAAACTAAAGATATGGACATTGAACTTCTTGGCCTTTACTTCGATGGGCGAAAAGATGACTTTAGTCATAGAAAAAACAGAAGATGGGAGCTCACATCCCAGACATAAAATAGAAGAGCATGTATCGATTATTAAAGAACCTGATAATGCATATATGGGACATGTTTCACTACCAATAATCTTCAGCACAAAGTATAAAAAAGGCTATATGTAAATTTTTGAATGACAGAAACGTCCATTTGTCAAAACTTTTAGTTTTTGGGTCTGATGGCACAAATGTTTATACGGGAATTAACAATGGAGTTATTCGTCAGTTAGAAGAGATATGTTGAAGATCACTTCAATGGGCGATATGTCAATTGCACTCAAATGAACTGCCACATAGGCATTTGATGGACCGTGGAGACTTATATATCGCTAATTATAAAGCAATTTATGTAAATTTTCATTCATAGATAAAAAAAAAAGTTTATTGAAAGACTTAGTACCGATCAAAAATATCTATGCTATATAAGTAAAGCCGTTCGTTCAGATGAATTCTCATCCAATTTGGCTTCGCGAAATCCTGGGAAATTGTCACATGCTAGATGGCTCACTTTAGCCAATCGATTACTTCGTACCTACATTAGCAATACTAACCCATCCGAGAGTACGAGGAACCTTGCTACTTTCATGATAAAAGAACCTTGCTACTTTCATGCCCCAGTTTTATTTTAGATCAAATGTAATCCAAATATCAAAGATGCTTGAAAGAATTTATTTCGTACAGTATATTTTTCTAGGTCCCTGAAACAAGAAATAAAGTGCATTGTGGATCAAACAATTCAACACAATGGTTTCTATGCTCATCCCGAAAATTTGCTTGTAGCTATGTCACAGATAAACGAAAGCATATTCGAGAGATAGCTATGCGTAGAATTATTTCCATAAGATCAAAGAGATCAGAATTATCTATAGGTAAATTCATTATAAAAAAAAAATACTTCAATGTGAAAGATTACATTGACCCTATAAATTGGCAAAAATGTGATGCAATAGAATCACCTATAACAAAGCCCCTACCAAATCAAGTTTTTGAAAAAGCTATGGAACTGCAGTCTCGTGTACTTTCACTTACTTGTCACTTTCCTTAGCACACACAAGCTGTGGAGAGAATTGTTAAATTAGTAACGGAAGCGTCTTTAGTGGTGTGTGGTAGCTTATCTCGGGACGGATATATGAGAGCAAGAATTTTAGATCAGAAAATAATGCCTACATTTGAAACAAAATCAGAATACAAAACCATAATGTAAAATTTAAGATTCTATTTCTGAATTTTGCATTTTTATCTTTACAACTTTAAGTATATTTTAGTGTTTACTGTTTATTTATTCTTGCAATTTAGAATATTTGTAACTGCATTGGTAGTTCAAGTACACCATATGTTGTTAACAATTATAATTCGTACATATTACTAATAAAAATGCAATACTATGCGGGCGTGCGTGTTTTTTTTTAATTATTATCATTATTATTATTATTATTATTATTATTAGAATTAATATTTACATTTTTCCTGTTCCGTAAGTCAAAGGTAGAACTTAAGAACCTTTGCGTATCCAATTTCAAGGTCTTTGAAGCAAATGACGATGATTTGGGAATGCTCTAAATACAATTCTATGTTATATATACGTCAAAAAATCTTTTGACAGCTAGTGCTATTAATTTGAAAATTCATTTTTTTTTTTTTTTAAGAATTTAAGGTGCTTGTAGATCACACTTTAAGGCCCTAGCGCAAATAAAGATGAATTAGGAAAATTCTAAAAGTAATATTCCATTATATATGGACCAATACACAATTTGTGTCAGCTAGTGCTATTTATTATTATTATTTTTCATTTTTTAAGATTTCTTCTGTTTTCCGAATTTAAGGATTTTGTAGCCCAAACTTCAAGGCCGTGCGGTAAATGAAGATGACATTAGAAAAATTCTAAAAATAATCTGGTGTGTCACTCACACGACTTTCTTTTACCCTGAAATTTAATACTATAAATACAAGTTGCAGATTAAAAGGTAAGATAACGAGTATTGTTATGTAAACCTGTGTTAAACAATTCAAATTAGGCTTCGGAAGAGTTTTATAACATAATTAGTTCTGTGTGAGAGGGGCTACCGCCCCCCTCAACCCCCTGTTTCATTAATGCACTACATTTTTATAGAAATTATTTGGGCTATTAAAAAATAATTCGGTTTTTAAAAAATAATTTATTAATATTATTATTTAAAAAAATTATCTTTTATGATAATGCAGACGATTTCCATATTTGAGAAGTAGTGTAACACTAAATATGCAAAAAACGTCCATTTTATTCTCAATATTTTAAAAAAAAATCGTTAAAAGTAAAAAAAAAATCGATAACTTTGTTTTAAATTATCGCAGATCGATGGTTCAACCATTCGTTTTAAAGGTATTGGCGAGCTCTTCTGAAAGATACCCATCATGAAAATTTACTCCCCCCCCCAGGGGAGGGAGGCGAGGCTCCTACATACACATTTTTTCCCTGTTGACTATCTCTATTAAAAAAATATATATTCGTTTCATTTGGTTTAGTGCTGTCTATAGATGTTAAACTCTACTTACCAGCAATTCCCCCCATAGACGTAATGTATTTGAATACTTTTGAGTGGCTCTGTACACGAACCATTTGCTTTATCTTAACGAAAAATTTAGTGTAGCATCCTTATATGATACACATTTAGAATACCAAGTTTGGACTTTTTGCCATAATTGGTTTTTGAGATATGCTGATAACAGACAGACACACACACAGACACACAGACCATTTGCTAAAAACATGATTTTCGTATTTAGGGGACCTCAGAATGTATAGATATAACAAAAACTCGCGTTCGAAAATTTGACCCAAAAACAATACTTTCTCTACCTTATGGGACAGAGAAAGTAAAAATACCTCATGGTATACGGCTCAATACACAACTTTTTACAGCTAGTTCTATTTAATTACGTAACTTTTTTTTTCGCTCCACCCTAGTGCACAATACGACATTTCACAGCCTCTGATAAGTCGTTCTTTCTTCCCATTTCAAGCAAACACTGAACTACAATCAAATGTCAAACTATTTTTATTTTCCGCCGAACACATATTAGTTTCGCAGTTAATGAAATTTACTACTGTTCTCTAAACCAATAGGAATATAGTTGCATATTCTAATTTTTTGAACCATGTTATAAAGTATTCTAATATTTTGAAATTTTGCACTTACTATTTCAACATTTTTTTTTTATTTGTAAAATGTTTACATTCTTCTAACCTACAAATATGTAGATTTTTATTATGGTAATTTATATTTGATATCAACGATGATTTATTTGAAAAATCAGATTTGCAATTCCCTTGACCATGTTTTCTTTCATTTTTCTAGTTTTTTGAATCGGAGTAGCATAATCATTGTTTTATTATTTTTTATTATTGAGTATACAGTAATATTACTAGTTTATTTGTTTAAATTTAGCACAGAAGATTTAAAATAAAACTGTGGATATATTAAGGAAAACACGGAATATCTGAAAAGTGTCCTGCCAATCATAATAATATTTTCTTGGACTACAACGATATTATTACTGTAGAATTTGTTTTTTCGAAAAGACGAATGTACAGGGTAAGTCAAAATGAATATAGAGATTACAAACGGCTATAACTATTCAATGGAAAAGAATTTATCGATGAGATGAACACAGAATGTAGACGGAACTTCAAAATTTTGTATACATACGTCATAGATGTTCTATGTGACTTCCTTTGGTCACACGGACTGCATCTAGGGGGTAGTCCATTTCACGCCATACATTCTGAAGCATTTGTTCAGTCACCAACGCAAGCGCATTACAAATGCGTACTTTGAGTTCTTCAATTGTTTTGGGCATGGGAAGCACATACAGCCTGTTTTTCGCATAAACCCATAGATAAAAATCGCATGGTCCCAAAGTACGCATTTGTAATCGGCTTGCGTCGTTGACTGCAGACATACTTCAGAATGTATGGCGTGAAATGGACAACCGTCTAGATGTTGTCCGTGTGACCAAATGAAGTCACATAGAACATCTATGACGTATGTATACAACATTTTGGAGTGCCGTCTACATTCTGTGTTAATCTTACCGATAAATTCTTTTCCAATAATTAGTTATAGCCGTTTGTAATCGCTATATTCATTTTGACCTACCCTGTATTTCTGATTCTTCTTTTTTACATTCTTTTTATCTTTTTTTTAATGTTCATTGTATACCATGGAAAATTAAGGATTACAAATCATCTGCAGTATTCGCGATAGATAAACATTTGTGAATATCTTGTAATGTGTACTTCAAGGGAAAAATATGTGTTACAGATCCTATGTGTTTCGAGAATACCAAACAAATTACACGTGAAAAGAATGATTACTCCTTCCCCCCCCCCACACACAAAGAAAAAAAATATTTTCTTTCTGTTCGCGTTTACTGTTTGAATGATGCCCTAAACAGCTACTTAGTATGCTGTAGTTACGTTATAATTTACTAAAATAGCGTGAAAGGAGATGTACATGAAGTTATAGATTTTTGTTTTAAAATATGTCTAATTTTTTTCACTAGTGATATCTCAGCTATAATCGCTTTTCAGAGTAAAATCTTGTCTTCGGGTGATACGACTCGCCTTTGTAAACTAAAAATAGATTTTAATCCCGCGTAAGATGAATTGCATTAAAAACAGATAGAATATTTTAAAATGTTATGAATTCCTCAAGATTTGCACATGAACATATATGAAGGCCTTTATGAGACAAAAATCTGTAATTTTGTACGAGATGTTATTAGGGTAAGAGGCGTTTTTACCAAATGAAACTTATTATGGGATAGCAAAAACTTTATATAGGATAGCATAAATTTTTCAAATTTAGTAAAATAAAACTTTTTGTCGTTGTTATCGGATTTTGTACATTTATTATACATCTGTGCAATTTGTTAGGTCTTAAATCAATATTTAAAAGATTAAAATTAAATCTAAAATTTTTAGGACGCTATGAGCATACACACACATAATAAACAGAGGGCAGTATTTGAGGATTTAACAGTAATATATATATATATATATATATAAGATTAAATTTAAATATAGGAGGGAGTAAAACCTTAATTATTAAATAAATAGAACTAGAAGAAAGTTTTTATAAACCAATGCGCAAAAGCAGCAAAAGGAAATATAAAACCATAATAAATAAACAAAATAATCAAAACCAGATGAAAATTTAACTTTAATTTTCGCATAAACCCATAACTTAAATTTTCATCTGGTTTTGATTATTTTGTTTATATATATATATATATATATATATATATATATATATATATATATTATTTGAATTATAAAATGATGTATTTAATTCTATTTAAATGAAAGGTGATGAGGTAAAATATATGTCATGCAACAGAAAAACATATAAACATTCCCTTTTTTAATAAATAAACTTTTCTATTATTGAAAAACAAGAACTGAAATATTGTCTATTAATATTACTTCAGTAACTCATTAATATTGTAATTTATAATATAAAGAGGGGGCTCTTTGAACCTACTTTTTATACGTGGCACTTTCCTAAACTTTCTTTTAACATTAAATTTGTTTTTCGATTTATAGACATTTTAGGGAAAAAAAAGATAAAATTTAATAACAATATAAAATAAGGATAAACGATCTTTCAGTTTAAGTATTTATATTCATTACGCTCCATTTTAATATAGTGTCGTTAAAAATTTATATTTTTCATTATTAAGAAATATCTTAAATGTAGATATTTTATAAAAATTACTCACTCGCAATCATTATTGCAAAATGTGATGAAATTTTTCAATAAAGGTGAAAGCTTTTTCAAGGAATTTTAACTTTAATACGATGTTATGCAGGCAAGTAATATCAAAATTTTAGTTATGTTGGCTGCTGTTGTTTAATTTATTAAAATATTCTCATACCAAGCTCAGAGTTTAGTAATTAATAATTTTGAATGTTTGTGTAGTGAAAATACGAATTTGGAAAGTGAAAAATAATTAAAAACAGGTCGTATTACTTTGGATTTTATTTACTATTTTAGACACACATCTGAGATTAAATATAATACGGGTAAATCTGAAAACTTAAACCTCCATTTTAAGCTTAATTTTAATAATGTGAAAACTTGTTTGAAAAAAGATTGTTTACAAATTTCAAGAAAAAAAATTGCAAGTAAAAATTTACTTAAATATTTCAGAACAATGTAATATACGCTATTTTTGTGAGTATTTTACGGTTTAAATTTTTATATACATATATTATTTGGAATATTTAAAGGAAATTATGTAAAATAGAATAAATAGAAAAAATATTAAAAGCTTTTTATTTTTATATTTATAAAATGTAGATAGTTCACCAAATCTTAAAAAAAAAAGGCGTTCTTTTATTACATAAAAACGCAAAATTTAGAAATTAGTTATATACATATTTAAAATTTTTAAAGAAATTTTAATTAATAACTATAAAAAATGTATTTTACTAATTAAAGTATTTTGACTTAATTTAGAATTGTAATTTTTATCTAAATGGAATAAAATAATTTAGAAGCTAATTTTTTTTATATTTATACATTTATGTATTATTTATATATTATTTATATATTTATATAAACCGTATTTCCCGATAATAGCACCTTTCATAAACAGTTCCAGTTTGTTAAGTGATTTTACAAACGACAATGATTTTAATAGAAGCTACAATCTTTACCTGAATTCAAAGCATTTCAGATTAACGAGAACTTCTGAAAGTTGTAAACAGCACGTATTGCATGATATAACTAACCTCATACGTACTATATTTTTTAGCATAAAAATTCCGTGGTAGAGTTTTTGGTATGCATATATGTTTTGTGCTTTTGAATTGAATTCGGAAAAATATTTGCATCAATGTTATGTAATTAGGTATCATCGAAATATTTTTAGCAATGCAAGCTATATGAATTTGCTATGTAGACATTTATCAACGCTAGCTATGTTGCAACTGTTGCTACTAATTAAGTCCAGTTTTGAATATATTCAGTAACTGGATGAGCAATTGTTTTTAACACGTGTATTGATCAAGTTGATAAAACATATAAAACACAGCACTTTACACGTTAAAATCCAAGTCTAAAGACTTAGTTTAAAATTTTATAGTTTACAAGTTAAAAAGAACATCACGACGTGTATTCCAAGTATTGTTGCTTGTGGACATCTTCAGGTTTAGTTCGCTTACTGCCAGCGTCTTGATCCTTTAATATATGTAGAATGGGTTGACATATTTTCGCCAATTCTCTAGAATGTGCATAATTGATGGCCCATTTAGATAATAAAATACGATAAACGCGCCATCAGTTATGCACATTCTAGAGAATTGGCGAAAGTATGGCAACCCATTCTACATATATTAAAGGATGAAGACGCTGGCAGTAAGCGAACTAAACCTGAAGATGTCCACAAGCAACAATGCTTGGACGAAACATCGTGACGTTCTTTTTAACTTGTATACTATAAAATTTTAAACTAAGTCTTTAGACTAGGATTTTAACGTGTAAAGTGCTTTTTTTTTTATATGTTTTATATTCAGTAAAATATTTGTTCTAAAACCCAAATAATTTTTAGCGTTAAGACCGTTTCTCCCCGCAATCCATACTTAGAAAGAAAAAAACCTGCGTGACAAAATGTTGAGACATTTGCTATTTCTAGAAATTATTATTAATAAATACATGTAGAGTACAGTATAAAATTTTCATATATGTACAGAGTTGTTTTTATGAATCAACGAAAGCATTTGTAAAATACTACTAATTCTGAATGGGATAAAAGTGCAAGGTGTCTCGATGCTATTAGTAGTAAATGTAAGTTAAAAGTTCTAGTTGTTTTTATGCTCCACTAAAATGATCATTTAATTAAATAAAACAGTGCGCTAAAGACAAAAATGTATTATGCTATTAATTCTTGAAATACATATATGTTCTTGACATCTATATTTCAATATAGAATTCATGAAAGAGTATTTATTACACTTATATTTTTTCAGCTGTTTTATTTATTTTTTAATTTAAACATGTGAATGAATGCGCTACCTAATCTTTTGAAACTAAAACAGGAGAATTAAATAATGGTTTGTTATTTTCTGGTTATCTCTCAATTGTTCTCTGCAAATGGTAGTTAAAAATCATAAACATTATTAGTTAATATTCATCTATATATTGCTGGTTCCTTTAAAACATTCTGAAGCTTCTATTTTCTTTTATCTATTGTATAATTTACACCTTTTGGGCCTATCTATATTTTTATTTCCTTTGACTAGATTTTATTAAAAAATGTATTTCATCATAAAATATAGATTTTTAGCACAGGATTTTTAAAAGTAGAGGAGAGGAGGGTATTATGGAAGAGTCGGGAAATATGGAATACTAAGGTTTCGGCTCTCATTGGTGCTGCTATCTCTTCAAAATACTATGAATTACTCAAAAAGGATTCCCATGAAGCAATACAGTAATTAGCAACCGCTTGTTGATGTCGTACCATTCTCTATAGAACCAAATAAGTTTTGTGATTTTTAAAAGTTTTTGCAGGTAAGTTTTCAAACATTTAAACTTACTTGTACACATGCGATTTGAACATTGATGTTAAGCATAATGTTTGCTCAAAGAATTGTATTTTGTTATACATTGATCGTTTTAGCTGAAAATATTTTGTCCATCACTTTGAAAGTTAATTTTTAAAGATGGCTTGTCGGGTATTATGGAATACTAGGTATTTCATAGTATCATCTGAAATTGATCTCATGTATTCAACTAAAGAAACAAAAAATGAAGATGCTGAATGTATTTTCTGTCACAGAATCAACGAAGATGATTTTAAGAAGTCTAATTAGTTTTTCTATGGTTTTAAACAGTTTAAACCCCCTATTCCATATTACCCGATTATTTCATATTAATCTCCATTGTAACGTTTTTTAAGGTAAATTTTTATAACAACAATAATATTCTTTTTGATTTTTTTTTTCATTGACAATTCATTACAAATAATTACACTATGTACTCATCATGATTTTGGGGATTTTTATTAAAACCAAATACGGTTATTTTAAGAAATGTAAATGATATTCCATAATACCCTCCTCTCATCTAAATTTTAAAAACATTTCCCCGATACATTAACAAACGATTTTTACCACTTATATCATTTCGGAGATCTACATTTTACTGTTTTACTTGGTTTCATTTTTTGAAGTTATCTTTATTCCAAATTCTACAAAATTACAAAAACAGATAGACATATACACAAAGTAATTTTTATAGAAAAATTAAGTAATTATTCTATTATAAACTGAAAAATTCAGTAACGTTTAAAACTTACTTTTAATCTTAAATTGTGTAAAATAATATTTATTTATTTATTTATTTATTTTTTTTTATATAACTAGCGTGATACATAAATTTTTGATATGAAAATTTTAATTTTCTAACATTTCATTAATTTATTTCAATAATTCTTAATCATACTTCCAATAAATTAGAATATACAAAAATATTATACTATACATGTATTACTATACATGTATTACTATACATATATTTTTATAGTAATACATGTTATACATGTAATGTTGTGTATTATTATACTATACATGTATTTCTATACATGTACTAATATTATACTATACCTGTATTATTTATACATGTAAATATTACTATACATGTAATAAAACTGTGATTTAATCTGAAGTAGTATTTTTAAACTGTGTCTGTATTTAGAACATATTAATGGTAAGGCTACGTTTCATATAAGGATATCTAACTAAGTTAGTGTTTATTTATTTATTTATTTATTTTTAATTTAAAAAAAAATCGTAAAATAATTCAATATTAACATACATATATTTATATGTATGTATATGTGTATGTGTACATGAAGACTTACAAAAATATGCAAGGACGAAATGCATATATACACATTGGTCACAATGTCCCAAGCAACAAGAATGCAATACATAATAATGGAATAAAAAGAGAAAATATGTAAAGGAAATACAAGATTAGCACAAATGAATAAACGGACTTTAAAACTGTATATGTTTCAAAATATTACACATATTACACTAAGTGATACACGAAATAAAATAAGCATGTACTAAGTATAAATAAACTAATAATAATATAAACAAACATAATATAAATAAACATATATATATATATATATATAAATGCCCGCTGCATGACGATTTTGTTAAACGACAGAAATTTAATTGGTAATCAAGTCTGTTCCAAATATTTTACTGTTTCACACTGTATATGATTCCGAATATTGCACAAATGTGTTCGTTAAGTTCTTGCAGTAACTAGACCGAAAAGAAAGAAAAAAAAATAGTATATGCTTTTATTGTTTTGTGTATCACTTATTGTAATAAGTGTAATAGTTTCGAAAACATAATTTTTTAACATTATAATGTATATACACAGCTATTATATTTAATTATAGTTAATTATATTTAAAAAATGAAAGATTTAATTAAAGAATGGCGGAAACAGTTTTGGAATTGTTAAAAAATAAAATTAAAGTTATCTATCTATCTATCTATATATATATATAAAGAATTAACAAATTAGATATTTTTTAAATAAAACAATAAAATGGATATAGCGTATTAATAATAAAAAAAAAAGTCAATTAATCATATTAATATAAATAGTTTATTTGTTGTTATTTTGAATATTATTTTAAATTATTTTAAATTATGTTTTATTATTAATTTCATTAAAAAAATAATAATAATAATAAAATAAAGAGTATATCTATTATAATTAAAAATTTAACATATAATTGCGCAATGTTCTAGTGGTTATGTTTTTTATTATATTTTTCATAGTAATACAAATAAGAATTATATTAATTATTATAATTTAATTTCATCTTTTTTGTTACATTATGTATGCTGTTTATTATTCTGTACGCATTTTTTAGTTTATAGTTTTAGTTCCGTACATATTTTTAAAGTTTTATAGCCGTGCATATTTTTAAAGATTGTTACGGTTACTTATTCATTTTTTTTTCTTTAATGATTTACATTCTTTTCATTTTTTCTATTTATGCATAAGGCATCTTATTTCAGGGCAGTTTTACTAATGCATTTCACCTCGTTAAGGTATCCAATAAAAGAAGAAATCAGTTATAAATTATTTTAATGTACATTTAGTATCTCGTTTACTACCATATAAAATATTGTTTCATTAAAAAAAATATCTTAAATTTTGTTCATTAATTTGTTCCATTAAGGCTGCTTCATTTATGTCTCAACACATTTTCTATATCTAATTAATAGCTTTAATATTTAAATACTGAAAATTCTCTTTATAATTTTCCTTTGGTTTCACATATTGTACTGTATTTTTATCATAATAAGAAACTATATTCTATTGATTATGATTAATTTTCAAAATTAATTTTTTTCGTATGTAGTGTTCTATACTTCATTCTTTATTTCTTTTCCTGCTACTTGTAGTTTAAATTCCTTCCGCCGAACATTTTTAAATTTAGTCGCTCTTTTTATTAAAACGTTTTTTTTTCTTCTTTCTCAATCTTCCTTTTTTTCTTCTTAAAAACGTTTCTGAGAGTAATTTTTTTTCTTGCATAAGGCATCGTACCTCAGGAGATTTCCCTCTTTCTTCTTCATTAAGTTTGTTGAAGCTTTTCGTATGCGTTACTCTGGTTAATTTTTTACAGTAAAAGAGAAGAACAATTAAAGAAGATTTCAGTTTTAATGAAATTTTTCAATCTGTTTCACAACCATGTAAAATACTCTTTTATGAAGAAAAAGACAATCTAACCATTATTAATCTGCTGTATTTTGCATCTAAAATTATCTTAATTTTCGTTGCAAAATTTGAAAAAGTATATAATTATTTTGCATTTTGTATTTGAAATTAAATAATTTAGCTTAAAATTAATAAATGTTTTATCAAATTAAATTGTTATGCAATGAATAAAATATGAAATTTCTTTAAATCATTGTAATTTAAATTGGCCGAATAGAAAAACAAATATTTTTGGTTAGGTTTGGTTTATCAGACAATAAATTTTTCAGAAGATCAATTGGTTTCATCTGTAGTCTCTAAATTGTATGTTGTTGTCTTATAAAATATTTTCTTGCCCATGTAGAATCAAAACTGGGATGGCATGTTTCCAGACCATACCTGGGTGTGAGTCCAGACCGGCGCCAATTGCCCATTGCGCAACACAACATAGTGCATCGTGTAAAACCAACAGACCAAGCAATCAACCTTATAAAATTGTACTTACTGTAAGAAACAGTATTTGCAAGATTATGACAATTGATACCATAACGGATTTTGTGATATTTTGAATTAACTGAAATAGTATCTAAACTTATCATTAGACAAATACACTCAAAAGTAGATTTATAAAAAATCATAGATACTTGCTGTTAAAAGTAAATTTAAGCACTAACTGTAAAAACTTAAAATGCTATTATTTAAATAAAGAAATATTAAAAGCAAAATTATTTAAGAAAATACTTTATATTTCTTTAGAGCGCAATACAACTCAAATCAGTAATTTTGTACTGTTTTTAACAATTTATTGTGCACATAAATGTAAGCGTTAACCCTTTGCGGCGCAAGACAATTCGGATCATTTAAATTATACAGCCATCGGAATTCATGAACTAAATTAAACTAAAAGAAATTTTAAATTTTAAGGTTAAAAAAGCCGGCCTTTTCTGATATGTTATAAACGTAAATGTTTGCTAAAAAATTTCCGGGATGAATTTTTGCAACTGGATCTTAAATTTTGCGTCCTCGCAGCGAGGACGCAAAAGGGGTTAAACAAAACCGTTAAGGGGTTAAACAAAATCATTAATAAAAATATTGATTATTTATCAAAATATTTAATTATAAGATATTTCGTAATTCCACAATTTATATTACCTTGTTCGATATTGTGAAGTTGACCGTTTTTCATCCACTTGTTTACAATTGAATTTTAAGCTTGAAGTATATTATTTTTTTTTTATCAAAAACATACCAGATTTATGGTTTCTTTTCCCTGTATGTTCTCGAAGTTAAAGAAATATTACTGGAATAATGATTAAACATTTCAATGAGAACGGGATTAGAAACATGTATTATTTTTCACGTTCTGTCAAAAGAAAAAAATTCCTTATAATGTAGGAAAAATTAAATCTTAAAAGTTATTTAATAATTTATAACTAAATATATTTAATACTAAATATATTTAATACTAAATATATTTAATACTAACTATATTTAATACTAAATTTCACTGAATAAATTATATAATACATATAAGGTTATTGAATGATATAAAATATATAAAACCGTGAGCATCGGATCTTAACACCATATAATCACTGTTTCAACCAAAATATACTTGGTGTGTATAATTTCAAAAGCAATTTTTGCAAAATTAAGGTAAATGCAAATATTTAAACATAAAAACTTCTTTATAGTGCAAAAAAAAAACGGGAAACATTACCTGTTTCGAAAGGACGCGATTCTTTAATTTGTAATTAAAAATGTAACTGTTGTTTTTATGTTTTACCTAAGTGTAAGTATTCTGGTGTGACACTAATACGACTTTATCTTGCCATGCATTTCAATGGTAAAAAACATATTACAGTTTAAGAAATAATATAGCAAGAACTGCATGTAAATTTGCGTTAAAAATATTTTATATTAAACATAGAAACAGTTTTATTTCACAAAAAAAAAAAAAAAAAAAAAAAAAAAAAGTTAGCGAAGTTCATTGACTTGATTGACTTTCATTGATTTTTCATTGATTTTCATCTTGTGAATTTAAGATTGAGGGGGCTACCGCTTTTTTATACATGCGACTTAAACACTTTAATGTGAATAAGATAAAATAACGTTTTAGCAAAATTAAAATCAAAATAATTTATTTTATTTGTGTTAGAATGACGTCACTTTCAGAAAATTCCACAAATGAAGTGCTATCGTTTTGTAAATGACATATTTTTCAGATGTCATTTTTCAGGAAACGGATATTTGCACGAGGAAAACTGTTACACTTTAATATAATTATGGGGAACTCTTTATATTTACTAGAATGAAAAGTAATAAATAGTAATATTGACTCTATAATGTAATATCATAAAGCTTTTTCATGTTACAGATAAAATAGTTTGTTTCTAAAAAAAGAACTTTTCGTTTTTAAGATAGTTGGTTAGGTTTTGCAAATGAAATTTAAAAATAATCTGGTGTGTCACTCACATGACTTTCTCTTACCCTGAAATTTAATACTATAAATACAGGTTGCAGATTAAAAGGTAAGATAACGAGTACTGTTATGTAAACCTGTATTAAACAATTAATATTAGGCTTCTGAATAGTTTTATATGATAATTAGTTCTGTGTGAGGGGGGCTACTGCCCCCCTCAACCCCCCGTTTCATTAATGCACCTACATTTATATAGAATTTAATTCGGTTATTAAAAAATAATTCTGTTTTTATCTTTTATGATAATGCCGACGATTTTCACATTAGAGAAGTAGTTTAACACCAAATATCCAGAAAAAAGTCCATTTTATTCTCAATATTAAAAAAAAAAAAAAAAAAAAAAAAAAAAAAAAAGATATCTCTATCTCAGACACACTGACACACACACACAGAGAGAGAGAGAGAGAGACATACAGACACACATACGCGCATACATACAGACACATAGACATACACACAGACCATTTGCTAAAAACATGATTTTCGTATTCAGGGACCTCAAAACGTGTAAATATGTCAAAATCTCGCGTTCGAAAATTTGACCCAAAAACAATACTTTCTCGACCTTATGAGTAAGAGAAGGTAAAAAAAAAAAAAAAAAAAAAAAAAAAAAAAACAGTACATTCTCTACCTTATGGGTAAGAGAAAGTAAAAATAACTGAATTGTAGCAAACGATTACTGTTTCTTTTATTCGAGGCTTAAAGATAAATATAGGAACTGATAAATTGGGATATACTATTATAATGATTCGTTTAAATATACTGACTAGCAAAGTTAGCAAGCCCAGCTACTGCATTTATATATCGAGATATGATCTTCATCAGAAGCCTTAGATTGTAAAATGTAATAATTTAAGGTCATATATTCCGAAATGAGTTGCGATATTTACGCTTTTTCATATCATTAAGTGCAATATTGTTTTTCAATGAATGAAAAAGATTAATCTGATAGATATTTTAAATACACTCCTTCTCATATTTATAAGGACACTTTATATTTTGAAATAACTAACGTAAAAATAATTGTAAACAAGATTATACTAAGTGCACTTAACATATCTAGTATTCTAAAAACCAAAACTGTTATAATTTTTTAATATAAAACAAAATTAATAAAAACAAATGCAAAATGTGTTTTTCTCCATGTTTTTAGATGTTCATAATTATAGGGACAATCCAGATTTTTTCGTTTTATTTAACTTACTATCGGATAAATTACAGTTGACATGCGAATTTGTTAACTACTAGGCTAGATTAATTCATATATAAGCCTTCAATTTTTCTTGGACGGACATTACTGATAGTTCCTCGAAAAAAAGAACATTCAAGTAGTGAAGTATGATAAATGTGTTTTTTAAGTGGAAGGATTATTTCAATCCGCCAAATTTCTAATGAAATTCGAAGGTCTAAAATTGCTGAAAGAAATGTGATCAAACGTTGAACTGCTGGTTCGATAGGAGAGAGATCAGATGCAAAATAAGAGTTGTTTTACAGAGATCGCAGACTCATAATTCCTCTTACTGTTCTACTCATAATGACTGCTGCAGAATTTGCTCGTAATTTTTAACGAAAGGTTAGGGTCTACATTTGTGCAGGTTTAAAATAATTAATAATATGTTAAAATGAATAAAAAACCTGTAATAATCAATCAGCATTTAATGGAGGAAAGAACGTCTGTGTTAAAGTTGAATAAAGACAATATTAAATGGTAATATGTTGCATTTTCGGATGAAAAACATTTTATTCTTGATTAACCAAATGGTTTTAACAGTTACTGGCACGATCTGAAGATAGCGATTTTTTAAAGAGCAGATTTTTTAAAGGTAGATATGAATCGGCCATTTAAAAGGTGGATCTATGGTTCTCTGGGGAGCTGCTTCTACTGAAGGCAGAATGAATTTAGTAATTTTTTCTATTATTATGAACATCAAGAGAATATCCGCAAATTTTAAACGTGGAATTATCAGATTTTTGTTAGATTTTGGGGGGGGGGGGGTAATAATATTTTTTTCAACAAGACTTACATTTTTGCTCTACTTTTAGAGCAATTGGAAATAGTTTGAAGAAAGAAACTTCTGTATTATTGCCTTTCCCATGGCCTAAAAGTTGAAAAAACCTTAACTCATGATATTAGAAAAGTGCATGCAAGTGGAAAGCAATTTTAAATAGTTTAAATGTATTAAGAATATCATATATGCTATATGCAATGGTATTGAAAATGAATATTAAAAACAAATGTATATAACCAGAGAGAATGTCTGACTGTTTAACCCTAAAAAGAGATCCCGTAAAATATTAATTTAAAGAATAACTGAAAGAAAATTCGAGCTGTCCTTATAATTGTGAACACCTGAAAAATCATCTTTTTACCATATTTAAAGTTTTTTAAGATAGAAAAACGAGAAAGCTTTTTAAATATAGTCTATTAATGAAATTCAAATTAATTAAAAAAATATTTGTTTAAATAATAGTGTTCAGTGTTTAGTTAATATAGAAAAACGGGTGTCCTTATAATTATGAGAAGGAGTGTATTTATATTATTTCTAAAATATAGTTAATTAGCTCCTCCATATTATATATAAAGGTTTAAACGAAATTCGACTTTTATGCATAGTATAAAATCTAGTGTTATTTTTATAATTCCTTATAATTTGTTTCTTTACAAATTTTATTATTTTAACTAAGTTAAATATTATTATATTAAAAAAATGAAATAATAAACGCCACATAACAAAGCGAATATATTAACTGTTCCTAAAATAAATATACAAATATAACGAAAAGAAAATAAATCAAATGCCTTTATCAAATCTCGATTTAATTAAAAATTATGTACAGCAAAATATTCTTAAACCTACACATCCATCATCTTGTTAAACGTCCATACTTAATTTTATAGATTTAATTAATCAACATTTTTTTTTTCTTTACAGAGGTAATTTAAAACGTATTTGCATATGTCTCTAAAGACGGGTATGAAAACAAAACAAATTTATGTAATTTATTCACGTCATGTAATCATTCCCCCTGAGAGCATCTTGGGAGATTTTCTAAGCGTAAAATAACCTCCTTGATTCATTTGTCTCAAATACTTAGAGTGATTTAAAGTTTTTTTTTTTTTTTTTTAATTAAAAGACATTTCTAATGGGACATAGAAAAGCTAGATTATATATATATATATATATATATATATATATACATCTAAGATTGATGACTTGCAGTGGGTGCAAGAAAAATCAATGTGATTACATTTAATATCATCCTAAATAAACCGTGACTTTGATTGAAAAAAAAAAAAAGAATTCTTAACATAATATATATATAAATTAATCTACGAGTTGCTTTAAGGAATATTTTCATTTAAACAAAAATTCGAAACTTATTTAGGCAAAACAAATAATGTCTTAAAAATGATCAATCTCATACACTTTTTAAAAACTATTGTTTACTTTGCTTACTACATTTTATTTTAATTAAAAATCCCTCAAAACCCATGTTATATTGCTTACAAAAAATATATCTATGAAATATAATAAAATAAAAATTAACATAAATAAATAGTAATAATAAGTAAAATAAATATTAAATATAAAAATAAATACAAATGAAAATTAATTAAGTAAATGAAGATAAATAAATAAATAAATGTTATGTATTTACATTAAAATGAGATCAAAATAAATAAATTAATTATTTTAAAACCACTTCACTCCCTTTTTTGTGTTTTTTCTCTTGTTTCCTGTCTTTTAGAAATGTTTCCCTCTGTTTAGTTTTGTAGACTGATTTCTATTGGTTGGCTGTGTGTGTTCCTCCCAATTTGTGTTTTGCGCTGCTTTCAATCTTGCTTTTGCCACAAAGGCAGTAGCACGTGTTTTCACCTGAAGAAAAAAGGCCACGTCCTTTCAGATGAGATATCATTTTTTCTGTGACGAAATTTAGTAAGATTAAATTTCCCAACTGAGCAAACTGGATCAATGGACGACTAGAACAAGGCGGAGTTTTTAATGTCTGTGGGAAAAATCAGTGTTATAATTGGCTACAGTCCATTTACATCAGATTTAAATTATGACTAGTAAAAATCGCCCATTAGGACGTCGAATGATGTTAGAGAGGTATGCATTCCATTGATATAAATTATACTTTAGAACATATGTTTAAAAGGAGTAGAATTTATGAATATATTCATCAGAAAATGTACAAATTATACTTGAAATTAAAAGAAAAATGTAAATAAAAAAATTCTAAAAAGAGTTTTGAAAGTATTTGAAAAGTACTCAAAATATTGCGTCTAAACTACTTCTATATTTTACAAATACACTAAACTTGATATGTGAGTTGGCCATTTTGAAAAGGATTTTTGATTTAATTTGGGTGTAATTGGTTGATAGGTGGCGCAACTGTTATCTAACGTCCATCTAACGTCCATCTAACGTGATTTTTCTTATGGCTACATCTCAGTATATGTTGGTCAAGGTTTAACTAAATTAATTGTGTAAAAATTTTATTGTAATAAATTTGAATTAGGTATTATTTGTTTATGTTAATCGGTAGGCGACGTTGTTTTATTAAATAATAAAAAAGAAAGTTTTGTGAGGGCAACAATATACAAATTTTTATATGATTTATTCTTGAATTCACATTGTCGTTTTTACTCTTTTTTAGTAAAATATGTTATTAACTGAAAATTTCAATCATTGCAGATGGATTTTTTAAACCTAATAATACATGTAATTTACATGTGACATTAAAAATATGTCTTAAAAAAGATTATCCTTAAACTGGAAAGTAAATGTTTTTTATTCAATAAATATTTCGCTATATGTGATTTGGATTTCACTACTTTATTAACAATTACCATTTAAGTCTTTACCAATTTCTTCACCCAAACATGCATTTCCATGATGAAATTATTATATAAAACATGTTTGTCAATATTTTTACGTTTAATTTTTATTTATTTATTTATTTATTTTGTTGTAAACCGGTATATTTTCAAGAAGTAATTTTTAAACTTCGCAAAATTTATAGAACACATAGAATAAATCTTATTTTTCATGATCGTTATTAGTTGAAGAAATTTCGTCAAATTACTCAAAATTACGTTGTTTTGATGTAATCATAGAACAAATTAATTTCATGAAAAAGAAAATTTGATTTTTCTTTTTAATAATTTACTTTTTTAAGCTTAAAAGTGCAATATACTTCTCATATGATTAACAAATGGCATGTATATTGTATATGGCATGTATTGTATAAAATAATTGCTTGTATTGCAAATGTATATGACACACATATCGTTCATTTTCCCCAACGCACCTTTCACTCATTTCTAATTCCATATATTTCTCTAATGATATGATGTGTAAAGATTACGGCCT
Organism: Salticus scenicus; assembly: GCA_963930645.1. Lineage (NCBI taxonomy): Eukaryota > Metazoa > Arthropoda > Arachnida > Araneae > Salticidae > Salticus > Salticus scenicus. The sequence goes on along the minus strand of OZ005652.1, from coordinate 125,246,127 downwards.
GTGTTCACTAAATTATGTTTCTATTACAGATACTATTTACACTGCCATAATAATTACACTGTTTTGAGACTGATTTTTATAGAGAGAGGCTTTGGAATATCTCAAATACAAATATAAACTTAGAAGTGTTACAAAAGAATGTTTCTGGTATTAAATGTTCGTTTTAAGGAGTATATTCTTAAATGACAATAATTGACAAAAATATGAAAAAGAAAAAAAAGGGGGGGGGGAATTTTTTGCTAACGTATTTAGCACTTTTTTAATGACAGTCAAGCCCGTTCAAAAAAAAAAATAATAATAATAATAATAATAATACTGTTAACAAAATTTAGTCAACTTCGTGATTCTAACCTAATATTAAGCAAATTTGAAAACATTTTAAAATATAGAAATAGTGGTTATTTAAATAATTTTTTTGCAATTTTATAATATATCAAATTTTATAGTACTATATAACATGTTCCAGAAAATAATGTGAAATTATTTAATTTTTATATTTTTACGGTCAAGCTTTATAATCGAATGTACAGAAATTTTTTTTCACTATACAGGAGAGTTGCTTGCAAATAAAGGTGTTTAAATAATGTAAAAATTACTTATGAAATGTTTAAAAAACTTTTATATTATGGCAAGTTATATCCGTTGAAATATAAAAAAATTAAAAGAATATTAATACGAGATAAAGTTGTGTTTATCAATTGGTCATATTTAATTTCGATGGTATAATACAGGAAACTGAAATGCATCATTTTTAATTAAATTTCATTGTATTGCATGGAATTCGGTGCCAACACCATTTTTACAAATTCTTATGTAAAATGACCTCCTGAATACGATTATGATGCCTCTTTTACCTACCCCATAACTCACCGTGTTTAAGGAAACCCACATTTTTATCACTTTTCGGTAATTTAATGGCTACAAAATTGATTTGTAGGGGGAGAAAGGACTATTGTAACTGTTAAATATTTCCTGAGGGGCTACAGAATTAGAAAATTCTAAAACGTGAACATTTGAAGCAAGCGAAAAATTTAGGGAAAGTTTGCTACTGAAATTATATATTACATTTATTATATTTTATTAATAAATTATTATTATTATTAGTTATTAATCATACATTATATATATATTTGTTTTTAACTGTTAAAATAATTCTTTTCCATTCTCCAAATGAAATTCATGGTCATAAAATTACGGAATAGTGATAAAAATTGGGGGAGAGGTGGAGTCACGAGAAAACGTTGGGTGATTGGGAAAAATGGTCCTATTCGGATTCACGAGGCCCTTTAAAATAAGAATAAGCAAGAATAGTATCATGGCTCAAAAAAAAAAAAAAAAAAAAAAAAACAGTGCAGTATTGTTTAATCAATTATTCATTGCTATTAATAAAAAATATTATCAATATTTGTATAAAAGATATCATGATATACAAGTTAAATTATATAAAAAAAAAAATATTTTTATTGAATTTACTGAATTTAAATTTGCGTGGCGATGCGTTTTTTGTGGCAATTGTTTTTACGAATATCTTTTTGAACTTCACAAAAACTAATTGTGAATATTGTTGATATTTTTGACCAAATATTTATGATGAAAAAACAATTAAAAGAAACATAGAAGTACAATATTAATAGTAAGTCCTAATATTTTATGGAATAAGAAAATTAGAAATACACATTACAAGAGGTATTAATTTCAAACATCCATTTTTCAAAATAATAATAATAATAATAATAATAATAATAATAATAACGTATTTTGATTTTACTTGGAAAAAATAATTGAAAATTAATAGTTCACCTTAGTAAATTTTTTGTCAAGTGCAAATATTCTTCTTCTTCTTCGTTTTTTTTTTTTTTTTTTTTTTTTTTTGTGTGTGTGTGTGTGTAGAATATTATTATTATTATTTTTCTTGAAATTATTTTTTAATCAGTTTTGTAGTCTTAGAAATAAACAAATATCTTACCACATTATAATACGAACGATAACAATAAAGAAATGTTTCCTTTTGGGTAAAATTTAATAAAATCTAAGTAGAAGAATGTATTTAAAGAAAACTCAAAACAGTTATTTAAATATTTTTTTTATTAAGAAAAAAAAAAAAAATAAAAAAAATAAAAACCTCGTTTAAAACTTTAAAAATGATTTAGTACATTATGTTTAAATTCTCAATTATATTTTTTAAAGTCATTTTTCAACGTTAATCATATTTTTCTAAGGTGTATCTCCTTATATTATTAAAATCTGTACGCGCGTGTGTGTGTGTGTGTGTGTGTCTGTCTGTGAGAAACGGCTTGACGCAGCAAAAGCTCGGCCGCTAACGGTCGCACGGACTTCGAACAGGTACCGATGGACAGAGAATTTATCGCAGATCTGCGTTATCTAATTTGCTAAACGATGCGACCCTAATTAGCGGAGATATTAATTAAAATGGTGACCCATGTCAAATCAAAAAACGATTCGAAATCGGAGGTGACCGCCATTTTATTACGGAACGGCCTACCTCGAAAGAAAAAGCAAAGAGAGAAAATTTCGGGGGTTTTTGTAAAGCGATCCTGTTTGAACGGTTCAACGTATCGAAAATACACTGTTACCAAAAGAAAGAGCATTTATTACCGATTCTTACGGTACAATTTTTTTTAAAAAATACGGATTTTTTATATTTTTAAAAAAAGTTTTAAAAAGGGTCGAAAATTTCTCTTTTTCGCGGTCTTTTTTTTTAAACGACCTGTACGACCCAGTATTCCTTCCATTTCTTAACAGCTGGTATATAAAGAAAGGCCATTTAATCCTCTTTCGAACCATATAAACATTTTTACAAAATACGGATTAGCGATCCATATTTTTAGATTTTACGAAACATCGATTTTTTCGTAAAACATTTTATAATTCAAAAGCGTTTAGAGATAAATCATTTCTTTTTTTTTGTACATAGATCTCGCATTCATAATTTAATTCCTGAATGATTGAGAGAAAATTTCAAAAACTGAATGAGTTATAAATTTTTTAATTTCACGCTTTAAACCCATTGAAACAGAATACCGACCTTCCTTCCGTCAAATGAAGCATTGCAAAATGAAATAATGCAGACGTCCATTGCGTCACCATAGCAACCCGTTCAATTTCTCGACGAAAGCGAAAAAAAAAAAAAAAAAAAAAATAATAATAATAATAATAATAATAATAATAATAACAGCTGGCACTGATTGAGAATCGGAGGTATTTTGAGTAAGATAAAAAGTACATTTTAATTGCAAATTAAAATGTCGCTTTAATATTTTAAAATTTCAATATTTCAGTTTCTAATTAAGATTAAATTATTTTTAATACATCATTTGAAAGATATTTTAATGTTCTTTCATATTATCGAAAGTTTTCACCTGATTTACACGTTTTGAGGTTTCCTGATTAGGTTTTCTTTTGCATCTCAGCTAATTGAGTTAGAACGTTCAAAATTGGTATACGTAGGTTAATTAGGAGGGGCTGAAAGGGTGGGGAAGAAATAGGTGTGCACCGCGCGAGATTTTACCCGATTTACACGTTTTGAGGTGTCTTGATTAGGTTTTCTTTTGTATTTCAGCTACTAATTAAAATAATTTCATAAGTAATACATCATTAGAACGCTTTTTGGATTTGGAATCGAACAGTGGAATACAGAAATTCGAACCGCCAGATGGCGCTGTAATATTTTCAAATTTCAATATTTCAATTTCTAATTATGATTAAATTATTTTTAAAACATCAATCGAAAAATATTTTAAAGTTCTTTTAAATTATCGAAAGTTTTCACCAGATTTACACGTTTTGAGGTGCCCTGAATTAATTTTATTTTGCATCTCAGCTACTAATTAAAATAATTTCATAAGTAAGACATCATTAGAAAGCTTTTTGAATTGGAATCAAACAGTGGAATACAGAAATTTGTACCGCCAGATGGCGCTGTAATATTTTCAATATTTCAATTTCTGACTATGATTCAATTATTTTTAATACATCATTCGAAATATATTTTAAAGTTCTTTTAAATTATCGAAAGTTTTCACCAGATTTACACGTTTTGAGGTGTCCTGATTACGTTTTCTTTTGTATCTCAGCCAAATGAGTTAGATCGCTCAAAATTGGTATACGTAGGTTAATTAAGAGGGCCTGAAAGGGTGGAGAAGAAATAGGCATGCACCGCGCGCGTATCCCTTAACTTGTGCGCGCGCAGAAGGCACGCGATTGCGCTGCCGAAGGCAGTTGGGACCCGGTGCGAGTTTTTACCCGATCAGAAAGGATTTTTTTTTTATGGGGCACGAAGGGTCAGGGAAGGGATACGCGCGCGCAGCGCGTGTACTCTGAAATTGTGCGCGCTGCGCGCGCACGGGACTGCGCTGCCGAAGGCAGTGGGGACCCGGTGCGAGTTTTTACCCGATCAGAAATGATTTTTTTTAGGGAGCACAAAGGGTCAGGGAAGGAATACGCGCGCGCAGCGCGTGTACCTCTTAAGTTGTGCACGCGCAGCGCGCACAGGACTGCGCTGCCGAAGGCAGTGGGGACCCGGGCCGACTTTTTACTCAATCACAAATGATTTTTTTTAAATTTATTTTTTTAACACTAAAAGTTACTGTTACTGATTCATTAATTATAGTGATTCATTAATTATAGTGATTCATTTGAAAATACTGACCCGCTAGCGGGCGAAGCCCGCTAGTAGAATTATTAAAATCTGGTACTTTCAAGAATAAAGAACATCAAATTAAAAAATAAAAAAGATATCTAAAATAATTGAGTATAAATAGAATAGAATTTTTATCATGTAATGTACGTTTATTATCTAGTATTAGAAGTAATTATTTTTTTCTTTCGTTTGCACTTTAATTTCATTCATGTAGCTGTCATGAGTGTATTAATATAAAGAAAAAAAGTTGATACTTCTTTTACTGAATATGTATAAAAAAACGATTAAATGAATATATTTTTGATAGATAATAAAGCTTTTCTGATAATAATTAATTATAACCAAGATTAGAATTACACCTATATACCTCTAAGTAAATAAATCAAATTTGAATATTTTAAATATTAAAAGTAATACAGTATTAGTAGTATTTAAGTTATTAAATTCCAATTTGTACAGTATTTTTGAAATTAATTTTCGTTGTAAAAGTCTATAAAAAAGAATGGCTTAAGAATATTATTATTTTTATTATTACTTTTATTTGAAAGATAAATGAACTTTTTGTCACATGGTATATTTCAATGAAAATATGACATATTTGAAGAGATCTATGCAACTGTAGGCCTAATTTAATTTTTCTGCCCAAAGAGTAGCCATTAATTTTAAAAGCTGAATGAAAAATCATGTCATACAGGAAAATCAGGCATTATTTATCTCTTAGAATAACAACGTTTAAGAATTTTTATTATTTTTTTATTTTTTTTTAAACATTTTTCAATAATAATTGTTATTTAAAACTTTCAAAAAATTACGTTAACAGTAAAAAAATTATTATACAAATACTTGTTTGAAAAAGTATTTAATCTAGCGATATTTAAATTTCTTGATATAAATATTATTAAACACGTTACAACAAAAGTACAATATATAAATATATATTGAAAAGGATCCATGTGGTTTTATTTTCTAAAATATAAAATAGGTAACAACTAGTATATATTCAAGATATATATGTAATATCTTCTATAATTTTGTTCACATATATAAACATTAAAACTCACTTTAAACAAAAGATGATTGTAAAAATTATGGAACTTACTTTATTATGTTTTTTGTAAAAGCTGTCAATTTGTATTACAAATAAAATGATAATACTTCATCTTTTTTTATATTATTAAATAATTGATAATAGATTGTGTACATGCAGTGGTAAGTAAAAATATTTTTTTAGATACATGAAATATTTTAGAAATATGTTGATGAAGAAATAATAATTTAATATCATGAAAAGGAGATCATAATACAGTAAGTTACAGTTACATATTCTAAAAAAGCAGCGATTTTAATAATATATATAGATATATAGATATATATATATATATATACACTGCTGTTTGTACAAAATTGCAACACCATGAAAGAATGCGAATATCAGAATGATATTTATTGGGCACATATACTATAGTAGGAAGAACGATTGATTAAAATTTGAGCAAATTTGGACTAATATGTACTGAGAAAACAGTATATAAAGCATCGACCTCTGTGAGCAATATCTGCCTAGGCATTGAATCAAACAGCGATTGGATGGTATGTACAGGTAGAGCATTTTATGAAGCTTCAACACGATACCACAATTCATCGATCTTAGTTACTGGTAAGTGGTGGGGGCGGGCTGTCGCTTTTCAACGATTGAACAGTCATTTTCATTGGTGCAAGATCAAGAAAACGCGCTGGCCAGAGCAACAGACGAACATATTCTGCATCAAGGAATGTCCGGACAATACGGACAACGTGCGTTTGTCCATTGTCCGATTTAAATATTGCTCTTCGGAGGCGTTGAATATAGGGCCGATCGACGGGCCTTAACTCGTTAGAAATGTAACGGCTGATATTCAGAGTGGCGGGAATGAAAACAAGAGGTGATCGAGACGTGTATTCGTTGGTACCGCATACTACCACTCCAGGTGGTGACACAGTATGCGGCTTCAAAAATTTTGATTACCCTCAAAACTGCATCACTGTTATGGGCGCCTTTAATGTGTGATCAACGACGAACCTGTACGCAGGAATGGCGTGAAATCACTTTTCAGACAAATCACAATCCTATATACAGCACCAATATTGCCTTATCCGTATTTAACGGCATCGTGAATAATGCACATTGCCATCTAGGATTCGGCATCGTCACGCTGTCCATCAGCTACAGTGATGGTATGTGGTTCTATTGGATACACGCCTCGATTATTTCTTGTTCGCATTCCCGGCACTCTGAACGAAACCATTAAATTTCTGGTGAATTAAAACCTGCCCCTCTGCCCTATATTCCAGGTCTGCGTAGCGCAACATTTAAGCAGGATAATGCACGACCGCAAGTTGTCTGTATTGTCTGTACCTTCCTTTATACAGAATGTTTTAAACCGTTGCTCCGGCCAGCGCGATCTCGTGATCTCGCACCAATGAAAATGACTGTTTAATCGTTGGAATGCGAGTAGCCCTCCACCACTCACCAGTAACTACGATCGATGAATTGTGGCATCGTGTTGAAGCTTCATGAAGTGCTCTACGCGTACATGTCATCCAATCGGTGTTTGATTCAATGCCTACACAGATAAGTGCTGCTATTACTCACAGAGGTCGCTGCTTTATGTACTGTTTTCTCATTACATATTACTCCAAATTTTCAGAAATTTTAATGAATTGTTCTTCCTACTACAATGTATACGCCCAATAAATATCATTTTGGTATTCGCATTCTTTCATGGTGTTTGCAAACACAATTTTTACAAACAGCAGTTTATATATATATATATATTCATTTATTTATTTATTTGCTAGAATTAATTTAACACTAGGTTTACGGAGATTTCTTATATACCTATCTCCACGACACTCGTCAATTTGGCACATGTTAAAAATAAATAAATTAATAAATAAATAAACACTTTGTACAATAAGTAATTTAATTTTTGAAGACGTAGAAGAAAATAAATTTTAGCAAACATTCGTCTCATTAAATGGATAATTGTCAGCATAAGTAGTAAGAGATAAATTTAATCGATTTTCGAATTTTGCTTCGTAAAATTGAAAATGCGTCGAAATGACGCTCTTCGTAAACCTAGTATTAAGGATGTATATTTATTACAAGTTTAGAGATGATATAAATTGAGAAGTTTATGAAATTATTACGAATTATTTTCTAAAGATAGTTCTGGTATTTTATTTTTTTCTTTATATCCTTTATTTATTTATTTTTTTTTTTTTTTTATAAAGTAACTCATGTATTATCTTTTTTAATCATTAAACACATACAGGCACATACAAAATAATATCTAAATATGCAAATTTTTCCTGACACATATCTTACGCAATTAGGTGAAAGTTTAGTCGAGGTAGGGAATGAGAATGTTAATTACACTGTTAAAGTTGATGTTGAAAATTTTAGTGGATAATGTCAGGTAAAATATAAAAACAGTTTTTTTTTTTTTTTTTTTTTTTTTTTTTTTTTTAACGATCTTGAATGCAATGCATTATTAAGTAACGGCTTACGCATAATTTTTTTTTTTTTTTTTAATATTAGTTATTTTAATTAAAATAAATCTTCTTGTTCAATATTTAGGTTAATAAAAAAAAAAAAAAAAAAAAAACTCAAGAAAAATATTTGAATGCATTATTGAAAGTTCTTAAAATATGTAAAATAACCGTAAAAGTGTATATTTAAATAATCACTAATCAAATAGCTTATTGTTTAAATTTTCCAAAAATTAAATTACAAAAGTTCATTGAATAACAGTTTGTTTAATGTGGTAGAATAATTTTAGGAGGTTATTTTATCACATTACTTTAACCAAAAAGCGAAAAAAACAAATATTTTCAAATATTTCTTTTTCACTAGAGAAAATGAAAAAAAAAATATATTTTTCATTTTATTTTGCAATTTATCTAGAAACATAAACATTTTATTGAAAAAATTCCACCAATGTTTTATATCTCATAAATTCATAAACAATAAATCTCTTTAGAAATTCTTATCATTCACATCATAAATGAAAAGAAATGCCGAATGATTTGTTTTTTCATTTAAAGGTATAATAATCCCACACACACACAAAATATGTATTAAACAGTAAGTTTATATATATTTTTAAATTTTTAATTGATTAGTTTATATTTTCTCAAACTGCCGCTCATTTAAAGTTCAATTGCGTAACATAAACTTTTTTTTTCGGTAAAATTTTCTCATAAAGGATTTAATTTGCTATATATATTTACATACGATAATGTTTTAAACATATTAATCAAAGTATAATATACAGAATACTGAAATCGGGATGAAGAATTTAAAGCATTAATCAAAAAAGCTTATTTAATATGATAAAATGTTTTGCATTATAAATGAGCATAGTAATCTGGCTGGTGCATTATTTGTGCTTGAGAATATTTAGCATATATTTTTATAAATGAGGAGATTGATTGTTATAGTGATTTCAATAAAAACATAACTGCATTTTATATAATTTCAGTATTCCGTTTTAATGTTTTAATTTTCATGGATTAAAACATAAAAATAATCATAAAAGTGGTATTTGCATTACTTTATATTAATTATTATTAATACACACAATCAATAGAATAATAACCATTATTTATGTTAAGGAGTGTGAATATGATAGACCGTTATTTATGTAAATAACTAAAAGTATATCCTTCCGCTCCTCTAACTGTGTTAAAGGAATTATATAATGGAACAGTTTATTTAATCGTAATACGAATATCATTTAAAAATATTTTCACTATATTTTTACATTTTTTTTTTTTTTTTTTTTTTAATCTAAACATAAACAATGTTTAGTAAATCAATATGTTTCCGAAAAATTAGGAAATACATTTCTTTACAAAAGCTGGTTTCACATAATTCATTTTTTAAAAAATTTAATTTCCTTTTTTCGCTCCATGAAATCATGCGAATTATTCTTAAAATTTGTTTGCCGCTGCGTTAGAAAGTTTGCAACATATATAAATTAACATGTCGCTTTCTAAAGAAATAAAGATTTCTTTCTTTTGTTACAAATACTATTTTTCACAAAACACTTTAAGAAAGTTAAACGAGAGGCTCCAGTTTCTAATTACCGTGCTCACTCAATCTGAACAATTAGGATAACTGATAAGTCTCTTAATTTAATACAATTGTCTAACAATCGGAATTTTTTAATGTTTTACTATCTGAAAAAAATCATTGTCTATGCATTTAATATTTTAAATAACTACTAACCCATATCAAATAAATATTTGTAAAAAAAAAAAAAAAAAAAATATCATTTAATTTTTCGATTTTAAAATTTTAGAAATACCATTAACTTTAATAAAAATGTGTTTCATTTATTAAAATATGCAAAATTAATGGTACATCATTCGATGAATCACATTAAAAATAAGGAATGTACATGTGTCGTCCCGTTATAAAATCGGCCATGTCTAAAAATTAATTTTTTAGGATAAGCTGATTTTTTTTACCAAACATAGCCAAAGTAACATTGGGAACGAACTCTTTATTTTTAAATATTCATTAGAGCAGTATGTTTGAAAATTCGAAGATGGCAGTTGACTTAGTTTTAATTTTGGATTTAGCCGCTTTTGCTACTTACTTTGCAGTTGTCAAGTTAAAAAAAAAAAAAAAAAAAAAAAAAAAAAAACTAATTTTCACGAAATTTAATGTGGATATTGTATGTTTAGGGTTGAAAATACACAAAATGTTTGATTTAGTTAAATTTTATTTAGAAATAACTGATTTCTAAAATCTGATTAAGAAATAAAAATAATAAAAACTGATAAAAAATCTGATAAAAAGTTACTGATATCCATAACAAAACATAACTGTAGAAAATTACGAAAATGTATCACATATGATTTCAAATTAATTCATTAATCCCGACCTATTATTTAATAAATTGGGAAATTATTCAAGTTGTAAACAAACTTACATAAACACGTCGCTATAGCTTAATGAAACATCATAGGTATGTTATTAAATTAATATCATTCCATTAATTAATTATAATATGCTAACTAAAATTATGTTATGTTATTACATCAGTACTATAAAGCAAAACGCAATAGTATGTATTTTTCTTAACTTATTCCCTACGGCTACATCTAATGCAAATCAGTAAATACATCGTGTCCCAAAAGTTTAGACAATCAATATAATTTACATTAACATAAAAAGTAATAAGGTACAATTAACATTTGTGAGATAGGTAATAAATAAAAACAGTTTTGCTGATGTACACATATAAATTATGATCAAAGGTTTGAAATTATGAAGTGTGCACTAAATTATATAAAAATGTGCTGTCCCAAAGGTATAGACACAATACAGCATTACATGTTTTCTTTTACATTTTATTTCACAGAATAAAATATTTTTACTGTCGTCTGCTTCTATAAAGACAGAATAATTTTTCCTTTAATTGAAATATTGTCTACTATACTTTTAGCATAATAATTTAATGAGTTCAATGTATTGTTTTGTTTGTGATTCGGAAAAGACGTTTCCTGCGTATTCTGATAAAAGGGCCACATTCTAAAGAAATGTCTAAAGATGAAATTGTTGAGATTTTACAGTTAAAAGCGCAAGGACAACTGTTTACTGAAAGCAAAACCTTGCTTAAAGCAGAGACATAAAGATGCATGTCTAAAGTTGGTTAGAAAGCACGTGTCATACGGTGAAAAGTGTCTTTCTGTCACCTTCAGTGACGAAAAGAAATGGAATTTGGAAGGCCCTAGCGATTATAAATTTTACTGGTATGGCCTAAAAAAAGAACCGAAGAACTGTTTCAGCAGGCAACAAATCGGAGGATCCGTAATGACTTGGGAGGGTCTTGTTTCAACAGCCAAGCATTTCTCGGATTTACGGACAGAAAAATGAAATCAGAGGATTATCAGGCTATTTCACGCACTAATTTACTTGCTAATTATGGATTTGCTAGCAGGACCGGACAGTGATTTCCAACAAGACGGGGCATCCATCCATACTTCCAGATCAACGAAAACGTGGTTTATGCAAAACAATATCACACTATTAGACTGGCGAGCAATTAGTTCGAATTTGAATCCCATGGAGAACATATGGGGTATCTTCTCTCGTATAATACATAAACATGGAAAGCACTATACATGCGTAAATGACTTAAAAACTGCAATTGACAAAGCGTGGTATGAAATATCTCTTTATGTAATGCAATGCTTAACTAATTCTATGGAACAACGTGTATTTGATGTTATAAAGTGTCGTGGCAACACAATTCAATATTGAAAGTAAGTTTTTAGTTACTTTTATAAATGTAAAGCCAAAAACTTTTACAGGTGTCTATACTTTTGGGACAGCACATTTTTATATAATTTAATGTACATTTTAATATTTCAAACTTTTGATCTTAATTTATATGTGTATATAAGAATAACTGTTTTTATTTATTACCTATCTCACGAATTTTAATTGTACCTTATTACTTTTTATGTTAATGCAAATTCTATTGATTGTCTAAACTTTTGGGACAGGGTGTATTTAAGGATAATGAGCAGGTATACTTTTAATAATATTTAGAATCCTTAATAATATTTCGACCGTTAAGTTTCAGTGGCACATATTACTCCTTCTGAGGTATTATGAGACTTTTTTCAAGTTTCCCTTCATATTAGAAATATTCTCCGGTATCCAAACTCTTTTCATATAGTTATCCGGTGTTCAAACTCTTTTTATATTATCTGGCGGTCTAGGACTAAGGTGACTACTATTACAGCTTGCCTTAACGGGTTGCAAAGATAGTCTGTCTTGCTCTTTCATTCTACCTAAGATTACTCCTACGGCTGCCCTTGAGTATTTGATTGGGTCCACTTCATTCGCGTATTGAAGTTAAGGCTTTAATTTGCATGAAGCGTTTCATGTGTCTGGGCTTGTGTAAGGATTGTTCTAGACATCTGTCTTGGGGTCCCCTTCTTTCATTTGTTGCTTATTTTCCTACTTTCATTATTCCTAGTGACTACATTGTTATGAATTATGATTTTCATAAGCCTATGAAATATGCTTTTCATAATTTTTAAGATATTTTTACTTCAAGGTAGGATTGGTTCATGTCTCGTAATTGGCTAAATGGCAACTGTTTGGTGTGGTATATAAAAAAGGGAAAGGTTTTTTTTTTTTTTGGGGGGGGGGCAGGTTTTTTTCTATCACATGGATGAAATTCGGCTTTCTTTCGCTCTTGGAAAGGTTGGTAAAGATTTCCAAGCTGCTGTTTGGTGTGCTTAGACAGGGCTAATTGTAATTCAACCTTCTGTAGCTGTACTTATATTCAAACGGCTCTCCTTTCACCGGTGAGGTGTAAGTTCACCCCTCCTCTCGTTTGGAGGGGCTACAAGGTACTTTGCGGTTTTTCTTCCTATAACAAGGTTAGTCTTCCTTGGGAACCTTTGGGCGAAATTGTGATACAAAATTTTCCATTATAGACTTTGCTGGTGGTTTTTACAAATCTTTTGCGTTAGTAACACATATAAAAACAGTTCCGGACACGTCTTTGATGAACTGTGATTATCACATTACAAATTTTCATTAATAGAAAACTAAAATAAATGAATAAATAAAAGGAAAAGAAGCCTCACATACTGTCTACATGCACTGTTTAACGAGAATGTTATTTATGTTACATTTAACTAATCATTAAATACATCACTACCTCTCATTTCCAGAAACGTAGGAACACAACAATCAATCAATGTTTAAACTATTATAGGCATATATGGTATTTAAAAAATTGCATATTTTTGATGCATCCATTAATATTCATAAGAATTTTAAATACATACGAAAAAAAAATCTGCTATGTAAAATAAAAATAATTTATAAAATATATTATGTAAAACAATATTTATTTTTAATTTCTTACCAATGAATGTGAAGCTTTTTTTAATGCATGCTTAACAATTCTATTAAAAAATAAATCGCACATATTTATCTTTGAAAGCCTATGATAAATGAAATATTTATTTCATTGAATGTATATAAAATTTATAAAAATTAATATACATATATATATATATATATATATTTACTTACTTTTGTTTAATCAATACATTAATTCGTTATATTACTCTTGATATTTCAGATTTCAAATTACTCGCATTTAGAGCTTGCACAGTTATTTCTTGCACAGTTTTTTATATATGCTATATTTATTTATGTAACGGATACTTTAATGTCAAAAATAAATTAATTTTTTCTTGGTTTATTCATCCTTTTAAATTATTGTGTTTTCTGCAATTTTGCGTAGTACACAAGAACTATAGTTTACATAAACTTCTGAAAAAGAAGAATGTATATATATATACATATATAAACATATCAGGTCTTTATATATATATATATATATATATATATATATAAAAAAAAGAAAAATACAAAACCTAGCGTTAAACTTTGTTACAAATATTAGAATATGTACAGTACAAAAAAGAAAAAAAAAAAACACTCTATAAGATTTTTTTTTTTTTTTTAACGTTGTGTGTAATTTTAACACACACATGCACACAAATTTATATACTGTTTGATTTTTTATTAGAGTCCAATGAGCGCAGTTAGGGATGAGTCAATTCTTCTGCTATTCTATCAAAATAGGGGTGAAACGAAAAAAGCGGTAAAATTTCGGTAAAGGCTCATCTATGTGATAGCATCAACCCCTACTTGAATAAAATCGCCTTCGTTTGTATTGGACTTAAATTAGAGAATGAAAAGATGCGAGGAATTCATGGCAGCCATAATGTCTACCTTAATCTTAGATTAAACTTAGATCTTAAAGATGAACTTAATTACTTGATTACTTAGATAGTAATAAGAGCTCGAGACAAAGTTTTAAATACAAAATAATACAGTTTATTAATTCTTAAATTCAAGGAGGGCGTTGAGCTAACTCAATTTAAATCAGTGGCTTCAGGAAATAATTTTAGCAAGACATAAAATAAAAGTTAGCTTATCGCACCAATGTTTACCTTGTCGATGACTGCTCCCTGCTACTACCAACTATTCTCACTCCAGAATGTCGGCCGGATACCCGAGACGCGAAGGACTCTTTTCTTAATTTACGCCACAATACTACACTTTTCTACCATCACTTCACACACACCCTAATCCGGTGCAACTCAGTATCACCACCGACTCCAATTCTCTATAACTCTTTACTCCACACTAATCAGCTCGCTAAGCAGCCAACTCTCCTTTCTACTTCCTAAGTAGCTACCTCCTTTCTGCTTCCCTCTAAGCCGCTCACAACTAACTCCTTTAACCTCCTCTACCTTCTCCTTTTATATAAATCACTTTCCAAAATATTGACATATTACAATTTCGTTCATCCTAGGAACTAACTCCATTCATCAACTGAATCCTAAACTCTACACATTCACGTGTTATTCGTAAAGTGCGAACTCCATTTGTAGCATTACGCTAACATTGCTTTGCCTCACAGTTCGTCCTCAAAAGACAAAAATTTCACGTAAAAATCCACAACGGTTTTTTACCCGTGCAAATTTTAAAATATTGCTATACTATGCAAATAAAAATTTGTTGCAGTGACTTACTGTTTAAAATTAAACTGCATAATACTTGAGAAAAAGAGGGGGGGGGGACTTAAATTAAATTCCATAATGCCTTAGAAAAGGAGGGAGAAGGCTTAAATTAAACTGCCCAACAATAACTATTTGCTTTCAAAATCTAATAGTGAAAAAAAATTAAGAGCGCCGGGCTGAAAAACCATTCACTTAGAAAAAAATTATGATAAGAATTTTAAGCTGAGTCTAAGGTGCGCTCAAAACTAGTAAAAGATAGTCCAACGGTACAGCGGGGATGACAAGAACGTCTTTCCTTAAACGGAAAGGGAAATATTTCATGAATTGAAAAAATTTTAGTACTGAAAAAACGCTTAAACAAAAAATGCGATCATTAATTATTCAATTTAACTGGTGCAAAATGATAAGAAAAAAAGTCTTTATTTTGCAGAGTTCATCAAAGAAAAAAATAATCAGTTTTCTATCAGATGTATCTTGAAAGGCATCCACTGCTGGCATGCGTCCAAGAAACTCTTTCTATTTCAGAACTGAAAATTATGCAACGCTTTTCGAGTCTTTCTTCAAATTTTAAAATTGTCTCCGTATTTGTTTCTACTTCTCGCCATTTTTCAATTAGCGTGTGACTAAAGCTAGTAATTTTAGCTTTAATAATCATATTAATCTGATTTTCAGATCCAGGTTTTTTGGTGTGTCTTATGTTGTAGAAATGGAATATATCCAATTTGCGTATTATCATACTTCAATCACATATAACGTACATGCATATTATAGAAAATAAAATAATATTACTTACTGTGAATATAAACTTTAATATTACTGTTCTGTTCTTGAAATATAAATCCCTTTTTTATGTAATCTTTGATAATCATACTTTAATGGTTTAGGAAGCTTAAACAACGAAATAATTTAGTCTGTTTCGAGTTTAACTCACTGTAGTCAAAACATTAATATATATATATATATATCACAGAAATAATGACTGTCTAACCGATGTAAGTTTATTATGATTAACTTAAAAAAAAAAAAAATTAGATTAACCAAAAAAAGAATTTTATTGTTTATTCAGCGTTATCCAACTGATCATAGATAAAGTTTAATGTATAGAGGAACAATAAAGAAAACAGAATAGTCGGGTAAAATGTAATACCGTTAAACCTTCCCTTTACGCTGCTACAACCAATAAAAGCACTTGAAACGTCTTCATTGGACCCCAATTGTGACGGGAGTCTGTCTTGCGTCAGTGAAAGGACATATTTTGTGTCCTACGATTTCTTTGGTTTATCAAGATTCAAACTTTTATGGAGGTAAGTACGACAAATTTAGAAATCTATATCTAATAAGAGAAAAAGTCCAACTATTACATTTTTTGCTATAATATCGCTCAATAGTTTTGAATTCATTTGGTTTTTATGCATTTTCATTGCTATTTTTTTTCTTTTTTGTTAGTTTTTAATTTAATCTAATGACTTTAATATAATCAATAGAGCTATTTTGAGCAATCTCTCTTATCAGGGACGTTGTGATTGCGTACATGGGTAGGAGAGATTGTTTTAAATTAAAACTACAAATAAGTTGTTTACAGTAATAATTGTATTTAAATGACATTGTTGTAAGTTATTACTATTATTATTATTTTATGTTATTTTTTTATTGGGAGAGGATTTAATAATCCTATAATAATAGTAATAATAATAATCAGATAAATAGAAGAAATTAAAAAAAGAATTAAAAAAGAGATTAAAAAAGAATTAAAAAAGTTTAGAGAAAAAAAAAATGAGGATACAACAAAACCAGATAATATTACAAACTAACAAGATAACGTGTTTAACTTAAAATTAGTCAATTTCCTTTTCAGTTTAAATGTTTATGTGCTTGCTGACTTTACCCCTTTTTTGCCCAGAATCATTGTACTTATTATTGTAAATAGTGCTGATTTCGGGCAACCGCATGCTATAAGTAGCACATTTAAATTATTCCAGTCATTCGTGATAAAGCTTTAGATATTCATTGTACACCTCTTCACTATACTGCCATTACCAAAGTACTGCACGATCTCTCCAAATAGAATTTAATTTATAGAATGGGCAATCTTTCCTAAGTAGTAGATGCGCAAACTCTTCCATCTTTTTAGGAGAGGTTACGCAAACTTTTATTCAATAACTATTTGCATTTAGAGAAAATTTTTGGTTCTTCTGTCGTTATTCAAGATTAGTAACTTATGAGAATTCATTGTTTTTAATATTTTGTTTTATTGACATTCTATAAAAATTGCTAGGAGGAGTTATGACAATTCAAGAATTTATATTTGAAAATAAGAGAGTTTAATCAAGATTTCTTTTAGAGATTTTTAGAAATCAACCTGCACATTCAAGACGCACTACACAATTCTTGTTTTGCAATTACCTGAAATCGCAGCGCGCACATTCCATCTGATCCTCTATGTGCGCAATTTTTCCTACAGTACCGTCTCTCTTAGCTTTACCCTAAACATATAGTAATTCTCTAAATTCAATACAATAAGTATTGGAAAAACTTTCTGTATTCATAATTGAGAATTATAATTACGGAAATTACTATTTTAAATTCAAATTTTTATAATCATAATAGACGTAACTTGAATTACTCAAACTATACTATTTTATAACAAAATTAATGTTTTATGTAAATCTTGACGAAATAACACATATTGCATTATGCAATAGAAGTTAATTTATAGTTTTTTTTTAACTTTTTTTTTTGGTTTTATATATAAAAGATTCACATAGTTCTCGATATTTTAATAAAGAAACCTTTATATTTTGTTAAATAGAATAACCTTTATATATTATATGCTATTAATATCTTAACGCTATCCACAAAATCTAACTGAAATTATTTGATACTTTTGTAGTATTATTTTATGTATCCTACGGTTGAAGCATAAAATATTGTAATTATGATTAAAAATCAGTTTTATTAAAAAAAGTAACAATGTCCTTTGGTAAATAAGGTAAAATTCCTACTAATCACATTTACGTTTAATATTAACAATTAAGAAACATCATTGATACTTATCAAAATTTACTAGTAACATAACTGTACACATAACGATTAAAAATGCATAATTTGCTCAATTTTATGCCATGCGCAATAATGTCAATAAATTTGCATACATTCAATGTCCGATCATAAAGGAACGTCCATCAACATAAAAATGCTCTAAAAATGCATTGCTATTATATGTAAAACACAATCATTTCTTATATCAAGAAAATTACGTTACACGCCGAAACATTAATGTGAAGAAATTTTCATCAATTTGCATTTCAAATGTAAATATTATAATTATTTTTTTGTAAATTATTTACAGTTGCATGACTACGCATTCGAAGTTAAAAACTGTTTCTACATTTTTAAATTTGCTGAGACATGTGTTACAATAGCATCTACAATTAAAAAAAAATAACCCTGGATACCTTACGTTAATATATATACATATATATATATATATATATATATATATATATTACAAGATTTAGTTTATTCATTAAAATTTCACTGGCTTAAATAAAAGCTTCCTTTTACACAACTAAATGATTCCTTGCATACAATTAGTTTAAAACATTGTATTTTGTACAGTATTGTAAGATTTCTTTTTCCAAGAAGTAACAAAAACTAAAATATAATGTTATTAATATAAACCATATTTTATTTTAATTATTAATAAAACCATTTCACGATCAAAAGTCTTATAAATTACTTATTTTAACTAGTTTATTTGGCCATTATTAATGATAACTAGTTATTATTAATAATACCTACTTCGCCGAATTCATTGATCGTAACATGTATACATACTTTCGCAAACGTAAATAAATAAATAAATAAATAAATAAATAATTATATATATATATATATATATTAATGGTAGTATATTTTAAAATTATCATTACTGTTTCATGTTTTTTATATGCAGAGTTTAGAAAAATAATAATTCTGGTTGCAGCAAAGTACAGAATATTAATAAATGTATTTGCACCACGAGAAAAAAAATCTGTATTTTAAAGGTTTTTATAAACATAATTTCTATTTTGACAATCTGCAACAATAAATGAAATATTATTTTCAAAATACAAGTTCTTTGAGTTTTATCTTTTCCTTCCAAAAACATTTTGGATAAAACTATTATTTTTACTTGCGGATATATATATATATATATATATATATATAAAGTATTAGCGATATATTTTACACGCATCTTTACAAAAGAAATTATTTTGCTAAAAAATAAAGATGTAACAAACAATATAAAAAGAACTTCTAATATAAGAATGATTTATGAATCATGAAGTTTATTTAGTTCATATAAGTCATTCTGCTTCCTGAAAATGGCTTTACACATTTTCAAGGATAATGTAACTAGATAAAAAGAACACTCTTTTGTCAAGGAAAAAAATAGTTCTTTCTTGATTAATAACGGAAGAAGAATCATAAGATTATCTGCAGGATTAATAATAAGTAGAAGATTTTCATTATGAAATAATGTTTCAGAGGCATCATTGAGAAAATGTCATTGGATTTTTCCACCAATTTTCTTCCATTTAATTTATTATTCTTTTAATCTCTACATAAAAGGCAAACAATGCATCAGTAAATAAGATTTAAATATTTTTAATTTATCTTAAGCCTCGATAGTGAGTAAAAAAAGGAATTATATATTTATTTTCGAAGTTGTAATGAAGTAATACTATATATACTCGTATATATGTAATTCATAAACTGTAGCAAATTCAAAAATGATCACCAAAAGGCTTTAATAATTTTCTGTATAGATATATATACAATTTCATCTCCATCCACAAAGCTAAAATCTTTTCTATTTCTGTTCTTCAGAAACGAATCAACTGTACAGTTGGTAACAAAATTTCCGAACACTAGCCAAAATTCCTATATAAAAAAAAGTACACTTAATACAGTTTTGTTAAATAAATCCTTGTCGAATCCTGTTTTTAGAATGACTAAGAATAGGATTTGACAAGGATTTATTTAACAAAACTGTATAAAAGTATTTTTATTTATATAGGAAATTTTGCTAATGTTCGGAGACTTTTGTTACCGACTGATAATTATTTTTGTAAGACAAGTTCACTTCCAAAAACATTACTATAACTATTATTTGCAGAAAATAAGTAGAATAAGCACACACACATGCATATACGTTTATGTATACATATGTATATATATATATATATATATATATATATATATAATCTTTAAAAGAATTATAAATATGTAAAAATAATACATAAAATGTATTATTATATAAATAAATAATAGAATGTATTATTATATAATACTAAGTTAAATGCAATTTTAGCAATGAAATATTCATAATTATGTATACATATATTGATACAATGAAAGAGTTGCCGGCTTTATATATATATATATATATATATATATATTTTTTTTTTTTTTTCGAAAAAACGTTTGTACAGTCGGTAACAAAAGTCTACGAACACTAGCAAAAATGCCTATCTAAAAAAAATACACTTAATGCAGTTTTGTTAAATAAATTCTTGTCGAATCCTGCTCATAGACTGACTAAGAAAAGGATTCGACAAGGATTTATTTAACAAAACGATAACGAAAACACCCAAGGAAGAGATGCGATAATATGAAACCATAATTTGGCGTCGCCATTGAGATTATATTTCAAAGTGTCATATTTATCATCATCAGCTCTTTTAGATAGCTCAAAATATTGTTCGAGATTATTGTACAATTCAGTGACATTTCCAGACCAAGTAAAATAAAGTTTAGGGGGGAGGGGGTGTCAAGTAAGTTTGGGCGCAACTGTAAGGTCTGTGCTCCGGCATGTAGTGCAGACCTCATCTTAATAACTACTTAACCCATATTTGACCACATTAGGAAAGAAATTATATTTTACTATAAAAATTCACTTACATACAAAGGCACCAAGCAAAATATAAAATTAAATATGCTTACCAAATTGTTAACGGTTTTATTATTACAAGCTGTCTTCTATATAGGATGATGGTCAAATCCACTACTAAAAGTTTTAAGATCAGCCTTGTTTGTTTACGTGAAATGGCAGGAAACATTTGACGCACAGTCCTAAATTGCATTTCTTACAAACAGCTTTTGGTTTTTTTGTACAGTTTTTAAGTTGACAACGGCGTTGATTTCCATTTGGATTTCTTATTATTACATGATCAGTTTGTAAGTTTTAGTAGTCTATGTTTCTTTGTTGAATGCGTAAACTTCTACCAGATACACTTCGAGGAACGCACAACCCTAGATAAGCTACTGTAGTGTGTCGACGCAATTTGAGTAGCTCTATGGCTTGTTCCGCAACAAAAAATTTTGGAAATTTCCCAAGTCGCAACCACTGATGTCTCAAATGTATTTATGAACAATGGCCAATACCACTTTTTTCCTTGTATGGAACAAAAATATGCTTCCATGCGATTGCCAAACAAATCAACGCATTTTTGTATTTGTTATAAAAAACAACACATGATGGTATGATTACTTTCTGCTTTCCACCTTTCATTCTCCTCTCTACTTTTGTAAAACATCTTGTGTCTTTAAAATTGGTGATCAGCGATACAACTCAATTATCGTTCCAGCGAATTGCTGC
Organism: Salticus scenicus; assembly: GCA_963930645.1. Classification (NCBI taxonomy): domain Eukaryota; kingdom Metazoa; phylum Arthropoda; class Arachnida; order Araneae; family Salticidae; genus Salticus; species Salticus scenicus. The sequence continues at coordinate 125,224,210 of OZ005652.1, read as the reverse complement.
AATTTCATTTTTAGTGTCGAATTTTCGATCGGATGTTCCACGATTCATCTTTCCAAAATTTTAGATAATTTGATAAGACATTTCCCCGTCCTATTTTCTCTTAGATTTCCCGTAGCAAAAAAATTCTTGGCTTTGAGGTTTACAAAAATATCATAAGATGAAAAACAGTTATCCATATAAATTCTGTGCTTAGCTGGAGTTTCAACTATCGACAGCAAATTTTCGACAACAGTATGGGATAAAGACTTTTTTCTTTCTTTGTTTCTAAAGTGTTATAATTACTGTCACAATCAGACAGTTTCTGTGTTCCTTGATATGGTATAATATGAAAAGGATATCCATCGAAAAAGCAGAGCATCCAGAGCTTGTAACCAAATTTCACAGGCTTCCTTTTCATATACATTTTGCAGCTATGTCTTCCAAATTAACGGACCATTCTCTCATCAATACTTTAATGTTCGGAAAATACACCAATCTTTTGTATAGCTTCATTTAACAGCTTGTAAATTGGACGAACTTTATAACAGCTATCTGATGAATGAATTGCAGTATTGTCGTTGAAGTGTAAATACTTCTTAATATCAAAGTATTTTTTCTTGACATAGCTTGACTAACAATGGTTGTTTCAGTAGCAGGCGTATTTTCATAAAACATTTTTGCTCTGGGTAAAATGTGATATTCGCTGTAAAACATAATTCCAGAAAATTGTTTTATTTCGTCGCTTTTCAGAGATAATTCTTGATTATTTTTCTGTCTAGCATACTTGTTACTTTCTTCCACTGTTTACGCAATTATTTTTTCAGCCACCATCTCGAATATTTCCACAGGTGATTTTCCTGAAATAGTATCTACTATTTTTCGACAATGTTCACTATTGTTCCATATAGTATGGGATTTTACCATTGTCCTCTACAGAGAACAGCATCTAAATTTCTTAAAACCAATTTAAATATAGATTTTTCTTTTCAGTTTTTGCTCAGCAATAACGTTTAGGACTTGTAATTATTAAATTATTAAAAATGTATAATTGTCTTAGCATAATTATTTAAATTTTAAATATAATTCATGTCACATGAAATAGTAAAAGTTAATCAATTTCAAATATCTAAAAAAAAAAAAAAGAAATTAAAAAATTAAAATTAAATATAATTAACATTAAACAATCTTAAGTTATATTTTTGAAATGAAACATAAATACATAATGCAATATTGGCTGTGTACAGTCACCAAATGTTAACTGTCCTCTATAGAGGACGATGACTTAATCTCATAGCACTCGGTGAATACCTCCGATGGTCACACAACGTAGATGGAGAACTGCCTAATTATCAGGCCCCACCGTCAAATCCACTTATAACTTCACACTCGCGTAAATCTCTATTCTCTCCAGCACCAACAGACATTCATTCAAACACCTCACTATTTAAACAACTCTAAAACAGAAAACATCCTTCACTTCGACTCACCAATTTACGTCTCCAAACCTAATCGCATTCAACTATCCTTATTCAATCTGCGTAGATTCTAATTTTATCTTAGCTACTCCCATTTGACCTGAAATCACCCCAACTCGATAACTTCAATCTCTCGATTTCAAATCTATCAATTTCAATCTATCGATCCAGCTTATACTTTCCAACTTCTGATCAACATATTACTGATTACCTACGGCGATATCCTTTTACCTCAACTAGACGCTACATCCCTCACAAACTCTTCCTTTTATATGTATTCAAAATGTGTATATTTTTAACTTATTGAGTCTTCAAATTAATTATGCAGCATGTAAAAAATTCCTTATGAAATTCCCAATCACGAAAATAACTTAAATTCATCTCGTTCTTTAGCCGACGATTTGCTTAATTTTTACTCTATTCATATTAACTTTTGACAAAAGTTAATCAATATATCTACACTCTATTTGCCGAGAACTGATATCGAAAGTAAATAAAGCAACGCGATTCTTGGAGATACTATTGAATGACTGGCGTTGGATTGAAGACAAACGGCGTCTCTTTGACAAGCGAACGACTTTTTTTTTCGTAGCAGTGTTTTGCTTTCTTCAGGTGTTTAATTATTATTATGGAAAATGAAATCACGGAATTAAAGTCATCGAAAGTAAAGGTACCCAGAGAATAGTTTTTATCCAGCTGCCACAAATTGTACTTACTTGCAAGGCAGGGATACCTAATATTCGGTTAATATAAACAGAATCGCCCATTCAACGAGTAAACGCACATGTGGCAAACTTTGGTGATAAAACCGCAACTCTTTATGTTTACTTTCGCTATCAGTTCTCCACGAAAAGAGTATAATTTTTAACCTATGTAATAAATGATTTTATGTCTTTCACGCATGCGCAATGAAAATGTTTTTCATAAAAATGTTCACATTTCATGAGATATTTCGGATACTTGTATTCCAGTTGCAGTATATTGTTTAAAAAGTTTTTTTTTTTTTTTAATCAATTTATCTGAAAATGGGAATAACTTTCGTTGAAAACATATTATAAACAAAAAACATGCGGATTTTTATATATATATATATATATATTTTAGTTTTAACGTAAATGCTTATATCTCCTTTATGTAACATGCTATCGTCACACATATTTATCCATAAATTGTACTGGGTCTATATTAACATATTCTAAAGTTACTGATCATTTCGTACATTTAACGATACAGGTTGACCAAAAACATTGAATTTTCTCAATTTGTTACCAGCCCCTAAAGTATTGTCTTAAACGATCTTCACGGAAAATCATGAAGAATACACAATTTTTTAAATACTCAATGTCTGGAAACTTTTTTTTTAAGAAATAAGATTTTAAATGAAAAAAGTGAAAAGATCCTTTGCAATTCTTGCTAAACGTTTGCGCAGGAGTGTGGATTTAATAAAATGAATAAATTTGTCACGATAAACTTTCGTTTTCTAAAAATTATTAATTAATTATAATAATAAGCAAGAGGCCTCTAAAAAACTAATAAAAATTCTGAAATGCGATTTTATTTTGATAAAACGAATGTTGTGTTTTATCAGCACTTTAAAAAATCCATCGCACTTTAAAAAATTAAGCCCATGGACAATAATGATAAGCAATTCTTCTTTGCGTCCTTGCAAAACAAAAACTATAATCGTTAAACTCACTAAAATTTGTAATGCTCGTGATTCTGTGAATGATAGCATATGTATAATTTTTCACCTCAATTGAAAAATGCGTTAAGACGCTATGATAATTTTAGAAATTTGAGCTTATTAACCATAATGATAAGGAATTCTTCTTTGTGTTTCTTTAAAAAAAACTATAACGGCTAGATTATTGAAAATCTATACTGCTCGTTGGACGTTGATTTATAACACGTGTATAAATTTTCAGTTCAAACGAATGAATCATTTAGACGATACCACACATTTAAAAAGAAAAAGAAAAAAGAAAAAAAAAAAAATCGGGCTCGTTGACCATAATGATAAAGAATTTTTCTTTGTGTCATTGTAAAATCTATAAGTCCTAAATACATCAAAATAAACAGGGTTTGCGCTATGGTGACCTATAACCTACGTAGGGTAGGCTGGTCCAAGAGTACGCATCCGATAAGAGTGCGCAATCCCAACAGCCATGATGCTGTTTGCCATATAAGTCAAACTTCAGTGTTATTTTGAAGTACAAGCTAGTGAGAGGTACTGTGCGAAATATATAAATATATATATATATATATATATATATATATATATATATATACATATAAATCTAAAAAAAAAAACAGAAATTACGTTAGTTTAAACATTTTTATCTATTTCCTTAAATATATATAGCATTTTGTGATAAAACTAGATATATTTAAAAAGGAAGTTTGTGTTGTTCGATCTGAAAGAAACTAACTTAAGCCTCACAGCGAGAACGATTCAGGTCGATGCGTCATTGCACTTCGTTTGATTTGCCCTCGCTTTCCCAATATAAGGCATTACTGCAGAAAAATTGCTTTCAGGTGCCGCTTGGCACGTTTGGCACCTGCACCACGCCTTTTTGTATCGTTTAGAAGTTGCAACATTCCGCTTACGTTTGTTATCTCTGGCGAATTAGCGCACTTTTTGAATGAGCCGGGCTTAACTAAATTTCAACTTCAAAATGGGGTCAAAATGACCCCATCTTGAGAAAGCGAGGGTTAGATAATAGTCAAAGTGTGCAAGAGTACGCACTTCTATATTTTACAAGAGTACGCGCTTACTCTTACACGCAAATTTTAAAATAATTTTTACGTAATCGTTTTTTTCTTTTAACAAGATGTCTAGGCGACAAAGAAGTACTAAAAAACAATGACTGTAGGCAAAAACCTGGAAGTAGGAAAGCGGTAGCTAAACCATTAGGAATTTATGAAGCAACTTTGAGAAAGAGATTAAGTTTGGAGAGATAATCTCAAACTTTTCTCCAGAAATGCAAATAGAACTGTGTGAGTACATAGAAAAAAGTAGGTAACATGTTGTACGGACCAATCACTAAATGAATACAAGAATTTGTTTTTAGGTGTGCAGAGATTAATGGATTACAATATCGCTTTAATAAAGAAAAGATAATGTTTGGTATGAAGTGGCTTTGGCTATTTATGAAAAGGCATCCAGAATTATCGTTGCGCACGCCAACCTCAACAAGTGTTGTTTGAGTGATAAGCTTTAATAGGCCTCAATGCGATCGCTACTTTGAAAATTTGGCGAAGTCATTGGACACCAAAACATTCCCTCTTTACGAAATTTACTATATGAACGTGACTGGGTTCTCCACGGTGTTAAACAAACTACCAAAGGTGATTTGGAGAAAGGGGAAGCGCTGCGTCAATAAGATTGCTGTTGCTGAAAGCGGTATCAACGTAACACTCGTAAATGCGGTCCATACTTCTGGGAATTTTATTCCACCAGCTTTCGTATTTCTTCACAATCGTATGAAGGCTGAACTTTTAGACGGAACTAAGCCTGCTTCTATAGGAATGGTGTCAGATACGAGCTACATCAACAGCGCTGTGTTTGCGGAATGTTTGTCATATTTCAAGGATCACGCAAGGCCTAGCAAAGACAGTCCTAGTATTATTGATATTAAATAACCACACCTTAGAGGCAGTTAATTTCTTCCACCTCATTCATTCTCCCACAATACCACCTCACACTATCCACAAAACTCATCCACTTGATCGATGCATCCATAACAGTTTCAAGATGTTTACGCATTGGAATGTGAAAAATAGACACGTAATCATACTGGTCGAGTTAAGGCTTCTATAGACACGAGCTGGCACATCAGGCATTTTGTTGCCTTAGGGTTGCCACATGTACCCAGCGCGTTTCATTGATAAATAAACGGCAGTCATTATTTTTATAATTTTTTGACTCTTTAAAGTACTCCTTTTATTATATTCCATAGTTTTAATTAAATAAAGTACGATATGAGATTTGTTTAAGGATAAGCTGCTATAATCACTCAAGAAAAGAACATAAAATGTTCAGATTTCCATAAGATAATTTGAGAAGAATAAAACAATATTACTTGTATTTACTTATATTTTCCTTTGTATTTCTGACATGTGTTCATGTAAAAATTCAGAAAAATGTTCCATTTTAATCGTATTATTTTTATTAATATTGATAAATCGATTTAAGAAGATCTTTTATTACTGTGTATTTGAGTTATGGCCACATTTTCTACAAGAAACAGAAACAACCATAATAACACATCTTATTTCCAATACATCCACAGGATATCCTGATAGTGCAATGTGAAAAAAATGTGTTGTTAGGAATATTATTGTTGCTTATTGCTTTTGTTGACCAATCATAGCTTCAGTTTAAGATTTTTTTAAATCACAAGAAAACTATAAGGACACTAATCGAGAATTCTGCCCTCTTCTGAGGCGAGGCAAAAAATTGGCGGCGATGCGTCGGCCTATTATTTTATTTAACTCTTTAAAGACGGATACGGCCCATAACGGCTTTCGCAGTAAAGGACGGAGTGAGCCGTTATCCGCCGGATAGAGAAAATTCAGGGGTGACAGGTATATACGGAAAAGTTTGTGCTGGGGTGAAATGCTTATTGTATCCACTATAGAAAAGAACTCTTTAATCCTTTTGTATGCACATATTTGAGACAGGAGGGGGATTAGATATGTCAGAAGATGACAAGTGATGGATGCAAGGGGCAAAGGGGGTTAGGAGACATTCAGGATTCCTCAGTTCATTTTTCTTTCTGTTTTTTTTCTTTAACAATACTTCGTTTATGAAAAACAATTATTTACATACACACATACATATATATATATATATATATATATATATATATATATATATAAATAATAGATATCGTAATAAAATTTAACCTTAAAATTTATATTATGTATATATATATATATATATATATATATCGTAAGAGGTTATTTAATAAAATAAATGTAGTTAAATTTAGGTTACTATATATTAATAATTATCTCTGTTTTGTATTATAAAAGATCATATTGAAGAAATATATTGAAATATCACAGTTTTTACGGGAATATTATGTATATTAGTGACAATTATATTTTACTGAAATGAAGGGCTCGTTGAATTATTTAATCATAACCAATAACATGATATAAACTTAAAAATTGACATGATTCTTCTTCTTCTTCTTTTTTTTTTTTTTTTTTTTTTTTTTTAATCTTACTAAATTAGGTATGTAATCTGTTAGTCTCTGGAAGTTTTTTATTAGAAAATTGAATAGTATTGTAACTATTTTAATTTTTACAGTTAATCAGCTAGAATTCTACAATTTTGCCTGTAAGTTCAAGACAATAGGGAAGAATGAAATTTTATTTTAAAGAAATTAAGCATCTGTATTTTTTTTTCTGAAAATTATAAAATAGTTTCTAGTAATGCTATTGTTTGTTTTGATTTATTAACCAATCATTTTAATAAGTAAGTAAAAATATTTCATATATTTAATTCAAAATATAATATGTGCTAATTCAAATAATATGGTATTTTTTTCTGTAAACTACTGCTTTTTTTTTTTTTTTTTTTTTTTTTTGAGAGAGAGAGAGAGAGGGGAGGGGGTATCGGAATATTTCTTTTTTACCACTTGGTTAATTGCTTGAAAAAAGAGTGTGAATAAAAAATTTGTATTCTTGAAAGGTGTTTGAAGTAAGATACATTGTGTTACCTGCTCTGATTTGCATATTATTGTCCTTATATTATGGCAATAGAATCTTTATTCGAATTGGAAGTTGTTCGGAACATATATATGTTTTTCCCTAATTTTATATGCAAAAGGCCGCCTATAAACGCGCAAATGTAATATTTTTTAAGAAGTGGGGTATTATATTATATACATTATATTATAATGTATATAGGATTAATGTAGCACTACGTGGGAGGTCACTGTTTCTAAATTTTTTTTGGATAAGAATATAATATTTTAAGTAAAAAAGAAATAAAGTTTTTTTTTTTTTTTTTTTTTTTTTTTTTTTAAAATATGCAAAATACTTGCAGTTTTGAAATGAAATATTATTATTAAAGTGTACATTTGAGATACTTAAAACTATAATTAAGACGTTTAATTGTTTTTCAAAAAAAAAAAAAAAAAAAAAAAAAAAATATTACATTTATTTCTTATTTTTTTCTTTTAATAACATATGCATTTTATTTTTATTTTTATTTATTTATTTATTTATTTTTTACTAAATTTTTACATTTCTGGAAATACGTACAGAAATATTCATTTTCCGCTTGCCATATGGCGACTAAATCAAATGGAAAAATTATAGACTTAAAAAATTAAATAACTTGAATTACATTTTCACAGCTATTGGTGAACTTAAAATGAACCATTCTCAAAAAGTATCGAATGTAAAATAAAATAAAATAAAATAAAATAAATAAAATAATTGTTTTTTTTTTATATATATATATATAAATGTTTTTTACAGAATCTCTTGCGAAAATTATTCTGTTTAAAACATCAGAAACATCGGTCGAGAAAATTCACTAATTGAAGTAATCAACTGAAAAAATTGGTAATTTCAGAGTAAGCTCAAAGTATCTACCGGTCGCTGGCAAACAACTAAAATTTTTAATGTTCAGGTCTTCTCGAAATGGTTCTATAGAACTGTATTTTTACTTAATAGCATATGAAAAGCTAATGGATAAGGACACATTTTTTCTTTATCATTTTATTTGAGTATATGGAAAAGAAACTGTCTAGCCTCTCTTCCACATAATTTTTTAATTGTTATTTTTCGAATTATTTCAAGAGTTATTCTAGAGATGTTTGATGAAACAATTTAAGAGATTCCTAGAGGGGGAATAACATATTTGTTCACTTTTTGGAAGATATATTCATGTGTACACTGCTTTTGAAATACCACGAAAATATTTATGCAGTGAAATGTAGAACTCAAGAAAAGTTGATTAATGTTTTTCATTTTATATTAGAGCTATAAAAAAAAGTTTGAAGAAAAGACTGTCACAGTGAAATTTATTTTAATTTTGATGATGCCACTAATGAAGAAAGTTATTAGTACAAGGAAATCACTTACACTCAAAATGGAGGTCATTGGATAACAAAAGAATAAAATAAATAAATAAAAATTAGAAAAAAAAAAACCCAATAATTTACAAAATTTTCATTCAATAATAATTGCCAACAACTTTCAATCACTTGTGTCTAAAATGTCGGAACATTTTACAAAATGATCTGTAAAAATTATAAATGTTTCAACAAAATTTTGACTACAAAATTCCTTTATATTCTACGTTTCAGTTCTTTCACAATGTACAATATTTTATCTTCTTTAAAATTCTTTTATCAAATTTTCTAAAACCCATTTTTATAAAAATTGAATCTATGTAATTTTTTTTAATTCATTACTTTCTACAAATTTTATCTCTTAAATAGTACTTATTTATGTATTTTTTAAATAAAGCATTTAAAAAATATTTCTCGATAACTTGTAAAAAGCACCCTTATTTTTGATATTCTGAAAAATGCTTGCACTTACAAAAAACTGAAAAATCCTTTTACATGCAGATTACTTTCATTGCTTTTAAATTTCATGTATCAACGTTCAAATGGTCTGGAACATTTGTGGAGTTTGCGCTCCTGCAAACTCCATCTTAACTTAAATACTTAGATTACTAAGAGAACACAAGACTTTAAATAACAATAACTTAAGTTTATTTGAGCAGATTAATGGGAGGGCGGCCTGGTAAATTTATATAGCTCAGCCAGCGTCTTACTTAATCAAAATATATGAATCAACAAATTAAGTAGATAACTTTAAATATCTCACCCCAGCAGATAGTCGAAAGGTGTAGAGACGGTCACACTCGTACTCCAACTACGGCTTCACTATGGGACAGAGGATTCCCTTCTATCCCAGCTTGAACTTCCGAAAACTAGTAGACACTCACCAACACTCAACACTACTTAACTTCACACAACTAAATCTCCTCTACTCCACTTTCGATATTCACCAAAATAAGAATCAGCACACTCGCTATAATATCCTCCAACAACCACTATACGATCCTCCAACATCCTCACTATCTACTAAAACCATCTCTATTTTTATACTTCTTCCTACACCCTCCTTTCACTACATTTCACTCCGTACTTTTAAAAATCACTTCTGATTTAACTAATATTCAAAATCTAAGTCTTTTAATGCAGCACCCTGCCGACACAAAACTAGCTCGACCTCAACCGTCACCGAGTCACTGGCGACGGAGTGATTTTAACCGTCCCCACTTCCTACTTTGCTGGATCCAGCTTAATTGAAACAACTGTGGTGACGTTTTAACGTCTCAACCTCACAGTCCCCCTCCTAGAAAAAATTTAGTCGGGAAAATCCCCAACGGGTTTGATCGATTAAATTTAAATAGCTTCATTCCCTCTATAACTATTTCAAATCTCTGAAGTGTGAGTGCAGCCGTCACTTAAATTTTAACTGGGTGAGAAAAACTTAAAAAATTGTTAAGTCCCTGAGCGGAAAACTCGGGGACGCAAAAAATTTAAAATTTTAAATAAAAGGCGTTCGTTTACCCCGAGAAACTCCGGGACTGACTGAGCTCCGGGACTGACCAGGCTTACAGTAGAATTAACAAACGTCTCCCTGTTAGGCCAGGAAGGCAATATATTAAATTCAACTTGATCTTGGCTTTACAATGTAAGTCGCTCGTGACAAAATGCGACATTTAAAGTTTGTTATAACACAAGAGTAAGTGTCTTTAAAATACAAAGAGAAAAAAATGATAAAGTCTTTATTAATATGAGTTAACTGGCTGGACTGGTATCTGGAGCTCTACGTCTGCAAGGTAGATGAGTAAACCAAGAATAGGCTGAACTTTCTTCGCACTAGAGCAAACGTCAGAATCCACAGGCTGATATAAGCAGGAAAAAAGAACTTTTTGACATCAAATTAAGATCTTTCACTTTAGATAAAAAGAGTTAACATCAGATTAAGAGAATAGTCCATCAGAGTGTCTGAAATGGGAAAAACTTTTACAGTATGCATAGTAAAAAAAGTGACAATTCATCTCTAGAAGAAACTGAGACATGTTCGTCTCTATTAACATAATAGATAGGTTACATACAGAAATATTTCTCCCTCCTTAGCTAAAGCATAAGCGGAAAAAACTGAGTAGTTAGTCTTTTTAATGTTATATAGTTAAACACGACTTTTATGCTTATAGCTAAAAAAAGCATTTTACCCACTCTAAAAGTACATACAGATAAACTTTTAGACAAATATTCAAAAAATTTTACAAATACAAATATGCAGTTTATAAATACATCATTTATAAAAATACAAGAGAAAAAGGGGGGGAAATTTACAAAGGGGCCAAAAAAACAGTTTATATTACCAGCTTTCTGCAGGAGATGGCTACAAGGTAAAAGACTTAATACATACATAAAATAGATATTTAAGAGAGAACAAAAATGTTGACATTGAAGCAGAACATTAATTTTGATTTGAAAGTTCATGGCTAAGTTAAATTTTGTATTTTTAGTTTGGGAAAGTCCATAACTTTCGTAAGAGTTCTTAAAATATAAAGTCCCAAAAAGGCTTCAAGGTACGTCGAACATTTTGTACAGCTCTGACAGAAATGCACTTGTAATAGAGAAAAAAAAATAGAGAACGGTATCACCTGATGTGAATTTGCAGCTGTAACTTCAGCAAGGTCAGAGGTCTTGGTGAATGTTCTCTATGTACTCGTCAGCTAGGCCACAGGGTTGGAGGCTTTCAGACCGGGGTCTAAGGCTATCCCAAAAGGCTTGTACAAAGGCTTGCTCGGCAGGTGATTCATATGGCTGAGCCTGTTGTCGGAGTCTGGCTTAAAGCCGAGTATTAAATCGGTGGTGTGAAGAGAACTCGTCTTTGCCGATCGAGTCAGGAGCTGCTAGGAATTTTTCCATGTGCCGTCCGCTAGCTGATGAATAGGGTGGAGGTCTTTTTCGAACCCTTGCTTTTCTCTTAGGAATGAGTCGGTGTGCACTGAATCTGGAACTGCTAGTACCTTCTGTGGGCGATGTGTTCCAGAGGACTTTGAGGAGGGGGCTTGAGGGCGTTTGAAACCCTTGTTCCAACCATGTTTCTTTTTACTCTGCGGTATAAAAGAGCCATTAGTAAAAGAATAGTCGCGTTTGCGACCAGTTTGCCTAGGAAATTTCACATTAGAATGGTTTGATGACCCACTACGAGCTCGTTTTTGTGCGACGGGTCTGCTAACACTAGATTGGTCAGCGGAAGTGCCCTGAACAGATTGTTCGGGTGTTGTAGGAGTAGGTAGTTCATCAGCTGTACGAGAATCAGGAGCACTAGGCTGGGGAGTGAGGTTAGGCGTAAGGACGGACTGTTCGTCAGGTGGGTTTAAACCCGGCACGCTATCACTATCAAGAGTTTCAGTACATGATTGAGTGCGCTCTTTAAAAATGCGTATCTGGTCAACATTTATTGTAGTAGGGGTGCCGTTAAAATCGATTGTCAGATTATTATGTTCTACCTTTAAAACAGAGAAAGGCCCAATGAATTTTGGCCCAAATTTTGCTACTTTAGAATCTTTTTTAGAGCTAAGAAAATGTGATTCTAGGAGTATTTTATCTCCCACTTTTACTTCTAAAATTCTACGTTTTAAGTTATAATATAGAGCTTGCTGCTCTTGAGCTTTTCTCAAATTTCTCTGAACTTCTGGTAGCAATTCTTCAATATTTCGCGTAATAAATTGAGATGCGTTTTGCTGTACTAATACCAGTTTTTCAAAGGGGGTCAGAATCTTTCTGCCCAAAAACAATTCAGCGGGAGTTTTTCCGGTTGCATCACTTACCGCTGTACGAATTGCATAGCCAAAATGATAGAGAAACTGATCCCAATTTTCATGATTTTGACCAATGAATGTCGCAATCATGTTTATTAGAGTTCTATTAACACGTTCGGCCTGATTAGCTTGCGGCTGATATGGAACTGTGAAGACATGTTTAATTTCGAGTGTATCGCAAAGTGCCTTAAAAACATTACTTATAAATTGAGGACCATGGTCCGTTACAATTTGAAGGGGGGCGCCGTAACGAGAAATATAATTGTTAAAGAAGGCAGTGGCCACTGCTTGTGCCGAAGCTTTACGTAAAGGCACAAATTCAACCCATTTACTAAAATAATCCACCATAACTAACACATAACGAAATCTATTTGGTTTAGACAGGGGGTACGGACCGATTAAGTCGAGTCCAAGAATTTGATTTGGAAAATCAACTTTAATAGGAATTAATTTACCGGCCGGCTTTACATTTTTATAATTATATTGCTGGCACAAGCGACAACTCGAAACATATTCATTAACAAACTTCCTCATTTTAGGAAAGTAACAGGCATCTTTGAGCTTTTTATAAGTTTTCCTAATGCCAAAAGGCCCCGAAATTGGAGAGTCATGAAACTCAAATAGGATGGCTTGACGAAGAGATTGGGGAATTACAACTCATAATTCGCCATAAGATGATAATAATTTTGAATAAAAAAGCAAGCCATCGATTAAAGAAAAAGATTGGGACCAGTTTAAGGCAATGGCTGATTCAATTAATAAGACTGACTCAGGATCTTCTAAATACTTATAGATTAACCCAAATTCGGGATCATTTTTTTGTTCTTGGATTAATTGATCTCTCGAATTTAACACAGATGCTGGCATAAGCGCTAAAGCTACTTTTTCCTGATCAGATACGAATTTATTGTTTAAAGTAGTGACTAGATCTGTAGAAGCACATGGGTTAACTTGTTCACTTTCAATTTCCTTTACACGAGTTGCAGTCACGTCTATTAATATTTCGGATTGAACCGGTTCAGCCTTGAAATGCGAACGATGAATATATGAGGCTTTAACAGTAGAATTTAACTGATCATTCTTTTCATTTAAAGCAAGGGATTGATTTGTAAGATTAGATTCAATCTTATTTTCTTGAGTTTGAGTAGTACGTGAAAGAACGTCCGCTACGATATTGTCAGAACCAGGTCGGTGTTCTATGTTTATATTAAAGTTAGATAACTTAAGATTCCATCGAATCATGCGGGGGGAGAGGTTCTTTCCAGTTGTTAACCGAGTTAATGCCGCATGATCTGTAACAACTGTTACTGGAAGTTGTGTAAAATATAAACGAAATTTTTGCAGTCCCCAAAGCACTGCTAAACATTCACGTTCAGTTACTGGATAATTTCTTTCTGCAGTGTTAAGCATATGTTATTGGGCGGCCTTCTTGGCTTAAAACGGCACCAATGCCGTACGAAGAAGCATCAGTAGCTACTTGAAATTTAATATTATAATTAGGATGAGCTAGTACAGGAGGAGCGCTAAGTATAGTTTTTAACTTATCAAATGCTTCTTGTGCTTCATTTGACCATGGAAATTTAACTCTTTTCCTTTTGAGTTTAAAGAGGGGCTCGCATATATGAGCAAAATTAGGTATAAATTTCCCATACCAAGCACACATGCCTAGAAATCTCGAAACTTGTTTGGAAGTTGTAGGAAGGGGCATGTTTAAAACTGGCTGAACTTTTTCATTATCTACAGAAATACCAGCAGGCGTTATTTTGACGCCTAGGTACTTAATTTCTTGTCGTGCAAAATGGCACTTAGAGGAATTTAAAGTTAATCCTGCATTTTGCAGTAGAGTAAAAACAGTTTTTAAATGATCTAAATGCTCATTGTAAGATGAGGACGTGATTATTATATCATCGAGATAAACATGTACAAATTTATTCAAAACAGGTTTTAGGATTGTTTCCATGGCTTTTTGGAATGTCGCTACAGCCCCTGAACATCCGAAAGGCATTCGTTTAAAACCAAACGTGCCATTTTTAGTTATAAACGCTGTTTTTGATATATCAGCGGGTTTCATTGCAATTTGAAAATAACCCGATGTCAGATCGAGAGTAGACATAAAATTTGTCGTTGTTATATGTGCTAACAAATCATCAATTATAGGCAAGGGATACTGAGGATATTGTGTAATAGAATTTAGCCTACGATAATCGATTGCAAATCTCCATGCCTCAGGGTCAGTCATAGGTTTACCATTTTTCTTACGACATAAAACAACAGGAGACGCATAAGGAGAAGTTGCAGGCATAATAATATCATTTTGCAACATTTTCTCAATATGCCAATTTATAAAATCTTGTTTGGCTTGATCATAACGATAAGGCTTACTAAAGACTGGTTTATTAGTTCCAGTGTCAATTTCATGGCAAACAACATGGGTTAAGCCAGGTGTCTCAGAAACTGCTTAAACTGATTAAGAAAATTAACAAAATCAATTTTTTCAATATGAGTGAGGGCACTTTCCCCTAAATTAACAATTAACTCTGTCGGCTCGACAGGTTTAGAATTTGACTTAGAATCATCAATATTTAAAGATTTATTGGCAAAATTAATTTCAACATTATTTGCTTTCATAAAGTCTAACCCTATAATGCAGGGATGCTGAAGATTGTCGATGACGTAAAAATGCCAAATAACAATTAAATTATGAATTTTAACATTCAGGCTGACTTCGCCTCTATTAACACAGGACTTGCCTTGAGCCGTTGTAATATTTAAATTTGTCCGCTTTAAAGGTTTAAAGTCAAAATACTTTTTATAAGTTTCATATGCTAGAAAGGAGCGTTCAGCACCAGTGTCCCAATAAGTAGGTATGAAAGTATCATGAATTATTGCATTTAAATTAGGAAGGTCCACCGGACTGATGCAAATAGTGTCTAAACATATGGAGGTGGTTGAGTTATTCAGTGGCTGTTGACCCTCCTCACAAGAGCCACTTACTCGTTTAACTGACGACTCTGGTTATTATGAGAGTTACGAAAATGTCTGTTATTTCTATCAGCTCGAGAAAAGTTTTGAGACTGATTTTGATTAGAACGATCGTTCCGAGAATTTTGAAAGTTATTACGCCTTGGCTGCGGCGATTGATGTTCTTGTTGATAGCGATTGAAATTTTGAGGGGGGGGTGAAATTTTCACGCCTAGAATTTTGCATATTTCCATTACCCCGTTGGCGATTAAAGGTGTTTTCCGCCCTTGGAGGATGTCTGTCTTGATATTTAGCTAAGGTTTGGAAGAGACTGTCGTAAGAGGTGACAGGTTTCAGATCAAGGTAATCTTGAATAGGAATAGTCAAAAGAGGGGTTATGATTTCCATTGCAGCGGCAAAAGATAAAACTAAATCCAGCTGCTTTATAATGTCGAATTTACGTAATAAAAATGTTGTAGGTTTGTCATAAAACGACATTTTTGTCGTATAAAGTTCTTGACGGAGTTTGGTTTTGTCCACAATAGAGGAGAATGAATTTTTAATTTTGACCTTCAATTCCTCATACGTGGGATTTTGGCCTAGAGCTCTAGAGGCAATGGTGTCATACCAGATTTTAGCATCTCCTTTTAAGGAGTATTTTAATAAATTAAATTTATCAGCCTCATCAATTTTACATATATCAAAATACTGCTCAAGATCTTCTAAAAATTTAAGTACATTGTCTGAGCCAGTAAAATAAACCCGAGTGGGGGGGATGTCGAACGGAGTTGGGCGCCACTGTGGAGTTTGCGCTCCTGCAAACTCCATCTTAACTTAAATACTTAGATTACTAAGAGAACACAAGACTTTAAATAACAATAACTAATGTTTATTTGAGCAGATTAATGGGAGGGCGGCCTGGTAAATTTATATAGCTCAGCCAGCGTCTTACTTAATCAAAATATATGAATCAACAAATTAAGTAAATAACTTTAAATATCTCACCCCAGCAGATAGTCGAAAGGTGTAGAGACGGTCACACTCGTACTCCAACTACGGCTTCACTATGGGACAGAGGATTCCCTTCTATCCCAGCTTGAACTTCCGAAAACTAGTAGACACTCACCAACACTCAACACTACTTAACTTCACACAACTAAATCTCCTCTACTCCACTTTCGATATTCACCAAAATAAGAATCAGCACACTCGCTATAATATCCTCCAACAACCACTATACGATCCTCCAACATCCTCACTATCGACTAAAACCATCTCTATTTTTATACTTCTTCCTACACCCTCCTTTCACTACATTTCAATCCGTACTTTTAAAAATCACTTCTGATTTAACTAATATTCAAAATCTAAGTCTTTTAATGCAGCACCCTGCCGACACAAAACTAGCTCGACCTCAACCGTCACCGAGTCACTGGCGACGGAGTGATTTTAACCGTCCCCACTTCCTACTTTGCTGGATCCAGCTTAATTGAAACAACTGTGGTGACGTTCTAACGTCTCAACCTCACACATTTTCTTAAAAAAGAAAAAATATATCACGTTTTAATTAACCCCCCACCCCCCACCCCCCCAAAAAAAAAAAAAAAAAAAGACTTTCTAATTTTTTTATCTAAAGATTATTTAGAAATTTCCGAATATAAAGATTTATTTTATTTTATTTTTTAAAACTGAGAATTCGTAATCACAACCTAAAAGTACAATATTATTTCCATTACTTAGAGTAGTTGAGTAATGGAAGTAAAAATTATCAAAAATTACGGAAATTTTAAGAAGGAGCAGATTTTATGAATTTGACTGTTATAAATAAGTTCATGAAATTTATAGGTATTAATTTTATAAATTTGAATTATGTGAAAGGATCCATTTTATGGATATTTGGTGAGTGGAATTTTTTAAAAGTGCCTCATAATTAGAATTAGAATTTATATTTTTTCTGAATTTATCATTGACTATTCTAATTAAAATTTAAATAAAAATGAAGTCTATTAATAAAAATATTTAATAGTAATAATAATAATAATATGCTGTGTCACTCACGCGACTGTCATTTATAATGCATTTCAATACCATAGAGACAGATAGCAGTTTAAAACGTAAGATAGGTAAGATAATAAAGTTCAAGTTAGTTTGGAAATAATCTAAAATAAGGTTTAGGAAAAATTTTAGGGATCACTGGATACCATTAAAGATACCATCATATAATTTTTTATTACTTATACAATGTTTATAGCGTAAAAAAAATAAAATTTTTAAATGGAATATTGTTTCTCATTGCGTAATGTAGTCTTTGTTTCAATAAACTACCTAAAATTAATATTTAAAATTTTATTCTAAATAAAATTAAATTTTGGATAAGATCCACCCTCCTCGTGTATTGCGGATTTCATATTTCATCCAAAATGGTCAACTGCAAAACAGCGATGTTTTTTTTTTTTTTTTTTTTTTTTTTTTTTTTTTTCAGTTTGAAAGAAATAAGCTTCTCTGTCTAGCAAAACTGTTTTTTTTTTTTTTTTTTTTACAAAATTTAATTTGTGCAAAGGCATCCTGTAAACTTAAATATGATTTGTAGTTTTTTGTAAAGCTTCAAAAAAATTTTCAGAAAATTATGATAGTTGATATGTAAATTTATTCCTTGTGTTTACGAAATTGGTATTCAATTAATAATTAAAATTGAGTAATTTTCATTCACTTCCATTTAATTTTACTCTTCTATATAATTAAAAACAATTCTTTCATTATTAAGTGCATATACATAAAGCGTTAAAAATAAATAAATAAATAAATAAATAAGTTATGAAGTTTTGCTCCTCAGCAACGAATAATATATTAATTTCTTAAAATTTGCATCAAAAGTATTATTATTATTTTTCAGTTGCAGCTAAAGGAAAAGAAAAAGTAAAACTGTTTTCAGTGTCTAACTTGTCTGAAAGAAACTTGTGTCATATCCTAAAAGAATTTTGTAATTAAACTAATTTTAATAATTTATAAGTACCGTGATAATACATCGTAATAAACAAAGTTTCTTAACAATTTATCTAAATATCATTTCATAAAAGTTTCATTTGAAAATTTAGAGCACGAAATGAGGGGAGAACCAAATACATAATTTTGGAATTCTAACAAAATTTAAACTGAAATAATGAAAATAATAAACCATTGGAATATATATAGTATGTATATATATATATATATATATATATATATATTATCGTTATAAAGAAATGTGCATAAAGATTTATTAAAAAAAAAAAAAAAAAGTTTAACTTTTTATTCTTTTTTAATATTTTTCTTTCTGTGCCTTTCAAATATTTTTAATGTGCAAATCACAAATTAGGATAATTTTAAGAGATTGTCCGGTAAAGCTAGTGATTATGCAATTGTTATATTTTTTATTTATTTTTTATTATTTTGTATTTTGATGTAAAAAAAAAAAAAAAAAAAAAAAAAAAAAAAAAAAAAAAACAAATAAACAAATAACTGTTACACTAGACAATTATAAAATGATTATTATTAATATATGTTTGAAAATCAATGTATCTCGATGTATGTAACGAAAATCAATGTATGTAACTTTTGGGTAAAATGTTTTCGAAACGGTTAGACAAACCGTACAATTAACATTTAGTTATGGATATTGAATATAAATTTTCCTCAATCTGGCAGCACTGGTACAAGCTATGAAAGTATAGTAAACTTTATTTGTGACCACTGCAAGTAATGTAGGCACGAATTTTCAGATAATTTTTCCTGCGTACTCTTATAAACTCACATGCACGCTCTTATCCAATTGCACTTGTAAAAGTACGCAATTCTAACTTTTGTTAATTTTTTATTTTTCAGAAGATGTGACACATTTTTGCTATGTTTTGTGTTGTTTTATGTAAACTATATTTATTAAGAACAAAATAAAAATTAAGTTGATTATCTAGAAATATATATCTTTCTTTTAGAACTGTTTGTACATTAAATGCGTACTCCTATACCAGTCTACCCTATACTTATATATATATACCTGGTGTCCCATAAGTCTATAGCCATTTTAAAAATTCATAGGAATTGGTAGAATGGAATGCGGTTTTCGAAAAGTTGTTCTCGTGGGTGGGAAATTTTTTGATAAAGAAAACAAAATAGTTAACTTTTTCGGCGATAGAGGGTGCTGCACGGATATATAACCAGAAATAAGCAAATCAGAGGGCTATATATCGCACAGTTTTATGATTAATACATCTTATTTCTTATTTTGCCTTCCAATTTCGCAGTCATGAAGTTTTAATTGCGATGTTAACTTTTTTAATAATGCATTATTGGTGAAGATGTTTTCCCTCAGTTAATAATCACCGAGTGAAGCTTCAATTAGTGGTGTTGTAACTAATTTCTAAACTGCAGTTTGTGGTTATAGCGGACATATAATGTTGGCTTTATATGCTTGTAAACATTTGTATGCAAATAAATATAATTTTTTATAGAAATGTGTGATTTGCTGACATACATCGTCCTCTAAACACGGAAATGTTAAATACAATTCTTTTTTTTTTTTTTTTTTTATATATATATAAAAAAAAAATTCCCTTCACGAGAATAACTTTTTCACTAACCACGTGCAATTCTATCAGTTCCTTCAACTTTTATTATTATTTTAAATGTCTACAGACTTATGGGACACCCGGTACATATATATATGTATATATACATATACATATACATACATGTGTTCACGCTTTCTATAGCTGTGACTAAAATGCGGACTAACGGCCCTCTTCACTTACCGTCGCCGGATGCCCGAGCCAATGTTATTCTATGGGGAATTTTCTTTACAAATAACTTATTAACTAATACATATTTTTAAGTTCTGTTTTCACATTCAGAAAATTCCCAGCTGTTAAATTGACGGATCTTTTTTAAAAATGTATTTTTTAATTTTTAAAATTTAATTTTGAAATTGCAAAATGAAATAATTTCACATATTGAAAATTCGTATTTTGCAGCTTAAAAAAAAAAAAAAAAAAAAAAAAAAAAAAAGAATTTTTTAAAAAAGGTCCGTCAATTTAACAGCTGAGAATTTTCAGAATGTGAAAACAGAATTTAAAAACATGTATTAGTTAATAAGTTATTTGTAAAGAAAAAATTCCCATAGAATAACTTTAGCTTCTGCTTCCAGCGGGGGTGAGTGAAGAGGACCTTTAAGTCAAAAAATTTTATATAGCCAGTTCAAAAGATGCGCTAAAATATTCTGAAAAAAAAAAAAAAAAAAAGAAATTTTAAAAAATTCCCCATAGGAATTATTAAAGCAAAAATGCTTGAATTAATATCCAACATATAACTCTGTCTACGTTAACATTTTAAAACATTACAACATTTAAAACTGTTATTTTTACATTTTTCAAAGATTTGTACGTAATTTTTTACAGAAGACAGAATGATAAGGCGTTCATTTTATATTCTTTGTCCGGACCGTTCTTTTGATGTTCGTTTATTTATTTATTTATTTATTTATTTGGCGGGGGGGGGGGAAGCCATTTAAAGAGTTTGGTTTAGCATTGAAATGTTGTAACTTTGGCTGACTTGAAGGACCGCGTAACGCTTACATGTGCGGCTGATTATTGACGATCAACTGCAGTGAGCTTTTGAACACACTGTTCATACGCTGTAGATTTTACAACTGAAAGATAATGCCCACATTGATCAATGTGTTTTTCACCACTAAACTGTCTCTAAAAATATAAAATTGTCTGCAATATTAAATAAAGGTGTTTGTAATGAAATTTGTAATTTGATTGTATTATGGCCTCCCTAGTGGGTTTATTTTTAATTTAATTTCTTTATTTATTTATTTTACAGAATCTTTGAGTGCATCCATATATAAATTGTCCATACATAAATTTTGGATGAATTCCAAAATTCAGTTACACCTACAGAGGCCAAGTTCAATCATGGTCACCTTGTATTGTATATATATGGATATAGCTATTTGTCATATTCTGCCTCCAAAATAAGAGATACTATGAACATTTCATTTAAAATTAAATTCTAACAATCAAAATGCTATTAAAGTAAAGCTAAAAACAATTGCATTGGTTTTTCTTTTCCAGCAGGAGGAGAGTAAAACTATCAATGAAGCAACAAAGGGTATTACTGTTCTCGCTTGTAGCAACAATGTACAGGACAATTAATCACTGTCCTTATGCACAACAAATGAAATATTATGCCAATTGCAGGGTGAGAACACATCATTTAAATATAGTCAAAATATTTTGAGAGAATGCATATACACCAACTGTCTGCATTAAAAATAAAGGCATCAAATCACCTCATGTACTACTTGGAGATGTAGCCCATCACAAGCTGAGGTATTCTCAAGATCTAACCGCAAAAGGTATCCATACAAGTTGACTTTCGAAGATTATTCGGCCTCTAAACAGGCACCAAAGAAAAAACCCAAAATAATTCCAAAACCTACTACTAAAGGGGCCAAAAAACGGTTTCAAGTTCTAAATAAGACAACGAAAAGAAAATATGGAAATGTCCACCATGTGGTGAAGTATACTTTGACCCCAAAGACGAAGACTGGATAGGATGCTCCAAATGCGAGGAGTGATTGTTTGAAGCTTATAAGAGCTATGAAGGTGATGTAAACTTTATATGTGATCACTGCAAGTAACGTAGGCACAAATTTTCACATCATTTTCCTGCGTACTCTTAACCAACAATACTTGTAAGAGTACACAATTCTTACTTTTGTTATTTTTTAATTTTTCCAAAGATGGGGTATATTTTTGTTATTTTTTATGTTACTTTATGAAAGATGTGTTAATTAAGAACAAAATAAAAGTTAAGCTGATTATCTACAATAATGTGTTTCTATTTTAGAACAGTTTGAACCTTAAGTGCGTACTCTTAGACCAGCCTACCCTACTAACTTTCAAACCATTCAAGCAAAGCGTTTAGAATTTGTCGTGTTCACTCTCATACACACATACAATACCGTAAAAATAGCAAATATGAACTAAAGGGAATTGAAAACGTAGAGAAACACTAAAATCTTAAACTCATATTTTTGACATGATTTCTATTCTTTCCTTGCATATGTAGGTTTGGATATTAAAAACAACAACATCATCATCAACAACAACAACAACAACAACAACAACAACAAAATCATCGGATACTGTATTTCCAACGACAAACATGTTGAAATGCTCGATAAATTTCCACATGGATTTATTTTTAATTTGCGTATTTGTAGAAATTATTGAAAATATGGTAAAGATTACATTTATTTATTACGTAATCATATCAATTAAAAAAAAAAAAAAAGATTTAAATAAAATATTTGAATTTGCTCAATGTATAAATACCGAAAATTTGACATACTTTTCATTTGTGAAATATTAAAGAAAAATGTTCGATCAAAAAATCCATTTTTGATACAAGTAAACAATAATTCAGGAAAACAATTCTCAGCCGTCATTTTATCACACAACTAAAAATTTCTTCAAATCTGTAATGCGATGTTCATTTCAAATTTATACTAGAATCTTCAAAAAGATTATCAGAAAAGAGTTTCAAATAAATTTCTTTATCATTTAAAAGTGACGTAAAAGATATTTGTGATTTGAGGTTTAAAATACTTTCAGAGTTACGGTTTAGATTCTTTCAATCGCCATTCCTTATTCTTTTGATAACTTTACAGTCGTTATAATATCGGTATCTTATGTCTACATTAAATTTACCTGTGTGCGTTATGTTTCTTGTTTTTTAAGATTAATATAAAAATGATGTATATATATCTCTAATAAATAGCCGTATATATTTCTCCTTGAATATTTAAATTATATCCATTACTTAAAAAAAATTTAAATATATAAATGTACATTTATTTGCAAGAATTTTTTTCTATTTTCATATGTTAAAACGTTTCATTGACTTTAACATCTTTTTAAGGTTAGTTAAGATTAATATGTACTTAATATATTTAAATATAGCCTTGATTATATCTAACCATATTGTTTGCTTAAATTGATTATTTCCTTGTATAAATATTATTGTGAGATTTTTAGACAGAATTGCAGGCTGAGATAATATCCGTCTATCAGAATGCATTTAAATTTGAACTTATTATCACGATCGAATAAAAGTCTTGTAATATCTGAAATATAGTCGTTCTACCTCAAGTCTTGAATTTTAATATAATTTCTGTTTTATAGTGTAAAAAACATGTGATATCATATTATTACAATATGCTATTGATTAGAATATATCTGGACCACAGAGGTCCATATTCATTAAAGTTTGCATATATGATGAAAATAACAATTGACAAAAATAACAAGAAGAAGCAGGATATGTTATTTTTGAATCAAAGTTTCTTTTTTTATTTTCATTTTGCGCCGATATATTTAATTATTTTTTCAAAATAATAATCGAAGAGAAGTTTTTATACTTCAAGACATAGATATCTATATATTAATATGAGAGCATAACATTTTTGTTACACTTTTTAACATATTAATTATGGGAGTAGAGGTTGGTATCATTCGAAAGGTATGGTTAGCCAGATGTCTACAATACAAAAATTAATAACAGGAAGGAGGAGGTGTTACTTTTAAATCAAATTTTCCTTTTTTTATTTTCCTTTTGCACTAGGATATTTATCTATTTTTCAAAAATTAACGAAGACAAGTTTTTGTACTTCAAGACATACATATACATGTAATTAGCGGAATAACAGCTGCGTTTTTCAAGGTGAATATCAGATATTTTATTTCAGTTTATAAACTGCAATAATGAAATATATAATCGATGAACAAAAACTAACAGGCATACTTCTCAAATCTCTTTATAAAAGTTTGGCAAAATGCGTGAAGAGCTCAACATGTTGGTTTCCAGGAGAAAATATAAAAACATACAAGAAGATGATTTCCGTCTTAAGCTACAGGAGCAGCGTATCTAACTTTTTTTTTCATATAAAATTAATAATGCGTTTTCGTGGAATGCGTACCAGAAAAGCTGGAGCATACCAGAAAAGCTTGCTTACCCACATTGGCAATCTGAAAATAATAATACAATTGAAATATCTTACATTATTTATTTAAAAAAAATGACGAAATTATTCTTATTGGCAGAGTTTTTCAAATATATTTGAGAGGGGAGTAGTGTTGATATCTAGAATACATCTGTTTGAACATAATGAAATGTACTCGTCGATTGCATCATTTATGACCGTTGAGAAATAAATAAAAAAGAAAATAATGAAATAAATGTATTTTTTTTTAACTGAATATATAAGTAGGAAAGATTAAGTCACTTTTTAATTACAGGAAATGGGTTAGATTTAATATAATGAATTAAAATTAAATGGTGTATTTATAAAATCAAAGTAACATTCAAAATGAAATAAAAAAATACTAAAATTTTTAAAAGATACATTTTAATTAAAATACATAAAAACACAAGAAAGACGTTTCGGCTAAACACTATCCCTCCCTAGTGTCATAAACATGCAAAGCACAAAATCTACAAAAAAGTCATAATGCATACAAACAAGATTAGGTATTTCGGAGGAATAACTTTAGCCTCGTTCAAGTCGAAATGTTGTAATTTAGTAAAAGCACCCTCTAGAAAATTACGGGATCCATACACATAAAAGCTAAAGTTTTAATTGCCATTGTCAGAAATATAATCACTATCGAGAGAATGAACTACGCACATCGGTGAAACTGGGGAAACAGGAGAAATTAGAACAAAGGACCATAAACGCTCATATAAAACAGGTGATTTAAGATCAAAACTTGTAATTCATTCTCTCAATAGTGATCATATTCCTGATTTTGACAACATTAAAATTTTAGCTTCATATGTAGATATGTACGAATCCCGTATTTTTCTAGAGGGCGCTTTTACTAAATTACTGCATTCTACCATGAACGAGGCTAAAACTATTCCTCCCTAATCTTGTTTTGATGTATTATGACTTTTTTGTAAATGTTGTGCTTTGTATGTTTATGACACTGAGGAGGGCTAGTGTTTAGACGAAACGTCTGTCTTGTGTTTCTATGTTTTTTTTAATTAAAATGTACCTTTAAATTTTTAGTATTTTTAATCTCATTTTAAATGTTACTATGGTTTTAAAAATGAGACATATAGATTATGTTTAACGTTATTAGATATATTTACATTATTATTATTATATTGATTTATTTATTTTAAGAAAATTAAAATTTGTTTTAGAATGGAGAATTTTGACTATATTTTAATTGTGCGTTACACAGCATTTCTTCGAAATATCACAATGAAACATTCTTTCTATCAAACATTCTGATGAATAGTAGCATTATCGCCTACAAAATACTGACTGATCAAAGTTAAATAAAAGTAAAACTTATCTTTCGGGAATTTTTGCGTGAAAAATATTACATCTTCAATATTTCCTATTGTACTGTTTTTAATAATGTCTAAAGTGTTTACATAATGTTATAGTGAATTACATTTGCGATGAATTTGCCCTTAAATATGAAACTAGCATTCAATTTTTTCAAAACAATCTATCCGTACAAATATTTTACCCGGACGTATTTAAGAAACATTGTATTAAACAAAACACTGTATTTGATAGTGCAGTTAGAACATTGTTATGTTGGTGTAGGCTTTAATGTCGAATTTTTACTCTGAGGATTATCTAATCTAGATCTGGAAAATTATGAGAATAAGGCTCGTTCAAAAGGTTTATACAAACAACTTATAGGGCAGACAGGAGCAGTTGTTTGCACTCTTGTTGTTTGTCATAGCATTGCAATTTTATAACGAATATCATGCAATAAACAGTTACTTATAGAAATATAGCCTTTTACACGGCAGAAGTTATTGAAAAAGTTAATGAGTTGTATCTGCTATATTTACTGATACTAGGCGAGTCGTATTAATCCTGGACGATAGGACCCATGCCCCAGCCCGCCCGGTTCCCGCTGTTCAATGTATTTTTCTAGTCAACTTTGTCCCCTTATTACTTCCGGTGTGATATATATTTTTTTTTTTTTAAACACACTTGACATTGTGAGTTTTTTTGCTTTCCTTCCCATGCTATTCCTATGGGGTTTCTAGCCTTTTCCCCCCTCTTTTTCTACATTCTAAAGTGGCGGTGGTTCTAAATGTTCCTTTCTATGGTAGAATATTCAAAACTTAAATCCATAACGATATCATTACCTTATTGAGGTGGAATTTTCATTAAAAAGTTGAGAAAATACAATGTAGAACATTTATAATATTTACTGATTTTTTTTCTTTTTGTCATAAAATATTTAACAAGTCATATCAACATATAAAAGGATCATGCCCGAACTAAAAATAATTTCTAAGTTACTGTGCAAGCATAAACACTCCTTCTCATAATTATAAGGACACCGGTTTTTCTATATTAACTAAACACTAAACATTATTATTTAAACAAATATATTTTTTATTAATTTGAATTTCATTTCATTAATAGGTGATATTTAAAAACGTTTTATCGTTTTTCTAGCTGAAAAAACTTTAAATACGGTCAAAAGAAGGATTTTTCAGGTGTTCTCAATTATAAGGATAGCTCGAATCTCAGTATTTTTTTTTTCAATTATTCTTTAAATTAACGTTTTTCGGGGTCTCCTTTTAGGTTGAAACATATATATATATATATATATATATATATATATATATATATATATATATATATATATATATATATATATTCTTTAATATTCAGTTTCAATACCATTTCATACACGATACATGATATTTTGAATGCATTTAAACTATTTAAAATTGCTTTCCACTTGAATGCACTTTTCTAATATGATAAGTTAAGGTTTTTTCAACTTTTAGACCTCGGGAAAGGCAGCAATACAGAAGTTTCTTTCTTTAAACTATTTTCTATTGCTCTAGAAGTAGAGCAAAAATGTAAGCCTTGTTGAAAAATAAATATTATTACCCCCAAAATCTAACAAAAATCTGAGAATTCCAAGTTTAAAATTTGCGGATGTGCTCTTGATGTTCATAATAATAGAAAACATTACTAAATTCCTTTTGTCTTCAGTAGTAACAGCTCCCCAGAGCACCACTGATCCACCTTTAAAATGCCCGATTCATATCTGCCTTTAAAAAATCTGGTCTGTCTTTCGCTATTTTCAGATCGTGCCAGTAACTGTTAAAACCATTTAATTAATCAAAAATAAAATGTTTTTCATCCGAAAATGCAACATTTTACCATTTAATATTGTCTTTATTCAACTTTAACACAGACGTTCCTTCCCCCATTAAATGTGTATTGATTATTACAGGTTTTTTGTTCATTTTAACACATTAATTATTTTAAACATGCATAAATGTAGACCCCAACCTTTTGTTAAAAATTACGAGCAAATTCAGCAGCAGTCATTATGAGTAAAAAAGTAAGAGGTAAAGTACAGAGTCTTCGATCTCTGTAAAACAACTATGATGTTGCATCAGATCTCTCTCCTATCGATCCAGCAGTTCAACGTTTGATCACATTTCGTTCAGCAATTTTAGATCTTCGAATTTCATTAGAAATTCGGCGGATTGAAATTATCCTTCCACTTAAAAAACACATTTATCATAAAACGAAAAAATAAAACAAATAAAAAAATAAATTTTAAGTAAAACGAAAAAATCTTGATTGTCCTTATAATTATGAACATATAAAATGGTGTAGAAACAAATATTTCTCATTATTTTTTATTAATTTTATTTCATATTAAAAAAATTATAGAAGTTTTGGTTTTTTGAATACTAGATATATTAAGTGCACTTAGTATAATGTTATTCACAATTATTTATACATTAGTTATTTTAAAATATAAAGTGTCCTTATAATTATGAGAAGGAGTGTACTAGTTATTCTCAGTATATATCTTAGCAATTATATTCTGTGATGGAGTGATATCAATTTATATGTTACTGAAACATCTGATTAACACAGCACACTGCATTTCCTTGCAAGCAGTGTAGCAGAAATAAGGTTTTGCTTCCCAGCTTTTTTCAGTCTGTTCATTTCAGCATATGTTGAATATATATTTGTAATAAAATTTCAAACTAAACACAACATGTTCATATCTCTTAAATACCAGATGAACGGTAAACTAAACTTGCGGATATATAAAACAATATCCTTATTCAGTAGACGAATGTATTTTCAATTCTTTATGTGAGGAAACAGATAATGTTTGTGCAGAAGATATCCATAGAGTCTTCGAAATTCTTGCAAAAAGATTTGTTGAGAATATACATTTACTTTCCTTGGATATTTATTCTAGATCCTAAATAACCCCCATTTCTTTAAATTACTATTAAGTTTTGGAACAAATCAATATTTTTCTTATTAACAAGCATTTACTATTTACACTTTTTTTGTGTGTTTTTCGTTCCGTAAATTGAATTCTATATGCAAAGAATATTTAGTTCCAGTGTGATAAAACTTTTATACATATACGCATTATATGTATATCTCTTGAATCCCAGATGAACTATAAATTAAATTTGGTGGATAAATGGAGCAATGTTCTTATTCACTAGACCAAAGTATTTTCTCTTTCTTGAATGAGGAAATAAATATTGTTGATGCACAAGATAACTGTAGACTTTCCCTATATTTGTTGCAGAGGACGAGATCTATAGGAAACTAGGAGTCGACAAAACAATGTTAAACAGGTATTTTTTTTTTGTTATTATTATTATTATTGGAGGTTCCAGATTCGAAAAATGACCGCATTGCTGTTAATTTATATTAGATTAGAGGCAATTTTCCTTTTTCTGATCAGCATTCTTATTATAAATAAATAAATATATATATATATTGTTTATTTAATAATTTTTTCTAGGAACTTCATCGTGAAGAATTAGCAATTTTGTCATTCTACAATAATCGTACAGATAGTATCATTTTTTATTTATTTATTTTTTTTTATTTCTCTCTTTGGATACGTCGTCATTCCCACAGTTAATGATTCATTCAATTGACATGTTTAAAACCTTCCAAATCTATTCTCAAAGTTTTAAAACAGTTTTACCTATTTTGATGTAAGTTAATCACTACTTTTAGTTATTAAATGTAAATATTAAGTTTAAATTATTAAAAAGTAATGATTCAGTAAATTGTTCTAAAAGTATGTATATCAACCAAAATATTAATTTTCGTTAGCTACATTTGCTTAATTGGAGAGAAACAAACAGTATTAAAGAAAATTAAAACATTTTAACTTTGTTATGTAAACAAAGCATAAAGTTAAACGTTATCTGCTTTATGTGTATAATACATATATAAGTCTATAGCATAAAAGTATTTGCATAGAAGAAATTTTTTTTTATTGTGATGTATTGTTAAACTTTTACGCTTTAATATTATTCAGAGCTATTTCAGATTCTACATTTTATTTCAAATAATGTTTGTCTTTCAATTACGGTTTCTACTTCTTTTTGTGATTTTCGTTTCGTAAAATTACTTTTATTTACAACTACCCTAAATTATATAACATGAAAAATATATGATTAATTCAAAATTTTAATGCATCTTTAAAAATCTATTCTTACTCTACGGTGTGCATGTACCATTCATAATTAAAATTGAAATAAAAATAATTTAATATAAAATTATAAGAATATTTCCTTTACTTATACTATATAGAAACTCTTACTGCTATCTTAATATATAATATCTTAATTTTTTTTACGCTCATTTGATATCATTCAAATGAAATATTCTTATAGTAAAAATAATAAATAAGAAATATTTCCAGTTTACATTTGTAAAAATGCTTGTCTAAATATATGTTGGTACAATCTCAGTAGATTTGAAAAATTTGTAGAGCTCATTTGATATCTTTCTTTATATAAATCAGAAATGGAGATGAAATGAATGTATACTGTATAATATTACTGTATATTTATATAGGCCATAAAATATATGATACGCTGTGATATATATATTACATATTATCCACATATATTTGTAATCCCCAAAAATTTACTTGCTATTTATACTTCATATTTGATAAAGTACTGAAATAAAACATTCAGTTTCGAAAATTATTTAAGTAAATACAAAATTTTCTTGTTCAATTCTCTATATTTTTACGGAATATAATAAGTTATCAGCCTAGTGAAACCTTAAGGAAATCCATATTTCAAAAATTAGGATATAAATATTATTGTTTAGCATAAAACAACGTAAATTTACTGTATTGTAATTCGTTGTCGTACTGTTTTCATAATATATTTTAAAGCTGAAAAATTTCAAAAGAATTTTTAGAAAAATAAATTGTTCTTTCTGTCATTTGAAAAAAAAAAAAAAAAAAATCATAATTTAAAATATTTCTTATAATCAAAAATGCATCCATACCTACAATTTAGAATTATTAAATATTTTTTTTCATATAGATCTATCATTAATTATAAACTGCTTATAATTTTGTTTTTGATAAAGATAAAATAAATAAAAGTAAAAACTTATATACAGGTTAAAAATTTAATGTTTTATAGGAAAATAAAATGTTGAATATTTGCAGCAAATAACATGAAATCGCTTTTCCTTTAAAATTTGGAAGAAAAACTGCCAATAAAATAAAAGATTTTACAACAAAATTAAACTGAAATACCTTAATGGAGTAATTGTAAATGGATATTTATAATTATTGACAGTCTAGTATTTTTCTAATTTATTGTATATCTTACTTATATGCAAGTTTTTTTTTTCTTAAGTGATTTTAAGCAGAGACTAAAATTAAAATATTTTTTAGAAAAACAAAAGACTTTTTTGCGATATAAACATACGTAAAATCTGGTATTTGCAAAACTTTTTTTTTATTACATATATACACCCTTTTGATTATATTTTAAGCTAAGCATAATCAAATTCATAAACTAGTGCTCCAATTCTTATATAACCCCAGATGAACGATAAATTAAACTTAACATTTTTATAGCGCAATATCCTTATTCACAAGACCAACACATTTTCAATTTCTTGTGTGAGAAAGTAAATATTATTTTTGCACAAATAAATTGTAGACTTTCCTTATACCTCTTGCAGCGGACTAGACCTATAAGGACACTGCGAGTCGACTAGAAAATTCACTATGGGTATTTTCTTTTCTCGGATCGATTACAGCTTCGATAAATAACCGCATTGTTGTTAATTATTATTAATTTCTGAGACAATTGAATATTTTACATATTACATTTATCCTTTCCCCCCTTTTTTTATCTGAATTTTTATTTATTTATTTTTAATTAAATTAATTTTTCTAGGAACTTCATCGGGAAAAAATAGAAATGTAAATATTAAGTTTTAATTATTTAAAATTAACGATTGAGTAAGTTGTTCTTTAAGTTTGTAAATAATGCAAAATACTAATTTTCACTAGCTACTTTTGTTTAATGGGAGACAAAACACTAGGGAAAAGAAATTTAAACTCTTTGAATACAAAAACATTTGATTACAATTTATTGTTAAACTTTTACGCTGTAGTGTTATTCAGGGCCATTTCAGATTCTAGATTCCATTTCAAATTTCTGTTTTTCTTTCATTTACTATTTTTATTTTTATTTATTTATTTCTTTTTGATGCGTGTGTGTGTTTCGTTTCATAAATTGAGTTCTTTTTACAATTTCCCTAAATTATATAACAAAAAAAAATATATATATAACTATTCAAATTTTTAATGCGTCTTTACAAATCTATATTTATTTTATTGTGTGCATGCACAATTCATAATTACTGAAATAAAAATAATTTAATGCAAAATTTACAAGAATATTTCATTTAACTATTCTATACAGAAAAACATATTGCTATCTTAATATATCATTTAAATGAAATTTTCTTCTAAAAATATTTGACTAAATATATGTCGGTAAAATCTCAATAAATTTGAAAAAAAATTGTAGAGCTCATTTGATACATTTCTTTACATAAGTCAAAAAGGGAGATGTAATGAATGTATACTGTATAATATTACTATATATTTATAGGCCATAAAGTAAATGATATGCCGTGATATATATACTACATAATATCTACATATATTTATAATCCACTAAAAAAAATATTAACTGTTTATTCTTCATATTTGATAAGGTATTAAAATAAAACATTCAGTTTCGAAAATCACTTGCATTTATTTAATATAAAAATATTCTTGTTCAATTCTGTATATTTTTTGCATGAATGTAATAAGTTATCAGCCTAGTGAAAATTTTTAAACAGAAATAAAATTTCCTAACTAAATCATATTTCAAATATGAGGATATAAATAGTATTGTTTAGAATAAAACGATATAAAATTTGCTGTATTGTAATTTGTTGGCGTATTTTTTCATAACATATTTTAAAGCTGGTGTATTTAAAAATAATTTTTAGAAAAATTATTTTCTCTCTCTCTCTCTCTTTTTTTTTTTTTTTTTTTTTTTTTTTTTAAGCATAATTTATTTTTATTTATTTACTCGTATTTATTTATTTATTTTTATAATAAATAATATATCCTTACCTACAATTTAGAAAAAACAACATTTACAGTCGTCAGCAAAAGTATCGGAGCATTAGTCAATAATTCTGATATCAAAAAGGTAAACTTAAAACTATTTTCTTAAATAAAGCGTTGTCGAATCATGTTTTTAGACTGACTAAGAATGTGACTCGACAAGGATTTAATTAACAAAGCAGTATTCAGTGTGCTTTTTTTAGATAGGGATCACTGCTAGTGCTCTGATACTTTTGCTGCCGAGTGCTAGTTTTGGAACGTTCTTTTATATTCGAAGGGCAACTTAAATTAAAATTATTTTCAATTTTTCTTATTTTATAAAAGCATAAAAAAGTTTAAAAATATTTTACTGATTATTTTCTTTAATTATGTTATACATATTTATTTTTCTCCTATCGCGTTAAACACTGAGAAAATTTTCAAATCCAAGTATATAAAATCTTATTTTCAATAAAACAATATAATACAAAAATATTATAAAAGTGACACTTTAAAATTATGAAATTATGAACAAAAAAGGTTATTAATTTTTTTATATACCAATATATCGTTAATTAAAATGGTCAAACAATTTTTTTTTAATAAATATAATATAAAATAAAATAAAAAACTTATATACCACTTAAAAAAAAATAATATCTTAAAGAAAAGAAAGTGTTGAGTATTTACAAGAAATAACTTTGAATCCTCCTTTATTTAAAATTTGCAACATAAAATCCTAGTAAAAAAAAAAAAAAAAAAAAAACTTTTAATTGAAAAATTCATTTGAAATAGCTTAATGGAGAAGTTATAAGTTAGTTTTCATCATTAATTCATTTAACGTATTGTAGATCTTATTTACGTGGAGGTCCTTTTTTAAAAACCTACGTAATGATGAAAATATATATATATATATATATTTTAATATTGACCATGTTGTGGTATAAACATACTTAAAAACCCGTATTAATTACACACACACACACACATTTATATATATATATATACCCTTTTGGTTATATTTTACAGTTTTTGTAAATTATTTATTATAAGGAATTTAAATGAGAATACGTAAATTTATAAGGTAGCGTGTCAATTCACATATAGTTTAAACAAATAGTTCACATATAGTAGTTTGTTTCTATTACAGTTTGTACAGTATTATTAGGATATAGAAAAGGCAAATTATATATATATATATATATATATATATATATATATATATATATATATATATGCATGTATTAATAGTGTAAAAAAGTTATTTTTAATAAAAAAATCATTCTCTATTTTTCAACCCTTTATAGAGGTATGTAAGTGGAAGCTTCTTTCTTTTCTTAAAGCGATACTGCATACTTGTTTACGTGAAGGTTAAACATTTATTAGACATTTAAGTGCATTTATTATACTTCCATTAAAAAAAAAAAAAAAAAAAAAAAAAAAAACTTAAGAATATGTTTTCATTCAATAAACTTTATCAAATATTTTAACATAAGTTAAAATTGGTAATTTTTGATTCAGATAAAATGAAAATGTTTTAGTTATTGCTATGAACTTATATATATATATATAACTTGCATTATTTTTAACTCAGATAGATGGCTGATATAGTACATGAATTTTCACATGCAGTGTTTAAATGCCGTTAAGTTAAAGGTTTACATTTTGATTTTTTGTTTAAAATAATAATAATAATATCTTAGACAAATCTACATCATTTATATTTACATAGCTAATGTTGATTTTTATTTAACGAGATTATAAAGTACCATGATATTAGTACGGAGCTTAAAATTATTCTGTATTCTATATTTTGAAATTCATTTTCACGTATAATAGTTCTAAAATTAGTTGAAATATTCCAGCTTTCACATATATTGAAGTAATGACATAAATAATAGTTACACGAAGAGTATGTTTTTGAAAATTCGTTAAATTTCTTGATTATGTGTCAATTCTCTGTACAGATGAATGTTTTAATTATAATTCCATGATATATTGACAAAAGGAAACTAACTCAGCATTTTTGTGAAAAAAACTTAGAAAATGATTTGAGAACTACGTTAAAATTTTGTAGTTTTAAACTAACATTATCTTTGATTATCAGATACAATTGATTGATAAAGAATTCCTTATATTATATTTGTTACTCGTATTACCTTAACACTTTTCATTTATTTATTTATATATTTTAAGTTTAGTTATTTTCGTTCAACTCTTACCAAATTTATTTATAAACTCGTTCTAATCACATAGATAAATTATCTTAAAATTAAGTGCAAAATACCTGACCTTTTGATTAAATAGCATATTATAGCATAGGGTAGACGTATGGAAACATTATATATATAAGAAATACGAACTAGGTTTTTGGTTGTTCTTATATGTTCTACAGTCGGCAGAAAAAGTATCCGAGCACTAGCAAATATTTCTATATAAAAAAAGTACACTTAATACACTTTTGTGAAATAAATCCTTGTCGAGTCATGTTCTAAGTCAGTCTAAGAACATGATTCGACAAGGATGTATTTAACAAAACAGTATGAAGTGTACTTTTTTTATATAGGAATTTTTGCTAGTGCCCAGACACTTTTCTTGCCGACTGTATGAAAGGAAAAATTTGAAGGACTGAAAATTGTTATGTTTTCCGTCTTCTATTCAATGAATTCATAATATATTTAGTAGGTTAGTTATTTTGTTACACTCTGTAGAAAATACCTCAATGATAACACTGCTCGGCATGAAAATTGCCTCTGACACCATTTCACCTTATGTAAAATTACCTTTTGAATCCGACTATGACGTCCATTTACCCTATCACCCACCTTTTTTTAGGAAGGGCTCCCTATTTTTATTATTTGTCGGTGATTTTATGGCTATAAATTTCATTTTTAGGATGGGGGAGGACCATTAAATATTTAACCATTAAATATCTTCTGAGAGGCTACAGAGTTGGAAAGTTCTAAAACATGGACATTTGCGACAAAGGAAAAAATGCGAGGGGATTTGCCACTTAAATTATGCATTACATATCTTATTTTTTTTTTTTTATCCGGTATTAATGTTATTTTTAAATTTTAAATATTTTCATTTTTTGGTGTTAAGTTAATTATTTTTCATTCTTCAAGTCAAATTCATGGTCATAAAATTATCGAAAAGGGAAATATATTGAGTGAGGTGGGTGGTGTATCTAGAAAACGGTGGGTGACTGGGCAAAATTGGAATGATATTCGGATTCAGGAGGTCATTTTACATAAAAATCAGCAAGAATGGTATTAGATCTCGATTTTTTTTTTAATGCAGAGCAGTGATATTGGTCAGAAAGAAGTCATTTCTTAAATACCTTTTAAATTTCGAAAGAGAATATATTGAAATTTGCACCTTGAAATCATCCTATGTAATTGTAAACGTTGGATTTTATTCAAGTGTTAGAATCAGATAAAATCTCTTATAAAGGTAGATTATAAGAATTATTTTACTTATAAAAACATGAGACAGATTTTTAAATAATAGTTCGGGTAGTGCGATGAATGTTATCAAAATTTTACACTCCAAACTTCGCGAGTTTTTTTCAAGTTACGATTGTTATAGCTTATTAGCACAGATTAATATTTTGTAAAAACTTACCATATTTTTATTTTATTGAACTGGAAATTACATAAAGAAAAAAATAAAACTCTAAATAGCCACCAATAGAATTAGTCAGTAAATTAGAAAAGAATAAGTATATAAAATTGTGAGAATAAAATCTTATTGGGTGTGGCATATCAGAATTATCTCTATGTATTAAAAAAAAAAATTCTGTAACCGGTTTGAAATTTTTTTTGTCTGCGACAGCATCTTCTCGCGGAGGGTAAAATCCTCTGCATCATGGGAGGTGTCAATGTGTTCCGAATACTTCAAGGAGGGCATTTCAGGTAGTTAGATATCTGTATCATTTTAATTAACGAAGTTATTAAATAAAAACCTCGGGTTTATAAAGGTACTCATTTTGCCATTAAAGAAATAATTTCTCTTATTACATCATTTTCCACAATGACGTCATTCTCCACAAGGAAATAAAAATGTTATCACTGGTGTAAAAAAATAAAATAAACTCCGCAAACATCTTTTTTCTTTTTCTTTTTTTTCTACTGTTAGAAAATGAATTTTATTACTGGCAATATTTATGTTTATTTATTTATTTATTTATTTTTTTCGTGAGTAACGAAATGATGTCGTGTCTGTATAACTGACCGCGTTTCTCTTTACCATTAAACTGTATTTATTATTTTTATTTGAAAACGTTTTTTAAAATACTTTGGATAGATTTTGGTATACAAAAATATTTAGATTTAAATTCAAACTCAATTATAAACAAAAAATCTTCTCATTTAGCATTGATAATTTTTTAACATTACAGAATTAGACATTTCCATGATACATTTCATACTTCTAATTATGGCATGAAAAAATTCACCTAAATTTTTTATATATTTTATTCTTCGTTAATGTAAGAAGTAGATAGGAGAGAATGTACTTGTAATTTCGCCAAGCAAACTTTATTGGCGATAACAATACATTTATGGGTTAAAAGTAAATTTGTAACTTAGATTTTTTTTTTTCTTTTTCAAAATTAAAGTTTATTTATATAAGTTATTAAGGATTTGACAAAATATATGTTATATTTTTTATGGGACAACAATTTTAAAAGTTAGCTTTAAGCAAAGCTTCAGAAAATTTAATTCTTAAGAATATAAAATAAGTAAAATAAAATAAGTAAACGTAAAATAAGTTTCTTTAATTTTTTTCTTATTATTATTCAAAGTGTTTCGAAACAATTACTCTGTCTTAGGTGCCTAATGTTTGTCGTCGGTTATATCATTCTTCGCAACTTTATCGCTTCAACGGCAAAATGGAAAAGCACAGAAGATAATTAATAATTGGAGCTGCAGGAGGTTTTTCCAAATTAAAATGATAATAATAATAATAATAAACGTTTTCTCTTTTCGATATTTTCGAATGTCTAAAATTATTATCTAGCAGTTCAATAAATACATACAAAGAGTTACAAATAATTACTGGCATAAATTAACTAAAGAAATTCAATAATAAATAGTACGGGCATTAGACAAAATAGGTTCTAATTTTTTTAAAAGGTTATTCTAATTTAATTTAAAGGTTCAACTTTTTTTTTTTTTTTTTTTTTTTTTTTTTAACAAACAGTTCTACCAAAAAATCCATCGCCAAATAGTGACAAAAACTTAAATGTCCCCAAGAAGTTCACATACTGTATCTGTAACATAAAATGATCTAGATGTTACGAATGGACACTTTCCAGCGTCGTCTGCTCAGTCATGTGATATGGTAAAACAAATAATAGAATTCTGAGAATCAAATTCAATTAAATATTGTTCTTAAGAACAAAAGTGTTAATATTTACTATAAAATAAAATAAAAGTAATATTGTGCATTTGTAAACAGTAGAATAATTGTATTTGTAAATTTAATAATTAAAAAAAAAACCACTTTATATGTTTATTTATTTTCACCTGTAAGAACCGATTTTTGTATGTTGTAGTGTAATTGCTACATTAACTGATCTAGTAATAAATAGTAGCTTGTACTTGTGGAATGTTTACGGATTATAATTTGAAATTTTAAAATGTTTTCAATTAAATTTAATTGCATAAAGATGTTATAACAAATTAAATAACTTAGTTACTGCTCTAAATGGCTTTTACACCGTATAATGTTGCACTGTTAATGCTTTAAGTACCAAAAACCAGAGTATTTAACATTTTCTCCATGAACATCAATAACAAATATAAACTAAATGATGATTGCAAATGTATACAGCTAACAATTTATGATGAATAATGATATAAAATGGATTAAAAATGATGATGTATAAAAAAAATAACACAGATTAAATACGATTGTTCAAAAACAAGTATAGAAAATATGTTATTTCAGAAATCGCTATAGATATAGAAGACTTCGTCTGCTGTTTATTTTTCACGTATCATGTGAACTCTGACGTCAGGTGGGAAGAGTCCATTTTTTTTCTTTTCCGAAAAAAAAAAAAAAAATACTGATCCTTAGCACATTATTTCTAAAAAAAAAGATGATATTAATTATTATGTATTTCAATTTGACATTGAATATGGGTATTTCAATTTTCTTTTTCTTATTTTATGCAGTATTAATTTTCCCATTCAGTGAAAGGTAAAGAAGCGAATATCAGCAATTCCTATTCAGCGAAAGGCAGAGCGCCGCAGGGGTTAATAAGTGGAGCGTGTCGGGGGGAGGCGAAGCTTCCCTCGGGGGTTGGTGAGTGGAGCGAGCAGGGGGCAGAGACCCCTAGTACTGTCAAAAATCCTTGACAATTTTAAAACTTTAATAGAAAACCATCTGACATACGGGTGGGCAGTTGGTACTAAATTCATTCTTAAGAAACATCTCTAGATCTTACGTTTACCTCGACATCTGCAGTAAAATAAAAGATTTTCGCATGGGAAAACTTTTTAACATGTATTCCTAATCAAGTATTGAATTTCATTGATTTTGTACTAATTTTTTATAGGAATTTCTTGTTATCTAGTATCTTGTTATATATATACATAAAGGCTATAAATTTATAAAAGAAAGTAGATGTTTAAAAATAATGGGGGTCTTAGGATTACGCATTCTAGAAAGTCAAAGCATTTAAACTATTCCTTTAAAAAAAATAATTTTAATGTTTTAAATTATATGTTTTGAAGCTATTAAGTGCAAAACATGTATTTAATCGGTTGTTTAATATTTTAAAGCTTCAAAATAATAGATAATTTTTTTTTTAATTAATTTTCAAGAAAACAAAAACAAATTTATTGTTTGCGAGCTGTTTGAACAAGAAATGGAATTTAGAAAAAAAAAAGGGATGAACCTACCCCTGCCATGCTACACTGTTAAAAATCTATTGTTAGTTCGAACCATAATTTGGAACTGAGGAAGCTGCCACCACCCGATGGTTTAACCTTTTACCATGATTTGATAATTTTATGCTGAAGAAAATACTGATATTAATATATTAAATAATAATAATAATAAAAGAAATTCAACATTCGATCGAAGCGGGGATCAAACTGAAGAAATTTGTGGCTCATGTCTAATACTCTAGCACTGTGCTACACTGCCTTGCCCAGTAGATCTGTTTCGTTGATTTTGATAAAAGGTTTAAATTTTCTAGGGTTTTATCTAGACCCATGGATGAGTTGTTGCACAAAATTTGTACTTTACCCTACGTTTTAGACCACGCTCTTTAATTGAAGCTTGGTTTGATTTCAAAAAGAATTATACTGATCTATGAACTTCCTAGACAGTATATAATAGATTTTTTTCTCTTCTTAAAAGGATATACTCCAATAAACTTTCTTGTACATTGTCAAAAAAAAAAAAAAAAAAAAAAAAAAAAAGTCCTGTTTGCTGCAGTTTGCTGCCAGAAATTTTCTGTAATTCAGAAAAATATATTCTATCAACGTACTTTTTCCGTTGATAGTACGTGTTTTTCTGAATTACAGAAAATTTCTGGCAGTCAATTGCAACAAACAGGACTTTTAATTTATTTATTTAT
Source organism: Salticus scenicus (assembly GCA_963930645.1). Taxonomy (NCBI): domain Eukaryota; kingdom Metazoa; phylum Arthropoda; class Arachnida; order Araneae; family Salticidae; genus Salticus; species Salticus scenicus. The sequence continues at coordinate 125,183,797 of OZ005652.1, read as the reverse complement.
TTATTTATTTATTTTGACAGTGTAGTAACATCTGGTTAGTAAACAATAGAATAAAGACCTCTTTTTTGCTTGTAATAAATATTACTTTTTAATGACATAATCACACGCAATCTCACTTCACAAATTTTATTTTCACTCTCCGTCTTACAGCCGGTGATTTTCAGTGCGCTATTGGCGCCATCTCTTGAATAAAAGGCTATTACAATTGATTGTACGCCAAACACTTCTCAAAGTTTTAGTGCAACTGAAATTCAATCGCAAGAAGTAAAAAAGTTAAAAAAGTTATGTTTAACCATATTATGGTGTTGCTTATAACTTTACCCCATATAGTTGTTCAAGTTTGAACTGAAATTTTTAACAGTACACAATCAGTGTCTTGAAATCGAGAAAGTTCCATAGACACATAATCACACAGCCACCTCTCTTTATTTCTTTAAATATATTTGCATAATGTTGCATAACGCTGACATTCTGTTAGTTATACAAGAAAGTATATGTGCTTATGAGATTTCAGACAAGTGAATTTTTTTTTCTTTATTTACAGATATTTTGTTAGAAATAAAAAAAATTATTTCTGAATTCACTCATATTTTCTCCCCTATTTCTCATTTTACAGATTTCTCCTTTTTAATTTGCAAAAAGCAATATTATTTTTTCTTAATCTTTGAACACATTTTAAAGTTTGTTGTTACATTAAAGATTCATAGAAATTTCATATCATAATCCAAATTATCATCAGTAAATACATTTCAAAAATTTTCTTTTTCATACATACATTTTGAAAAACAAATGATATAATAAACTCTAAGAAAGAACTCAAAAGAGTAGCTTTTCTAAAGTGCAGTATTTTCAACTGAAGTGATCCAAATTCCTATTTACTTAAAAATCTATGTATTTTAAAATATTTTTTATTTCACTTTTCTGAAGCATATTTAGGATAAAATATGATTTATAGTCAAAATATTTTATCCAGAAAAAAATCTTTATGAATCATTCATCTTATTTTTAGATTTAAAGTGCCGTTACTAAAGGTGAAAGTCCCTTCATTCAAATTCCCTTTGGATTTCTATGCAATTCACAAAAGAAGATATATTTTCATACAAAATAAGAAATAGCTGGAAGATTGAAAATTTAGCCTTTTCCAGCATGAGCTTGATTGTAGCATTCAACTTCAGAAAGTGCTTGGAACCAGCATTAATTTTCAGAAAGTATTTTTGATTCTTACAGAATATTGTTTACGATTTTCTTTTTTCTTTTTTACTTTCTTTTACGAAAATAATTTTAGAAAATATGGGATTTTCGGAAGTTTTAAATTCCAACTATTTATATATATTTATCGTTTTTAAAATGATTTTTCGAGACGAAAAACGTGCTATTTAAAAATTTAAATAGCAGAAACATAATGCAAAGAAAAGGAATAACATACGCTACGGAATGAATAATATAATGGATGAAAAACATATTGAAGTAACATAACAATGAAATAACATAAAAAAATACATACTGAATTGGTCACATTGTAATGTATAACGCACATACCACTTGCGAAATAGTATGTCTGCAGTCCTTAAATTTGTCCTTATATTGAATTTTTGTTTGTTTTCATTAAAATCTTGATCTAATGTTTGGATTTTTTTCAAATCAACAAAACCTTTTTCAGTTTCCGTTTGTCTGTAACAAGTTATGGTATGACTAAGAATTGTAAAACGCATCATGTTCTAATCAGTCCATGATTTTCAATGATATTAGACAGAAATAAGTATTAAAATAATTACAAATGGTTTAATAAAACCTTGTTTCCCATTTTTTTAAATGATAATAATAATAATAATAATAATAAATGTGAAGTGTGTTTTTATTTAAAACACGGCTTTTCTCGAAAATAGTAATTACAAGTTTTTGTTACGGTGCATTAATTTTCTGTGTTATCCCCTTTATTATGTATATGTCATAAATTAAAAATATAATTAAAAAACAATACCCTTGGATTTTGTAAAATTTGAAATTACTTATTACACTATCCCAATATGTATTTAATTTCGCTCCAGATATACTTTAATTTTATATTCGTGCAATCATTCCTTTTAAACTAATGTTACTTTTAAAATAATAATTACATTTATCAAATGAATAAGAAAGGAAAAAAATAGACATCGATTCAAACAAAATTTCAAATCATCTGTGAAACTTACATAAACAGAATCAACCACATTCAATTTAATAAATTTTATTGAATTTTCTATACAACTTAAGACGAGGAGGAGATTAAATTATTTTACGGTTTGTCGATTTTTTTTAAACAAAGAGCATGAATTTAAATAAAATTGGAAGATTTACTTTAAAAGAAGTAATCTGAATTCAGTATTTTACTTAAAATAAATGATGAATGTGAAATGCTTTTAGATCAAATAAATTAAGTATAAGACGTTTGAGAGTGGAATAAATTTTTTCTTAGAATATTGTATTCTAAGATAAGTGCACATTTTCAAAATATTGATTTTAACTTTGTTGTTAAATAGTATCAATCATTTTACTGTTTACGATTTGGATTTTGTAATTATCGGTAAATGCATTTTAGCATATTTACATTATTCACAACGACGAATGATAGATTACAAAATTCAAAACCTCCATTGTTTTCAACTAGATTGTATGAATTATCTATTATTTTTAATGGAATTTAGCTATTAGTATTTAGCTGTTAAAATAATTACAAATTACGAATTTTCTGACGAATTTAAAAATAGTAATGTTGGATATCGAAACCATTTCTTAGAGTATCGTTAGACATTCTCGATATCATCACTTTAACTGTTTTATGTGCATCTTTTGACCAGTGTCAGAAGAATTTCTTGTTATTTCACACATGTAATTGCACTTTTTTTTTTTTCTAATGCTACAAAATCATAGCCATTTCACATTAACCATTGTTGAAATTCTTCCAGTTTTTTTAGAGATTATTTTCAGATTATTTCCAGTTTGCTAGTAAATTGTTAATGACTAATTGTACTCTCTAAGATTAATACACATTCCATGCACTCTTTTATGCCATAGTCGGATCAGAAGACTTAAAATCGATTTAACAAAGTAGACACCTTCTTTTTTGTTTCTATAAGAACATACTAATACATTTGTCGCGAATACATATAAAACAGTATTTATATCGAAAGTTTTTAAAATTTGATATAGCAGATTTTAAAATCACCAATTTTCGTGATCAATACTGATCCACTTTAGAAGGACGATCGGGAATTCCGACTAGTAACTATGTAATGTATCAAATTTGATGAAAATAGTTAGAATTGTTTTTGAGATACTGACTGCTAATTCCACTTCCGGATAGTTTGAAGAAATTGCATATAGCTGTTTTTAAAAGAAAGCAATTCCGATATCTTGAATTCACCTATTTATACAAACTGCTGATAAGTTTTCCCGAACTAATAACCTAACATGTACAAAATGGTATCTTTAGAACTTTTATACATACTAAAAAAATAATTGTTTCGGATGTTTCTGAGATACGGACTTATTGGCAACAATTTCGGTTTGCAATGCCCCATTCCAGTTCACCAATTTTAATTCACCTTGTTTTAATTCCAAAGTCTGAACGTTATATCTTTATTCAATTTAAAAATCTGATAATCTGAAGATTCCCCACACACGTACATAAACACATGCAGACTGACAAATTGACAAAAATCAATCTTTTAGACTCAGGAGACTTTAAAACGTGCAAAATAGCTGAAAAATCGATATTGAATTTGTTAAGCGAATATAAATCATCCATTATCTACTGTAGTTGGTAATGGAAGTTATATAATCTAATTTAGTATAAGAATTTACTTTTTTTAATTTGAGTTGTTCTTTTTAATATTGACCTGGTTGAACAGAAAACGGTGTTTTTAAAATGTATATTGCATTTTCCATATTTATTAAACAAACAAAAGATCTACATCTAGAAGAAATATATCTTAAGGTGAAGTTTTTGTTTCATTGTTCCTTAAAAGTTTTTTTTTAAATATCAGTTTTACCAAACAATAATTTGCTACGTAACACACGTCATTTCTTTTCAATTAGAAAACAATCGTTTACCGAGCTTATAACGAACATTCGTAAAAAACAAAATTACCAAAAAAAAAAAAAATAAGATTCTTACATTAGCGTAAAAATAGGACTCATGCAACGTATCAGAAGAAAATATTCTACATCAACTGAAAGAGTTAAAGCTCAAGATGTTCGATAATTAATTACAAAGAGTTATGACAAAGTTTCTAGAAGAAATAGCTCTTAAGGCGAAGTTTTTGTTTCAATGTTCTTAGAAACATGATATATTATACATCAGAATAATAAAAGTTCATTTTTGTATTCAAACTGTGTTAAAAAATCCCCAATGTATATTTAGTTAGATTTACTATAAAATTATTAATTATGCGGCAGTTTCTGTACATGTAAAAAGTATTTTATATTTACCATTTTTTTTTCTTTTTTTATGATTTAGTCAGCGAATAAAAAAGTTTTGCTTTCACATCTGATTATCTGTATTTTGATGGAATATTTGGACAGAGATACTTAAATATACATCGGTGACTCAAAATTTCGTAAATAGTTTTAATACTCATAAAATATAAGTTACAGTCAGCAGCAAAATTATTGAAGCATTAGCAATAAATAATTCCTACTTAGAAGAAGGCACATAATATTGTTTTTTTAAGTAAAAATTTATCGAGTCATAAACGTTTATTTAAAAAAAAAAAAAAGTAAGTTGATGATAAAAATCAGCGACCAAGCTAAAATATATATTTATATCTATATATGAAATGTGTGGATGTGTGCTTCAATAATTTTGCTGTAGATTGTATTTGTTGAATCGTGTAATTCTACAGAAAAGATGTACTCTCACACTGAGAAACAATTCTTCAACTGACATCTAGAATCTAACTTCCTATTGCCGTTGCGATGCTGTCAATTGTCACTCTTCAATCAGCCCGAATCAATTCTTCCACCTGTTGCTCAGTAAATGTTGTCCCAATCAAAACTGGAAGGCAGCTTCGATCTTAATCAACAATTTTGGAACGGCCTTGCAAAGATTTCTCCACCCATCTGTACACTGCTTTGTAATATAAACACTTCTCTCCATAAACAGGTAACATTTTTTTATGAATATTTTTTAATTCAAGTCCTTTGCCTACAATCACAAAAATCCAACTACAGCACGCTGCGCTTCTATCGTACAGTCATTCAGGACCATTGCCACTTTTTAAACTGCATAACGCATGCGTGTGAATGATACTTACTCAGTATGAATTGAATGTCATAAAGCTGTATGGTGCTGCCATTTATCACCATTCTTTGGAGATATCTGTTACTTCTTTTAATCATATCATATGCATTTGTGACTTACTTAATGACTTACCCTCGTATATATATACATACATATAAGAAAGAAGAACGAGAATTTTATAGATATAAAGAAAGCTTAAGGTTAAAATAATTCTATAAAAAAATGGAAACTGAAGAAAAATGAAATATTTTTTCCACCTAGGGATTAAGTTATAAAAAAAATAAAAAATTAAAATTAAAATTTTAAATAAATATATCGTTCGTAAATGTGTATAAATTATACCTTCCAACTTACGTATTACTCTTTACGATCATTCCAAAATCATCTTTTTTTGTGCAGTGATACACTGAAATAAAATCTGTGACTGGTATCTAAAAATAAAAAAAAGCTCTGCAAAGATAGTTCCATGTCGTGCGGATAAATTCTAGTCCCTTTGATAGGAAGTGTTAGAAATCCCTATGAGAATTCTATAATGTCATTATATATTATCGTGGTCAAATGTATTTAAAAATATCTGCAAATAAATACTAATATCACAGACGACATTTAGTATCTGTAATTTTGGTTTATGACTTAGGAAAGCAAAAGAAAATGTCTCACAATTCAAAAGGTTCATAAGATTTTTTCACTATCTTGAAAAAATATTATAGTAGAAATCTGTTTACCTTATACAATTAATTCGAATATGTATATTTCTTCTTTAGGGATTCAGAAAAAAAAAATTATTCGTTCTAGATGAAAGCTGTATAATTTATTTCAGTGTAAATAATAAATGTAATGTTAAAAAAATAAAATAAAAGTAATATGTATATATATATATATATATATGTGTGTGTGTGTATACAGACACATGCACACACACTCACACACAGAAAAAAAAATGGAAATGTTTGCATAGTGATTCTAAAAGTAGAGGGAAATGGAGTGAGTATAAAAAAGTTTTGTCAAAATTCTGCTTTAATCATACATCATGTATTTACTTTTATATGAGCATTTTCTGCAATTTCATTTTTCGTAAAAACTACAACTAATTAGTTTAAAAAAAAATGTTTTTTATTTGATTATTTGGTTGATTTTCAGCCATGTTATTGCTAATATTTGGAAGAGATGTAACAAATTTCATTAAAAGCTTAGCATATTGTAATATTATATGTAAATTAATTTTGTTTCACAAATTATTAAATTTATTAAAATAATGTATTTTAGGAATTTATGGAAATAAAAATATTTTGCTATGCAAATTACAGAAGTTAATGTATGCCACGTTTTATCTTTTAAATAATGAAAAAATTCCCAGAAACAAATTTTAAGTTAATTTTAATTTCTCTTTGGCTAAAAGTATCATACAAAGATGAAGTTGTGTAATACTGCAAGTCTATAAATGGCACAGCCAATGAACATTAAAGACGATCAGCACGAAGAACAATCATTAACTACAAAAACGGATAAAAATAATGAACGGTTGAGGAATGCTTTCAACACCGATCGCCTATAAAATTTACGTTCAATTGCGGAAGTGACAGGGTTGTCAAAAATATATGCCCGTCGCATTGTTACTAGTGAACTGCAAATTTGTACGGCCTCAGTGACTTTAACAATGATTTTGTTTTACTGAACACAAAAGTACTGTTTCTTCAATATCAAAAATTTTCTTTCTTTCTTTCTTTTTTTTCTTTAAATGCTTACAAAGTATGTTCCAATTCTTTTGCATATTTTGTATGTATTTGGGTATCATATGCATTTAGTCAGATCTCCATAACCTTTACACAATACACACACTTATAGAATTTCTGAGACAAATTACTCCTCTATCACACTGATACGTGACACAGACGCTACGTTATTTAAAATTTCTGAAATAAGAGATAATGATTAGGAAGAAAAAAAAAAAAAAACATAGAAACCCGCAGTTGTAAAATTCAACACGTTTCTTCCTCTAATTATTATACTAATGTGAAACATTTCATCTATAATTAAGGTGGAGAGGAAAAAAAGGACTGCAGATGTATCACTAGAAAGGGAGAAAAGTTTCTAAAATTTGCATTTAGTTTAACTAAGATTCCGAGAGAAAGCCTTTGTTATAAACTTCTATTAAAGGAAAACTGCGATATTATTAAATTTAATCTAAAACTATTCAGTCGCTGCAAAATTAATTTTTTGCAGAAATATTATCAATGCATCTTTACGTCTTTATATTTTTTATTTTCTCCTTTTGAGACGAATGTATGAGCATTTTATTGCTGTACATATGAAGTATTGTGAAGAATACGCAAAACAATTGGATATAATTAGTTTATTTTACTTAAAAGAAATTTAATTTTTAAAAATTAATATTTAGTATAAATGAATATTTATTTCGATATAAAACTGTTAAATGTACAAAATGTTTCCTAGCCAATCTTTTCTATTTAATTATTTAGTTGTATAGTAAATGTAATTCTGCTTAATATTCACGAATTATATTGTTTATCTTTCAAGTTATTTAATGTTACATTTCCTTTCAAATTTAAAAATCTAGTATTTTAATACATTTTACGCTTTTCGTATTCATGAATTTTTAAAATAAAAACATTTTGTATGATACAAACTGATGTACAAAGCTTTTGAATTTAAAATTTTCTTGTTATTGTATTTTAGTTTTTGCCAATTTTACTAGGATTATTTAAAATTAAACTGAAAAGAATTTACTTGATTTTTATGAAATAAATGAATAAATAAATAAAACGAAAATATCATTTTTTTCCTCTTCCGTTTAAAATTTTCTTGAATGGTATTTTTCTAAATAAAATAACTTTATGTAAAAATAAAGGAATATTTGTATAATGTACAGTGTTTAATAAATTTATAAGGCCACCCAAAATATGACTCATTTTAATAGTACATTGCTTAAAATGAATAATTTTAAAATATTGAAGCTACTGAAATAAGTTATATTTTCTCAAATAAGTCATTAAAGGAAAATAAAATTGAGTCAGTTTCACACAGCAAACATTTTTTTTTTTTTTTTTTAAATCTTGGTGTAACATAAATATAAGACCACTTACATTTTTTATTCAAAATCGTTTGAGTTTTCAAAAAAAAAGAAAAAAATAACATAAAATAAATAAAATCGTGTGTAAACTGTAACTTTATATCGCAAAAAATGCAAACGATAATATTATAAAGAAAATACAAAGAGAATGAGGAAATTCACAATGCCTCGTGGAAGACAATTATCTGACCTAGAAGTTTGGTTTTATAAGGGCTCTGGAAAATCGGAACGGGAAATAAGTAAGATCCTTAAACGTTCTAAGAGTTCTATTCATAATGTTTTATGTAAACGAGATTTTTATGAAAAATATAAAAGATCTGGGATGAAGAGTAAATTATCAGTTCGCGATAATAGTCAAATTTTCAAGCTTGCAACGAAACAGAACTAATCTACTCGGAAAGTAACACAGCAGTCAAGTAAAACTATTTCACATATGACAGTCTGGCGCACTTTAAGATCAAATTCAAATGTTTCTCTTCGGATATTAAAAAGAAAACCAAGACTGTTAAAGCATCATAAAGAAGAAAGTCTAATGTGGGCAAAGGAGGTCATGACCTGGGATGCTACATGGAAAATATTATTTTTTCCGACGAAAAAAAATTCAATTTGGATAGCCCGGACGGTAATATTTACTACTGGCATGATTTACGAAGAGAAACTCTCAGAATTTCTTCAGTAGGCAGATGGGTGGTGGCTCTGTGATGGAGTGGGAAGCTTTTGCATATGATGGGAAATGTGACCTGCAGCGAGTTTCTGGAAAAATGGACTCAGGTTGTTATCAATAACTGCTTTACCAAGAGCTTATAAATTTTGGTACATTTTTAGGAGGGTCAAACGGGAAATTTCAGTAAGACAACGCGCCATGCCATGTGTCTAAATCAACTAAAAACTGGTTTCAAAAAAAAAAAAAAAAAAAAAAAAAAAAAAAAATCGAAGTCTTAAGCTGGCCAAGCCACAAATTTTCCCAGACCCGTAGAAAATTTGTGGGGTCATTTGGCTCCTCAAGTGTATAACCGTCAATATGATTATGTATGCGAATTGAAAGTAGCAATCATGGATGAATGGGGCAGAATTACCAAATCTTTACTCGAAAACCTGATTAATTCAATGAAAAATCGTGTATTTGAAGTTATTCAGAAAAATGGTGGATCAACATCATTTTAGTTTTATAAAAAAAAAAAAAAAAAAAAAAGTTTTAACTAGCGGTCTTATAATTTTGTTACAGATATTTGAATGGAAAAACTTGAAATTGTTGATAAAATAATTAGTATGTTTAAATATCTCTTCAAAATAATATGCATATATTTTATATTTAGTTCATTCACATCAACTTATTTTATTTAAAAAATATGTATATATATACTATTTATAATAAAAATCGCAAAATCAACAGTGGTCTTATAATTTTGTTACACACTGTATGTTTCTATTGTAAATTTACATTATTTGTATATTATTAAACTACTTTTTTAACATCTTTTTATTTATTGTGATATATTTTAATATTTTATGATATTAAGGCTACTTATAAAAATATTCTAATAGACATTAATAAGATAAATTTACAAATGTATAATTTTGGGATTTAATAATGTTAAATAAAACATAAAAGCACATACATATCTTAAAAAATAATTGATCATTGATTATAATACTATACAAAATGATCTTTCACCGTAAATATGAAATGCGATGAAATAAATAAAACCAACATCAGAAGTTATTTTTCATTTAACCAAGTTTAAAAATTGTGTTATATTTGCAGATATATAGCAGTAAATTATGCATAAAATGAAAATATTATTAATATTTTTTTATTACAGAAATCTTTTAGAGGTACGAGATAAACGTGAGTATGAGCTTAAATTTATTTAATAATCTTTCTAATAGAGTTTTGGAAATTATTCAGAGATGTATTTTTAAAAACTATCTTAGTAATACCGATAAAATTGAATAGGGAAATATTTTAAACCTGTGAGAAATTTTAATGCAGAGTTTCAATTATATATATATGTATTGGTTAAAAATATTAGAACATCCAGAATATGTCAAATGAAGTATAGCATTTAATAGGTAATTAAGTTTACATTGCTACAGAAAAGCGGTCAAATTTGATTGAATCGAAATTCTCTGTCAGTTATTAGAAATTAACTGATATATTTTTGTATGTATATATTTAAGTTAAGTGAAATGAATCTTATTTTATATTAACACAAAATTACAGTATAAAATTATCGACAATTTTGAATATGCTCATTGAAATGAAACGAATTAATTTTTTTTTTATCAGTGTAAATTTTATCACATCATACCATTTAATTAATTTATGTAAAATTGCTAATTATATATATATATATATATGACGATATTTGGTTTAAACTTGTGCAAAATTGGAATTTGTTTGTAAAAAAAAAAAAAAAAAAAAAAAAAAAAAAGACATTAAATTTTCCTAATCTCTATTCCAAGTTCATTCATACTCATATAAAAGTGAATTGTATTTGTCAATTTTTATCACTAACTTTTTCTTCCTTCCTTCCTTTCTTTTCTTTTTTTTTTTTTTTTTTTTTTTTTTTTTTTATGAATTCACACGTCTTCGAAAGTCCTCAATGGAGTTCAACTATTTTTTTGTAAAGAGTACAGGGAATCCATAGAAAATTGCACAGAAAAAAAGCAATATATATATATATATTAATAATAATAGTAACTAGCAGGCTTTGCCCGCTTCGCTGGACATTAAACTTAAATAAGTTGTCAAAATCCCATATCTTTATTAATAACCCAAGTTCTCGCTGTGATTGGTAGAGGTTTCCTAGACTCCTTGCAAAGTGAGGAGTCTAGGTCTCCACTGTCTTCGGCACAACTTACCCACTTCTTACTTCCCCTTCCTCAGCGGGTGGGTTCGAAGTTTTGCAAAATCACACTAATGTACATAATGCGTACACTTAATCAATATACAGTCTGGGTCCCCACTGCCTTAGGCACAACTTACCCACTTGTTACTTCCCCTTCCTCAGTGGGTGATTTCGAAGTTTTGCAAAATCCCACTAACGTACATAATGCGTATTAATACTTAATCATGCGTATTAATACTTAACACTTAATCAATATCCGCACACCAAAATTCGCCATTCTAAGATAATTCTAACCGAATTCAAACGGAAAAACATGTTTTTACACATGTTTATTGGGAACGACTTCAGTATAAACCCACAACGATATTTGGCGATTTTTTTTGTTGGCGATTATGGCTAAATCATAAATCTAAAAATCATAAATCATATATGATAAATGATAAAATCATAATCTAAATCATAAATCCAAAACAAACAAAATATTAGGCTGCCATATTATATCGCAAACAGTCCAGAACGACATCGTTATCCTTCAAAACAACGCCAAAGAAAAATCGCCAAATTCAGCTGTGGGGTTATACAGAAGTTATACCGTTTATTGCCCTCCGATTCCGAGAAGGGGGGGGGGATTTCGAATTTCGTGAAATCCAGTTACAATAAGTGCCGGATGCAAACAAACAATTTACGCACCAAATTTCGTGACCACAGAAGTCTTTAATAGAAAATATAAATAAATAAGTACAAAATGCACAGCTTTAGTATGGGAACCCTTTGGTGACTTTAAATATTTTAAGCCATTTTTGCGATGAACTGAATTGGCTATCTCAATTGTGCAATCAAAGATCTTGGCGAGAAACGTCCGAGCTACTTCGGTTCCGAATTTCAAATTTTGCCAAAGGGATCCAATACTAAAGCTGTTCCATATCGAATCTAGGTTGAAAACGGAAAAAGGGTAAAAAAAATTAGAAATATCAGACCTATATTTATAAATTTGGTACCAAATGAAAGAGGCGATTTTTCTGAATCCAGGGGTGCAAACAGTTTTTCGATGCGACAATTAGATATTAAAAAAATAACTAAAGTATGAAATTTAAGTGGCAACGGAAAAACGGAATAAGGGGAAAATAAATTAGAAGTATCAGACCTATCGTTACAAATTCAGTACCAAATGAAAGCGGTGATTTTTCTGAATCCTGGGGTGTAAACAGTTCTTCGATACGACAATTAGATGTTTTAAAATTAACTAAAGTATGAAACTCAGATGGCAAAACTTCATTTAAATCTTTTCATAATTTGTAGTGCGATTCACGCGAATGAAAAAAGTCTTTATCTTAAAAATTTATTTTTGCATTTTATTTTTCCATTCAAAGCGTTTTAGTGAAAAAATATTTATGGCGCATGCGCAGGCGTTTTTTACCCACAATTTAAACACTAATCAGAATTTTGAAAATTTCTATAGATATAATTTCAAGTTGGGTGAAGACCTAAGTTTCTGCCAAGCGCCGTTGAATTCCGTCCAGCCGTTCTCGAGTGATGCCCGGACAAACGTGTTTTAGTCTTTTACCCCCTAGGGAGGAATGGGGGAGAATTTCCGAAAAGTTGATGGATATAATTTTAAGTTGGGTGAATACCCAAATCCCTGCCAAGCGCCGTTGAATTCCGTTCAGCCGTTCTCGAGTGATGCCCGGACAAACGTGTTTTAGTCTTTTACCCCCTAGGGGGGGAACGGGGGGGAATTTCCGAAAAGTTGATAGATATAATTTTAAGTTGGGTGAAGACCTAAATTCCTGCCAAGCGTCGTTGAATTCCGTCCAGCCGTTCTCAAGTGATGCCCGGACAAAAAAAGCGACATTCGGACACGATGACATACACACACACACACACACACACACACACACACACAGGCAAAATTTTCTGAAGTCATTTTCGGCTTTCATGGGGTGTGAAACTTGAAGATATCGCAAAATTTTTCGATTCCGACAAATTTACAGACAAAACTCTGATTTTATTAATATAGACTAGCAGGCTTTGCCCGCTTCGCTGGACGTTAAACTTAAATGATTTGTCAAAATGACATATCTTTATTAATAACCTAAGTTCTCGCTGTGATTGGTAGAGATTTTCTCGCTCCCAATGTTAGGAGTCTGGGTCCCCACTGTCTTCGGCACAACTTACCCACTTCTTACTTCCCCACCTTCAGCGGGTGAGTTCGAAGTTTTGCAAAATCCCACTAATGTACATAATGCGTACACTTAATCAATATCCACACACCAAAATTCGCCATTCTAAGATAATTCAAAGCGAATTCAAACGGAAAAACATGTTTTTACACATGTTTATTGCCATCCGACTCCGAGAAGGGGGGGGGGAGATTTCGAATTTCGTGAAATGCAGTTACAATAAGTGCCGGATGCATACAAACAATTTACGCACCAAATTTTGTGACCACAGAAGTCTTTAATAGACAGTATTATAAATAAAAAAAATAAATAATAAATAAAAATTATACAGACACGACATTATTTCATTATTTAAAACATGAAAATCTGACATTGACAGATTTTAATTTAGTGCCAGAGGCCTACTGCTAAACTTGTTAATATCGACAAATTCTTCTTTAGTTAATTCGTGACGATCTAAATTCGATGATAAAGTTTTCATTAAATCAAACCAATGTGTTTCAGCTGCAGATATTGTAACAAATAACGTTGGAAGTCCAAACTGTCTTATAGCCGCAAAACAACGTTTTTTCTCTTTTTCCCAATGAGGGGGAGGTGTGCCTTGGTGGGACTCATGTCAAAGGTGTGCCTTGGGGGGGGAACTCATGTCAAAGTTGTACCTTGGGGGCGACTCATGTCAAAGTTGGGCCTTGGGGGGACTCATGTCAAAGTTGGGCCTGGGGGGGGACTCATGTCTAAGTTGGGCCTTGGGGGGACTCATGTCAAAGGTGTGCCTTGGGGGGGACTCATGTCAGAGTTGTACCTTGGGGGGGACTCATGTCAAAGTTGGGCCTTGGGGGGGACTCATGTCAAAGTTGGGCCTAGGGGGGGACTCATGTCAAAGTTGGGCCTTGGGGGTACTCATGTCAAAGTTGTACCTTGGGGGGGACTCATGTCAAAGTTGGGCCTGGGGGGGGACTCATGTCAAAGTTGTGCCTTGGGGGGACTTCATTCAATAAATCCCCATTCAATAAACCGACTGAAATAGGCCCTTAGCACTATTAAGAGTGTATTATAAAAATTCGACAACGCTGTACCGACTGAAATAGGGGTACCTTGGGGGGGACTCATGTCAAAGTTGTGCCTTGGGGGGACTTCATTCAATAAATCGACTGAAATAGGCCCTTAGCACTATTAAGAGTGTATTATAAAAATTCGACAACGCTGTACCGACTGAAATAGGGGTACCTTGGGGGGGACTCATGTCGAAGTTGTGCCTTGATAGGACTTCATTCAATAAATCCCCATTTAATAAACCGACTGCAATAGGCCCTTAGCACAATTAAGAGTGTATTATAAAAATTCGACAACGCTGTACCGACTGAAATAGGGGTACCTTGGGGGGGACTCATGTCGAAGTTGTGCCTTGGGGGGACTTCATTCAATAAATCCCCATTCAATAAACCGACTGAAATAGGCCTCTAACACTAATTAAGAGTGACCTATAAAAATTCGACAACTGTACCGACTGAAATAGGCCTCTAGCACAGCACTAATAAATACAAAAAGCACAGCTTAAGTATCGGAACCCTTTGGTGACTTTAAATATTTTAAGCCATTTTTGCGCTGAACTGAATTGGCTATCTCAATTGTGCAATTAAAGATCTTGGCGAGAAACGTCCGAGCTACTTCGGTGCCGAATTTCAAATTTTGCCAAAGGGATCCAATACTAAAGCTGTTCCATATCGAATCTGGGTTGAAAACGGAAAAAGGGTAAAATAAATTAGAAATATCAGACCTATATTTATAAATTTGATACCGAATGAAAGGGGCGATTTTGCTGAATCCAGGGGTTTAAACAGTTTTTCGATGCGACAATTAGATTTTTATAAAATAACTAAAGTATGGAATTTAAGTGGCAACGGAAAAACGGATAAAGGTAAAAATAACTTAGAAATATCGGACCTATCATTACAAATTCAGTACTAAATGAAAGAGGTGATTTTTCTGAATCCTGGGGTGTAAACAGTTTTTCGATACGACAATTAGATTTTTTAAAATTAACTAAAGTATGAAACTTAGATGGCAACACTTCATTTCAATCTTTTCATAATTTGTAGTGAAAATCACGCGAATACAAAAGTCTTTAACTTAAAAATTTATTTTTATATTTCATTTTTTCATTCAAAGCATTTTAGTGAAAAGATATTTATGGCGCATGCGCAGGCGTTTTTTACCCACAATTTAAACACTAATTATTATTTTGAAAATTTCTATATATATATTTTCAAGTTGGGTGAAGACCTAAGTTTCTGCCGAGCGCCGTTGAATTCCGTCCAGCCGTTCTCGAGTGATGCCCGGACAAACGTGTTTTAGTCTTTTACCCCCTAGGGGGGAACGGGGGGGAATTTCCGAAAAGTTGATAGATATAATTTTAAGTTGGGTGAAGACCTAAATTCCTGCCAAGCGTCGTTAAATTCCGTCCAGCCGTTCTCAAGTGATGCCCGGACAAACGTGTTTTAGTCTTTTACCCCCTAGGGGGGAAGGGGGGGGAATTTCCGAAAAGTTGATAGATATAATTTTAAGTTGGGTGAAGACCTAAATTCCTGCCAAGCGTCGTTGAATTCCGTCCAGCCGTTCCCGAGTGATGCCCGGATAAAAAAAAGCGACATTCGGACACGATGACATACACACAGACATACACACACACACACACACACAGGCAAAATTTTCTGAAGTCATTTTCGGCTTTCATGGGGTGTGAAACGTGAAGATATCGCAAAATTTTTCGATTCCGACAAATTTACAGACAAAACTCTGATTTTATTAATATAGATAATAATAAACATTGAAAATTTTTAAGTGCCTTTCTAGAGGTTTACTGTTTGTGTTTCAGCTATGTATTTTATGACAAAATTTACTCGTTTAGATGAGTCTTCTATTAATAACTTATTTCTGGTAATCTAAATGTATTATTTATCAAATAAAATGTTCTTTCAGTATTTCCAACGCCTAAAACTTAATCGTTTTATTAAAAAAATGAAATGCCCTTATTTATTAGCTGTTTTTTATTCTATTAATTGCAGCACATTTTATTTTATTATAAATTAATTTAGCAATAAATGCCCATTATAACATCATTAAGTGGTCATTTATACTTCTAAATTACAGGATGTTGTAATAATCCTAGTCTTCCTGCCTCCTATGAAGCAGACGATTTGTAGCGTTATAATTGGCATAAAAGTTTGGCTAAGAGTTTTTGTAACGGTCTGTCTCAATTCAAAGTATTTATATTATTTTATTGGAGAGAAAAAGGGGTGTATTTGGAATATGTTTATGATGTTGGCGATATTTTCGAACAATTGTCGATATTCTGGCAGTTGGATTTTGACTGTCAGAAAACGAACTAACTCACTTCGTTCCTACCTCTCAGCTGAGTAAATACGTAATCTCGAAGTCTTCACTCTAACCTCTGTTTGCATTCTTTAAACTTACCAACTACGTGTACTACCACAAAAATTGTGGAATTGCTCAATGATGAATCTCCAAAATAAAATTAATTTTATGCAGTATCAACTAGTCTGTTTTACTTTATTGCCCATTTTTTATATTTGTTTGAACTTGGACTTTGTTCTGGAACGATTTATATTAGAATCCCAGAATAAACAGTGCAATATTACATGCGTGTTCCCTTGTATGGTGGAATATTCACACTTTAAATCCTTAACTATTTCTTTACTTTTCTGAGGCGTACTCTTAATAAAATTTAAAATGTACATAGTAGAACTTCTACATTATTTGTTGAAAAGTTTTGTTTAGTCAGAAATACTAGTTATTCTCAATAAGCATCTTAGCAAGTATATTGTGTGATCGAATGATGTAAATTTATCGGTTACTTAAACATCTGATTAGCACAGCCTATTGTATTTCCTGGAAAATTTTGTAGCAGAAAGATGATTTTGCTTCCCGACTATTTGCAGTTTGTCCAATTCATCATTTATAGAATACATAGTTTCATTGTGATAAAATTTCGATAAAATTAAACACAAAATGGTCATATCTCTTAAATATCAGATGAACGATAAACTAAACTTGACGAATATATAACACAATGTCCTTATTCAATAGGCCAATGTATTTTTAATTCCTTTATGTAAGGAAACAAATAGTGTTAGTGTCCAAGATATTCCCAGAATCTTAAAAATTTTTCGCAAGAAACCTTGTTGCAGCGAACATCTATAGGATACAAAGAATCAACGTAAGAATGCACTTATATTTTGCTTCGATATTTATTCTAGATCTAAGAAATAACCGCATTGCTTTTAATTACTGTTAGTCTGTGGTCAATCAATATTTTACATATTAAATTCGTTTTTTTTCCCTTTCCGATTATTTATTTTTTAATCACTTTGCCGTGTTCAATTAAGAATTATAGCTCTCTACTGTCATCGTATATATTGTATCATTTATTACTCTTTCTCTCTCTCTTTTTCTCTACGCCAGAATGTCCAGATATAAACAGTCACGCAATTTTATTAAGACTGAAACGTTTCATGACTTTCCAAATCCCAACTCTATAAAAAGGTTTTACAAATTAAGATGTAAATTAATTACAACTTTTAGTTATTAAATATAAAATTTTAATTATTAAGAAGTAATGATTTAGTAAAATGTTCTATAAGTTTCTAAATTATCGAAAATAGTAGTTTTCAGTAGATACAATTGCTTAATGGGAGAGAAAACATTGGGGAACACAAATTTAATTATTTCAGTAACAAAGAATACTAAACAATAATTATAAAGCATTGAATGCGTTGCCGCTTTGACTGCTGCACTTATGCCTACATTATTCGATTGACGAAGTGTCGTGTGTTCTTCCGACCCAAAACATTTGTTGAGAGTTTATTGAATTTTATGGTTTTATTCAATATTTTGTAATTATTACTTTAAAACGCCAGTTCTGTGGTGCTTTCTTATTAATATTATAAAAATTTAAAAAAATATAAAATTTTAAACTTTTTTTATATACAGAGCCATTTTAGATTCTAAATTCCATTTCAAATAATGTTTATCTTTTAATTTACTATTGTCATTTTTGTGTGTGTATTTTTCTTTTAGTATATTGAATTCTATTTACAATTACCATAAATTATATATAAATAAAAATTAATATCTATTCAAAATTTTAAGTTATAAGAATATTTCATTCAATTATTCTATATAGAAAAATACATTTCTATCTAAATATATCATTTAAATGAAATATTCTTTAAGTAAAAATAGCAACAAAAGCGAAGCTTCCTATTTACCTTTATAAAACTATTTGGCCATATATATGTAGATAAGAATCTGAATATATTAAAAAGAAAAAAAATGCAGCCTATTTGATATTTTTCTTTATATCAAACAAAAATGGAGACGTAATGAAACTACTGTATAATAAATCTGTATATTTATAGGCCATAAAGTAAACGACACGCTGTGATATATTTAGTCTATAATATCTAAGGATATATGTAATACACAAAATATATTCGCTATTTATATTTCATTTTTGATATAGCATTTAAATAAAACTTTCAGTCCCGAAAATTATTTAAGTAAAATCAAAAATTTTCTTGTTGAAGACATCATATTCTTTTGACTAAATATAATAACTTATCAGCCTAGGAAAAAATTTCAAAACGAAAAAAAAAAAAAAAACCCTAAAGAATACATATTTCAAAAATGAGAATATAAATTCTATTATTTAGTATAAGACAACGTAAAACTGCTGTTTTGTTTCCGCGTAGTTTTTATAATTTACTTTAAACCTGGTGTGTTTAAAACGCATTTTTATAAAAATAATATTCTTTTTCTGTTATTTAAATAATGCGTAATTCAAAATATTTATTATAATCAAAAATATATCCACACCTACAATTTAGAAAAATCTCTGCACATATGAATGATTTTAATTATAACTCCATGATGTATTAAAAAAGGGAAATTAACCCACCATTTTTGTCAAAAAATCTTAAAAATGGTTTTAGAACTACGTTCAAATTTTATGGTTTTAAAATAATATTATCTTTGATTATGGGATATAATTGACTGAGAAAAATCTCCTAATATTATTTTTTAAAACTGGTATTATCTCGACAATTTTTAATTATTTATTTTATGTTTAATTTTTTTCATCAAACAATTATCAAAAATGTTTATTACCTCGTTCTAATCTCATTGATAATTATCATAAATTTAAGCGCAACCTACCTGATCTTTTGAGCCAGTATCATATTATAGCATAGATTAAATTTATGGATAATTTGTTATCCATAAAAATTACCACCTCGGTTTCCGGTTGTTTTTGCATGTTCTATGGTAGAAAATTTTTGAAGCACTCTAAGTCGCTATGTTGTCCGTCTAGATGTTATTCAACCAGTTTGTAAGGTATTCAGTTTGTCAGTTAATTTGTTAGACTCTGTAGACACTACTTCAATAATAATTGATCTGAAAAAAGTTCAGTCAGTTCTCAAATATACCGTTCAATTTTCCAAAGATATTCTATAGAAATGTTTATATTGATCGTATCCTTGTAATTGTAAACTTAAGCTTTTATTACTTACCTTACGTGTGTATTTTATTCAACTGGAAATTACATAAAAAGCAAAACTCTAAATAGGAACCAGTGGAATTAGGCAGTAAATTAGGATAAAATAAATATATAAAAATGTGAGAATAAAATCTTACAGGGTGTGACATATCAGACTTACACTGTCAAAAATCCCTGACACTTTTAAAACTTTAATATCAAACCAAGTATCTCACATACGGGTGTGCAGTTCGTACCAAATTGATTCTTAAGAAAAATATTTATATCTTACATTTATCTCGGCACTAGCAGTTAAATCCGATATTATCGCATCAGAAAATTTGTGAACATGTACATTCGTTACTTAATAAGGTCTTGAATTTCACTGATTATCCAGTAATTTTTTATTGAAAACTTTTGTTATGAAATATGCAATAATTTAAAAAAGAAATTGCATGTTTAAAAATAATGGTGGCCATCGGTTTGCATATTTTAGAAAATTAAAACATTAAAATTATTCCTTTAAAAAAAATAATTTTGTGTTCTTATATAATTTATTATAAATTTATAAGCTGCAAAAGATGTATTAAATTCATTTTTTCATATCTTGAAGCTTCAAAAAAAAAAAAAAAAAAAAAAAAAAAAAAATAATAATAATAATAATAATAATAATTTCTAAGAAATCATAAACAAATCTATTGGTTACCAGCTTTTTGAACTGGAAAAGCAATTTAAAAAACACTTTAGATGAATCTACCTCTGCCCTGCTGCAATC
Organism: Salticus scenicus; assembly: GCA_963930645.1. Taxonomy (NCBI): domain Eukaryota; kingdom Metazoa; phylum Arthropoda; class Arachnida; order Araneae; family Salticidae; genus Salticus; species Salticus scenicus. The sequence goes on along the minus strand of OZ005652.1, from coordinate 125,163,065 downwards.
AGCGGCTTGGACTAGAGAAAGCTCCATTGATACACAGACACACAGACACCTCACATTATTTCTCTAGATATGCCGGCATAATGTTGCATAATGTTGACATTCTATTCGTTACATAAGAAAGTATACGTGTTTATGAAATTTCAGACAAGTGAAAATAAAAAATATTTATTTATTTATTTATATTTATTTTGTAATAAATGAAGGAAAAGTATTTCTGAATTACTTCATATTTTTACACTGATTTTTCAAACTTTAAAAATTTAACCATTTTACAGATTTTTAACACGTTGAGTTCCATGACATCCATTCTAGATTATAGACATTTTGTCGTATATCTCTAAGTACTGAAGGAATCATCTTGAAATTTTAGGAATGTGCAGAACATGTTATACTTCAAACATTTCAGTGAAAGTTTTACCCCGAAAGCAAAAGCAGCACCAATAAAAAATTTAAACGTTGAGCCACCTGTCAGCCATCGGTGGCTGACAGTGTCAATTATGATATAAAGCCGCGTCAAACATCTGTGGCGGATATAAAATAGGATATAAAACTAAAAATATTACATTTAATGATTAAAAAATTATTAAAAATTTGCTTAATTGATATTTATTACAGGAGGAATCATTATGGAATTTTAATGGATTTTAAGAATTTGCGTTGTGCTTAATGAGTTAATTTTCAACAAGCAATAACATTACTTTATTAGCTTTTATCATAAAAAAAGTTTGAAAATTTGTGTTACATTAAAGATTGATAGACATTTCAGATATATGTTTCGTATCATAATCTAAAAAAGGATCATTAAGTATATTTCAAATAATTTCTTTATCATACATACATTTTGAACAGGTAATGATATAATAAGCTCTAATTAAATAAATAAATAATGCGAAACAATAGCTTTTCTAAAATGCAGCATTTTCAACTGAATTGATCCAAATTCCTATTTACGTAAAATTTTACGTACTTTAAAATGTTTCTTATTTCACCTTTCTGAAGCACATTTAGGATAAAATATGATTTATAGTCAAAATATTTTATCCAGAAAAAAATCTTTATGAATCATTCATCTTATTTTTAGATTTAAAGTGCCATTCCTAAAGGTGAAAGTCCCTTCATTCAAATTCCCTTTGGATTTCTATGCAGTATACAAAAGAAGATATATTTTCATCGAAAGTAAGAAATAGCTAAAAAATTGAAAATTTAGCCTTTTGCAGGATGTGCTTGATTTTTGCATTAAGTTCCAGAAAGCGCTTGGAACTAGCATTAATTTTCAGTAAGTATTTTTGGTTCTTAAAGATTTATTTTTATCTATTTATTTCTTCTACGAATAGAATTTTAGAAAATATTTGATTTGGAAATGATTTAAATTCTGATGATTTATATGCGCTTTTACATCGCTTTTCAAAATAATTTTTGGTTACGAAAAGCGTGCTACTTAAAAATTTATATAGCAGAGGTAAAACACAAATAAAAAAAAATAACATGCATTTTAAATATATACCAAGATAAATAGTAAGATAATTTTGGGAGGAATTATATTTAAAAAAATTATGCTTAATATAAAACTGCATTTAGAGATACTATTATTCTGAATTATATTTATCCCTATTTTTCTTTAATTGTAGTTTAGATATCCTGAATTGTAAATTGAATACAGTGGTTATAAAACAAGCTGCGTAATAAATTAATAATATTTTATGTGTTATAATGAAAAAAAAATCATTTATTACGTATATTAAAATAATAATACTGTCAAGAAATGTGAAACAACTTGAATAATATTTTTGTGAAGTGAAAATGCCTTACCGTTACCTTTGAAAATAGTGGGAAAAAAAAATATTTTTTTCAAGATATTGAGTAAATGTAAACTATAATTTTGAAATTATGGGAGAAATGATTTTATATTGTTAAGAAAAACTACCATGTGTATGCAGTTTCATGTCAGATAACGAAGAAAGAGACATTTATTTTAAAATAAAATGAAGAAGACGAAAAATAAACATATAAATAAAAAAATAAGAACTTACTTTTTCATGTAAAAAACAATATACATTTTTTTTTTCAAAAGAGAAGGATTTGTGATAGCCACTAATCAAACTGTAATAATAGTTAAAATTTTCATCAAAATATCGTGTCCAGGATTCGCTTAAACATTTAGAAACAAACGTGTAATTTAATAAAGAAGCATCACAAAACTGGCGTTGTAAAAATTATTACTTACAAACTTTGAATAAACACCATAAAATGCAATAAACTCGCAACAATTGTTTCGGGTCGAAAAAACACACGACCCTTCATCAGGCGAACAAAGTAAGCACGAGTGCTGCAGTCAAAGCGGCAACGGTGTTGCCGCTGGTGCGTTGCCGCTTTGACTGCAGCACTCGTGCTTACTTTGTTCGCCTGATGAAGGGTCGTGTGTTTTTTCGACCCGAAACAATTGTTGCGAGTTTATTGCATTTTATGGTGTTTATTCAAAGTTTGTAAGTAATAAACGTGTAATATATATTAGAGTTCACATGAAACTGTTTTTTGATTTCCTGAATAGATGCTGAAACATGTTGAATTAGCCTAATATCTAACCATTTAACTAAGTAATAAGTTTTGTTTTATTTTCAATTTTATGTAATTTCTATTCATTTAAAATAGTGTAATGTATAATTCTTTACTTACGTAGTAGTATGCCTAACCTTTTCTAAATTTTCCTTATATTGAACTTTCGATAGTTTTCAATAAAACCTTATGTAATGTTAGGATTTTTTTTTTTCTATCTATGTCTTTCTCAGTTTCAAATTGTCTTTGACACCTTCTGGCACGACTAAGATTTGTAAAGTACATTATTTTCTAATCAGCACACGATAATTAGAAGTGATTTAGTAAAACCTTCTTCCACAAATCTTTTTTTTTTTTTTTTGATAAGCTATAAATAAAAAATACATATAAAAAACAATTCCTGAGGATTTTTCCAAAAATTTTAAAGTAAGTACTTATTATAAACTACATTGTAACAATATGTATTTAATTCCACTCTAGATATAATTTAAAGTTACATTCATGCATCCATTTTTATTTTCTCTTACCCAAAAAGTATAGAAAAAGTATTATTTTTTGGTCAAATTTTCGAAAAAGCGTTTTTGTTATCTTTAGAGATTCTAAGGTCCCTTGAATCCGAAAATCATGTTTTTAGCGGTTGGTCTCTGTGTGTATCTCTTACCAGCATATCTAAAGAACAAATAATAGCAAAAAGTCCAAACTTGGTATTCTAAATGTGTATCATATAGAGATGTTACACTGAGATTTTCGTTGAGATGAAGCAAATGGTTCGTGTACAGGGACACCGAAGATAATTCATATACATCACGTCTATGGGAACAATTACAGGTAAGTAGAGTTTAACGTCTATAGACTGCACTGAACCAAATGAAGTTAATATATATTTTTATATGCGTAAAAATATGTCTCATACAGAATATGGTAGGGACATCATTCACTGTTCGTTTACAGGGATACACAAAAGAACTAGATTATAGTGCGACAATAGTTACAAATTGGTGGAAGTGTATTTGAGGTTCTGTCGTGTATTATTACTATAAGATTATGCTTAAGTGCACCATGTGACTTGTACATAATCTTCAAAAGATGTACAGGGCTGCAAATATTTAAGCGATAACATTCCTTTTTATTGTTAGTGGAAGTTCTTTACTGTAATATTTTACCGCGTCCAGGAAATTTCCCCAGGAATTGAATTGAATTCTTCATTGACATATGATAAATAATGTATGTTTTTAACATAAATATTCATCGTTTGTTTTTTGCATATTTACATGTTTTGTGGCTTCCTGATTACCGAAGTCAAGTTTTTTAATGTTTGATCTTTGTCTGAGTGTCTTAGAGTAACTGAAAAAAGAATAATTTTAGGAGTTCCAAAAGTTGTATTTTCAAATTAATATAATTTTGTTGCTGGAAAATTTGATCAAGACTAATATATTCCAAGAAATGTAGCGTGTGAAAGTTGTCTGAATAATTTTAAGCGATCTTTTAATTTTAATAACAGATTTAAATTCTATATAAATGTAGGTGCAGTAATGAAACGGAGGGTTTAGGGAACGGTACCCCCCTCTCATACAGAAATAATTATAATATTAAACTCTTCCGAAGCGTAATTTAATTTGTTTTAACATAGGTTTGCATAACATTACTCATTACCTTACCTCTTAATCTCAAACCTGTATTTATAGTATTAAATTTCAGGGTAAGATAAAGTCGTGTGAGTGACACACCAAATTATTTTTATTATAGAAGTGTAACTATAAAAAATAATAATTTCACTTATGAAATGAATAAAAACTGAAAAAATAGATATCGATTCATACAAATTTAAAGTCATCTGTGAAACTTATAAAAATAGAATCAACTACATTCAATTTCATAAATTTTATTAAATTTTCTATACAACAAACTAAGACGATGAAGATATTAAATTATTTAATGGTTCGTCACTTTTTTCAAACAAAAGAGCGTAAATTAAAAAAAAAAAAATTGGAAGATTAAATTTAAAAGAAGTAATCTGAATTCAGTATTTCACCTAAAATAAATTATGAATATGGAGTGCCTTTTGATAAACTTCAGACTTTCAATAGTAAAATAAATGTATTTTTTAGAATACTGCATTCTAAGTTAAATACACAGTTTCAAAATATTGGTTTTAACTTTGTTGTTAAATATCATTTTTCATTTTACTGTTTATGATTTGAATTTCGCAAATATTGGTAAAAGTCTTTTAGCATATATACATTGCTCACAATGGCAAATGATAAATTTGAAAAGTGAAAACCTCCATGGTTTTCAACTGGATTTCATGAGCTATATATTGTTTAACATTGAATTTAAATACAACCTCTTAACTTTAACAATAATTAAAAATTACGAATTTTTTAACAAGTCTAAAAATAATAATATGGAATATTGAAAGCATTTCTTATTATTACAGTATTGTTACACGTTCTCTATGTCATCGTCTCAAATGCTTTTCGTGCAACTTTAACCAGTGTTAAATGGATTTCTTGTTGCTTCATACTTGTAATTTTTCTTTTTGGGTTCGGGTTTCCTCTTCTTTGATATTTTATATTGCGAAATTGCAGTCGCAATCAAACCATAGAAGTTTTCAATTTTATTTCGGAGAAATATAGCGAATTTTGCCTTTGAATGTATTTTCTAATGCTACTAAATATTTATGATTTTATATTAATCAACGTTTAAATTCCTCTTTCTATTTATTTCCAGATATTTTTTTAAGTATTCTAGTCAATGGTTAATGATTAATTGCCGAAGCAGGACACTTTGGTCCCGCCGTTTTGGTCCCATCACTTTGGTCCCGCCATTTTGGTCCCGAGGAAATTTTGGTCCCTGGCCATGTTGGTCCCGCCAATTTTTCGCTATTTTTTTTAAATATGTATCAGTTTTTAATATGATAGCATATTTATTGATACGGAAAAATTGAAGGGCTCTTAGAATATTTTTAATTAAGGAATATTTTACAGATAAATATATAAATTTTCGAGATTACGGTTGCTACCTAGCTATTGAGATTCTGAGAATTTTGTACTAATTTTTTACAAACATTTAATATATTTAAACTTTTTTTTTTAACTTTTTAATGCAATTGAACCTTTTTTTTTTTTTTTTTTCATTTGATTTCGATTTTACTTAATTCAATTGTAATTTGATTTTTAATTTACTATTAGTAGTAAAATTTTGTGATTTTATAAATATTCTTAACAATAACAATAGTACCTTTTTATTAAAAAAAGGAATCCGTATTTGATTATATTTATTGATAAAGTCTGAATTAATTTTGTTTAAAAAAGGGGAAAAAGAAAGAACCCTTAAAGAAAACCTTACGATATTAAATATAATTTGCTTTTTATGGCAGAATGCTATTTCTTTCAAAGAACTAATTATTGTCCTACTCCCATCATAGACTCTTCTACATAAGCATAAGCTTGGGATCATTTATAAAATTTTTGAACTTACATATGAATTTATTCATATATATGTGTGTGTGTGTGTGTGCGTGAGAGAAAGAGAGAGAGAGAGAGAGAGAGAGATACGTTTCATTCGATTTGATTGTGACTTAATTTTTATCATTAATCTAAGAGGAAATTATTTCAAAATTTGTGATATATTAATAATAATAAAATCTATGTTTGTTTGTCTGTGATATTTATTTACGTTAACCGTGTATATATGTGTATAAATTACTTTTATTTCAATTATAATGATTTTATTTTAAAAATGAAAAAATATAAGTAGTACAATAATTAATCAACTGTGCGCTTTGCAAGCATCAATGTTCAGAAAATGTTGATGTTCAATTTTTTTCTTTTTTAGTTTAATATTACGTTTAAAATAAATAAATAACTATATCTGTCTGATATGTCTCTATGACTAAAAATAATTCCCGCAGTGAAATCGCTGTAGCACCTTGGTATTCGTTTCACACCTGTTTCTCCCACAGATAATAAAGGGAATTTCACTGTTTTGTTTCAGAGCATTTGAAAAAAAAAGGGGGGGAGGGGTTTTTAATGGAAATTTTCCTAAACAATATTGTAAGGGATTATAATGGAATAGAAATGCTTTTCCAATTCTGTGTGATACGTAACTATTTCCTTTGTTGGACGAATATATCCGAATTGACAGAGAAGAAAATGACTCAAGTTTATCAGATCTGTACAAACTAATCCTGAGATCATTATTTTGGTTCCTCGCACCTTCTTTTATTATAATATTTAACTCTAACATTTAGGAGATGCTTGGACAAAACATCGATTTCCTACAAATTTTGTATTTGAACACTAAAAATTTTAATGTGATAATTAATAGCCGCATTACAGCGTTTTTTATTAAAAACCTTGTACTTTATCTAAACTGAAATTTTGTAGACTTAGATAAATTAACAATGCTTATATCTTCGCTGATAACTAATACTTTTATCATTCAAAATTCGATCCGAAATAATAAATTTTCTGTTCTATGTGTCCTACATTTACATCATTTTCAACAAAGGTTGTAGATATTCAACTCTCCAATTGAAAACATTCGACTAAGTTCTCTTTTGCCCGAAGTTCTCTCATGTATTTGCTGTCCTTTTTCCTCTATCGTACAAAGAAAAAATTTAATCGTTAAATTTTAGACGTTTTTGTCAGTTTCATTTGTTACTACAACTTTCTGTTCCAAAATGATAATAATGATGATGATGATGATGATGATAATTTTGAGTTTTCTTACCCCAATGTTTTCAAGTCAAGTGACAAAAATTCGAAATATGAAAAATAATTTCGTTTTTTTTTTTTTTTCTGTAATACTTTGATAATTCTAGTATAAGGACCAAAACGTGGGACCAAAATGGCGGGACCAAAGCGGCGGATCCAAAACGGCAGGACCAAAACGGCGGGACCAAAATTTCTTCGGGACCAAAGTGGCGGGGCCAATACGGCGGGACCAATACTACGGGACCAATACGGCGGGACCAAAGTGTCATGTACCCATTAATTGCACCATTTAATATTTAAACAAAATTAGTTACCATTATATTGTCTAGTTTTCTAAACAAGAATACGTTTTCATCAAATGTTGCTAATTAGATAATCAGCAATACCGGTCAAATTTTAATGCTGGTAGATTTGAAACCCGTTCATCCCCATGTCCGCGAGATAGCGAATCTGCTCCACCCGACTCTCCAGCATACTTTTTGATTGGGTTAGCGTTATTGTGTTTTCTTTTGTCCTGTGGCTGCTCTTTCTTAATGTACATAGACATTCTGACTGAACTACGTGTTTCATTCAATTATGGTGAAGCTTACAAGAATATCTTCTAAAAATTAATGAAGAGGATAAGAAACAAATCCATGCAACCTCCTCAAGTAATTTCTCCATAACTTGGTGTTCACATGTGCTGGTTGGAGCATAAAATTGTATTATCACAGCATTAGAGTTTACTGGTAAGTGTTGCAACACAATCAGAAAAACTTGTGGGTATTATTACTTTATTTTTTAGGCTATATATATATATATATGGATCGTGTTAAAAAATGAAATGCTTCATGACATAGTCAAAATCAGTTATAAATATTATTTGTTAAAGGCGAAATAAAATGTTGGTATATAATGCGATGCATATAAAATTTGTATGCAGGACCACTCCTAAAAATTCGAATAATAAAATTTTTTAATAGCTTCCAGTTGTGGGAAGATGGAAAAACAAAATTTGTTAGAATGGTTAGTGGTTAGAATGCTTTACTTTCCTAATGCTTAAAATGATTCTATACTTTTAGTCGATTCTTGGACCATTTATAATGATGAAGCCGTAATTACAGCAAAAAAAAAAAACCATCAAATATCAATGTAAAAATCTTACGTATCCCTTCAAACACAACAAGTATTATGCTACCAGAAGATGTTTATTTCTTCAGAATGTGGAAGAACATTGTTCGAAAATTTTCTGATCCAGTCTTGAACATCCTACTTCCTCAGAGAAACAATGTCTTAAAAATGCAATCACTTGTACATAAACAATTCGCACCTCCAAGATTCTAAAACTCCATTGTATATTCTTGGATTAAATCCGGATATGTTGATGATCGACCTCCCATTTTCCAACACCCTGTCGAATTTTGCTTCAACCTACTTGCCACTGTTTGTGAACTGTGTTCTTTGCTAGACGTTTTCCTTTTATGTTCATGGTGCAAAATGTATCTTTGTTTTCAATATTTTTTCATTGGTTATCACTATTGTACTGCTTATATCGAGTAGGATATCTTTATATTAAATATGAATGCATTATTAAACCTTGTTGGAAATATTCTCATTATGCCCATTTTCTGCTTTTCATAAATTACTGAAGATTCTATGATGTTACAGTAAGTTCTTGTTTGCCATTTATCCTTTTATTATTATTTGTGCAACATTTCCAGCAATATTACTTGATGTTTTTGTAGAAATTTAAAATGCATTTCTTATAATTTCATTATTGTTTATGAAAATTCATACCTGATGGGCATATACACTTTTTATGTTTTTGTGGTTTAAAATAAATTAATGTTTGCAATTAGTAATAAATTAAATTCTACAAGAGTCACCGGTAATTACCATTGAAATTAATTCGCCTAAAAGCGTTTCTTCCATATTTGATATGCTAAATCATTTAGTATTTTTTAAGTCATGCCCAAAGGCGGAGCTTTGGGCAGTGTGGTTTTTAACATTTTAAAAATTCAATAAATATAGAAAACATGGACGATAGGAAAATTTTTTATGATAAAAAATATTTGGTACATACCCTCTATCAGAAATTAAAATTTCATTAAAACCGTAGCCGGACACTTGGGTGATGTTCCCTGTGAGTAAGTAAAAGATAAATATAACTTTAAAAGAAGATTTGTGGATATAACAAAATAAATATATATATATATATATATATATATATATCTTTTTAAACTTCCAGTCAACCAAAGGCACTTTTCTCTTTCATTTGTATTTGACAAATATGAGTTTAAGTATATTAATAAAATGTGAATCTTAAAAAAAAAAAAAAAAAAAAAAAAAAAAAAGATTTTTGAATAGGAAGAGCATATTAGAATATCACGTAATGTGAAATATAATTATGTAAAAATCTTATTAATTTTGCACTTATTGATTACACTTATTGATTAATACTGATAACAAGTATAATGATATGTAGAGATACACAGATGTTACTAACATAATAAAAGAAAAAAAAAAAAACAGGCCACACATTTTTTTTCTGTAAAATAATCAAATCATTTAAACTTAGGGCCCTTTAAATCCCTTTCAAAAATAAGGTAAAAAGTAAAAATGAAATGGAAGAATCATGTTTTTTCGTGAGAAAAAACGCTTAGAAATTTTAAGTGAAAAATGCACTTCTAAAACAAGGATTAAGTATGTGGGAAAAAAGAAATAAAAAGTAAAATAAACAAACAAAAAGGTATTGTCAAAGCATTTTTGTTCGAAGAGAAGATTTTGAATTTATGATTTTTTTCTTTAAAATATCAATATGTTTATCTTCTAATAAGAAACTTTTTTTTTTTTTACTTAAACGTACTAATTTGAAAATATCTGGTGGAAACACCTTTAATTTTTCTGAATTATTATTTTAAATTTTATAAAATGTTCCAGTAGTAAAAAATGATTTTCGTTTTAATTTTTTTTTAATCATTACTACCTGAAACAGAATGAAGTTGGCTATAATAGTATGTGTCTTGTAAGTTTTTATTCTATTTTGTTAGTTAAAAGTCCATCGTTTTTATGACAAAAATGCCAGGAAATAAATAAATGTACTAAATAATTTTTAGCACATTTTTTAACATAAGAAATAATATAGAAATCAAGCATCATAACCTAAAATACGCTTGGAAATAATATGTATAAGAAACAATATTAGGCTTTGCTACTGTCAACAAACACATAAATGATCAAAAACAAACAAAAATATCATCTCATATTTTTACAATATCATGTATTTTCTGTATTGTCCAGCATCATATATCTTACAATAGCAAAAATGGTAGCAGAATGATGTACAGATCAGAATTATAAATATAATAGGAAAGTTTGAGTTATGGCAGGTGTTCAGGCTTGACCATTTATACAAAAGCTACAAACATTGTTTTAGTAACATGTGATTAACAGTTCATTCAAAACAACAAGGTGAGGTATTTTTCTTCTTCTGCATTTATAAAGAGAGTAATTTCTTTTACTCAGTGGAGAATAAAAATTTAAATGAAGAGTCAAAAAGAGAATTTCACTGTTTTAGTTTCTGGTATAAAACGGGAGATATTTTTACTTTTGGGGCCTGGAATCTTGACAGATAATAAAAGCAGCAAAGGGGTATTAACCACAACCCATAAAAATAACAATAAATTGCCTTCATTTGGCACGGAAGGTTTTGACAAAGAACGTAAACCAAAACATTTCTAAAGATTTTTTATAAAACAAATGCTTTATTAGAAGTTTGAAGCAGAAAGATACCTAATTTTAATATTTCCGTATTTTCTTCTTATGAATATAGAAGAAAGTAATAAATTATAACGAGATTATTAAACTACGAAAAGTAACAAATAGTTTCTCACTCATTGTTTATTGATTTTTAAGGCCATAAACAGTTCAAAGGTATATTTATTGCTTAATATACTAAATTGACTATTAAAAATAAAAACTATTTCGTTTCGATAAAAAAAAGGGGGGGGGGTAATATTGATGTTGAATATTTTGATTTCTGATAAAAATAAGTCTCAAGTACAGAGATTGATTTTTACAATTTAAATTATATTAATAACGGTGATATGCATGTTTAAAAATATTGCCTAGTTACAATAAAGCATCCAGCTCATTCTCAGTGTTTATATAAAGAAATAATTATTGTTACGTGTCTTGATTTCAGTAAGAAACATTTTCTGATAAAATCACTTACTTATGCATTCCTTAAGAATTTTCCAAACAGTCAGAATATATTTATAAAATCAGTTGACTGACGGATAAACCAAAGCTTTATTGAATAGAATATTGGAAATTGGAAGAAGAATAAAGCATAATTTGCATTCTAACGTATTCAAGGGCCTGGTAGAATGCAAATATGCTAAAAAATGGATGTTTTTCTGTAACAAAGAAAGCAAAAGCCAAGAATTTCTTTGTTCACAGGCCCGAAACACCCATAGAAAAAACAAAAAAACGAAGATCAAAATAAAACGATTACTTAAGAATGATGATCCAAAACCATTTAAAATAAAAATATAATTTTTTAAAAAAAATGGAGATTAAAATAAAAATACAAAATTACTTAATAAAATATAAAAGAAACTGACACTGGAATAACCTATACATGTAGAAACACCCATAGAAAAAACATAAAAAGCGAAGATCAAAATAAAACGAATACCTGAGGATGAAGTTCCAAAACCATTTAAAATAAAAATATCAATATAATTTTTTTTTAAATGGAGATTAAAATAAAAATACAAAATTACTATATAAAATATAAAAGAAACTGCGGTTGAATGATCTAACACATGTAAAAATTTAACAGTCAGTTTAAGGTTAAACACACAGTTAATCAGAACAAAATTGCAGTGATCATGGAGTAAAAAATAGGATTCACAACGTTATTCAGGAAATAAGTATTCAAGTCCTAAAAATAATCAGATTATTCCTAAATTTTGTAACATGATTAGTGCTGCCATCTACAGTAATAAAATGAAAATAATGGAAAAATAAAAAAATAAAAGAAATAGATATTAAAAGAAAAAGAAAAATAAAATACACATTTAGTCTGCACAAAATTGCCAGGAAAAGAAGACAAAAACTCCTATTTCTTAGGATTCAGATAATTAATGTGAATAATTGAAGAGTGTGGCTATCTACGATTTTAAATTACCACAAAGTTTGTAAGTTAATGTAGATACATACTAACAATATAATAATACCTAAATATTAGACCTAAATTTAAAATGGATTGAAAATTATGAGGAGAAAGAATAAATAAATAAATAAATAAATAAAATGAATAAATAAATAAATAAATAATTAAAAATAAATAATTAAAAGAATTTTTAATGAATTGTTTGGGATAGCCATTAATTAATGCTAAATTTTTAAAGAAACGAAATTGTACTTTTTGATGTTTATCAGACACTAAATATTTTATCCGTAGTTTAAAATTAAGAAGAATATTGACAAATACAGATTTATGTAAACATGTTTTATAGTTAGTAAAAAAAATCACCTTAAAGGGGAAAGCTTTCTTTTTATCATATAAGTCAAATTCTAATTGTCTATTACTATTAAGAATAATTTTTAAATCTAAGAAATTAATAACACTAGATTCCAAATCAGTACTACTAAGAGACAAATTTTCAGGATAATTAATAGGTAAGTCTAGATTGGTGTGATGTTTATCCATATATAATATAATTATATCATCTATGTAACGTAGTAATTTAAAGTTAGTACACTCAATGTCACGCTTATAATAATATAGGTAAAGATCAGCTAATATACTAGACGCAATGCCACCTTGTGGCAATCCTAGGCGTTGTTTATATAAATAATTATTGAATAAAATACAGTTATGGAAAAGGATAAACCTAGTCAGAGTTTTAAAGGCTGAAGGAGTAATGTTAACATTTAGATTTAAATACTTCAGATTTTCTACAAAAAATTTATTTATAATATCAAACATATCTTTAACAACAATATTATCAAATAGATCATTGAAATCATATGTTTTTATACCAGTAATATCAGTAAGATTTTTAATTTTATTTTTGAGTTGAAAACTATTTTTTAGAAAAAAAATTACTCTTGTTAGAAACAATATAACTATGTAATTTTTTAAGGATATTTGATAACATAATATTAGCATTAGAAGTATAAGCATTACAGGCAACAGTAACAGTACGAAATTTAATAGGATCTTTATGAAATTTTGGAATTACAACTAAATAAGGATAATTGTAGTTACTATTTTTGGTTTTTATCAACTTGTAATAATTAAATATATGCCTATTTTTAATTTCTATACTGTCATTAATCTTAACAAAAATATTACTAGTATCCATAGTATCAAAAAGAAGTCGTTTATAATACTTTTTGCAAATAATAGCACAGTTATTAGCCGCCTTGTCAACATATGTAATAATAAATTTAGACTGTAAGTCTAGAATTGCTGAATTGATTTCTTTGAAATTATAGTGCTTGATATTAGATAGATTGTGCATATTATAAACTAAATCAAGTTTAAATTTCTCAAGTAACTTAAATTCCCACTCATTAAAAAATTCCACTGGTTTATTATAATCAATAGCAATTTTGTATATAAAGAGATCCAAGCCTAAAATAAATAGAGTAATGATACCAATAAAATTGAATTTTGAAGGCATACGAAATTTAGTACCATACTTCATCAAAGATCTTAAAGTAAGATTTTCCACAATATTGATATCGCCAGTAATAATATGACCATGAGATGGATTGAAAAAAGATTTATATTTGAAATCAGAACAATAGCACGGAGGCTGATCATTAGAAGTAAGTAATTTAGCAAATATGTTGTAGTTAAATATTTTTCTGCCTAAAGTAATATTGTATTTAAAAGTTTTTTGAATAATGAAGTTTTTGATGGGAAAAGGATTGGATGGAACATTAAGTATATTGTGAATATGATGTTTATTAAAAACAGGATGAGAAAAATTTATCACCAAGAGAAAGTTATTTATTTTTTGACCAGATTTTAAGTCAAGTTTAATATTAAAACACTCAGCCCTATAGTGTAAAATATCAAAAAATACATCACTGAAATGTGAATCAAAAGAATGAGAATGGAATACTTTAAAATATTTAAGAATATACTTCTTTTTAATTCCAAATATAAAATTACGTAGATCTTTCCAATTATAAGACTGAAGAAAAATACTTTCTAAAGATTTGAGATTTTGTAATATAGATGAAATGTCCAAAATTTGGGAAGACGACCTAGAAGAACCCCTAGAAGTTCTAGTAGTCTTTTTAAATAAAGAGTGATTTAATGTTTTATAAATATTACTGTAAAATTCAATTTTTGAGACCTTGGAATAAACAATATATTGTTTATTATAAACATTAGAATTTAATCCAAAAGGATAAATTGTATTCAGTGATTTAATATATTGTGATTCAAGTAAGAGACGTTCATTCAATTTTTTTTTTTTTTTTAATTAAGAATTTTCACAGTATATCTGTAACTAGTTAATTGTAGGGCGACTAAGGCGCCCGTTGAAAAATGTTCATTTTATTTTATTTATATATCACTTCAAATAAATTATTTCCTAGCGAGTCCGTGCGAAATTTTCGCACTTTATTTATCTCTTCGATACCTTTAAAATTTAAAATTATTATCATTACTATTTCATAGGCGTCATTTTTTAGATCGTCATGACATCATATAGTGCCAAATTTAATATTTTATTTTAATTTTACTTATCTTAATTTTTTATTTATTTTATTTTTATTTATTTATTTTTTATTTTTTCACGTAAAAGCATATTTCATTTTAATATGTTAAAAAAAATGGCAGCAATTAAAAATTTAAGTGTATCTTTTAAAGCTATGTCTATTTTCATATTTTAATAAATTTTAAAAATCTAATCCAAAATTCGTTACTAATAAGGTACCAAATGAAAGGGGCGATTTTTCGGAATCTTTAGGTTTAAACAACTTATTGATCGGACAATTACAATTCTGAAAATTAACTAAAGTACGAAAATTAGGTGGCAGCTTGCGTTCTCACACAGCCAGAGTCCAAGGAAATTTCTCAGCCTTTTTAAGCGTGACAGAGTGAGTCAGTGTTGAGCATAATTATATATGCTGAGTTTACTATAAAGTATCACTATTTCATTTCATAAATCTTTATTGTTAATAACTCGAGCATTCCAGAAGTGTTTTTAAATATTTAATGTAAATTCCTAAGTATTGCTTCAGATTTTTTTGAAGGATATATTTTAGAAAACGTTCTTAAAAAATAAAGGAAAATTTTTAAAACTAAAATCACAAATAACTAATTAATCGTACACATTGTTTAAAAAAAAAGAAAAAAAACCTTTTAATATTTAATATTATATATATATATATATATATATATACTAGCTGACCCGACAAACGTTGTTTTGTCATATAAATAATTTCTAGAGAATATTTTGCTAGAAAAAAATAACTAACTTATTGTAAGTGTGTAAGGATGTGGTATATAAGTAGGAGATGTATGGAGCGCTGTGAACGGTGAAAGAATATAAAAATAACAAAACACCAATCATTTATTTTTTTTAATTTCTTAAAATTGATTCTTTAAAATTATATACATATCGCTACTTATAACAATATTACTAAAAAACAATATCAATCCCTTAATGCAACAGAGTGTACAATATTTTTTGTTATCCCATCTTTCGCCAATACAAACAAACTGGATGGTTTGCTCACTCGAGAGCCACGTATAATTGTCCGTGTGAAAAACATGATGTGCTCAAATCTAAGCCACAGACAGACATCGTTTGGCCCTGAGACTTATTGATAGTCATTGCAAATGCCAATCTAATTGGAAATTGAGGGCGTTTAAATTGAATTGGCACATCTGTGGGTATAATAGGGATTCGCAGTAGTAATATATTTTCACCTCGGAATTTGTCATTTAAAATGATGGCTTCGATAACATTTTTCATTAATTTTTTTATGACTAATCGCGTGCCGTTGCACAACCGTGGTGGGTTCAAATTACGAAGCAAAATAACCGGAGATCCAACCTTCAGTTGTAAAATATGCGGTGGCATGCCTGGTAAATCCAATGAGTTAAAAAACTTTGTTGGATAATTTACAGCTTCGGTGGCATCGCAAACTGTATCATTAGATTTGTATGACACCAAGTCTCCTGGTAACAAATGTTGTATCTTGAGATTCAATTCGTTGACGTGCACATTTTTTTGCTGCTAAAATTGCTCTTTCTGCCAGCCACTCATGATTTGTGTATCGTCTGTGTACATCGGGAAATATCTGGTCAATAAGAGCATCTTGAGAATCAATGATTGTGCAGAAATCGGTCGGTAATTTTATGCATCCAGTTTCATCTGTAGTAACTTTTCCATCGCCGAGATATAACAATTGTTTTGAGAATGTTTTAGCGGATGGATCTTGAAGCTTTTGAGCGCACAAATTTACTTTCAGTTGTACTTTTTCAACATTAAGCCACAATGACGATGATTTTAAGCACGCGTTGATCTCATCAGCGTATGTTGAACGCGGAATAACGGGAAGTGCTTGTCTGAAATCACCTGAAAAGAGTAACAGAGTGCCGCCAAATAGTTTGTCGTTGTTTTTTATATTTTGCAATGTGCTGTTCGACGCCTCAATCGAATGTTTGTGTGCCATAGTGCATTCATCCCAGATAAGAATTTTACACTATTTCAGCACTGTGGCCATGGACGATTGTTTTTTTATGTTGCACACTGCGTCTGGGTTATTTTGAATATTTAGTGGCAGTTTAAATAATGAATGAGCTGTTCTGCCTCCATCAAATAAAACTGCCGCAATGCCAGATGATGCAACAGCCAATGCGATGCCATTATTTGATCGTATTTCGGCGAGAATTAGCGAAATATGGAATGTTTTGCCAGTTCCACCTGGTGCACCAAAAAAGAATCCACCTTATCCTGCCAAAACTGCGAGCATGATGCGGTCGTAAATGGTTCTTTGTTCTTCATTCATTAGTGGGACACTGCGAGCAACAATCGCTGCCATTTCTACAGTATTGTATTGTAGTTCACGATTCAATTCAGTGCTTATTAAATCAGATGCATTTCGATTTCTTGAATGCATACCGAAATGATTGAGTGGTAAGTTGGCAATGATAATGAAAAGATCTTCAATAGCAATCAATGCTTCATTGTACATAGCGTCACTGAATACTATCGTTAGATCGCTGCACTGTGAACGATGTTGATGCAATATATCATCAGTCATTGAATCTTTGTGATTATCATATAATGTCTCTGCTCGGGCCGGGAAACATGTAGTCAACACTATAGCGAATAGTAGACGAATTTGTTTTGCTGTACAGTTCAGTCCTACTTCAGCAAGCATACACTCCCACTGGTTGTCGTCTTCCAGCAAGCCGAGTGCAGGGCATTCATCTTTATACGTTGGATACTGTTGTCCATTCACTTTACGTAAATCTTGAAATGACAAAGGGCCGATGACATTAACCAATAACAGTCGAAGATAAAAGCACTCAGTATGCCTTGGATTGACTGTAAATACTCGTCCCAAGGTGTTTGATTTGAATAAACCGGGACATGCATCAATCGGCGTACCTTGCTTGCGGGGCATCCATTTTTTGTTGGAGCCCATGTGAAATAGCGTGGTACTTCTGAATAGAGTAATGTCCGTGCAAAAGCACCAAAACCATCCGCACGATTACACAATTCGAAAAATTCGGTGAGTGTAGTTTTTGGTGGATTTATAGCACGATCAATCACTGTCTCGCTCGTGAAATATACACGCTGGCCATTTTCAAGATGGACGGCTAAATGAAGAATTGCTGGATCCCGTTCATGAATTGCGAAACCAAAGATACGCCAAACAGCTTCATTGGAGCTGACGTACCGGCCAATTTGGTAAAGTGTTATTTCATCGTTGTTATTCACCGGAGGAGCATTCACATTGGTATTTTCAACTCGAAATACAGCCATATCACTGCCTTTATTCACATACTTGCAAATGTATTTGATGCTTTTCACTGAACTGCAGAACTGAACATTAATATGAGCATTGAATGTTTTGCTCAGCAGAGGCAAATATAGGACCACCCAACGGTTATCAATGTCAATATCTATGTTGTTGACATAGATGACCGCCATAGATGATAAGATTGTCCGCCATTATCGGGATTTCTTCGACGATATATTGGATATCCGTAAACATTTGTGATCGTGAAATTTTTCGGAAAACTTTTAGTACATTTTCCATCTGCACAAATAATAATGGCCTAAAAATTCATTTTTCATTTTAACATAAAATAACTCCGTCGGATATTGACGAATTTTTTAAAAGAATATACAATTTTAATTAATTTTAACATTTTAACAATATTAACGTTGAAAAAATATTTTAAACACTTACAGTTAAAAATTCATTTTTCATTTCAACATTAAATAAATTCTGACATCGTGTTTACGACAACTCACGCCATCTAGGTGGAAAAGTTGTTGAAAGAGTTGGTTAAAAATTAATTAAGAAAGAACTAATTAAGTTACAACTTTCATTTGTAAATCTAAACCGTTCTCGAATCCACCTGAAGACACACAAAAAATTTCATTAAACTCAGTCCAGCCGTTTAGGAGGAGTTCAGTGACATACACTCGCACAAAAGAAATATATATATAAAGATATATATATATAGATAGATATAGATAGATAGAAAACTATTGACATGAATTTATGAATATATAAATTTTACGGATTAGAAAAACCAAAAGGAGAATTACAAACCAATGCGCAAAATTGCAGGGAAAGGAAATGTAAAACGTAGATGTAGGAATATATAAATGTAGAAATATATGAACAAATGAATGAAATTAAACCCCAAAAAACGCTGAGATCTTTATCAAGGAGGCCCCTCAGTGTAGAGGTGAACGAGAAGTTTCTGAAAGGACAGTAGCTATAAGCTAATAAATATCCTTAGCCTCCAACTTCTCACCAAACAGAAAACCACCAATAACTGAAGAGAAATCAAGCATATATATAATATATAAAACTACTAAAAAAACTTCATAAAAAAAATTATCAAATTGTAGAAGTTACAAAATTACATCAATTCATTTAAAAAAATATATACAATACAATAAAGAACTACTGAATGTAAACAAGGGAGTATAAAATGAAATAAATATACAACCCTTCATCTGGAAAATAAATTAACTTCGGCCGACGGGGCTACTCGTCGGTACTTCAATATCGCCCTTGAAGGAGGAAGTAGAACAAACCGAGATAGGAAAACTCTGGAAACTCACAGTTAAAAATTGGGACGGGTAACAGAATTTGCAAGGTACATTTTAGGTATTCAAGAGCATATTTTAAATCTTCTTCATTATTGCAAATAGTACGAATTCTTTTAAGTTGTGCGAACATAATGTTTTTTAAAACTTTCCTACTGGTATTTGAAAACCAATTAGTAAGACAATTAACTTTAAAATTAAAATCTTTTCTTTTATCATATAATCCAATGAGCCATTTATCTTCATTTCTCTTTATATTTAAGTTTAGAAAAGAAATTTTATCAGTATCTGTACGGCTTAAAATTAATTCTTTAGGATATATTTTTCTTGAAATATTTTCGAAACAATTACAGTTAAAAACAATTAAATCATCAATATATCTGAAGAAAGTAATATTTATAAAACTTTTTTCGAAAAAATATATAAATAAATTTGCGAAAGCGCTCGAAAAACTCGTTCCCATTGGGATCCCCCTCCGCTGTGAAAAGTAATCTTTATATAAAGCAATATATATAAAGCAATATCTCTGTGTGCGTGTGTCTGCGGATAGCGTTGCGCTCAGGCAGTCACGTAATTTGACACGAAGGTGCCCCCTGAGTGGTCCTAGTGCACCTAGAAGTCCGACTTTAGAATTTTTTATTAGTTTTCTTTTAATTAATTAAAATCTGAAAATAATAACATCATAATAGTTTTAAAATCAGCCATTTAAATTTAATCCATAATTTAATTGTTGCCAAAAAAAAAAAAAAAAAAAAAAAAAAAATATGAGTTCATATTTTTTTAGACAGGAAAATAAATACATTTACTTAAACATGAAAAATATATAAAAAATTAAATCTAACAAAATTTGACGTCATTTTCCCTTTAAAATTTCATACACATTAATAAAATGCTAATATGGTTTGCAATGATAATGTATGCTGCTCTAAAATGTTTTTTTATTTTATTTTTTATTATTATTTTTTATTATTATTATTATTATTATTTTTTTTTTACAATCGAAGTATTTAAAAAAAAAAAAAAAATCGTCACATTCGACTGCCTAGCGTTTCTTTACTACTCTAATCTCTATAAAACATAGATTTGTTTTATTACTTTTATTTATAGATCCTCCTGGGCTATTTTTTAAATTTTGGCGTTGAAGTACACCGAACGTTTTTCACCAAGAAGTTTAATTTAGCAACAACCATTTTAATCTAAGTAGCGCATCAAAATTATAAAATAAATTATAAAGTTTTACAAAAGGAAAAAAAAAATAAACGGAAATAGTAGTCACATAAATTATCTATTTTTATCTGAGTAAATAGATTCATAGAAAAAAATACTGTCTTAAAAATAGGAAATGTATTTCAGCAAGTAGTATTTTAAAACTAAAATCATTAAAAATATAAACAGAATATGAAGAATTCTTATAAACGAAAAGGTGTCCGATAAAAGTATTAGCAAAATAGGGTTTCAATTTTTGTAATAGAAATAAAAAAAAAGAAAAAGGTAAGAAAAAGAAAAAAGAAAATTTCATCCCTTATATGACAACAAAAATTCAAAAGCCGCCAAGGGAGAGATGTAATAATGTTGTGTAGCACGATAATGTTTACTTATTTATTTTTTATATACTTTCACTAAGCTGGATTATCATACAAATAAATGAGCTGCTGTATGTGACAGCACTTGCACGTTGTCGGGCAGAAATATTTGATTAATTCAAATTAATATTTAGCCCTCCTACTGCCCATGAGGTCAAATATGACCCTAACACTAGTTTGACGTTTCATTATATTTAAAGTACTTAACCTAAAAGTCTGAAAAAAATTAACATTGTTCATTTAGTCATAATTATGACTAAATAAACAATGTTAATAAAAAAAAAAAATCATAAAAAATGTAAATGCTTGGAGATTGAAAAACAAATGATCTTTTAAAATTATCATTCTTCTTTAAATGATTAAAAAATGCTTACTTTACAGAAAAAGGCTTATTTATTTGATATAACTCTTATAAACTAATAAATTTTCTGTGTGGTAGTTCTACTAGCAATGTCTGACATTTTTGATTTTGAATTATATATGGTGGTAAAAAAAAAAGAAAGACTTAATTAAATTTAAACAGTTTACCGGATTGTAGAATGCATATACACACACGCACATACACACGATTCCTTAAAATAGCCTTTCCTGTTAAAGAAGTGGGCACCTTCAGTGGCAAAATCCTCAATGGATGGAAAACCCACATTCATAAATCCTTAAATAATAAACACAATTGAAATGAAAAATCATTATTTTGTTTACCTTCCATTGGTACTAAGAATGTTTCTTGTTTTGTTTCTAATGGCACATATTCAGCAGTTTTATATGAAATTATCATTGCTCTATAATATATAGAGCATTTTATGAAATGTCACATAAAAATGTATATTTAAGAAATGAGCTTCAAAAAATGTTAGATTTGTTTTTTTATTCATTTATAATGATCTCTAGTCTTTTACGTTTTATTCTACAGCAATAGCAGAACAAATCAACAGTATAATTTTATATTTTACTTATATATTTAATTTTGTTATGGTTCTGATAATTTTCGAAAGGAGTCTTGTCTTATCAACCGAGTAGAAGTTTTTTGGAATATTTTGGGAATAAGATAATAAAACTTTAGAAAGTGCGAATTAAAACGCACACAAATTAAATATATAAAATGAGTACCCAAACGTTTCAGATTACAAAAAGTATAGCATTATGTGTGTCGACTAGTTGCAAAACCGGACAACTTCTTAAAAGCAGAAAATGTATTTTTTTTCAGTTACTTAATTTCTAAGTAAACATTTTTATCATCTAGAAACAAGAAACTATTCTAAAGCCGATTCTTTCCTGTATTATTTGCATTTGAAAATCATGATGTGCTGCAAAACCGTTCAAATTCTATGGATGGTGAACTTCAAAACCCATTATTTCCCGAACGATTCGCGATTAAGTCGCGATTTTGCTTCTCTCGGGTGCAGCAGAGCACCCGATAGTATTGCTGTATTTTCTACTGTATGTTGATAGTATTACTGCATTTTCTACTGTATGTTGATAGTATTACTGTATTTTCTATCGCCTATGATTGCACTTTCTTGGTGCACCGAAAGTTTTCAATAATTAAATTTCGAGTTTTCTTTAACAATGGAGAACTTGCAAAAGCATCTTCTAACCAATCAAGGAAGTGGAAAAGTGACCCTACGACTGGGAAAAGGAACAAAGCCAAAGTTCAAAAGTAATGCACTATCACTTTGTAATAACATAATAATAACATAATAATAATTGATAATATAATGGCATCATAGGTAGCATTGTATGATTAATTCATCATACGTTATTAATTTAACAACATACCTATGGTGATTCAGCAGGTTATAGCGACGTGTTTATGTAAGTTTGTTTACAACTCGAATGGTTTCCTACCTTATTAAAGAATAGCCCGTAATTAATGAATTTGGGACGGTCTGTGATGCCTTTTCGTAATTTTCTAGAAATATTTTTTATTATGGATATCAGTAACTTTTTTATTTTTATCAGTTATTTTTTTTAAATCAGATAATAGAAATCAGTTACTTTTAAATAAAATTTAATAAAACGAAAAGTTTTGTGTATTTGCACCCTAAAGTTGCAGTATCAGCATTGAATTTATTAAAAATTAAGTTCTGTTATTTTGAAAAAACCATATAACTCCAAAGTAAGTTGCAAAAGCGGCCTAATCCAAGATTAAAACTTAAATGGCTCCCTCTCTTCACGTTTCCTGCCATCTTTTAGTTTTCAAACATACTGCTCTAAAGAATGTAAAACTAAAGAGTTTAGGTCCCAATATTATTTTGGCTAAGTATAGAAAAAAAAAATAGCTTTTATCAAAATTTAATTTTTGAAGATGACTGCATTTATAACTAGATGACACACGTACATTTCCCACGCAGCCACTTACATCCATTAGACTTCTAAATTACATACAATTGATCTATAAAATGTAAAGAAAATCTTAAGGATGTCCATTAAAACTCCGGGATATCCTGTACTTATTATAGATACCTATTAGATGCTTAAATGTAGACGAAATTTATAAGTTTCTTTTTCAATATCTAATAGATGTTACATGTTAGATCAAAACAAGATTTAGATATTTTTAATATCTATTAGATGTAATAAATCCAATTATTAGATATTTGGATTTGTAGCAGACATCCAATGAATGTAAAAAAGAGTGGCATTTGATGTGCTAATAGAAATCTTTAGGAGGTTTATAGAAGTCTAAAAGATACTTTTAAAACTTTTATAGATATTTATTAACAGCTGTAGATGTCTCACGGATGGGAGTGTCTGTGTGGGTCTTTTAATATGATTCGTTGAAAGATGTAATATTAATTTTGCATATATTAATTAACGAAACATATTTTTATTAAAATTAATGTACTTCTAAAATTTCGAAATCGAGAAATTAAAAAATCTGAATATATATATATATATATATATATATATATATATATATATATATATATATATATTCAGCTAATATGGGTCAATAGTAATTAAAAATAATTTTTATTAAATACACAGACAATTTTTTTTTCAGATATTAAAACATTAAAATATTCCTGTTGCTAGACAATTGTGTTATAATAAGAGACTTATATTCTTATTATTCAGAGTGAGTGAGCACGGAAATTAGCAACTGGAGCTTCTCGTTTAACTTTCTCAAAGTGTTTTGTGAAAAATAGTGTTTGTAACAAAAGAAAGTAATCGTTATTTCCTTATAAATTGACATGCTAATGTATAAATATTCCAAACTTTCTAATGCAGCGGCAAACAAATTCTAAGATTAGGGGAAGCCGGGGTAATAAGAGACAAAAGGGGTAATAAGAGACAGAAAATATTAATAAAATCTATACTATTAATCTAAATAACTTGAAATAAATGTGTCGTATTAATATCATTAAATGGACTCCTCTTGATTTTTTAGGTGATTTTTGAACTTAATTTTTTTGTTAAATTCTTTTTTTAAAATTTTCATTAAGTCCTTGTCTCTAATAACCCCACGCGAGGTAATAAGAGACCAGGCTTGTAACTGTCCATATATAGCAATGTAAAATCATGTGAGATAATTAAAGATATCTGGAAACAATTCTGAATCAGCCAATAGTTTTAAATTTTTATTATTTACATCCATTCAAAAAATATGTTTGCTCGAAAATTAACTGTCATAAATGTGTTTGTGAAATTAATTTCTTTTAATATTAGGTCCTAAATAATATAATATTGTACTTAATGATAGTTCTACATAATCAGCATAACCTAGGGATTAACCAAAAACATCAATATAATTTCTAAAATGGGCAGAAAATATTTTACCCATTTTCTAAAGTGTAGTCGAAAATAGGCAAGAAAGACGTATCTCTGAAGTGTATACAAGCGAAAAAAATGTTATAAAATAATTTTCTAGTAATTATAAATGAACTTATTTATTATGTAATGAAGTATTAATGACTAAATACTAACTTATACACATTCTAAACATAAATTTATATAATCATATCAACTAAATATGGTCTAGCCTAATGAGTGAAACTGCTTTTTGATTTAAAGTGAAAAAAAAAAAATGTTCTCTTGGTAAACTTAGAATGGGCCTAACACTAGGTAAACCCTTCGTAAACTAGTCAGACAGAATTAACAAGAACTACAATTGGGGGGGGGGACAGGAATTAACAGTGGGGGTAATAAGAGACTCATGTCTCCTATTACCCCCACAAAAAATAAAAATGGGGTAATAAGAAACATGCCTAGAACATGTAAATAAAGAATGCTTTCAAGATTTTAAAAAATTGTACATCAAAAGTCATAGTCTTGGTCAAAAGGTTACACATTAATAAATCCCAAACATCCTTACTTACAAAAAAAAATAAAGAAAAATTTAGAAAAAGTCACGAAATTTCAGGCTAAGTTCAAAGTGAAGGTTTTTTTTCGTTGTATAAAAATAATTCAAAATATGTTATAAACTTTTCAATAAGTGTATTGTAGTAAAGAATACACATGATACTTAATATTACATATTTTTAATGCTGTCTAAGTATATTTTTTGGTGGGTTTTTTGACTGCGTCTCTTATAACCCCTGTCTCTTATTAGCCCGGCTTCCCTTAATGTGTATCATTTCATGAGGAAAGGAAAAAAAAATTGAATTATGTGAAACGGGAATTTGTAAAAAAAATGCATTTCCTACTTTTTCGGAAACTAATTGATTGATTAAATATCATTGATGTTTAGATAAAACGAAATAATGTTGAATTTGTAAAATAATATAAGTAAAATACTTTTTTTTTTTTTTTTAGATGTCTATATTAGGAATATATAACGTTTCATCTTTTAATTCCTATAGTATAATTTTACGAGCGGTAGGATATAATTACTTTCGTCATTATTTACATAAATAACAGTCTATCATATTCACATTCCTTTACATAAATAATGGTTATCAATCTTTCGAATGTGGGTAATAATAATAATTAATATAATTCAATGCACATACAACTTTATGTTTATTTTTCTGTTTTAATCCGCGAAATTTAAAACGAAATACTTAAATTAAGTAAAATGCAGTTATGGTTTTACTAAAATCCCCATAACTGTAAGATTGTTCATTTATAAGGATATGTGCTTAAAATTCTCAAGCACCAACCGCATTGCTATGCTCATTTATTATGCAATATATTTTATCATATTAAATAAGCTATTTTGCTTAATACTTTAAATTCTTCATCCTGATTTCAGTGTCTTTTAATATTAAATTTTAATTAGTAATGGTAATATTGAAATTTAATTACATACTTAAAATTTGTCGTAAGTATATACAGTAACAAATACTTTATGAAACAATTTACCGAAAAGGTGTTTATGCTCCGCCATCGAACTTAAAATAAACGACACTTTGAAATATTATAATCTAATCATTTAAAAATTATAAGAATATATAAATTTACATTTAATACATTTCTTTTTTTTTTATTCATTATTATACCTTTAAACACACACACACACACACACACACACACAAAAAAAAAAAAAAAAAAAAACATTTTTTGAGATATGATGTGAATAATAAAAATTTCTAAGATATTTAGTTTATAAATTTATGAGTTATAAAACAATACCAGGATTTTTCCAATAAACTCTTTAAGCTTCTAGATAAGCTGCAAAAAATAAACGTTTTTTTTTGTTTTTGTTTTTGTTTTTGTTTTTCCTTTTATTTAGTGAAGAAGAAATATTTGGATTTTTTTTTTTTTTTTTTTTTTTTTTTTTTTTTTTTTTGAGGGGGTTAAAATAATGCTTTAAAATAACCTGCTAAAAATAGCTAAACCAATTTAAACAAACTGATATTGATTGAAAAACTGCAATTTAATCTTTGGAAAATTTAATCAATAATCTGCTTAATTAATGGCCATTTAAATATACACTTGTGTGGATAATTTACTTATTTTAAGAATTTCTAAATAATACATTTAATTTTTTTCTTAATTGTTTTTTTCTTATTATTATTATTTGTTTAAAAGTATATAATAAATAAGGATTTCTATTGTATTTAAAATAACTACTTAAAATAACTAATAGGTATTTTATATTTTCTCATACATGTTACTTCATTATATGTTACTTCATGAAAGCTTTATATTAGAAACTGTTCTAAAGAAACATTTCATGTCTATTTGTTTACTACAGACCTTGCATATTTATTTAATTATTTATTTCCATTAAAAAAAAAAAAAGTATATACGGAGAAGCTACTTATTAAAAAATAACTAGAAAGGCTATATATATATATATCAAAACATTTTTGCTGTTTTTTTTTTTTTTTGGAAGTGGGGAGGATATGTGAGTTACAGCAATATGATCTCATTTTCATTATATTAAATTATTATTTTATCATCAACATAAAGTTTACCGATATATATCATGTAGACAAAGAAGGTTTTGTGCGGTAGTAAATTACATAACATACTAAATATGTAATAATTAAAAAAGTAGAAGGATCACTATCATTTCATTTGTATCAGAAATTTATGTTTATTACAAAATGGAGTTCCATAATTGAACGTATGTTTTATTTTATGGAATATATATATGGGATAAAAATAAGGATGACATAGTACATATATCTTGGTTTATTGGTTCATTTTCTATATATTTCTATATTATGCTTTTCTTGAGATATGTTTGATAATTTTTATATCAAGAAATTTAAACGTGTCTATATTAAACATTTTTTTTCCTTATAATTATTTGTATAATATTTCTCACAGTTAACTTTTTTTTTTTTTTTTTTTTTTTTTTTTTTTTTGAATAATTTTAATTGAGTAAATGTTTAAGAGTTAAAAAAAAAAAAAAAAAAAAAGATTAAATGGTATTATTTCAATAATGTCTACTTTTCTCAACTAACATAATTTTTAATTTTTAATTTTATTTTTTATTATTTATGGATAGCAAAATGAAATTAATCCTACAATTGCATAAATCTCATGGAATATGACATTTACTCATTAAAGTATACCATATGGCTAAAAGTTAGTTTAATTTTTAAATAATAATAATGTGAAAATAATAATAATAACAATAATAATAATAATCTAAAAATTTGTGTATAAAATTACGAAGTAAAATAATTTCTCAATAATTGGAAGTTATTTCAATTAGTATCACACAACGTAAAATTTATTAATATTAATACTACTAACAATGCATTACCTTCAATTTATGAAATATTCAAATTTAATTTAAAATACTAGACTAATTACTTAAAGGTAACTTTGTGTATTAATTAATTATTATTTTATTGATTTTATTATCTATATATTCAATTAATCGTTTTTTATGCAAATTCCGTAAAAGAAATATCGACTTCTCTTTTTATATGATACATTGACGATAGGTATGCGAATATAATTAAACGCACACGAAAGGAAAAGTTAATTACTTCTAATAAGCAAATTGGCGCAGATAATGTGATAAAAATTATATTATAATTATACTTAATTATTTTAGAAATAAATAAATTTTTTCGATACCTAAAATTCTATGAAATACTACATTTTAATAATTTTACTTATGAGAGAGAATATGTTAAAAAGTGAAATTAATTCAATATAAAAATACAGTTTAAATTAAATATATATATATATATGTATATATAATAATTCATTTTTGCACTGACAAGGAAACATTCAAAAGGTGTCATCCTCAAAAAGTATTGAAAAAAATATATGTGATACTACTCTTCATAACACACAAGAAAATGAAAAAAATATCGGCTGAAATTAATTACAGCGACTACAAAAAATTATCAAAATTAAGCATATTTGGCGATTTAGCGCTGTTAGGTGATACGTTTGTTAGCACCGAAATTGCCGTGTACGAACAGAACCGTGTTTTGCTTTTCCGCCAAATACTCAAAATCAATCGCCTAGCAGTGTGAAATCGCCAAATATGCTTAATTTTGATAGTTTTTTGTGGTCACTGTAATTAATTTCTGCCGATAATTTTTTAATTTTCTGGTGTTTTATGAAGAGTAGAATCACATATATTTTTTTCAATACTTTTTGAAGATGACACCTTTTGAATGTTTCCTTGTGAGAAAAATTTCTGTAACTGACATCTAGAAACTAAAATGTATCTCTAGCATATGTGGGTCTAGGTATAGTTCCATGTCATCCTTATAAATTCTAATTACCTTTGCTAGTGAGTTCTAATAGTCCCTATTAGAATTCTAGACCGTATTCCTCTATTATCGTGATCAAAAGTATCTAGAAGTCTCTGCAAATAAATGTGAACTCAAGAGGCGATATTTAGTAACTATAATCCTTGTTTATGACCCAGTTCTAGGAAATACAGTGCGAATTTTTCGTAATACAAAGGTTTCGTAATCTTCGTAATATTCATGCGTAATATTCATTGTCTTACCATTTAGACAAGGATAGACTAGAAACTTTCGATCATTTCGTCTATTCAGGTTATTTGTTTACCTTATACGCATAACTCTTAAATCGATATTTCTAGTTTAGGGTTTCAGAAAATGTCTACTTAGATAGAGGCAGTGTATTTTATTTTCGCTACGTAATGTTTTAAACAGATTTCAATATTCTGATTTAATTTTATTATTAATAAAACAAAATATTAAAATACCCTTTTTTTTAAGGATACATTAAAATTGAATTTAACAAAAAGAATGATTTCGTTATTATTACTGATTGTAATTTAAATTTATAGGATATTTCCCTTTTCTAAGATTACAAATAATAATAATAATAATAATAATAATAATAATAATAATAATAATAATAATAATAATAATAATAATTTTTATCAAAATAATAATAATAATAATAATATTTACACTTAAGAAAAATATTACTAAAGCGAATTAGTGATTTTTGATTATTTTTTCAAACCACAACAAATATATATTTTTTTTTAATAGGTGTTTTCTCCTCAATATTTTGAGTAAAATTAAAACTCTCGCTATAAATAATTACTACTTGTAAAGTGAATTTGCGTATTTTCTCATCACCATAAAATGATCGAACTTACTGTGTTTTGGTTTACATTTTAACTGTTCTGTAACACATAAAGATTTGTTCAGAAACATTAGCAATTCTGACAAGTATATTATAAACTAAGAAAAAGTATGCCGCCACAATCGAGAACAAATAATTAGTCGTTTTCTGAATTCCTAAACAAGAAATAAAGATTTTCGAGTTATGTGTATAAGGTAAAATTAATAAACTGAATAGACGAAATGATAGAGAATTTCCCCCTTATACTTTTCTAAATGGTGGAACAATATTATGAATAATATGGATTCTTTGTATTGCAAGACATAATCATTTCATTTCATAGAATTTGGTAATATACTCGAATTATAATTATTAAAACTTGCCTATTGTGCTCGCATTTACACGCAGATTTTTAAATAAATTTGACCACGATAATATAGGAAAACGCTCTAGAATTCTAGTAGGAGTTTCTAGAACTCAGTAGCAAAGATAACTGAAATTTATAAAGATTACAAAGAAGGGTTTTGACTAGAGCCACATTTTTTCCCCAGATGCTAGTCACACACATTTTTTTTTTTTTTTTCAAGTGTGTGAAGTACATAAGGATATTCGATTAAAATTGCTTCAAAAAACCCATTGTCACAAAACTTTAAATTCACTATAAAATACACTAATTTTAAATTCTGTCAATAATGATTATAAAAATAATTTTCTAGGTCACTTTCTGTGTAATTTAACTTGTACATAATGATATTGTTTATGCAAATAGTGTAAATATTTTTGATTGTCGGTAAATAATTTCGCATGTCTGCCAACATTTTAATTTATTCAGGATTAATTTTAGCCCCGTCATTATTTCATACCACTTATTTTTTAAGAATAATATTTTGTTACTTTATCGAAATTATATACTGCAGAAATTGTTTCTAAATTAAAGCTGTGTGAAATAAAGGCGGATATTAATATACGCAGCTATGATTTTGTTAATTGACACAATTTCAATATCGTGTATTATACCATCGGAAATAAGCCGCCCAGTCGGTTAGGCCTGGAAGGTTGGGCCTGGGTTCGAATCCCGGAGAAGGCATGGGTGTGTTGTAGCATTTAGGGGTAGCGATGACCCCCCCCCCCCCACACTGGGTGCCCTTTCACAAATGGCCATCAATTCGGCGACCCTCGCGCCAATGTCGTAATGTTGCAAGTGCCGCGCCGCGCTATACCAAAAAAAAAAAAAAAAAAAAAAAAAAAAAAAAAAATCGAAAGTAAACATTGTGAAGTTTGCGTTGCTGCAAACTCCATCTTAATTACTTAATTAAGTAACTAAATGGTAAGTAATAGAGTACAAGACTTGAATATAAATTAAGTAAAGAGCTTTTATTTAGAGTTTAATGGAAAGGTGGGCGTTGGACTATATTCACATTCAATACCTTTATAAACTTAAAGGGGCAGCCTTCATAAATACTCTAACTATATATAATCTTAAATAATCTCAACAGCTTCACTTAACGTCTTTACTTCTCACGACTTTACTCATCTTTCGTTAGTGGGAGGATTCCCTAAACCACTGTACTACTCGGCTAACTATCTTCTACTATAGCCGCTCGCTACTAACTCTTTTAACCTCCTACCACTTCTACTCTTACCACTAACTCTCCTCTTCTACTTTCCCTCCTCTACTACGAAACACATCACCTTTTATATCCATCTCACTTTATAATATTAACATACCGCAAATTATCATTTAGTTTAGCATAGGAACTAACTCCATTAATCAACTGAATCCTAAAACTCTGCACATTCACGTGTTATTCGTAAAGTGCGAACTTCGTTTGTAGCGTTGCGCTAACATAACATTATCTCACAACATGACGTATTGGTGAACCTTTTTCATGTTCTTTTATGTCTGTTATATTTCAATGAATATAACTTGGCATAGTAAAAAAAAGTGCTTTTGAATTATTTTAGAAGTTTATAAGTATTATATTATTTTAAACACATTTATTTACAAGCATCTCTTCTATTCGGCGGAAAATTTTTCTGTACGCTCAATTACAAAGTTTGACCGTTAAAATCTGAATAGTAAGCAATGTCACATTAATTTTCTAGTATATGTGTTTATAAAATACAAAAATATTTGATAAAACATAAAAGTTTAAATAGTTTATTTAAATAACGCTTAATTATATATTTTAAATGGTTTAAAATTCCTTAGTATTCGTTAAAATTACTAAGTTGGCTAATTCTTGTTATATGTATTAAATTGTTTCTTTTTACATGCATGATTCTCGTTAAAAAGAGAAAAATATGTATACGTTTAAAAAATACATGATGAAACTAAAATAAATGAAAAGCTCATTTGCAAGTGCTAAAATACATGATAAGCGCCTTTTTTCTCACATTTTTTTTTTTTTTTTTTTTTTTTTTTTTTTTTTGTCAAGTATTGTTATGTAAGAAAAACTATTTAAGCTTCTTCAAAAAAGGCAAATTACTGACAAAAATATTCATTTGAAACACTTAAAAGTTTATATTTCACATTCTTTTAAACCATTACTCGATAGAAATCAGTCCTTATAAAAATCTTAAAAAAAAAAAGTTTCTTCAAAACATGTGTATGACCTCGTAACTTAAGGCGGAACGTCGATTTATTCTTATGAAGCTGAAGCAAAACAACAATCGGATATAAATGTGGTTCCAGATGACGCTAGAAAGACAAGAGTTGTTCGTGCAAGGAGTGTTTCCAACACAATGATTGGCGCTTTTTTCAGTAAATATGGATATACTGAAACCATTTCTTAAGATTATAGTAGAATCTCATGTTCAATGATCTTTTGTACATCTCAATTTGCTTGCAGGAAGTAGTTGCAGAACTAAAGAAAAACAATCAAAACATAGCATCATTCTGCAGTATGAGAAAACCAGTTCACGCACTGCTTTGATAACAATGGTTTAATTCAGGCGTATATATATATAAAAAAAAAAAATAGAATTTATGACTTGTTACTAGTACTCATCGAACCGTATATGTCATTCGATTACTTTTTATTTCGTTAATAAAAAATAAAATGTTAACATTTTAAAAACTCTTAAGAAGGCATTGAAGCTTACAAATGCCTTGTTTTTGCTATACCCCTTTCAGAGTGTCATAAATGCTTTGAAAATTGCTTTATCCGAAAAAATATGTGCAGGTGAGTATTTTGAGAAGAAATAACCTAGGTAACACATAACGTTGTTATAGCATTGACAATAAGTCTGAACAATGAAAAATTAGTTATAACGATTTATGTGCTACCTGGGAAACAATATATTTTTATAAGGAAATTACTACTTGGATTATTTTCTAAAACCTTAAGTAATGGATATAAGATTCTAATTATATAAAAATGAAATAAGGTGAAGTAACTTATGTGTTATTGAAAATAAATATTAAAAAGAAAAAAAAATATATTTTTTTTCCCATAAAATTAATTGTATGTATGAGGATATATATTAAATAATAATAATAATAATGATAATTTGACGGAAATGTTCTAAATTTTTAAATACAATGCTTATAAAAAAACAAAAAGAATTATTTTTTTGTGTTGTATAAATTTGGAGAAGTTGCAAATTTAATGCTTGATATAAACAGGCTTATAAGGCATATAATTTTTGTGACAAACCTTTTCTAAATAATAATTACAAGATCATTTTTTTTCTTTAAGAATTGATAAAGACTCTTATATATATCAATAAAGTAGTTTAATCTGAAACATATACACTGGAATATTAAAAAAGAAAAAAAAAAATTAATGTTGTATGCAAGCTTTCTTTATTATTCGATGATTATTATTCGATGATTTATTATTCGATGCAATGGCTGAAATTTTTAGCCAATAAACTATTTTTCTAAATAGCGAAATAACGATAATTTGCATTTAAAATAAGTCATATAAAAAATCGTATACAGTTGATTTTACAAAGTTGATTTTTTCTTCTTCTTCATTCAATAAAAGAACACCGCCTACCGGCTAACGTGGACATGCAAAATTTAATTCTAATTTCTCACAATAAAAATTTCACATAATCAGTTTAGAGCAACATTACTCATAACCTACACATAACCTAATGAAACTATTCATAAACTCTTTTCCCTATGACTGTTGTAAAACATTACTTATATCAATGGACGACGTCCATCTCTGATGTCATTTATCATTATGATGACGTGTTTCTTTATTTATTTATAGGAGTCTTAATTTAACCCACATATAGTTGTAATATAGCCAATCATAGTACAGATTTTTCCCACAAACATTAAAAACTCCGCCTTGTTTTAATCTTCTATTTATCTAGTTTTCTCTGTCGAGATATTTAATCTTACTGAATTTGGTCAGTAGTTGGTTGGGTTTTACATCGCACTAGTGCTGCGTACATAAGCGATTGGCGACGGACTGGAACATATCCCTAGAGGTGATCCGGAGACATGCCATCACAATTTTGATCCTCCACGGAAGAGATGGCTCTCCCGCTTCGGTGACCTCCAGATGTGTAATATTTGATGGGAACATGGAGGACATTGCGGCCACGACAGAGTTTACGTGCACCAGCCACCATTAGTGTACACGGCGGTCTTTGGCCGTCTCGAGTACCGAACCCGCAATCTTCCAATTACGAGGTCGGCACTCTACCGACTTGGATACCGCGGCCCGAATTTGGTCAGTGAAATAGCGTATCCCAATTTATATATTACAACGCTAGTCGTTCTGCCTAGAACTCGATTTTCACACACGTATTTCCAAATTCATTTCTCCTTGCAGTTCAAATTACTAAACATTGGTTTCATGATATTTAAAACAAACGGCTTTATTCGTTAAATCATGATTTTTATAAGTTTTGAAGCTCAACCGTTTCCATGAAATTATATATGGCATCGTAATCCTTGAAATTAAATCTTATTTTTACATATCTATTCATTTTTCATACATATTAATTCTGCGAAAGACAGATTAATTCTACATATTTAAATTATTACAACTATTTCCCTCTGATGTGTGAAATATTCTCATACCAAGGAAAAGCGTTTATTCTAAAAATAGTTACTGTTGAATATTCTGAAACCATGCAAACTATGAAAAAAAATATATTTATTTTTTCTTTAATCTTAATACATTGTTGCGATTGTGACGTATGTTCTTCTGTTAAATTCAGTTTTTCCCTTATATTATTCAGTTTAAATACACACAGAAAAAACATGGATAAAAATTTGCTTTCTTTATTCCAGTACATCATTTTAGCTACGACACCATTTTCAGCTTTACTTTCGGGAAACTGGTTCTTTTATAATTAAAAATATTACAACATTTTTGTTGTATTTATTTAAAAAAAAACATATACGCACTGAAAATAATTATTTTTATTTAAAATAATTATGATAATAAAAAATAATTTTGCAATATTTATCGCAAAACAAATAAATTGATAAAATCTTGCTAGTCCACTTCCCTTTTAGTTTGCAAGTTTTACAAAAGCAGTTAACATAAAATGTATTTATGATGCATGTTTATAGATTCCTAAAACATTAGATTTTACATTATATTACTTTTTATTTATTTATTTTATTTTTTATTTTTTTGTAAAAGAAAATACTTAAAGCAATTTTCTTAATGGATGTAAAGCTCCTGTCATAGAATTCTAGAATTTCAGTTATCTATATTTTTTTATTGTTTCCCAATCCATTTAAGTGTATTGATGAAATATATAAATTCTATGAAAATAACATTATGTACATTTGAAAAAGAATGCATGTATGGATATAGAAAAAATCCTATATCTTTTACATTTATAAAATTAAATCTGTTTTATATTATTTAAAATATCTTTAAACATGATTTTTGTGCAACTGGCACTTTTCTTTTTCAGATATATGTTTTGATAAAATGCATTTGTTAACATTTTATCATTATCAATATAAACTGACAACAAAACTTCTTGGAAAATAACATTTTCTTTGAAGCGTATACAATGCAAACAAACTTCATTACACACTTGAACATGCGTCACTTGTCTGTTAATAAAATGGATGGGCTTGTGGGGGATATGTTAAATTGCAGCTTAACTCAACACAAGCTGTTTGAATTTTATCTTCTCAAAGACACATTAATCGAAATTGCATGCATGTTGTACTTAAACACATAAATAGAGAAGTAGAAAAACATTTGGATATTTCAATGTATACCACGTAAAGGATAACGGCTATCGCTACAGGAAATACAGAAAAGATAAATGATAATCTACCATGAAATTGATAAGGAAAACATAATGTTAAAAAGAATATATATATATTATTTTATTATTTATTTTCAACTCAAAATGTTAAAAAGAAAAGTATATAAAATGGGGACAAGTTGGTAACATTTGAAGATTTAGAGATTCGGTTAATGGTAAATATAAGGGCAAAGCATTGAAATAAATTGATAGTAAAAAAGTATGTTCTATGAATAGCTAAAAAAAAATGTATACGCTATTATTTATATCATATAAATAAAAAGTGTGTGTTTAAGAGATTAATTTTTCTTATAATATAATTCTCACTATATAACTATTTTTTCCGCTCAAACATATTAAAAACATTTATAATATTTAAACATATTTTATTAAAGAAATTATTTAGGTCCTTCTTAAAAATTTTCAAAATAAATAAATAAATCAATAAATAAAAATTTAAAAAAGCTTATTTTCTTCTTTAAAATATTTTGATAGGAATGTTTTCTTCTTTATAAGTGACTTTTCTTAATAATATAGAAATATTTAATAATTCAGATACTTGAAGTACATATAATAATGATTTGTAAATACTACATTAATTGAAAAAAAAAATAATGAATAAAAATTGAATACAAAGCCAATTTTCGTTTTTAAATCATAGATATAAAACGAACGAAACATAGAATGAAAGAGAATTCAGTTTACTAAGAAAATATTTTTTTTTACAAAAAGGCATGCAGTAACGTTGCAATCCATAGAAACTGTTAAAATATACATCTCTTTTTTAAATTCGAATGTAATGAAAATACTTTAGATTTCAAGTAATGACGATTTTATTCCCTAAACTACTCTGCTGCCGGTTTCTTTTAATGTAAGTCTTAACCCATTCTTTAAAATTATTGCAATATATTAAACCAATGGGGTTCATACATGGTAAAAGCAGGTTTGATTGGCAAACAATTGATTCAAACTTGGTCTGTAAATCTTTTATGTATTATAAATGTTTTTAATAAATAAATATTTTTTTAGATTGGTTTCTATAATATAGAGTAATATCAAATGTTTAATAGATTCTTGCTCTTTTAATTAGGCAATGATCAATGTAATTGTGTGTGAAAAAATAAGATTTTTATTTATAAAATAACTTTTGTGGATTGAATAACTTTTGTGGATAGAATAACTTTTCATTTCTTTCAAATACACATCCTTTGTATAATAAATTCTATTGTAATTAAATTAGAATGCAAAATGCAAGTTATAATTAACCGTATTTTGACACTGCATAAAAAATTGAATGACATTTTCAGAAAATAAAGGTAAAAATAAAAATAAATGTTAATTTAAGTAATACTACAAGTCTTAAGTATCTTTGTCTGTATTCAAAAATAAGTTTACTCAAACATGTATATAAATATATACATAAAATAATTCCAAAATGTAATTTAAGATTTGAAAATATTTTTTAATCATGTATTAGCAGAAATAAATATTCAGATACACAATCAAAATATAAAAATATATTCCAGAACTAGAATTCCACTTAAATTAGATTTATTTTTAAAACCAATGTAACATGGGTACGTTTTCGGTTATATCTTAATGAAATTTAAATGTAATAAGCAATGTAAACAATTGCTTGAAAAAAATGTAAAAGATTGATAATTTTTAAGAGATAATTTGTTTTGCTGAAATATGTTATCAATTTCTGTTTAAATGAAAATATTACTTAAACCAACTCGTATACAAAAAATAATTATATATATTATATGTTATATATCTATTGTGTTAAAAAATAATAATAAACTTTCAAACTCAGGGATATCTAGAATAATATTAAATGTAATCACTTTGATTTTTCTTTCACTGACTACATGTCATCAATCTTACATATATAAATATACATAAAATGTAATTGGTACGTCTCCCATTAGAAATGTCTTTAAAAAGGAAAAAAAAAAAAGCTTTAAATTACTCAAAGTGTTTGAGACAAATGAATAAAGGAGGTTATTTTACGCTTAGAAAATCCCCCAAATTGGTTTAAGATAGAATAATTACATGACGTGAATAAATTACACAGATTTATTTTGTTTTCTTATCCATATTTAGAGACATATGTAAATAATTTTTAAATTAGTTCTGATAATAAAAAATTAAATTTGATTAATTAAATCTATAAAATTAAGTATGGACATTTAACAAGATGATGAAAATGTAGAATATTTTGTACATAATTTTTAATTAAATCGAGATTTGATAATAAGATTGATTTTTATTTCTTTTCGTTATATCCGTATATTTATTTTAGGAACATTTTAAATATTCCTTTTGTTATGTGGTGATTTTTTCAATGTAATAATATTTGCATAAATTAAGAAAGCTTAAAGAATAATAAAATTTGTAAGGAAACCAACTGTAATGAATTCTGAAAGTAACGCTAGATTATACTCGGCATAAAAATCCAAATTTTAAAAATCATTTAATATCAGATTGAGGAACGAATAAGTATATTTTAGAGGTAATATAAATATTTAAAATATCTATCAGATTAATCTTTTTGATTCTTTTTGAAACGAAATAACATTTTCTAAGATGAAAATGTGTCAAAGTCACAACTGATTTCGGAATATATGGCGTTAAATTATTACATTTTACAATCTAAGGCTCCTGATGAAGATCATACCTCAAGATATAAATGTAGAGGCTGGACTATCTATCTTTGCTGCTCACCATATTTAAATGAGCCTTAATCATAATATATCTCAATTTTTCAAGTCCTATATATATATTTACCCTCGAATAAAATGAACAGTTATCGATTGCTACAAATTAGTTATTTTTTGAATTATTTATTTGTAAAACTTAGCGTTAAAATGCCAATTTTCGTTAAAAAAAAAAAAATCTTGTTTTAAGAAACACACTCTCCCCCCCCCACCCCCACCACTTTAATTTTTTTTATAATTACAAACAAACAAAGTATTTACCTGGAACATGAATAAGCTTTATGGTATTACATTATAATTCTGAGTCAATATTGCTATTTTTTACTACTCATTCTATCACTTGTAAATATAAAGTGCCCCCCGTATTAATAGTAATGCGTACCAATTTCCCTGATTTAAATGTCCATTTTCGGATGACTTCTAAAAAATATGACAACATTAATAGAACGATAGTACCTCGTTTTGGCGATTTTCGGAAAAGGACGTCATTATTGAAAAAAAAAAAAGATTTTTTGTAATTTTACCCCTTGTAAAACAATATGTTATTTTATTACTTACAACCTTTGAATAAACACCATAAAATGCAATAAACTCGCAACAATTGTTTCGGGTCGAAAAAACACACGACCCTTCATCAGGCGAATAAAGTAAGCACGAGTGCTGCAGTCAAAGCGGCAACGCACAAAAAGTCATTTTTTGTGCGTTGCTCCATAGATACACAGATACACAGACACAGAGACACCTTTCTTTATTTCCCTAGATATACTGAAATAATTTTGATGATGCTCGAAATTTTCTTAATGGAGGAGAGATCGTGGGACTAAGCTCAACCTCATTTCACTGACAGTTGCACGTAGGATCAACGATAATAATGAATTGGAGCTTTGATTACCTCTTTGCGATTGACTGGTTTTCACGTTCTGACCTCTCGTTATGCCAACCGTTTTCTTCCTGACTCTGTGTTCGGCCATGTTTCATCCATTCCTGTCAATATCTTCTAATAGTGGTACCGCTCCTATCCAGTTGTGAAAAAATTTGAATATTAGACCAACCGGCTTCTTTGAACCCAACTACTCACCACACTCGAATGCTGACGTCTGCGCATGTTGTTTGTGCACCTGTAAGCAAAGCATAATTACTGTCTTTCTGAGTATACGGAATAAAATTGTCGAAGAATTTATGACATGGAATCAAAATTTCTCATTTTTTAATATTCTGCCAGTTGCACAGTTAAGATGCACTGCAGCGTCGCATGCTCATTCGATGACACCCAGACATAAATATTTTGCATTTTCAATCGAAACCTGTATGTATGTCAATTTGTGTCCAGTTTGCATTACTCCATCTTGGTGCGTTTTCTTTTTTTTTTTTTTTTTTTTTTTTTTTGTGTGTGTGTTATAGTGTACATATTTAAGTTGCAAAAAATAATGGAAAATATCTCTAATATTTTCTTATATTATTTTCTTATATTCTTTCATATTCTCTCGCCGATTTCTCAAACATTAAAAATATAATCATTTTACAGATTTTTAATTTGCAACAAGCACTAATATTTTTTCATTATCTTTTATTCAAAGATTCAAAGACGGAAGGAGACCGCTCACCACTATGCAGCAGTTTTGAGCGATTTTAACCTTCAAAGAGGGGCTCTGACAACAAATGTCACATAACAATGTGAAATTTTGAAAGAGCCCGTTTCTAGAGGTTAAGTCTCCCCCGTTGTTTATTGCATAAACAAACACACACACACACACACTCAAAGTCCGCCGATGTCCGGACTTTATGTTGCTGTTTTAGCCAGCTCATCAGCCTTTTCATTGCCCATGACGCCCCGATGCGCCGAAACGTGAGCTAGAGATGTACTTTCTTGCAGGTTAATTAGAAGTAGTTTAATTTCCGTTACGAGATGGTGTTTAGACCGATGGCGGTGTATTGCTTGTAAGGCTGAGAGACTCTCACTGTAGATTGGAACTGAGTAAAATCTATTTTTTATCTCATTAATCCATAGGAGGGCTTGGTAGATGGCAAATAGTTCGGCTTGAAATACGGTGTTGTAATCTCCCAGTCTTGAGGCCCATTGATGAGTCTCTGGAACAGAAGGAGAGAAGGCATTAGTTGAGACATTGACTAGGGCTTGAGAGGTATCAGCTGCAGGGTGAATATGCCAACTGCATGTTTTACGTTGTATTTCTGAATTGGGGAAGTGCTCATTTTGCAGTGAAGTGTTACTGAGTTGCAGAATGTTAGTTTTAAGAAATTCATATTTATCTGTTAGGTAGATAGGTGGAATCCCGGTGATCACCGTCAATGCGTCAGTGGAAATAGTTCTATAACCCCTGGAAATTTGTAATAAGAAAATTCTTTGAAGAGAGAAGAGTTTGAGTTTTGCTGTTTTTGGAAGTTCCCCCCCCCCCTTCCAAATTCCAGACCCGTAATTTATGATTTTTTCTACTATTACACGGTACCAGATCTTTAACATGTTTGATTTAATATCCCAATTTTTCCCCGGGAGTTATATAGAATTATGATAAATTTTGAGTAATTTAATCTTTAAATTGTTGATATGTGCAATCCAGTTGAGGTTCTTATCTATAGTAACCCCTAAGATTCGGGTGTTGTCTACATGGGAGACACTAACTCCATTGACCCTGATCACCGGTTTTCGTTTTAGAATCCTGCGAAGAGAAAAGGTAAGAGCCTGTGTCTTAGCTGCTGAAAGTTTGAGATTGAGTGTAGAAAGCAGTTGGCAGAAAGTTGTTAACCGTTTACCCGCCAATGTTCCAATAATTGAAAATGATTTTTAAATTAAAAAATTTACATGTAAAAAAACTCTTATTAATATCACTTTTACATACAATTGAATATGACATTATAAAGTATTTTTTACAATAAGTTTTATTCTGTTTAGATAATTATTTATTTTTTTTACGATTTTTTGAATTTTACTATATTTTGTCAATTTTACTCTCTCTTACAATTAAATTTACCAAAATTCCAGTTTAAATTGAAAAAACGCAATACTTTAAAATATTTCATTAGAAAACATATCCTACGGGAATACAACAAAAGCAAAATTTTATTTTTAAATTTTAATGGTAAAATTTACGTTTTTATGTCTCTGTTCCATTATTGGAACATTGGCGTTTCGAGAGTTCATTTTTCATTTATGTGCAAAGCATTGTATGATATTGCAAACATTATTTTCTTTTGCATTCTGATAAGAATAGTAACTTTTCTAAAGAAAGTAAACAGATAAAAGAGATAATAGGGGGAAAGTGAGGGATTATTTAGACTTCTTTTGTCCTCTAAAATTCGAAAAATAAGCAGGTACAAGATAATACTGTTTTCAAATGGAAGCTGCAAAACTTCGAAAGGATTATAGTATTGGCCCTTGACATTGATGTTCAGTTTAGTAAAGTCATAACAATAGAAAGAAATTATTTTTGATAAGGTGGCTGAATATGTGTGTGTGTTGGGGGGGAGGGGGGATTTCACCTGTGCCTTTGGAGACAAGTGCAGTTTCACATAAAAGGTGTCTTATTCCATATGTTTGCTGAAATAGTTATCAGTTTCCTTTCAGATAGCGTTTTTCTTATTAGTTTTGTTCGATGACAGTGAAAAAGGTGCATGTGTGCTTTCTATGTGTTTCATTTATAAAGTTTTCATAAATTTAACATCATGTCCAAAAGATGCCTCACGGTACAAGAAGCTGTGGCCTTTCTAGAAACTCTTTCGGATTCTGATTTGGAAGATGTAGATATTTGCCAGTTAGAGCCGGATGAACGTGGTGATATAACCGATGAAGAAGATATTGATGACAATAATTTAGACGCTGTTACGCCATTTGATGTGTGTGGAATGGTCGACGTCACTTTAAAAAAAGATGTAAGTACTCCAAATGAAGAGGAATTTCAGAAACCGGGTCCAAGTGCCAAGAAGAAACGAAAAACTGAAAACCCTGTAGTAAAATGGAAAAAAAAAGTGAAATTCGATAATCCAACAGAATTTGAAAAACCGGTAACAATATTGCATAAATTTCCAGAACTCATGGACTGCACTCCTCTTGATATATTTCATAAATTTTTTCCTGAAGAATATGTCGAATATCTTGCGGATATGACGTCACTTTATGCTTTGCAAAAAGGTGAAAAAATTGATGTTTGCAAGAATGATATCTTACAATTTTTTGGTCTTCTTCTTCTAAGTGGATACCATTCAGTTCCTACTGAAGATATGTATTGGAATTCTGCGTAAGATACATGTGTTCCAATAGTTCCAACTGTTATGCCCCGCACTCGTTTCAGAAATATCAAGAAATTTTTTCATGTAATGGATAACAATAAGTTGGAAAATGGTGATAAATTAGGTAAAATAGCCCCGATTTATAAAGAGTTTTCCAAAAATTTCCAACAATTTGGAATATGGCATGAGAAGTTAAGTATCGATGAATCAATGGTTCCTTACTACGGTCGTCACTCATGCAAAATGTTCATAAGAGGAAAACCGATCAGATTTGGTTTTAAAGTATGGATGTTATGTTCTTCAACAGGTTATCCATATGCAATGGATATATATTCTGGGAA
Organism: Salticus scenicus; assembly: GCA_963930645.1. Lineage (NCBI taxonomy): Eukaryota > Metazoa > Arthropoda > Arachnida > Araneae > Salticidae > Salticus > Salticus scenicus. Next base: position 125,119,378 of record OZ005652.1, on the reverse strand, counting down.
AAAATCAGAATCAGATAATAGTATTTCTGGACAGCTCGGACCGAGAGTTGTTAATGAGCTTTTATCTGTTGTTGGAGATAACTCACATCATGAAGTATATTTTGATAACTTTTTTACGTCTTATAATTTATTGTTGGAATTATCCCATAAAGGAATGCGAGCAACGGGAACAATTCGTGAAAATCGTACACAAAAATGCCCGTTGAAATCTAAAAAAGAACTTACCAAAGAAGACAGAGGAAGTTTTGATTTCCGATCTGACGGATCTGTTTATATCTGCAGCTGGAACGATAACGCGGTAGTGACTGTAGCATCAAACTGCTACACACATGAGCCTATAGGTAGTGTGAAACGCTATTCATGTGCAAAAAAAGGTAATATTGAAGTACCTCGGCCAAATCTAATAAAAAAATACAACGAAGGAATGGGCGGAGTAGATGTTTTAGATAAGCTTTTATCTAGTTACAGGCCTCAGTTGCGAAGTAAGAAATGGTGGTGGAATCTATTTAGTAACGCATTAAACATGGCAGTTGTAGCTAGTTGGAATTTGCACTGCGAAGTGCATGCAAACTCTAAAAAACTATCACATTTGGAATTTAGAAGACAGTTGACGATGAATCTTTTGCGGAAAAAAGAGCGTCTTACCAAACATCCTGGACCTCGCAGTCATTTAAAAGTTGAATTAAGACAATCTGATGGTCATTATATAATATCTACGTCTCAAGGTCGTTGTGTTGTTTGCAAAAAGAACACTACAAAAAAATGTTTTCATTGCGAAAAGCGACTGCATGAAAAATGTTTTCTGTCGTATCACAGTCGCTGAAATTATGTGAGTATCATTTATAATTATCTTTTAATGTATCTATAGTGTCATAATATTTATTAATTGTTCATTATTTAAAGATAAATAAACAAAACAGTTAATATTAAGAAGATATTATAATTATTAGACTTTAAATTAACTATTTTCATGAACTTTTAAAAATATGCAAAAAATAATCATGTAACACGCCAATGTTCCAATAATGGAACATGGCTAAAAACACACTCAAAAATTTTTTTCACCTAATTTTAAAACTTTATTGTATTTATATACTCTTAATTAATATAATAACCAAATTTCAAGTCATTGGGACTATTCTTTCTTAATTCGGCGTTTAAACGGTTAAAGCATCATGGGCCTGAGATTCCAGATCCCTTCTTGTTTTGCCCGAAAGGATTATCGTGAAGTCGTCAGCGAAGGCGAAGACTTCAAATCCTTTAGAGGTCATAGGTTCAAGAATGGTGTTAGAGATTAATGTCCAGAGAAATGGACCAAGACATGAGCCTTGAGGACAACTTTTTTCTTGAATATGATCTGAGGATCCTGAGACCCAATTGACCATTATTTTCGTGTTGGAAAGATAAGAGCTGATGACTCCAGCGATATTCCCCGGACATTGAATGGATTGTAGAATATTCAAAATACGGAGCCATTCAATATTATCGAAGGCTCCTTGAATGTCCAACGAGACGAGGATGGTATAGTTTTCCGAGTTGTAACTAGAGGCGCAGGAAGAGAGGATAGCAAAGTTCCAAAGTTTGTTGTCACATTGGAGATTGATAGAAATTTCCTGTATAAGTTTCATATCATAATCCAAAATATGGCCATTAAGTATATTAAAAAAAAAAAAAAAAATGTTTATCATATATACAAATGAACAGCAAATGATATAAAAATCTCTACTTTAAAAATAAATAAAGTAAATAAAATAAATAAGCGAAACAATAACTTTTCTAAAATGCAGTATTTTCAACTGAAGTGATCCAAATTTCTATGCACTTTAAAATATTTCTTATTTCACCTTTTTGAAGCATATATTAGATAAAATATGATTTATCGTCAAAATACTTTATTCAGAAAAAAAAATCTTTATGAATCATTCATCTTATTTTTAGATTTAAATTTCCATTCCTAAAGGTGAAAGCCCCTTCCTTCAAATTACCTTTGGATTTATATACAGTTTACAAAAGAAGATACATCTTTATAGAAAGTAAGAAATAGCTGGGAGATTGAAAATTTAGCCTTTTCCAGCATTTGCTTGATTTTTGAATTCAGTTTCAGAAAGCGCTTAACGCATTAATTTTCAGAAAGTATTTTTAATTCTTAAAGAAGATGAGTTATGTTTCTTTTCTTTCTTTTACGATTAGAATTTCAGAAAATATGCAATTTTGAAAAGATTTGAATTCCGACGATTTATACGTAGTCATCGCTTTTCAAAATGATTTTTAGGGACGAAAAACATTCTATTTAAAAATTTAAATGGCAGACATATATTACAAAGAAAATGAATAACATACATTTTTGAATTAATAATATATTAAATGAGTAACATATTGAAATAACAAAACGATTAAATAGCACAACAAAAAACATATTGAATGGATAACATTACAATGAATAACATACATGCGACTTGCGAAGTAGTAAGCCTGCCAACCTCGAATATATTTAACTTTTGATTCTTTTCATTAAATTCTTTACTAACGTTTGGATTTTTTCAATTTAACGAAATCTTTCTCAGTTCTAGTGTGTCTGTGATAACTTATAGCAAGACTAAGATTTGTGAAGCACATTATTTTGTAATCCGTTCAGCATTTTTAATGATATTACATAAAAAATAAGTATTTGAATATTTAGAAATGCTTCAGTAAAACTTTGTCCGATAACTCTTTCTCATTAATAATAAATACTTTGTAAAGTGTATACTTATTCAAAACACGGCTTTTCAGGAAAGTATTTTTACTTTCCTGATTATAGGTTTTTTTTACAGTGCATTATACTTCTGCGTTATCTTTTTTATTATGTATATGTTATAAATTAAAAAAATACATTACCCGAGATAATTGTAAAATTTTAAATAACTTTATTACACTATCCAAATAAGTGTTTCATTTCACTTCAAACACAGTTAAAATTTATATCCATGCAGCCATTCCTTTTAAACAAATATTACTGTTAAATGCACTTATGAAATGAATAAGAAAGAAAAAATAGGTATCGCTAAATTATCGCTATTATTAAATTTCAAATCATCTTTTAAACTTACGTAAATAGAATCAACTGCATTCAATTTCATAAATTTTATTGAATCTTCTATACAGCAAACTAAGACGACGAAGAGATTAAATTATTTTACCGTTCGTCGCTTTTTTTAAACAAAAGAGTGTGAATTTAAATAAAATTGGAAGATCAACTTTAAAAGAAGTAATCTGATGTCAGTATTTTACTTAAAATAAATGATAAATGGGGAATGCCTTTTGATCCAATATTTTAAATATCAGACGTTCGATAGCAGAATAAACTTATTTCTTAGAATACTGCATTCTAAGATAAGTGCGCATTTTCAAAATATTGATTTTAACTTTGTTGTTAAGCAGCATTTACCCTTTTACTGATTGTGATTTGAATTTTGCAAATATTGGTAAATACTTTTTAGCATATTTACATTACTCACAATGGCAAATGATAAACTAGAAAAGTTAAAATCTCAATTACTTTCAAATGGGATTTATCAAATTATTTATTCTTTCATATTGAATTTAACTACAGTATTTTGATATTAAAAATAATTAGAAATCTCGAATTTTCTAACGAGTTTTAAAAATAGTAGAAATGAATATTGAAAGCATTTCTTATTATTACAGGACTGTCTCAACGTCATCGCATTAACTGTTTTTGGGTGCATAATTTGACCAGTGCCAATTTAATTTTCTGTTATTTTATACAGATAATTTTTTTCTTGTATATTTTGAAAAAGTGCAGTCGCAATTAAGATATAGAAATTCTCAAATTTATTCTGAGTAAATATTATGAATTTTTTGTTTTTATACATTTTCTAACGTTACAAAATCTTTAAGATTTTACGTTAAACTTTGTTGAAATTCCTATTTTTATTTCTTTTCAGATTTATTCCAATTTGCTGGTAGATGGACAAAGATTAATCACCTCATTTAAGATATAAAGAAAATTAGTTGCAATTATATTTTCTAGGTATTTTTTATTTTTTATTCTTTTTTTTATAAATAAAGTGCAAGTTTTCAGAAAATTTTGCTAATTAGATATTATTTAATCTATTTAATAAGTATAAAGGTCATCTAAACATATCTAAATCATGCAGGTTTACGAAGACATTAATTGTGTCGTCTAGTTACCAAAACCTGTCAATTTCTTAAATTCAGAAACAGTTTTTTCACTTCTAGGTAAACGTTTCAACCATCTGGAAACAAGAAAACTTTCCAAATCAGATCCATCCTTGTGGTATTTTCACTTGAAAATCACACAGTGCTGCAAAATATGTCAAATTCTAAAGACTTGTGACCAAAACCGTTTATCGCTCTATACACGAGATTGCAAATCTGCTTCACTCGAAAGCAGCAGCATTCTTTTTAGGTTAGTGTTATCCTATTTTTTCTCATATTGGTTTTTTTTTTCTCATTTTAGTATCATGTTAGTGTTATCATGTCTTCCTGTGCCTGTGACTGCTCTTTATTCCTGCAAAAAAAAAAAAAAAAAAAAAAAAAAAAAAAAAAATCCTAATGAGTGAATTTCTTGTTTCATTCCACTTAAAAAATGTTTTTAGTATTATCTTCTAATCAATTATGGAAGAGAAAAAAAAATATTATAAATCAAAAATCAAAAATCAAAAATCAAAGGTAATGTAATATCACTTGTAATAGCATTATACTAATTGTTACTATAATAGAATCATAGTTAGCATATTATGATTAATTAATCATGTGTTATAAGTCTAAGCACATACTTATGAGGATTCAGAAGGTAATAGCGATGTATTTATGTTCCTTTGTCGAATGATTATTTGATACAACACGAATGATTTCCTACTGTATTAAAGAATACTTTGTGATTAATTAGTTTGGGATTTTTTGGAATTTTTTGCACAATTTAATTATTTTCTAGAGTTATTTTTTAATTTGATATCAGTTATTATTTATAAAATTTTATTTATATGTATTTATCAGTTGTTATTTTTTTTATCAGATAACAGAAGTCAGTCACTTTTAAATAAAATTTAATTGAACAAAACATTTTGTGAATTTATAAACTAAAAGGTACAATGTTTTCATTAAATTTTCAAAATTAAGTTCTGGTTTGTTAGAAAACCGACCATCTGCAAAGTAATTTCTAAACACAGTCAAATTGAAAATAAAATTTAAATAATCCTTCCCTTGACATGCCTCTGACCCTTATTACAAGTTTTTAAACAATCTGCTCTAATGGCTATAAAGCTTAAAAAAAAAAAAAAAAAAAAAAAAAAAAAAAAAATGGTTCCATGTCTTTTTCTTCTTTGTGTTGTTTTTAAATAACGAATTCATGACATAAATGTTTCACATTCTGCAAATTCAATCAGTCTGTGTAATCTTTCCTCTGTAGATCCCTTTCAAATACATGAACTACACATTGATTTGAAAGTTTGGTATAGTCCGTGCACTGAAATCTCACATAATGATTCTAAGATTGTGATTTGCTTCTAGATTTGCTGAGGGCTTATCCAATGTCCTCATATAATTTCTCAACTTGTCCTTCACATGTCATGGTTCGAGCATAAATTTGAATTATCTCAGCATTTTAACTCCTAGAGAGTTTGATGATGATTGCTGAAACTCTATCAGAAAAACTTATGGCTTTTATTACTTTGTGTTTTAGGTTCTTGATTATACAGGGTGTTTCAGTGAACCGTTTCAGAAATTCTAAGAGGGGTACGGTACATCCTGACGAACCAAAATCATATACCAATGGGCAGTCGGAGATGTGAGATGTGCATTGTAGCCCGTGGAAGAAACTTCGAACACTTACTTTAATCCATGTACCATTTGCTTCTTTTCATGTATTATTAAAACGATTTCTCACTTTCGGTCTCTTTTCTTTATGGTGCTTCTGTGTACAACACTGCTTCAGGCAAGCATTTCCGACCTCACATTGCTATATGATTTCCAGTTGTCAAGATGTACCCTACCCCTCTTAGAAGTTCTGAAACGGTTCACTGAAACACCCTGTATGTATAGGTAGTTTTAAAAATTTTAATGCTTTACCATATATAATTGCTTTACCATATATAAATGTTATTTGTGAATGGCGAAGTAAAATGTTAGTATATAATGCGATGCATGTAAAATTTGTATGCAGTACCACTCCCAAGAATTCGAAGAGTAAAAAGTTTTAATATTTTTGCTGATCTCTATTTTTTTTTTTTTTTTTTTACTTTTCAATTAAACTAGTTTTTTGTATGCTTTACTGTGATAATGCAAAATAAAATATCATATATAAAATAATATTTTAAAGATTGTAAATAGTATGAATTTTTAAATAAATTTTAATCTTGCTTATTTAAAACTAGTGAAATCCATGAGTAACTACGATAAATTCGTGGTTTGAGGCGTAACCCCTATTCTCCGGAGAAAGAAAAATCTGCCGTTATCACTATGATGAAAATTAAAGAGTTTATAGTGATAGTCTCATAATACAAGTACAGCGTAATAATCTTGTTCTGTTTCACCTAATAATTATCAGCATAATATTTCATAATATGTGCCTTATGTGTAATTTCCCTTATTTGTTTTAGAATTATGTAATAGAAGAAAATATTTACAATGACTTAATATTAAGCATACTTTAAATGTCATGTTTCATTTTACAATAAAATGGCTTCTTATCATATCATAATGTAGTTAATTGGCTATAACACACACAACACAACAACCTGTTCAAGTACCGAAATTCATATTACAGAGACGATTTTATTTCCGAAGAACCAATGAATTTATTTGTATATAAAAAAGGAGGTTTTATTATATTTAAACTATCAATTATTGAAGTAAAATTTTCAATATCAAGTTATACACACACATATATATATTACTATTACTTGAGTATAATACATTCATTCAAAAATATATATAACATAAATATAGGAATAAATGATAAGTACAAAATAAAATATGTAGATAAAAATAAATGTAATAAATCAAATTTAGTTCTACAATAAATTTCTTTAAATTAAATTTTCTTGGCAACAGTATATATATATATATATATATATATATATATATATATATATATTCAGCTTCAAAAGAACTGAAACCAATACAAAAGACTTCCTTCTACTTTTTAACTTTATCAATTTTATTTTCTCCTTTGAAGAAGAAAGAGTCTACGTTGTTACACATGCGCCAAACTAAAGTGATTTTGGGTTTATTTTAGCAGCTCCATATTCACTTTCTTCCCTTTTTTTTTTCAGTATGTTTATCTATAAAAAATATTGATATTTTTATTCCCACAAAAAAGGATTTAGCAAAGAACATACATGCATGTTTTACAAAGAAAACAATTTCTTGGGGAATCCGATTTCACAGGATTTTGTTCAGCGTCTTAAAAATTGCGTCAAAATTATTTTCCTTAGGATAAAAAATAAATAAATAAATAAATAAAAAAAATTGTGTCTCTTTCGTATTTGAAGAGAAAAAACGAAATAAACTAGAAACAATTCGAAATATTTCAACTTCGAACTGAATAAATAAAATACGAATAGAAAAGATTCACGAACAATCAATTTATTTAAAGTATTTTCTACTAACAATATGATTAACAAAATTATAAAAGGAAAATCGAAAAGAAATATAAATATCATAAAATAATCAGGCGGAAAATATTCCTTCATTGGGTAAATTCTCTGTTCTCACGAATAGTGAAAACTGCTAGAAAAAAAAAAAGTTATATCATATTTATATTGCAGTTCCATGGAAATATATTATGATCTTGTTTTATTAACGATAAAGTCAGATTGTAAGAACCTATTTTTGAAGAAACGTTTTTTTTTTTTGTACGAGATCTACTTTTATAATATTTCTGATACAAAATACTAATAATGATAATAATAATACTAATAATAGTTATATTAATAATAATTAAAAAAAACGCATTATTTAATTTTTTATGTAATATTTTTTGACAAAAAACTTTAAAATCACACAATGCTGAAAATTCACGATAAAAATTAAGCTCAAATATGCACTAAGAAGTTTTTGGATAATACACTAACATCTATTTCATAATATTTTCGTTATAATTTAGTTAAAATAAATTGACTTCTAAATTTTTAATTAAATCTTGATAAATTATTTTAAAGATTTTTTTAATAAGATTACCCAAATATTCCTGATGCTATTAAAGACTAAACAATTGACTTTTATTATTGAATACTCTTTCTTGTTTTGTTTTTCTTTCTTTCTTTTTTTTTCCTTCTTTCTTTTATTTTCTTTCTTTTATTATATTTTCAATGCCTAAAGAAAACTTAATTTTGTTATGAAAGAACATAGATCTGATTTTTTAAATTTACAATTTAAATGAAGGAAGTATTTAGAACACTCCTTTCTTCTTCTTATTATTATTATTATAATTTAATTTCTATGATAAATATAGTTTATGGTTTGCCAAAATCTGTATTAAGAATAATAATAAAATAAACACTATATTTTAGTGAATTTAATATTTAATTAAGTAATAAAAGTTCTAAATGACATGATTTTTTGTGTATTGTTTGATACATGCAATATTTTGAGTTCCCCAATTTGGTATAATTTCTTTATCGCAAGTGCGCGCGTTATCTAAGTATTTGCATTTATTTATACGAGTAGTTTATTTTGATAAGTCAACTTATAACAAATTAAAAACATTTAGCTACAAAATAATGGTAAAGCAAGAAACTTTACTCTTACTCAGGTTTTTAAAGCATTGGTGTGTATTATTGAAAGTTTTATATATATATATATATATATATATATATATATATATATATATATATATGCATTGGGGTGATCAGAAGTCTTGAAAAACTGCCCTTCGTCCCCCCAAAAATAGAACACATGAGAGGACGTCGGTTATAAAGTTATTAATGTTTTATTATAGTAATTTATTACATGTATAAATAATAAGCTAAAGTAAGTGCTTTTAGGTACGTCATACATACAAAATTACTAAAATTTTGCAATTTACGGTGATTTTTTTATGTTGTCCTCGAAATTTGGAAACACCGTCATATTTATCCTGAAATTTAATTAAAATGTCTGGTCACCTTATGTATATACATACATATATTTAACATTCTATCGTTGCACAAATACATCCATAAATCGCACTAGGTCTACGCTAAAATATCATGCAGTTACAGATCATTACGTTCATTTTAAGATATAGGGTGATCGCAAATATTATTGATTTTGCTCAATTTATCACCGATCTCCTAATTGTTGTCGTAACTTTATCTTTACTAAAAAAAATCCCTTTTCGGCAAGCTTAAAGGTAAAGGTAGACTCCTTTACGTTAATGTTACAAAAGTAAAGAAATGTTACATATGCATTAACACATAGTTGGCAAATGGCTTTGTTCCCACACATTGCATTATTTACGTCGCTATTTTATTTTTAAGAAATTTAATTATCAACTACTACTATTCATTCTACTTAAAATTTTAGGCTAGATTTATTTGTCAGTAAATGCTTCATTTTTTTTTAAAATCCAAGCTCATAATCATTCAACAAATAAAGCCATAAAGATATACAATTTGGTGACAAAACTTGCGACTTAGCAATGAAATTTGTGATTTGGCGGCAAAATTTGATAGTTGACGACGAAATTAGTTATTCGATGACAAAATTTGGCGAGCTTGGCGATGAAAAATTGCAGCTTTGGCGTCATTATACTCTCTTCCCACGCAAAAACCTCATATCTCTTCTCAGACCAATATCTTGTTTCCACAAGATAAAAAGTCAAATGAAGTTGTAACGTATTACTCTCAATTTCAATCGTAAATTTAAATTCTTGCGTAAACCGGTGTTCTAAACTATTCACCACAAACAATATTTTTACCAAGTCTAACGTAATATTTTAATTTTATATTACCATGTTTTTATTAACAGCGATTCTTGTTTATTCGTAACTTTATCTTTACAAAAAACATGAGGAAAACCCTGTTCTTCACACACCCAGTGTTTTAAGACTTTATATCATGAGATATTTTTTAAATTGGAAAAAAAATATCATTTGTAAATTTTGCTAAATGTTTGAGAAGGAGTGTATATTGTAACTATATATGCATAGCGTAATACATATACATGCATGGCGTAATACATATACGTAATACATATACATGCGTAACTACATATGTCGCATTTGTCGTAAATACAGAAAGCGTAAAAAAAAAAAAAAAAAAAAAAAAAAACTACAACACCTTTTAATATGTATTCTAATTTAAATGCGTGTTCTCATGTATAACAAATTGCATTGTCGGTTCCTAAAATGCATCTAAAATAATTGTACGTTATATCAATTTTAGATTTTAACATAATTAAAAAATTCAGTGCATTAAACGTTTAAAAACGGTAGTTATGAATTTATTTTTTATCTAAATTTAAAATGAAAAGTTCACTATTTTATTTTTAATCCTTACTTTAAATAAGTTAATATAAAAGATATCAGATCGATAAAGTCATCATCTAATTTTTTTCTGGCTGTATCTTTAACCCTAAAAGTTCTCAGTGTCATATTTATACTATTCCACTGAAGAATACTGCATACCATTTCTGAAAAAAAAAAATACTTATGAGAATACACTTTTTATATATTTTACGCAAATATCAGAATTTATTGCAGTTCATGCTATACAATCTTTACTGTTTCCCAATAAATATGCTGTGACATTTAGTTACAGGCATAGAATGAAGTGTTGTCCAACTGAAAAAAAAAAAGAATGCTTTTTACTTACAGTTTCCTTACCATGTAAAAAATTATTGACAAAATGCTGTTGATATTTTTGAAAGTTTAATATCCGTAAATATACATCAGAGATATCTGATTGTTAAAAATATTGCTTTTCCCATAACACTTAAAAACAACCAGAATTCTTTTTTAAAGTTGTGTTGGTACATTTTAAAGTACGCGTATTCGTTCGAATTATAAAAATTCTATTTTTTAATAACTTCATACTTGACATTTAATACCGTTATTTTCATATACTAAAATTTTCTGTATGTTTTTTAAAAATTAAATTTATTATAAGTTACTATTAAATAAAGGTGTTAAATCTTCGTAAAATTTTGCTATTATGCAAAAACATATACATATATAAAAATTTCTATTATCAATAACTATTTACAGTGTTCCATGTATACTAGACTGTCTTTAAAATATCATGTATTTTTTTTTTTTTTAATTAATTTTCTACTTAAATTTAATTTCTTTATATATACTATATGTATCAGTATTTATCGAATTAGTTCATTTTTGTTTTTCATTAACAAAATCTGTTACTGTTTTATATAAGTAAAGTATATAAAACTAAGTGGTAATGAATACATAATAAAAAGAAAAATTAAATTTTTTTACGAATCTCCTAATTATTCGTAAATATTCAAATAGAATAAAGACAAAAAGATTTCATGAGAATAAACGATATTAATTAAAGAATTCAGTGAGCCATAAAAGACTGAACAGATTCTTAAAGTGAGAAGAAAAAAATATGTGCTATTAACTTTAAACATCCTCGATGATTTTAAGTTGTAGAAAACAATACCCGTGGAATATCGCTTAACATCTATTGTTAACTGCATTCATTTGTATTCTAACCATTCTGATTATTCGATGCTAAGGGAAATAACAGCCTTTGCTTGGTTAAAGTTTCATTAACATTAAGTAAAATAAATTCTATTTTAGTTCGTAGATGTGCGTTTTGTTATTTTAAATACTGATTCCTGAAGTAAATATTTCAAAAGAATTGGATGTTTGAATTCAAATTATCTACATTGTAAGAGGAAAATATACAACTTATTTCGACATACAGTAAAATAAAATTAAATAAAACGTTTAAAGAATCTGTTAAAATTATTTAAAACAAATACTTCGTCTTTCTTAAAATTAAAATGTAATTAAACTAATTACTTTACACTTTTAAAAAAAAAATAATTATTACTTGTATGGCCTTTTGAAGGATTATTTAATTTAAATTAACATTTATTTTACTTAATACGAATCCTTTTTTTTTATTTCTAGGTACCAAATAATTATTTATTATTATTATTATTTAATAAATTGACTTAATGATATCTGTATAATTAAAATAACATTAACGATAATGATGATAATAATAATAATAAACCAAATAAAATTTTAATATCATATTTAATAAAACGTCGATAAGTTGTATAATATCGTTGGGTTTAGTTTATTACTATTATTACTTTTATTTAGTCTAATATTGAACCATTCTTATACTTTTTTTTTCTATTGATTTTCAAAATAAAATATCATATATAAAATAATATTTTAAAGATTGTAAATAGCATGAATTTTTAAATAAATTTTAATCTTGCTTATTTAAAACTAACGAAATCCATGAGTAACGACGATAAGTTCGTGGTTTGAGGCGTAACTCCTATTCTCCGGAGAAAAAAAAATCTGCCTTTATCACTATGATGAAAATTAAAGATTTTATAGTAATAGTCTCATAATACAAGTACAGCATAATAATCTTGTTCCATTTCACCTAAAAATTAACAGCATAATATTTCATAATATGTGCCTTATGTGCAATTTCCCTTATTTGTTTTAGAATTATATAATTGAAGAAAATATTTACAATGACTTAATATTAAGCATACTTTAAATATCATGTTTCATTTTACAATAAAATGGCTTCTTATCATATCATAATGTAGTTAATTGGCTATAACACACACAACACAACAGCTTTTTCTAGTACCGAAATTTCTTGACATTCATATTACAGAGATGATTTTATTTCGGAAGAACCAATGAATTTATTTGTATATAAAAAAGGATTTTTTATTATATTTAAATTATCAATTAATGAAGTAAAATGTTCAATATCAAGCTATACACACACTATATACACACATATATATTACTATTACGTGAGAATAATACATTCATTCAAAAATATCTATAACATAAATATAGGAATAAATGATAAGTACAAAATAAAATACGCAGATAAAAATAAAAGTAATAAATAAATTTAGTTCTGCAATAATTTTTTTTAATTAAATTTTCTTGGCAACAGTATATATATACATATATATATATATATATATATATATATATATATATATTCAGTTTCAAAAGAACTGAAACCAATACAAAAGACTTCCTTCCACTTTTTAACTTTATCAATTTTATTTTCTCCTTTGAAGAAGAAAGAGTCTGCGTTGTTACACATGCGCCAAACTAAAGTGATTTTGAGTTTATTTTAGAAGCTCCATATTCACTTTCTTCCTTTTTTTTACAATATGTTTATCTATAAAAAATATTGGAATTTTTATTTCCACAAAAAAGGATTTAGCAAAAACATACATGCATGTTTTACAAAGAAAACAATTAATATTTCAACTTTGAACTGAATAAATAAAATATCAATAGAAAAGATTCACGAACAACCTATTTATTTAAAGTATTTTCTCCTAACTATATGATTAACAAAATTATAAAAGGAAAATCGAAAAGAAATATAAATATCATAAAATAATCAGGGGGAAAATATTGCTTTATTGGGTAAATTATCTGTTATCACGAATAGTGAAACCTGCCAGAAAAATAAAAGAAAAAAAAAGTTATATCATATTTATATTGCAGTTCCATGGAATGATATTATGATCTTGTTTTATTAACAATAAAGTCAGATTGTAAGAACCTATTTTTGAAGAAAAGATTTTTATACGAGATCTACTTTTATAATATTTCTGATACAAAATACTACTAATGATAATAATAATACTAATAATAGTTATATTAATAATAATTAAAAAACGCATTATTTAATTTTTTATGTAATATTTTTTGACAAAAAACTTTAAAATCAGACAATGCTGAAAATTCACGATAAAAATTGAGCTCAAATATGCACTAAGAATTTTTTGGATAATACACTAACTTCTATTTCATAATATTTTCGTTATAATTTAGTTAAAATAAATTGACTTCTATATTTTTAATTAAATCTTGATAAATTATTTTAAAGATTTTTTTTAATAAGATTACCCAAATATTCCCGAAGCTATTAAGGACTAAACAATTGACTTTTATTATTGAATACTCAGTTTTGTTTTGTTTTTCTTTCTTTTTTTCTTTTATTTTCTTTCTCTTAATATTTTTTCAATGCCTAAAGAAAACTTAATTTTGTTATGAAAGAACTTAGATCTGATTTTTTAAATTTTCAATTCAAATGAAGGAAGTATTTACAATACTCCTTTCTTCTTCTTCTTCTTCTTCTTATTTAATATAGTTTAAGGTTTGCCAAAAATCTGTATTAAGAAGAATAATAAAATAAACACTATATTTTAGTGAATTTAATTAAGTAATAAAAGTCCAAATGACATGAATTTTTGTGTATTTTTTGATACATGCAATATTTTGAGTTCTCCAATTTCGTATTATTTCTTTATCGCAAGTATGCGCGTTATCTTAGTATTTACATTTATTTATACGATTAGGTTTTTTTTGATAAGTCAACTTATGACAAATTAAAAACATTTAGCTTCAAAATAATGGTAAAGTTCCTTTTTAATGCAAGAAACTTTACTCTTACTCAGGTTTTTAAAACATTGGTGTGTATTATTGAGAGTTATATATATATATATATATATATATATATATATATATGCATTGGGGTGATCAGAAGTCTTGAAATTTCAAGGACAGTCTTCGAAAACTGCCCTTCGTCCTCCAAAAAATAGAACACATGAGAGGACGTCGGTTATAAAGTTATTAATGTTTTATTATAGTAATTTATTACATGTATAATAAATAAGCTGAAATAAGTGCTTTTAAGTACGTCATACATACAATACTAAAATTTTGCAATTTACGGTGATTTATTTGTGTTGTCCTCGAAATTCGGAAACACCGTTATATTTGTCCTCAAATTTAATTAAAAAGTCTGGTCACCTTATGTACATACATACATATATTTAACCCGCTCGCTACCAAAGCCTCAGGAGAAAAACTGCCACCACAGCCCAGACGTCTTATTATTAAAATATGTATTTATAACGTTCAAACTATGTGAAATTAGCAATTTTGCAAACTGACACATATAAGTGACACTGGGCTATAGATAGATAATTCCTTTTGTAGCCCCGTCGTCATATATATGTGAGACATTATCATAAACTGGTAATGAACACCGGTCACATATTTGTGACGCCGGGCTCAGGTAAGAAAATTGGATCGTCACATATATGTGACGCTGGTAGCGAAAGGGTTAACATTCTATCGTTGCACAAATGCATCCATAAATCGTACTAGGTCTATGTTAACATATCATGCAGTTACAGATCATTTCGTTCATTTTAAGATAAAGGGTGATCGCAAATATTATTGATTTTGCTCAATTTATCACCGATCTCCTATTTGTTGTCGTAACTTTCTCTTTACTAAAAAACATGAGGAAAACCCTGTTCTTCACACACCCAGTGTTTTAAGACTTTATATCATGAGATATTTTTTAAATTGGAAAAAAATATCATTTGTAAATTTTGCTAAATGTTTGAGAAGGAGTGTACATTGTAACTACATATGCATAGCGCAATACATATACATGCATGGCGTAATACATATACGTAATACATATACATGCGTAACTACATATATCGCATTTGTCGTAACTACAGAAAGCGTAAAAAAAAAGTACAACAACACATTTTAATATTTATTCTAATTTAAATGCGTGTTCTCATGTATAACAAATTGTATTGTCGTTTCCTAAAATGTATCTAAAATAATTGTACGTTATATCAATTTTAGATTTTAACATAATAACAAAATTCAGTGCATTAAACGTTTGAAAACGGTAGTTATGTTTTTATTTTTTATCTAAATTTAAAATGAAAAGTTTTCTATTTTATTTTTAATCATTACTTTAAATAAGTTAATATAAAAGATGTCAGATCGATAAAATCATCATCTAATTTGTTTATGGCTGTATCTTTAACACGAAAAGTTCTCAGTGTCATATTTAAACTATTCCACTGAAGAATACTGCATAACATTTCTGAAAAAAAAAAAAACACTTATGAGAATACACTTTTTATATATTTTAGGCAAATATCAGAATTTATTGCAGTCCATGCTTTACTGTTTCCCAATAAATCTGCTGTGATATTTCGTTACAGACATAGAATGAAGTGTTGTCTAACTGTAAAAAAAAAAAAGAATGCTTTTTACTTACAGTTTCCTTACCATGTAAAAAATTATTGAAAAAATTCTGTTGATATTTTTGAAAGTTAACGGTCCGTAAATATATATAAGAGATATCTGATTGTTAAAAATATTGCTTTTCCCATAACACTTCAAAACAACCAGAATGCTTTTTTAATGTTGTGTTGGTACATTTTAAAGTACGCATATCCGTTCGAGTTACAAAAATTATATTTTTTCATTACTCCAAACTTGACATTTAAGACCATTATTTTCATATACTAAAATTTTCTATATGCTTTTTTTTTAATTAAATTTATTATAAATTACTATTAAAAAAGTGTGTTAAATCTTCGCGTAAAATTTAGCTATCATGCAAAAACGTATACATGTATGAAGTAAAAACTTCCATTATCAATAATATAACGATTTACAGTGTTTTATGTATGCTAGACTGTCATTAAAATATCATGTATTTTTTTTTAATTATTTTTCTACTTAAATTTAATTATTTTTTTATTATATATATGTATTCGTATTTATCAAATTAGTGCATTTTTGTTTTCCATTAATAAAATCTGTTACTGTTTTATATAAGTAAAGTATCTAAACTTAAGTGTTAATGAATACATAATAAAAAGACAAATTACATTTATTTATGAATCTGCTAACTATTCGTAAATATTCAAATAGGATTAAGACAAAAAGATTTCATCAGAGTAAACGATATTAATTAAAGAATTCAGTGAGCCATAAAAGACTGAACAGATTCTTAAAGTGAGAAGAAAAAAATATGTGCTATTAACTTTAAACATCCTCGATGATTTTAAGTTGTAGAAAACAATACCCGTGGAATATCGCTTAACATCTATTGTTAACTGCATTCATGTGTATTCTAACCATTCTGATTATTCGATGCTAAGGGAAATAACAGCCTTTGCTTGGTTAAAGTTTCATTAACATTAAGTAAAATAAATTCTATTTTAGTTCGTAGATGTGCGTTTTGTTATTTTAAATACTGATTCCTGAAGTATTTTAAAAGAATTGGATATTAGAGTTCAGATTATCTACATTGTAAGAGGAAAATGTACAACTTATTTCGACATACAGTAAAATAAAATTAAATAAAACGTTTAAAGAATCTGTTAAAAATAATTAAAACAAATACTTCTTCTTTCTTAAAATTAAAATGTAATTAAACTAATTACTTTACACTTTTTCGAAAAAATAATTATTACTTATATGGCCTTTGAAAGAATTGTTTAATTTAATTTTACATTTATTTTACTCAATACTACTCCTTCTTTTTATTTTTAGGTACCAAATATTTATTTATTATTATCATTATTTTTTTTAATAAATTGACCTAATGATATTGACCTAACAACAACTATAATGCTGATAATAATAATAATAATAAACCAAATAAAATTTCAATATCACATTTAATAAAACGTCGATAAGTGGTCTAATATAATTGGGTTTAGTTTATTACTATTTTTACTTTTACTCAGTCTAATATTGAACCTTTCTTATACTTCATTTTCTATTGATTTTCAATACTATGTTTTTGTAAGAATTTTATTTTATTTTGTAATTTTGAGCAAAATAAATTTGTACAATGCGGTGGCATTCAAAGTGATCTCCATGAGTTGCAAACAAATAGTATCTGTTTCAATGAAAACTTTACTGTGTCACGCCTTTTTATCTCATTATTTTGTAAATGGTTCTGAACTTCTTTAAAAGATAAAACAACGGTAAATTACTCTCAATAATTTATATAGCTAAATTAATATTTATTTGATGTTTGAAATTTATGGAAAAATATAGATAAAAAAATCTATACATACCTTAATATAGTGTTGTTAGTTATTTTTCACTTGTATATATTTTGACCTTTCATTTATTTATTGACATTTTTTTTTTTTTTTTTTTTTTTTTTTTACTGCATAACTAAATATAATTAAAAATCCCGCAATGGTTCAATCTCATGCTTTAAGAAAAATATATGTGAAAATTGCATTATACATAAATTTTATGGAGAACAATTCGCCATATATTTTACATTTAATTTGTCAAAATCATGACTAACGTTTTTATTACTATTATTAATATTTTTTCTTTTCTTACATGTATTTTGAAAATTACATGATTAACTCGAATAACGAAAGTAAAAGTTCTTTTCTGTACAAGTAAAACAAACATAGCTTTAAAAGAAGATTTATCTATACATCAGAATAAAAAACATCTTCTTAAATTTAAATCACGTTATAATTTACAATTAATCTGTCAAAGTTATAATTAAATTTTTTCTTGCATATAGTTTGAAAATTACATGATTAACTCGAAAAATGAAAGTAAAAAATTTTTCTCATTTAGTAAAACAAAAATATAAAACAAAACTTTAAAAGAAGATTTATCGATATAACAGAATAAAAAATTATGTTTTTAAATTTTCAGTCAACCAAAAATATTTTACCTTTTTAATTGTGCTTGAAAATTATAAGTTTAAGAATATTAATAAAATGTGAATCATAAAAAGACAAAGACTTTTGAATACGAAAAGCATATAAGAATATCAAGTAATGTGAAACGTAATAGATTGTATGTAAAAACGTTATGAATTAACACTGATATTGAGTAATACGGATAATAATAATAAAGGTCAAATTGTTTGGTAAAACAATCAAATCATTTAAAGATTAGGGCCTTTTAAAAGTCTTAAAAAAAGGGTAAAAAATAAAAAGTAAATGGAAGAATCATGCTCTTTCCTGAAAAAGTCTGTTTAGAAATTTTCAATAGAATATGCATTTTTAAAAGAAGGATTATGTATATGCGAAAAAAATAAATAAATAAACAAACAAAAAGGAATCACCAAAGCATTTTTGTTCGAAAAGTAGAGAACTTATGTTTATCATCTCATAAGAAACTTTTTTTTTTTTTTTTTTTTTTTTTTTTTTTTGCTTAACCGCATTAAATTGAAAATTCACTTATTTTTATTATTATTTTGAATTTTATGAAACATCCCCAATACTTCAAAAAAATATTTTTTCTTTTCCTTTTTTACAAAATTACTAGATTAAGTAGAATAATTTTTTCGATAATACTGTGTCCTGTATGCTTTTATTTTATTTCGTTACTTAAAAATATATTTCATGACAAAAATGCCAGAAAAAACGAAAAATATACTGAATATTTTTTGGCACATTTTCTATCATAAGAAACAATATAAAAACCAATCACCTTAACCTAAAATGCGTCTGGAAATAATATGTAGTCTTTGCCATTGTTTTCGTTAACAAACACATAAATGGTCAAAAACAAAAATATCAGCTCATATTCCTTACAATATCATATATTTTAGAAGTCCAACATCCTACATCTTACAATAGAAGAAATGGTACCACGATGATCTGCAGATTAGAATTACGTATATAATAAGAAACGTTTCAGTTATGGCAGGTGTTGAAACTTGACAATTTATACAAAAGGTATTAACATTGCTTTAACAACAGGTGGATGATAGGTCATATAAAGTAATAAGACCAAGTATTTTCTTTTTCTGCATGTAATAAATATTTATGAAGAGGCTAATTTCTTTCATTCAGTGGAGAATAAAAATTTAAATAAAGAGTGGTAAACGAACTTTCACTGTCTCGATTTCTGAGTTAAAACTGGAGATGGTTTTACTTCTCCAAGATGATGAATTTAGCCAGTAGCCTACGTGGGGAGGGTGTGTATGTGGGGGGGGGGGAGCCACCGCACTCTAGACTGTAAAAAAAAAAAAAAAAAATAAGGGAAAAAAAAGGGAAAAAAAAGCAGAAAATCCATAGAAAAATCATGGGAGGAAAACGAAAAAACTCACAATGTTAAGTGTGTAAAAAAAAAAAAAAAAAAAAAAAAAAAGGTTGACACCGGAAGAAACAAAAGGACAAAATTGACTGGAAAAAGACATCGCGGAGCGGGAAGCGACTCGGGTTGGGGCATTACACCTATCGTCTACGGTTAATACTCATCGCTTATTATGCGAATCGGTGGTGGGTGTATGGAAGCCACCGCATTTGAGAAAAAAAACAGATTTTCCACTTTTTTTTTTTTTTTCAAAAAGTTATGATTTGTATTTGAAGCAGACAGAAACAGTACTAACAACACATTTTATCCCTAATACATCCACACAATAACCTGGGGATGAAAAAACATACCAAGAATGTACTGTGTATAAATGTGTTATTAGGGATATCGTTGCTTATATCTCTTGACCGTCTTGACTGATCGTAGCTTTAGATCAAGATTTCTTAAAATCGCTAATTAAGCGATAAGGACGCCAAGCGGGAATTCTGCCCTCATCCGAGGCAACAAAATGGCGGTGATGCACCGGCCATTTTGTTGCCTCGGCCGGTTGCCCATTTTATTAAAGGGTCTCTAACTGTGAGAGGTATGTTGGATGACGTACACACGCCCGATTGCAATTAAGCAAGATGAAAGAGAATATGTTAAATAATATAATCGATTCATATACCAATATATGCATACAGTGAGAGAGAGACTTTTAGTTATTTATTTTTGATGAAATTATAAAAAAAATGTATAAAAAAATTATAATTTATTTTTTCTTTTTTAATTATTATTATAATGCTTCTTCCAATATTATTTGTTTTCGATTGACGAATGGATATTTTGCTGATATGCATGGAATATAGTCATTGCTGTATTAATGACATTCATGCACAGACAGATTCATGAGAGAGAATTAGTCGATGATTTTAATAAAGCAAAGAATACATATGATATGGCGCAATTGCTGCATTGATAGATTTCACGTAATTTCTATAATCCATATTTCTTTTCTTTTTTTTCTTTTTTTTTTTTTTAATATTTATTATATGCACGGAAAATTAAAACCTTTTCAGTTAAACCAAATGTGGGTTTTCTTTAGTTTAATATTTAAGTGTAATTATACGAAGTATGTGTAGAGTTTCGGTGAGATAAAAGGGCAGTTTTAAATACGTGATCGATAAATGCTCCATAATTTAAATTTTGCACTTAAATATACCTAGAGGCTCATTCCAAAATCTCATTCTAAATATATTTTACTTATATTATAGGCTAACATTTTAAGAAACATCAATATTATAATCACATTTCATTTTCGAATGCTTTTTTAATTCAACTTTAATAGAGTCAGTAATTTAGTCTTAGTCTTTTTTTTTAATATATACGCATGCTGTTGAAATTGTATAACAGCATAAATGGACAGTTTTGCGTAGTAAGACTGAAAACTAAAAATGGTGAACTGTAACACATCCGATGAGATAATATTTAATATTGTCACTATTATTTAAATAATGTGTTAACAAATATAATTTAAAAAATATATATCCTACAGCATCCTATCTAAGTTGTTTTGGTATTAATTTAACTTATTAATTATTATAAAAGTTTTAATAAATTTTGACTCATTTGATAGGAAAAAGAATCTGAAGAGTTATTCTTTAAAGTGGAGTTTATTTTGACATTACAATAATGACTTAAAAAAAAAAAAAAAAAAAAAAAAAACTTCTTTTTAGGTAAAAGATTAGAATGTAAGTGACTCATGAAATACTAGTTAAAAATTATTTAGCCACTTCTTTTTCGTTCACCTAATTTCAGAAACATGTTGTTAATAATTCTTTTTCACGACAAGAGAGAGCTAAAGATTATATTTTGGACATAAATATATAATTATTTGACAAATCGAAATTTTTTTACGAATATTTACTAGTGAAATATTTGGATAATCTAAATGCAGTTATTAGACTGATGAAAAAAACAATAGTCTGCATGAATATATATATAGACCATTAGACAGAAATATACACTTACTAATTTGTTTACATTTATAAACCGCCAATGCAATTCATTTTATAAATGAAAAAAAAAAAAAAAAAAAAAAAAAAAAAAGGGAGGGGGGACTAATGTGCAAGTTGTACCTGACGGGACTAAAGTGAAAATTGTACCTCAAGCGACTAATGTGAAAGATGTACCTCACGGGACTAATGTGCAAGTTGCACAGAACGAACAATCTATTTCTTTCAACGAAAATGACTACTAACCCTGGACGATAGGTCTAATATATCGTATCATATTATATATAGTATTTATCGTAATATAACTCAATACTTATTTCGCTTCCTTCTTCGACTCGTTTTAATACGCATTTTTTATATGCATGAGCAGCCCCCGAAAAACAAAAACATTAAATCATTAAATTCATTTTTTTACTTATTTTTATTTCGTATTATTTCACGCGCACATTTTATTTCCTAATTCAAAATTATAAAAAAAAAACTTTTTTCGATATCGCTTGTAACGATACTGATTAATATTAATTTTCTTTTCTTTTTCTTTCAATAATAATAATAATAAAAAAAGAAGATTTTGATGAAATTCTGGCAAAAGCAGAATTTAGTTTAGGACAGAGGACTATTAGTTTTTTTTTTTTTTTTTTTTTTTCAAATTATAACATCGCTTTCAAATTATTCAATTATATTTTCGATAAATTTTAGATTTTGACAAATGTCCAACTATCGAAATCGACAACGCAAAAATACCAGATTGAGACTAATAGGCCCTCAGTCCTAATAAAAGGTATATAGATGATGTATATTTGATTTATGTTGTAAAAAGTTCTCAAGTAAAAAGATTAATTTTTAAAATTTAAAATATCTTAACAGATATGATACGCATATTTCAAAATAGTGCTTTTACTAACAAAACATCCAAAATCTTCTCAGTATTTTTATGAAGAAATAAGTTCTGTTTCTTGCACTGTTTTCAGTAAGAGAAGTTTTCTGATAAAATTATTTATTTAAACATTCCGAACGATCAGAAAATATTTATAAAATCAGAGGGCTGACGGACAAAGAAATTTTTATCCCATTTAAATTGGTTGAAGAAAAAATAAACAAGAAGGTTTTTATTTTTGATTACTTATTTACAAACGTAATTTTAGAATATTTATATATAATCATTAAATTTTAAATAAATGTGTATTCATCTGTAATTTTACTACAATGAATCAATATTTTTATTAAAATTTCTTATTGTTAATAATTCGAGCATTCCAGAAGTGTTTTAAAAACTTTTAATGGAATATTGAATATTTTAGAAGAATTTAGAGAAAAATTAAATTAAAGAAAAAATAAAAAATTAGGAGAAAAATATATATTCATTTAGCTTCATCGATCTTTTCATGTATCACAAGCTTTTCAGAAAATTAAAAAAGGTCTTTAAAATAGTGTTTTATAAAAAGAAGTTGAAAAATCACAGATTAAAACTTTTAATCAAATGTATATTGTTTAAAGAATTCTATGCTTTATTTATTAATTTTACATGTATGAAATTGATAATAAATAAACATTCAAAATATAATGATATGTAGCTAATTATTTATATAAATTGTTTAATATATACATACATACATACATATATATATATATATATATATATATATATATATATATATATATATATATATATACATATATATATATATATATGTATATATATATATATATATGTATATATATATATATATATATATATATATATATATATATATATATATGTATATATATATATATATATGTATATATATATATATATATGTATATATGTATATATATATGTATATATGTATATATATATATATATATGTATATATATATATATATGTATATATATATATATATATATATGTATATATATATATATATATATATATATATATATATATATATATATATATACTCATTAATGTTTAAAATTAAATTAAACATATATATTTAATTTCACTATTTTTACGATAAAATGATATACGTAATTATTTATAATGGTACAAAGATTATACAATCATGTGTACATTAAATTATAAGACATAATTTTTTTTTATGCTAAATTAGATCACACGCTTGTAGTACATAGCAAAGAAATATAATAAAAGCATGTATATAAATTTAAATTATTGTCAAAAATGTAAAATTTCGTGACACGAAGAGTATGTGTAAATATCGCAAACCCTGTACAATTTAAAGTCATCGCCACAGATTATAAAAACTGTAGGTTTATTTGTAAAATAATAATAATAGTAATAATAATAATAATAACATTAGCATAAAATATTTATTTTTAAATAGAAATATAAAACTTTTCAAAGAGAAACCACCATGTGAAATAAAATAACCGCTAAGTTCATTTTAAATGAAATAACGGAATAATAATTAACTTGCAATGTATCTGTAATGATATGTACATTTTATTTTTTATAACTATATTCTCTAGTTCCTTAAAAGTAAAAAATATATTTATGTGCATAGCTCAAAATGTCACATAACTTATCATTATTCATTTCAGTTTCTTTTTATACTTTTTAGAAGAACTACATATAACTACTAAATTACCTTTTAACCTTTTCAGTCGCAGTGTTCCCGCTGATGGAACACCTAATTTTAATTCTCAAGTGCAAAAACTCATCCCGGAAATAATTTAGCAAAAATTTACATTTATAACATAGGAGAAATGGCCCTGTTTTTAATGTGAAAATTTAATTTTTTTCTTTATTTTAATTATGTTCGTAAATTCCGGTGGCAGTTTAATTTAAATAATTAGATTTACCTTGCTCCACAAAGGGTTAAAATACTCCGGAATAAATTGAGATGTTGGGATCTATGCAACTTTTACGAGATTTTGTTGTCGATAATGTTTACTTATAAAGCGAATTATTTATTAAATTATATATTTTCTGAATTTAATAAGGTTTACTTACAGATGTTTTAAACCGAAAATTTCTCGAAAAGGAAACAATGCTATTTTTTTTATTTTTTAAATATTTATGATCAGCTATGTGTCTAAAAGCCATTTTTAAAATTAGTTTAGTAATTTTAAAAATAAATTAAGTAGTGAAAGTTAAAGGGTTAAAAGCATTTGGAAAGTCAGTGGAATTGAAAAAATTAAATAAACACGCTTTATAGCTGCAGCATATCTGTGTCTCGAAATTATATTTGAAAGCTACATTCGAAAATCTAAGTTTTATTTTCATATCTTTTTTACTACAAATACTAATTATTTTTGAAAGTAAAAAAAAAAAAAAAAAAAAAGAAAGAAAGAAAGAAAACAAAATAAATGGAACATTTATTAGAGAAAGATTTTCACCCTAAATTATTAGTTCTGTAAATTCTTAAATTCTTAAAATAATTCTTAAATTACTGCTTAAACAAACAATGTAATATGAATGTTTTTTTTTTTTTTTTTTTTTTTTTTTTACGCAAGATACATATTGGTTAGAAAACTAACTTTTTAACAATGCCTTTTCCTGAAGATATAAAAAAATTTAAAATGTAGCAAAAATATAGCTGAGAATTTCCGCAGATATAATATGAAATGTAAAACAATAACCTTGAAGAGCACGTTATTTTAAGCATTAATGTTTATTAATATACAATAAAATTTAATAACAATAATAAATAATTTCCCAGCGCAAGGTAATTCGTTTTAGATAATTTGTTCCACTTATTCTCAAAAATGTAGCTATCAATTTATCTCAAACATGCACAAATAAAAATTACATAAAAATAGTTGAATTCAATTTGGAACTTTCTGAAACGTATAAATTCATATATAAAAAAAAAAAAAAAAAAAAAAAAAGTAATAAAATTGGACAATTAAATTTTTTATCAGTATGAAAGAAGATGGAACAAAATACAGATTAAAAGAAATTAACGCCATTTATTTTTTTACGAATAAATTCGAATTTTGAGTATCTGATTTAATAATGAAGTTGAAAAATTTTAAATGAAATATCGTCCATTTTCTCCTGCACGATTTCCTTGCTTTATATTTATAGTGAACCTATATAATTAGTACTTTTTCATAGTTGAATTAAACGGTATAATGTTATAAAATTTACAATTATAAAATAATAATTTCATTTCAGTTCAGTGAGCGTATATAAAAGTGTTCTATAATTTTATAACGTAATTATGTGCTAATTTAAGATAAAATTCATTTCACTTAAATTAAATATATACATACAAAAATATAAAAATTAATTTCTAATAGCTTACAGAGAATTTCTATTCAACCGATTTTGACTTGTTATCTGTAGAAATATAAACTGAATTATCTATTAAATGCACTGCTTCATTTAACATATTCCAAATTCTCTACTATTTTTAACCAATACATACATATATATTTGAAAATGTACGTTAAAATTTCGCAAAAATTTAAAACACTTTCCAATTCAATTTTATCGGTATTAATAAGTAAATTTTAAAAAATACATTTCTAAATAGTTTTAAAAACTCTATTATAAAGATCATTAAATACTTACAACTCATGTTTAACTCGTACCTCTATCACATTCCTATAATAAAATGTTTAATTAAATACAGATAGTATTTTTATCTTACATATAATTTACAGCTTTTAGTATTATCTGCAAATTTAACAAAATTTTTTTAATTAGTTGAATGAAACATGACTTCTCATTTTGGTTTTATTTATTTTATCTCATTCCATATTTGCAGTGGACGATCATTTTGTATAGATATTGATATGAATTATCAAATGATATACATGTGATTTAATATTTTATTTAACAATATTATATCCCAACATTATAAATAGAAAAGATTGTCGTATTAATGTCTATTTCGACGTTTTTATTACTGGCCTCATTTTAATAAAACATTAAAATATATCACAATAAATAAAAAGCTGTTTGAAAAAAGAAGTTTAATAATATTGAAAAAATGTAATTTTACGAGACAAATGTATATTATACCAATATTCTTATATTTTTACATAAAGGTATTTTATTTAGAAAAGTATCATTTAAGGAGATTTTAAATAGAAGAGAAAAAAAAAAATTCTTTCTTTATTTATTTTTGTAAAAATCAAGTAACTTTTGTTCAGTTTTTTTTAAAATAATTCTGATAAATTATCAAAATCTAAAACACCGTAACGTGAAAATCTTAAATTCAAAAGCTTTGTATAACAGTTTGTATCATACAAAATGTTTTTTTTTTTTTTAACTCATGAATATGCAAAGCGTAATATGTATGAAGTTATTCGAACTTTCAATTCGAAACAAAATGCGACATTGAATAATTTAAAAGCTGAACAATACAGTTTATGATTATTAAGCAAGAAGAAATTTTTAAAACTAAATAATTAAATAGAAAAAATCGGAAAGGAAACATTTTATATTTAACAATTTTGTATCCAATTAAATATTCATTTAGATATAATTTTTATAAGTAAAATTTCTTTAAAAAAAAAAAACTCATTATATCCAATGGTTTTGCATATTCTCCATAAAACTTCATATGCATATCAATACAAAGGTATTCTTCTCAAACGGTGAAAAAAAATAAAAACTGAGCGAATTGTTAAATCTCCATTGATAATATTTCTGTAAAAACTTAATTATGCAACGTCTGAATAGTTTTAGATTAAATTTATTTATGTCACAGTTATTACCTAAAAGAAGTTAATTCAAAGGATTTCTCTCGAAATCTTAGTTAAACTAAATGCATATTTTATAAACTTCTATTCATTTCTAGCGATATGACTGTAGTTCTTTTTTTCTTCTTGACATGAATTATAGATGAAAAGGTTCACATCAGTACTTTCTTTTAAGCAAAAAATATATGAATAACATAATAATTAGAGCGAACAACGTGCAGAATTTTACGACCACATGCTTTTATGCGATTTTTTTTTTTTTTTTTTTTTTTTTTTTGCTAAGCAATAGTTTTTAGAAATTTTGAATATCGTAGTGTTTGGATCACATATCTGTAGGATAGAGAAATGTTTTGTCTCAGAAATTATAGAAGTGCTTGTATTTTGTAAAGGCATATCATAAAATGCATATGATACCCAAATATTTACAAAATGTGCAGAAGAATTGTAACATACTTTACAAATATTCAAAGAAAAAAAAAAAAAAAAAAGAAAGAAAGAAAACTCTTTGTTCCTGTTTATTGAAGAAATTGCAATTTGTGATACCCATATATTTACAAAATATGCAAAAGAATTGTAACATACTTTACAAAAATTAAAAAAAAAAAAAAGAAAGAAAGAAAGAATACCGCTTTGTTCCTATTTATCGACGAAATTGCAATTTTGTGTTCAGTTAAAACCGTTTTAGGCTAAGCATAAAAAAATTATAAAATGTTGTATTATAATCATTGAAATATGCTTAAATTACATTCAATAAGACCCAAAAACGTTTCGTGCACGAAAAATAATATTTTATATAAGAAATATAATTGTGCATATTTAAATAAAAATTTTAAATAAAAAATAAATTTCAATAAAAATTTCTTAGTTTTTTTATGAAATTTGTTTTATTGTTATTTTATCTACAGTAATTTCAACTTTAATCCATTATAAAAACCTATGAGTACTCTCAAGTGGAATCTATATTAATAAAATCAGAGTTTTGTCTGTAAATTTGTCGGAATCGAAAAATTTTGCGATATCTTCACGTTTTACACCCCATGAAAGCCGAAAATGACTTCAGAAAATTTTGCCTGTGTGTGTGTGTGTGTGTCTGTTTGTGTGTGTCATCGTGTCCGAATGTCGCTTTTTTTGTCCGGGCATCACTTGAGAACGGCTGGACGGAATTCAACGACCCGTGGCAGGAATTTAGGTCTTCACCCAACTTAAAATTATATCTATCAACTTTTCAGAAATTCCCCCCCCGTCCCCCCCCCTAGGGGGTAAAAGACTAAAACACGTTTGTCCGGGCATCACTCGAGAACGGCTGGACGGAATTCAACGGCGCTTGGCAGAAACTTAGGTCTTCACCCAACTTGAAATTATATCTATAGAAATTTTAAAAATTATGATTAGTGTTTAAATTGTGTGTAAAAAACGCCTGCGCATGCGCCATAAATATTTTTTCACTAAAATGCTTTGAATGAAAAAATAAAATATAAAAATAAATTTTTAAGTTAAAGACTTTTGTATTCGCGTGATTTTCACTACAAATTATGAAAAGATTGAAATGAAGTTTTGCCATCTGAGTTTCATACTTTAGTTAATTTTAAAACATCTAATTGTGGTATCGAAAAACTTTACACCCCAGGATTCAGAAAAATCACCTCTTTCATTTGGTACTGAATTTGTAACGATAGGTCTGATATTTCTAATTTATTTTCCCCTTTTTCCGTTTTTCCGTTGCCACTTAAATTTCTCACTTTAGTTATTTTTTAAAAATCTAATTGTCGCATCGAAAAACTGTTTGCACCCCTGGATTCAGAAAAATCACCCCTTTCATTTGGTATCAAATTTATAAATATAGGTCTGATATTTCTAATTTATTTTACCCTTTTTCCGTTTTCAACTCAGATTCGATATGGAACAGCTTTAGTATTGGATCCCTTTGGCAAAATTTGAAATTCGGCACCGAAGTAGCTCGGACTTTTCTCGCCAAGATCTTTAATTGCACAATTGAGATAGCCAATACAGTTCATCGCAAAAATGGCTTATAATATTTAAAGCCACCAAAGGGTTCCGATACTTAAGCTGTGCTTTTGTTAGTGCTAGAGGCCTATTTCAGTCGGTACAGTTGTCGAATTTTTATAGGTCACTCTTAATTAGTGCTATAGGCCTATTTCAGTCGGTTTATTGAATGGGGATTTATTGAATGAAGTCCCCCCAAGACCCAACTTTGACATGAGTCCCCCGCAAGGTACAACTTTGACATGAGTCCCCCAAGGCCCAACTTTGACATGAGTCCCCCCACAGGCCCAACTTTGACATGAGTCACCCCCAAGGCCGAACTTTGACATGAGTCCCCCCCAAGGTACAACTTTGACATGAGTCCCGCCCAAGGCACACCTTTGACATGAGTCCCCCCCAAGGCACACCTCCCCCTCATTGGGAAAAAGAGAAAAAACGTTGTTTTGCGGCTATAAGACAGTTTGGACTTCCAACGTTATTTGTTACAGTATCTGCAGCTGAAACACATTGGTTTGATTTAATGAAAACCTTATCATGGAATTTAGATCGTCACGAATTAACTAAAGAAGAATTTGTCGATATTAACAAGTTTAGCAGTAGGCCTCTGGCACTAAATTAAAATCTGTCAATGTCAGATTTTCATGTTTTATATAATGAAATAATGTCGTGTCTGTATAATTTTTATTTTTTTATTTATAATATTGCCTATTAAAGACTTCTGTGGTCACGAAATTTGGTGCGTAAATTGTTTGTATGTTCCCGGCACTTATTGTAACTGCATTTCACGAATTTCGAAATCCCCCCCCCACCCCTTCTCGGAGTCGGAGGGCAATAAACATGTGTAAAAACATGTTTTCCGTTTGAATTCGCTTTGAATTATTTTAGAATGGCGAATTTTGGTGTGTGGATATTGATTAAGTGTACGCATTATGTACATTAGTGGGATTTTGCAAAACTTCGAACTCACCCGCTGAGGGTGGGGAAGTAAGAAGTGGGTAAGTTGTGCCGAAGACAGTGGGGACCCAGACTCCTCACATTGGGAGCGAGAAAACCTCTACCAATCACAGCGAGAACTTAGGTTATTAATAAAGATATGGCATTTTGACAACTCATTTAAGTTTAATGTCCAGCGAAGCGGGCAAAGCCTGCTAGTGGATTATAATTTGAAATTTTAAAATGTCTTCATTTAATTTAATTGCATAAAGGTGTTAACAAGTTAATTAACTTAGTTACTGGTCTAAATGGATTTACGTAATACGATATTGCACTGTCACTGATTTAAGTACCAAAAATTAGAGTATTTAAACATGGTCTTCATGAACATCAATAACAGGTATAAACTAAATGATGATTGTAAATGTTTACAGCAAACAAAAGATGATGAATCTATATTAATAAAATCAGACTTTTGTCTGTAAATTTGTAGGAATCAAAAAAATTTTGCGATATCTTCACCTTTCACACCCCATGAAAGCCGAAAATGGCTTCAGAAAATTTTGCCTGTGTGTGTGTGTGTCATCGTGTCCGAATGTCGCTTTTTTTGTCCGGGCATCACTCGAGAACGGCTGGGCGGAATTCAACGGCGCTTGGCAGGAATTTAGGTCTTCATCCAACTTAAAATTATATCTATCAACTTTGCAGAAATCCCCCCCCCCCGTTCCCCCCTAGGGGGTAAAAGACTAAAACACGTTTGTCCGGGCATCACTCGAGAACGGCTGGACGGAATTCAACGGCTCTTGGCAGGAATTTAGGTCTTCACCCAACTTAAAATTATATCTATCAACTTTTCAGAAATTCCCTCCCGTCCCCCCCGTAGGGGGTAAAAGACTAAAACATGTTTGTCTGGGCATCACTCGAGAACGGCTGGACGGAATTCAACAGCGCTTGGCAAAAACTTAGGTCTTCACCCAACTTGAAATTATATCTATGGAAATTTTCAAAATTATGATTAGTGTTTAACCCTCTGTACCATACTGTAGACTGTAGGCAACATACCGTTCGATCGTGGTTCAAATTCAAAGAATCGGTTCTACAACGTAATCACGCACTGTAGCCTGTCGTATACACTCACAGTTGTTTTTTCGAAATTTATGAGAAATAAAAAAAAAAACCTGAAACACGTGTATTTTATTTTTTTCCAATTATTACGAAACAAATAAACACAAAAATATTAAAGGTCATGAGTTACAGAGGGTTAAATTGGGGGTAAAAAACGTCTGCGCATGCGCCATAAATATTTTTTCACTAAAATGCTTTGAATGGAAAAGTAAAATATACAAATAAATTTTTAAGTTAAAGACTTTTGTATTCGCGTGATTCGCACTGCAAATTATGAAAAGATTGAAATAAAGTGATGCCATCTGAGTTTCACACTTTAGTTAATTTTAAGAAATCTAATTGTCGTATCAAAAAACTGTTTACACCCCAGGATTCAGAAAAATCACCTCTTTCATTTGGTACTAAATTTGTAACGATAGGTCTGATATTTCTAATTTATTTTTCTCTTTTCCTTTTTTCCGTTGCCACTTAAATTTCATACTTTAGTTATTTTTTAAAAATCTAATTGTCGCATCGAAAAACTGTTTGCACCTCTGGATTCAGCAAAATCTCCCCTTTCATTCGGTATCAAATTTATAAATATAGGTCTGATATTTCTAATTTATTTTACCCTTTTCCGTTTTCAACCCAGATTCGGTATGGAACAGCTTTAGTATTGGATCCCTTTGGCAAAATTTGAAATTCGGCACCGACGTACCTCGGGCGTTTCTCGCCAAGATCTTTAATTGCACAATTGAGATAGCAAATTCAGTTTATCGTAAAAATGGCTTAAAATATTTAAAGTCACCAAAGGGTAACTGTGCTGTGCTTTTTGTATTTATTTATTTATAATATTGTCTATTAAAGACTTTTTTGGTCACAAAATTTGGTGCGTAAACTGTTTGTATGCATCCGGCACTTATTGTAACCGGATTTCACGAAATTCGAAATCCCCCCCCCCTTCTCGGAGTCGGAGGGCAATAAACATGTGTAAAAACATGTTTTTCGCTTCAATTTGCTTTGAATTATCTTAGAATGGCGAATTTTGGTGTGTGGATATTGATTAAGTGTACGCATTATGTACATTAGTGGGATTTTGCAAAACTTCGAACTCACCAGCGGAGGGTGGGAAGTAAGAAGTGGGTAAGTTGTGCCGAAGACAGTGGGGACTCAGACTCCTCACGTTGGGGGCGAGAAAACCTCTACCAATCACAGCGAGAACTTAGGTTATTAATAGAGATATGGCATTTTGACAACTCATTTAAGTTTAATGTCCAGCAAAGCGGGCAAAGCCTGCTAGTAATTATATATTTTCAAAAAGTAGAATTCGTCAATAATCGCTTAAGGTTGAAAACTAGCTTGTTTTGAAAATTTCTCAACAGAGAGTGTTTACTCCACTTGAATTACTAATATCTTATAGATGTCTTGAGAACTTTTAAAAATAGCAGGAAAATAAAATTAGTGAAAAATATAAGTCACAGTGTTAATAAAAATATATTTACTGAAATGGTGCGTTTACGCTCCTTTGGCTGAAAATGGGTAACTCTTTGCTAAAACTAACATTAACAGTTCTTTTAATTCTTTATCTATCGACGCAACGGTGCATTAAAGTACCATTAGTTTAAGAAGTATGTAAAATAGAATTAATGGAAGAAATGTCAAAGGTATTTATAAGCATATAACGTAAATACCCTCATTTTAATCTAACAACAAGGCACTAAACATTACACGTAGCCATTTTGTTTTAGAAAGGATTTTATTGAGTGAAATTTCTGCTTTTGCTTCGCATTTTTCACGAGTTTCCAGAGTATTATAATTAATTCTTGTATTATATCTCCCATCACACATAAAGCACTGACTGTTTCAGTTATGTTGCAAAAAGCTTACAATCTTTCAAAAACGTAACAAATTGAAGTATAGCTTTCTCTGGCATCTTTCTGAAACATTCGCACTTTTCGATGTTCCATCTGTTAAGTAATTGAAAAGTTTCTGTTACGTAATAGAGACGTTAAAATCACTTAACAGATAGAAAATCAAAAAGGGCGAATGCTTCAGAAAGGTATCAGATAGCATACTTAAATGTGTTAGTTTTTGAAAGATTGTAAGCTTTTTGCAACATAACTGAAACATTCTGTGCTGTATGGAAGGGGGAGGTGATATGCAAAATTTTTTATTGGAGATACCTTTAAAAACACTCATAAGGAAGGGGTAGATTTGCGGTAGATTCGCTTATGACTTATCGCTTATCTATCTATCTATATAATGGAGAATGTGTCATTTCGGTAACTTCGAACGTATTGAACCCATTCGAACGAATCTATCAAATGAATCTTTTAAACGAATCATGCGACCACTTGAAATAATGCGACCATTTGAAAATGTATTTTCCAATAAATTTAAGTATTCTATTCATAGCTGCCAACCTAATCCGGAGGAATGTTAGTACCCGTCCCTTTTCCATACCACTCAAGATTTATTGTAATTTTCTTTAAGTGCATTTACACAGGAATAATAAGAAAAGTACTTTAAAAAAAAAGCGAGTTCTAACAATCCTCCGGATTATTAATTAGGATGTTGGCAGCTCTGCGTATTTAATCAGTTCGAAAGAAAGTTAGACTCTGGATTTATCTTAGAAATTTCTTAAAAGAGTGCGTTTGATCACTTCATCACATATCTTATTTCAAAAGCCCGCTCTTTTGATATCATGTGTTCGCTTGCAAATTTGTCATTTCGATAACTCCCAATATAGTCAGTCAGTTCGAACAAAGCGGGACAACGGACTTATTTTACAGATACCGTGGTTGACGTTATTTTGTGTCAAGTTGCAGCCACTTCAAATTTTCACTTTTATGAATCGATTTACTTAAAACATTGTATGTAGTTACTCCCAGCGATGTCACAATCAACTTTGTTAATTAACTTGATCGATCATCTAATTTCAAAATGGAGGCAAAAAAAAAAAAAAAAAAAAAAAAAAAATCAGACTACTTTTCTGACTGAACCGGAAGGACTTGTTTCAAAGACGTATATTTTCATCAAAATATACCTTTTTATCAAAAATATTTTATAAATTTTTTATCAAATATATATTTTCACAGCTTACCGAAACGGGAAACTGAATGATTCTGAAAATTTGCAGCGCAGAGCATTAAATTTTATGGTTCCTGAACGTATTGGGGTTCAGGAAATATGGTATCCAAAGCAAACCTTTTTCCTCTTAAAAAAAAAAAAAGTACTTTTGGATTAAATATAAACTTATAAACTTTATAAAAACTTAAAAGACTAATTAAATAAGTCTTGATGCGACTTATTTAATAATGAATATCAAAAATCTTTTAGCAACAAGGGAAAAATCCATAAGAGAATCACGTTTAGAATTTGATGTTGAAGCATTTAGACAGATTAAAAATAGATTTCCTCTTGAAGAAAATTTATTCTCTGACACTTTTTTTAAGTCTTCAACTGTTTTTGATCGAAATCCAGAATCACTCGTACCTTTACCAAGAAAGTATATTTTACCTTTATGTCAACATGTCAGCATCAGATCATTGGATCAGGAAGAGAGAAAAAGCCATAGATGAGTATATAGCAAAAAATTTACATCGACGATATTTATAAATTTTGGAAAGGCGTCTTTAGTATTGTAGATAACAATGGCCGGAAAAATATGCAAATCTTCTAAGAGTGCGCCGGCAGATATAGTGGAGGAAGTCATGGCCGTACCTTACATTTTTAAAACTTATTTAAACTGACTTTGCAATTCATATTTTGAAATATATACACAAAGTTTTTTTTTTTTTTAAACAATTAACTATTACGAAAATAACATCGTATGTTAAAGCATAATTCTCTTCCATTAGGTGACTACTTTTAATAGTATATGCTTTCATAACAAATAGGTGGGAAAAAGTTAGGGAAAAACAAAAGGGAAAAAGGAAAAAATAGAGAAATTTTGACAACTGCGGAGGGAAATTGTAAATTTACGAGTGAGGTCACTGGTGAAACCTTAACTATATGCAAGTTTTTTTTTCCGTACATCAAGTTTTTCATACATCAAAAATTATTAGGATAGACGGGAAGGGTGGGTGGGGCGAAGGTAAAATATATAGAAATTAGAGTTAGAGCATTGTAAATTATTATTATATTTTAAGTATCGATAAATCGACTGCGGATATTTTCAAACGTGTATAAATATTACGAGGGGCGGGAAGGGGCTTGAGCGCCCAATCAAAAACAAAAAAAATTCAGATAGAACGTTGGAAATTAGTATTATTAGGTTAAAAGCCGAGAAAACTATTACGGATATTTTTTAAAGTGTAAAATAATTCGCACGGGCAAAACAGTGGGCAAAATAACTCGTGCACCCTGCGCGCGTGTATAAGCTGCTATTTATGTTTTTCCCTTACGATAATATAGTGATTCCTTAAGAGTGTCGAACATAAATGCGCGCGTAGTGCACGATAGCCTGTGCTGCCAAAGGCAGTGGGTACCAGGTGCGATATTTTTCCCCGAAGAGAACTTTTTTTTTTTTTTTTTTTCAAATGATAAAAATTAATGCAGTTTGAAGAATTCATTAATTATAGACCATTATTTATTCACCAGCGAAGCGTGAGTAGCCTTCTAGTATATCATATTTCTAGGAACAATGAAACAAAACCTATTTTCTCTAGAAATATTGTCGTAACTCTTTGTAATTAATGGTAACTGTATGGAATATTTAACTGTACGGAATTTTTTTACAATCTGACCAAAAGTGGAATCGATGTCCGTACCTCAAAAGTGGTTCTTACACTTATCTTCATATTTTATACCCTACAATGTTACTCTAGGGAAAATCACGGTAGTCCTTATAAAGTAGAGAGTTTTAGTATATAAAGCATAAAGTCAGTTTTAGATCTCCAAAATTTGTGTTTCCAAAATAATCACAACAGAAATTTTTAAAATTCTCAATTTTAACTCGGTTTTATATATCTTTACGAGAAATATATTAATTTTGTGTTTTGGAAAAAAAAAAACCTTGCAGTACCTATTGTCTAGTAACACTTTCCAACTAGACGCAATTGATGTATCGAATAAATTTTAATACTATTTGTCTGCGTTACCACACAACAGACAGAAGGACTGAAAAATATACAGATAGAATAATTGATTTTAAAATTGCTCTTAGGCATTTTGGAAAGTGTTAAAAAGGCTTAACGAAAAAGATAATGAAGCCGTTAGATTATAATTACAGCTTTTAATCTCTCTGAATATTTTACAGTAGCCCTGTAAATCTGAAAGTTAATCATATTATATTCTATACAAAACAATATTTTAGAATATCAATAATACATGTCAATGTTTTTATGATTTTTATAGTAGCAAGATTTTTAAATATAACTTTAAAAAAATTCTGTACTAAAACGTAATACATTGGCTTTTTCTTATAGTTGTTGTTGTTTTTCCTGTAAACAAACTAGTTGTACAGGACCTATTAATGGCATTTTAAATGGGGAACATTCCATAGGGAACTTGATTGTATCATTTAAAAAAAAATTCTCAAAATATTCACGGATGATAGGAGCCGGAGACAAACAGATAGAAAGATAAACAATCGGACATACAGATGCACAACATTCCCACTAAAATTATAAGAAAGTGTTAAAACGCTCATGTAAACAAAAGTGCTATTCCAGCAAATTTTTATTAATAGCTCTTAATGTAAATAGTTATTTTTGTCTGTCCCTGTAAATCTAATGCTAACCATACTATACTACATAGAAGACACTCTTTTGTGCATACGAATAATATATTTCAATTGCATTAAGCTTTGTGGAAAATAAAATTATTAAAATTTGGTTTATAAAAATAACTCTGATACACCACAATGCTTTTGAATACTTTCAAGTGCCCCTGTACACAAACCAGTTAGAAATTCACTCTATTTTACATAGGAAAAATCCGATAGGGATTTGAATAACATATCAAAATTTCATTAAAGTTTCTATACATTAAAAGTATTAAAATATGGTTTATAGAAACTCCTGTCATAGAACACAATGCTTCCGAATGATTTTGGATGTCCCTGTACACAATTTAGAAGAGGTATTCACTCCATTTTCAATAGGGAACATCCGATAGTGAACTTGAATAAAATATATCGGTTTGAAGAAATTTCATAAATATTTACGGTAATTAGAGCAGAGAAAAACAGACAGAGAGACAGACAGACGGACAGAAGAACAGTCAGACAGATACACAAATTGAAATTATATTCACACTAAAAAAATGATAGAAAGCGTCAAAAACGCTTAATATAAACGAAAGTACAATTCTAGGAATTTTTTATTAATAGCTCTTAATATAACTGAATATTTTTGTGTCACCCTGTAAATCTAATGATAACCATGCTATATTCTATCCAAAGCATCATTTTGTGCATATAAATAACATATTTCAATTTCCTGAAACTTCGTGGAATGTAAAGTTATTAACATTTGATTTATAGCAATATCTCACAAAGAACGCAATGCTTTGGAGTAATTTTGAGGGTCCCTGTACATAAACTAGTGGTGGTATGTAATCTATTTTATAAAGGAAACATCCAATAGTGAACTTAAAAAACATATTTCAATTTCATGAAGATATTGTACACTAAAAGTATGAAAATATGATTTATAGAAATACCTCTCATAGAAAATAATTCTTAAAAATACTTTCGGGTGTCCCTGTACACAAACCAGTAAAGGTATAAACCCCATTTTCAATAAGGAACATCTGATAGTGAACTTGAATAACATATATATAAAAAAAAAATCCATAAATATTAGTTAAGGCGCGGGAAGACAGACAGACGGACAGACGGACAGATACACAAATTGTTATCATATTCACACTTAAAAAAATGTTAGAAAGTGTTAAAAACGCTTAATGTAAACGAAAGTACAATTCTGGCAAATTTTTATTAATAGCTCTTAATATAACAGAATATTTTTGTGTCACCCTGTAAATCTAATGATAACCATGCTATATTCTATCCAAAGCATCATTTTGTGCATATAAATAACATATTTCAAATTCCTGAAACTTCGTGGAATGTAAAGTTTTTAACATTTGATTTATAGCAATATCTCACAAAGAACGCAATGCTTTGGAGTAATTTTGAGGGTCCCTGTACATAAACTAGTGGTGGTATGTAATCTATTTTATAAAGGAAACTTCCAATAGTGAACTTAAAAAACATATTTCAATTTCATGAAGATATTGTACACTAAAAGTATGAAAATATGATTTATAGAAATACCTCTCATAGAAAATAAATCTTAAAAATACTTTCGGGTGTCCCTGTACACAAACCAGTAAAGGTATAAACCACATTTTCAATAAGGAACATCTGATAGTGAACTTGAATAACATATATATAAAAAAAAATCCATAAATATTAGTTAAGGCGCGGGAAGACAGACAGACGGACAGATACACAAATTGTTATCATATTCACACTTAAAAAAATGTTAGAAAGTGTTAAAAACGCTTAATGTAAACGAAAGTACAATTCTGGCAAATTTTTATTAATAGCTCTTAATATAACAGAATATTTTTGTGTCACCCTGTAAATGTAATGCTAATCATGCCATATTCTATGTAAAGCATACTTTTGTGCATATAAAAAAAATAATTCAATTTCCTAAAACTTCATGGAAAATAAAGTTATTAAAATTTAATTTATAGAAATATCGGTCATAGAACGCCGTGCTTTTGAATACTTTTTAGGTGTCCTTGTATATAAAACAGTGATGGTATTTAATCCATTTTTTACAGGAAACATCCAATAATGAACTTGAATAACATATTTCAATTTCATTAAGTAAAGGTATGAAAATATGATTTAGAGAAATACTTCTCATAGAACACAATGCTTTGAAATACTTTCGGGTGCCCCTGTATATAAATCAGTGGTGGTATTTAATCCATTTTATACAAGAAACATCCCATAGTGAAGTGAAATAACATATTTCAATTTCATTAAGATATGTGTAAACTAAAGGTATGAAAATATGATTTATAGAAATACCTCTCATAGAACACAATGCTTTGAAGTGCTTTTGTGTGCCCCTGTACACAAATCAGTAGTTGTATTTACTCCATTTTATACAGGAAACATTCGATAGTGAACTTGAATAACATATTTCAATTTCATTGAAATTTGTGTCCAGTAAGGTTATGAAAATATGGTTTATAGAAATGCTTCTCATGGAACACAATGCTTTAAAATATTTTCGGGGGTCCCTGTACACAAACTAGTAGAGGTATAAACTTCATTTTCAACAAGGGACATCCGATAGTGAACTTGTATAACATATTTCAATTTCATGAAGATGTTTGTACAGTAAGGATATGAAAATATGGTTTATAGAAATGCCTCTCATAGAACACAATGCTTTGAAATATTTTCGGGGGTCCCTGTATACAAACTAGAGGAGGTATAAACTCCATTTTCAATAGGGAACATCCGATAGCAAACTTGAATAACATATATATGTTTCAAGAAATCCCATAAATATTTATGGGAGTTAGAGCGCACACAGACAGACGGACAGACAGACAGATAGACAAACCCAAGTCATAAACACTTTTCAATCTTGTTGCAAAGTGTTAAAAAACATAAGTGATCAAATTTGTTAAGTCGATTTCATATCTTCTGATTCAACTACCACCCAAAAGATTTCATGGTAATATGTAATAGTGGGTAATGAATGGCGCGTGATTGTTCAAACTAGATATTTTCTAAAAAGAATTTCATTAATGATTTGGGGATTTCTAAGGAATAACAAATGTTTAAACCAGGCATCAAATATATTCATACACATATTTGAAGTTTAATGGAACTCTAATCAAATATATATTTACAATAATTTTAAGACTAAAGAAACAGATTTTCCACACTTTTCACGGTACACTGAGGAAAAATTCTGTAATTAACATCTAGAATGTAAATTGTGGCTCTAGTAAAAATAGTTCAATGTCATCATTATAAGTTCTAGTTCTATTTGAAAGTGAGTTCTAGAAACGCCAGTTAGTATTCTAGACCGTTTCCCTATATCATCGAGTTCAAACTTATTTAAAAAATCTCTGCAAATATATGTGACTACAAGAGGCGAGTTTTAGCTACTACAATCTTCGTTTATGATCCTATTCTAGAAAATCAAGCGGGAATTTCTCGCAGTTCAGTGGCTTCAGAATATTCAGAATATTATTTCACTATCTAGAAATATATAGACTAGAAATTCTTGACTATTTCCTCTTCTCAGTTAATTGGCGTGCCTTATACACATAGCTCTAGTTTAGGGATTTAGAAAATAACCACTTATTCATTCTACATGAAGGCGATATATCACTTTTCTCAGTGTATGAGATATTTAGGTAAAGGTAAAAAATTTTTACTAAGTATTGTTATGTATAATCATTTGCATAGAGTTATATATTGTTTTATACAATTATCTTTTAGTAGAAGAACGATCTATTAAAAACTTTAAACTACTGTATTTTTTAAACGAAGTGTGTTAAAAGCTATTTTTGATGGGGTGTTTGCGTTGTATTGTAAGTTAACGCCAATCTTTCAACACATGAGATATAAGGATAGGTAGAATTCCTGTCGTGGAATGATTCTAAGGTTTCATGGACTTTAATCACACTAGTTTCGGAGAAAACCACGTAGAACTTTGGAATTCCATGTCGACGAGCATGATTTGAGGCTCCTCACGTCTAACATAATCGGGGCACACGCCGTCGGGCATTGATGGAGCATATTTTTGGATTATAAGAAAATAGAGTGCTATAAAACTAAATTTAAAAGAAAAAATACACAGAAAATAATAATTTGAAAGAAAATTGAACTTATATATTGCAGTGAAAAAAGAGAGGATTTGTTTAGCACAACAGGATATTAAAAAAAATAAAGAAAGAAAACAAAGAAAAACTGAGTTCAGAAAGAAAAAAAAAAATGAAAAAATGTCCTGAGTTCTCACAACGCAAATTTCAGGATAATTACTAAAGGAAATTTACTTCATATTATACCTTTTTCAGCTAATATGATGAGCAATCAAATATATTCCTTCCTTGTCATTCTACATAAATCCGTAATGTCCACTTTAGCAGAAATCTTATTTTGATATTTACTTAATATGAATTAAATTCTAGCTATATTATCTGTTACAAAAATAACAATGCAAAGTTATTTATTCAAGAATAAATATTTCAAAAGAATCAACATCTAATTTTTGTAGTGTATGTCTCATATATTATTTTAATGAAGCTATATCTTAAAATTGTAGAGATATAACAGTCTCTCGGAGCGTATAAAGAAGAGTAATATAGCTCTTTAAAGATAATTTAAAAGACATAAAACTATCTTCATTTCGCATTTTAAGTATTAACTGCCTTGCTCTGTTTTTAAATATTTCAAAGTTGTTCAGTTATGTGTGCTAAATGTATCTTTAGTAAAAAATTGCGGATAAAGAGCTTACTTTGCATTGTATATGTAAACAAATTAGAATATAATTTAACCTAAATTCAGTCGTTAGCAATAAAACCTTATGTTTATGTTCTACAGAAATACAATAACATAAAAAAAAAACACAAATAATAGCATTATGTAATAAAATGTAATTGCAAACTTAATGCACAGTTTTAGAGCGTATTAGTTTCGCTACCAAGTGTAGTTAAGTAATAAATTTTATTTTTACACTTTTGTTAAACACAAGCTTTGAAATCTCAGTCGATTATTCTGAGTTATTTAAATGGCTTTCCTTCAATAATATTCAGTGGACTATAATTCAATATGACGTAAGAATTTTAGTACAAACATTTAATTATTTTGCTGAGTTTTGCAATTAATTTACAAAATTACCATTTCTACTCAAAGCTCGAAATTCTAGTCAACAACGATTAATTAAACTTCCTGACTTTTCATCAGTTCTTCACAGTAAAATGTGAAATTCTTAGTACAATGCATTAAATAAATGCTTTTTACGTATAATATAAGCAAATATGCCTTCAAATGTCTTTTCTTACTTTAACATAATTTCATGTTTTATTAATGATTTTATATTACAGATAGACTATCTTAAATTGTTATTCAATTTAGCTATATTTCAGAGAGAGAGGAAGAAAGA
Organism: Salticus scenicus; assembly: GCA_963930645.1. Lineage (NCBI taxonomy): Eukaryota > Metazoa > Arthropoda > Arachnida > Araneae > Salticidae > Salticus > Salticus scenicus. The sequence goes on along the minus strand of OZ005652.1, from coordinate 125,076,415 downwards.
ATAGCAAATGCATAGCTTTTTTACTATATATATGCATATGTACAGTCGGCAACAAAAGTGTCCGAACACTAGCAAAGATTCCTACATAAAAAATGTACCCTTAATACTGTTTTGTTAAATAAATCCTTGTCGAGTCCTATCCTTAGTCAGTCTAAGGACAGGATTCGACAAGGATTTATTTAGCAAAACTGTATTAATCATACATTTTTATATAGGAATTTTTGCTAGTGTTCGGACACTTCTGTTACCGACTGTACATATCAAAACAGCACTTTCATGCTTTATTTATATATAATTAAATAAGCATGATGCAAGTATAAATAATGAAAAGTGCTACACATAAAATTTATAAATATTATTCCGGTAACTAATCTTTAAATTATATGTACGGACAGAAAAGTATTATATTTTCGCATTTATGCGTTTATTCTTTTAGGAAAGGTTCTCTGCTTTCAAAGCTGGAAGTGTGGTTTTGATTGCAGAACGCACTCGTCTATCTATTCATTCGACGTTTTCTGTGGTTTTCTCGGAAACGAAAGTAAATTCGATCAAGGTCCTTTTACAAAGGTCCCTACGGAGGACATTCCAATTTTAGGCCCAGTGTAGTCAATAGTCCTTAACCCACACAAGCACTCCAGGTACCACATAACGTTTTTATAGCGTTTCAAATAAGTCTAAACAGCGAAAAATTAGTTAAAACAACGTTATGTGTTATTCGGGACAATTTCTTATGGAAGAAAGCAGCGTACGGCAAACTGTATCGGACAAAGCTCAATTTCTGCATGTGACACCCCTTCTCAAGACAGCAGCGTGTTACAATACGACACAAAATTTAGACAATGAGCGTACCCAGATTTCTAAAAACATTTAATCAATATGCCTAAGATGGCTTCAGTACTATATTATTGAATATTTATAACAATAATTAATTAATCAGATTAACCATTTAAAAACTAGTCGCTTGTTATTTGATGTTAACTAGTAGAAGTTTAAATAAATTAATTTAATGGTAATAGAAAATAATATTGTTTTTAATATTAAAACAAAAAACAAAATGAAATTGCTGTATAGTTTTTTTTTTTTTTTTTTTTTTTTTTTTTTTTTGCATAAATAGAAAATTGTTTCTAAATCTTGCGTAGTTTAGGGATCTATTTCGTACCGTACATTCTCAATACATCTCATGATTTCTTTTATAGAAGAGTATTGTCTTCCTTTGCTGTAATCTTTGTGACACATGGTAACCCAAAATATGTTCTATAGGGTTAAGGTTTGGGCTACATGCTTTCCAGTCGAGAACTTTTATATTATGAGAAGTATGCAACGATTTTTCGTAAATTGCAGTGTACCTTGATGCATTGTCTTGCAGAAATTCGGCATGGGTGCTACCTAGAAACTCGGAAATTATGTTATGAGGTCTAAAGTTTTTAACACATCTGTTAATGTTGTTAACACATGTTGCGTTTGGCGAATACAAGCAAAGTTTGGAAACACGTGTCTACTGTAGAAAAAGATTGCTGAAACTACTCAGACTACCACCTTCCATGAGACTAAGATTTTTTTTTTTTTTAATTAAAATTGTGTTATGTATCGTGCCGTCCAGACGGTGTAGTGATTAGCGTCCCTGACTCTGACACGGTTTCGCCTGTGTTCAAATCTAGGACAAGGCATGGGTGTGTTTTCCTTGGTTGAACCATCGACGATTGCCCATCGGAAACTTCTTGAAAACAGCTATCGATTCGGCGACCACCCGACCAATGCTTAGCCGAAAGTGACGCGTCATTGGAAAAAAAAAATCCTGAATCGCAAAATTATGTTTACAAATCTTTTGTTAAACTTTGATACCGAAGCCTACAGTTTAAAAGACCTTAAAATTTCACGAATAGTCTTGTGGCAGGATCTCACGAGAATTTGTATCTGATGGACTTTGCGTTTCTTTGTCACATGCAGCCTCCAAGATCTAAATTTTGCTTTATATTTGCAACTACTTGATAAAACTTGGTAAATAGATTTCTGTTATATATTAAAAATAGCTAATATTTTTGAAAGGAGGTATTCAACTGCAAGGGCAGCTTACCATGATTTAATTTCGTTTGTTTTTCACATCTCCACTAAGATATGTTTTCGGTTGCAGACCTTAAGTATTCGAAGTATGTGACGGCATTTAAAAAAAAATGCATATGACAACAAAATTTCACAGAAACTCGTAATCGAGTCTAAACTTTTGCAGCAAGCATATATATATATATATGTATTTTAAATACTACCACTACTACTACTACTACTAATAATAATAATAATAATGTATTATAAGAAATGAAATAATTGTTTTTATTATAGCATTTATCACAGCTCTTGAATATGTTTGGAAACTTTTGTAATTCTACTATCACAATTATCTGTTTAAAAGCTGAGTATCTCCATTTGCTAAAACTTGCACCGCAGTGTAGATAAAAGAAGAAATTACTGTTTTTTTTTTTTTTTTTCAATAATATACAATTATGGGATTCAATAAAATTAGAAAAATAATAATTAATCGTTTATTTTTTCTTTTTTTTTTTTTTTTTTTTGTTGTTGTTGCTTGTTTCTTCTTCTTTGATAAGAACTTGCACCGCAGTGTAGGCAAAGGAAGAAATTACTGTTTTTTTTTTTTTTTTTTCAATAATATACAATTTAGGGATTCAATAAAATTCGAAAAATAATAATTACTCGTTAAATGTTTTTTTTTTTTTTTTTCTCCCTTGATAAGAACTTAGTTATCATTTAAGGAAATGAAATGGAATTTTGGATAGAATTATAAAATATAAAATGGTTCTTTATAAATATTTAACCTCCATGATGTTTTTCATCCTAGAAAAGTATAACACAATGTGTACAAAAAAAACACAATTTAATTATGTAAAAAAAAAAAAAAAGCGCTTTTTTTTTTTTTTTTTTTTTTTTTTTTCATTTTTAACATTTTCAACTAAGTTGAAAAGTGCTCAGGACATCGGTTATCTGCCTGTCTGCCGCCTATCTGTTCTTTAACTCCGAAATTATTCATGAAATTTCTAGAATTTTGTAAATATTTTTAAAATTTACTGTGGGATGTTCCCTACTTAAAATGGAGTAAATGCCACCACAGATTTATATACAGTGGATTACGACTTGAATTCGACTGATTATGAAAGATTGATTATGATATGAATTCGTCTATATGTCCGTCTTTCTGTCCCTGTGTCCCTCCCTCTTCAGCAAATATTCGACTAAATTCTTGAAACTGATATATATTATTCAAATTCACTATTATATGTTCCCTATTTAAAATTAAATAAATACCACCACCGATTTACAGGTACGCATTAAATAATCCAAAGCTTTGCATTATATCAATGTTATATCTATAAATCCAATTTTTATACATTTATTTTGTACAAATAAGCATGAAATTAACATTTATCTTTCAAATGCATAAAAAATGCTTTCTATAGATAGGAATAATTACTTTCAAGATTTTAAACATTTACATATAAATATTCAGTTACTTTAAAAACTATAATCGGAAATTGCTGGAATTACATTTTCTTTTGCATTAACAGTTTTTAAAAGTGGTTATGATTTGAATTAATCTACCTATCTGTCTTTCTGTTCGTCTGAATACTTATCTGTCTACCAATAAGTTTGTAGGCCTCTAGCGTCCGTACAATTTTATACCTTCAGAATGATATATACTATTCAAATTCGCTATCGTATGTCTCCTATTTAAAAGGATATTAATTGCACAACTAGTATCTGTACAGAGACATCCAAAATTATGCCAACGCATTTATTATCAGTATGGTTTCTACAGAACATGGTATGTTTGGTGTTAATATTTACAGGGATACACTAAAATATTAAAGTACATTAAGAGCTATAATTAAAAATTCCTGCAATTGCATTTCCATTTATATTGATATTTTCTAACACTATTCCAATATGTTTACGAGTAATGGGGAAAGCGATAGCCTTGCATGTATAATTTTGTTTTCGTAATAAACTATAGCTAATATAAACAATTATTTTCAATTTCACAATGATTCGATAAAATAAAAAAAAATTGATTTGTGCATTTTTATACGAAAAAATTGCCTATATCGCCATGTTAAAAAAATGAGATAAAACAGAATAGCAGTGTCACCAGTTAGTCAATTTTTGCCAAACGTTAATAGGCACTAACATGTGTCATGGTACAACAAAGCATCAATTTGTATACATTTTTTTTTATGAAATTCTGCTCATTAGTTTCTAAGACAGAATCGTCCAGTTTTTATTTTCAAGTACAGAGACATACAGATATTTTCTAAAACTAGTCAAATAATCTTTTATGCCTGCCAAATATGTAAATCAATTGATGTCAGAAAAATTGACATTTTTTACGAAAGAATACATTCTTCTTTTAAAAGCCGATACATTTTTCATTAAAGTAATAACAGACTTAAGTTGTAAAAAGTAAAATATTAATTTGCAAAACTTATGTTGGCTAATAAATAAATGAATATCACTTAGAATTATTCAATTTAATTAATAATTTTTATTTTAGAACAAAAACAAAATGCATTTAAACAGGATAGGTAAATGGCATTGTAGTGCATATTATATATATTAATATTTATTTATTTATTTGTTTTTTATTACTAAGATTATATAAAATATGTAATGAAATTTTAGTTACTGTTATCCACTGCATCTTATTACAAAGAAAACGCGTAAATACAGTCTTCAAAATGCATTTCTCAAAAATAATCTAATAATTAGCTATAACAAATGTAATACAATGTACTACATATCATATTCAATCTTTTTGTTGACAATATATATCATTTTTCCTTTCTCCTCAAATTTTTCCAGATAACATTTTTGCATTATTTACGAAATAATAAGACATACGTGAGATTAATAAATATATTTTCTTGATGAGTTTTTCTCTATCTATTAGATAAATTATGTGTAGGATTTTCTTTTTAATTATTATTATTATTATTATTTTGAGTATATAATCTAAATATTTTCTATAATATGTATTTAAAAAATATTTCTTTTTTTGTGTTTGTGTGCTTTTAAGCGAATTAATCATACTTTAGAATAAGGAATACTATCTCTCTTAAAAAATGGAATTGTTAAAAAAAAAAAAAATGTACGCCCTATCTGTCTTAATTACACTGTAAAACAAAAATTGTAAAATCACGGTATTTGACCGTATAATTTTAGGGGAAATGACCGTTTTGCTACCTAAACGGTCATAATCCGTAAATTAATGTTTTGGAAGCATAATTTAGGAAATAATCGTATAATTTTACGGGAAATGACCGTTTTGCTAGCTAAACGGTCGTAGCCCCTAAATTGATGTTTCGAAAGTATATTTTTTTGAATTTTTACGAGAAAAAGCCGTTAATCTACACAAATTGCTCTTATCTTTCACCAAACCATTTTCTTATGATAAAATCTCTTTTGATAGCATTTGAAGTGACATCAGTGACATCAAGATAGAATTCCATTTTCAAACTGAAACTATAATTGTTATTTATACTAACTGATTGTTATTTATACTAACTGTTTAATTATGCACCCATGACGCTTAGACATCCATTTGTTTTAATAAGATATTGTTTTCTTAATTTATTTCAAAACATTTCCATCTGACTGAAACTGAGTTGATATTGATGAAATTGATTTTCTTTGTCTATTAACACGAAAACATTAAAAAAGAAAGCTAAAATGGTTTCGTGATTTGAAGCCAGATTTCTAAAACACAAACTACAACCTAATAATTGTTTTATCCACTAGACGCATTTTTTTTTTCTTTTTTTTTTTTTTTTTTTTTTTTTTAAGCATACAGCATTTTAATTGCTCTTAACCCTTTAGTTAAGCCTTAGAAAATGGAAAATTCTAATGTTGTTTCCACAATGCATTTTTTAGAATATGCTAAAATAAAGTTTATTTCAATATGAAATGAATATGTAATTAACCATATGAAGGTAAGTCTTATGATTATTATGTATGATCTTCACTGTTAAAAACAAAGCTGTTATATCTGAGTATGACCATCAGATATGTACATTACATCATATATAGCAGGTTCTTCTCTCGAAATACTTCAGTCCTTTCATCATTCAATGGATTTAGATTTTGGGAATGAGGCCGATTGAGTGCTATTGATCCTAGGCCAGAGGGGGAGTGTCCTCCATGGGGGTCTTTCTAAAGGGTCCTAGCCCGTATTTACTCAAGTTTCGAAGAAAACCAAAGAGAACTCCGAAGGGCTAGGCCGACGATCGTGACCTGCGATCGAACCCGGCACCTTATGTCTACCAGCTTTGAGCGCAGAACTGTTTGGCCGCTGGTGGTCACCTTTCAATGGAATACAGCTTAAAAAAAAAATAAATAAAAAATAAACTCTTCTGCTATTCTAAAAAGTGCAAAAAAGTCTAACACTTCATAAACGCAGTTTGAAATCGGCCGTATAATGAAAACCTGTTTGTATGAATAAGAATTAAACTCTAGTTATTTCTTCTTTGCACACACTAATGAAACCATAAAGATCGAAAACCATGAAAAAAATCGTATTAAATAGAAATACAAATTCTCTGTATTTCTGCAAAAGATTTATTACTATTATTCAAAATTTATTCTGCGTCTCGGTTAATTTTCAGAGATCTCACATAGTTTTCAATAGTTTCATATTTTTTTTGAAAAATGGTGAGAAATTCTCCCCCATTATTTACCTCTAATGAGAACCTTGAAATAAGACTACCTCTTTAGTGCTAGTGTTTACGAATAAAAAAGGTTCACCAGCGGCTGAGCGGTTCTGCGCTCAAAGCTGGTAGACGTGAGGTGCCGGGCTCGATCACAGGTCGTGCTCGTCGACCTAGCCTTTCGGAGTTTTTCGTGGATTCCTCCGAAACTTGTGTAAAGATGGACTAGGACCCCTCAGAAAGACCCCTCGGAGGGCACTCCTCCTCAGGCCTAGGACCTACAGCAGTCAATCGGCCTTATTCCCAAATCCAATCCAGTCCGTTTACAAATAAAAGTGATTTCGAAAAATAGTTAGATTTTCTTTCACAAAATTCAGTATCGTAGTTTTTATAGGAAAAAAAATAAAGCTTTTGTTTTTTCAATATGAGAATTGACTGACTTCTTAATTTTGTCAAAAATAGCAAATTTAGATTTTACAATAGACTTAAAATCAAATAGCTTTTATGCATAGTTTGGACGTTAACAATTTAATCACTGTAAAAAATTTCTGCAAAAATAAAGCACTTAAAAAAAAAAAAAAATAAATACAGCATAGGTTGCTGTAAATTTGTATAGTTAGTTCTGTAAAACTAATTGATGATTTGTTACTTCACATTGTGCTGTAAATCGGTTTAAAAAATTTTCCAGAAGTCTTTTGGTGCGTATGACAAGATTTATCAACTAGTCACTTCGGATGTTGACATTATCTGTTTCTGTAAAGATATGCCTCTGTCATCCCAACAGCGCGGTTGGCGAAGCGGTGGGCTCTAACACAGGTGATTGTGAGTTCGAATCCCGGGCTACCCGAGACGATTTGTTTCGCATGAAAATTAATAAATTAGCTTTTGCGTGTAAAAAAAATAACTAAGTGTTTTAGTGTTGTGGATTTCTCCCTGCACGCATGTATAATAATTGCAAGAAACTTTTTTTAAACACTCGAGAAACTCAGACTTTAACTTTTAATTTTACGGTCAATGCTACTTTTTTTACAGGTTGGTTGTATGTTTCATCACAAAGTAAAATTACTGGCGATACATCATTCATCGTCTAAATGTATTTTTACGGGCTTTGACTGGGATCTCTGCTGCCGGGCTTTGCCCGTAATTTTGCTGCAGCATTTTTTACAGTGTATGGATTTTCGTCATTCCATATTCATTTTAAAGATATAATAGTTAAAGGACTCCCCACACACACATACACATTCACACATATACATTCACACGTACGCATTAACACATACACACTGACCTATTTCCAACGCTTTAAAACCTGTAAATCAGATGAAAATTCGACATCGAATTATTTGACCAAAAAGAATAATTTCAATAGTTATGTACATTAAAAGTTATGACACACGCATCTATATATTGTATTGTAAAAAGAAAAAAAAAAAAAAAAAAAAAAAAAAAAAAAAAAAAAAGGAAAAAATTTGTATGATTATAGTAGAATTGATTTTTCTAGTATCAGAAATGTAAATGAATAGAGAAGTTTGGTTTCATAATTCTCATCTTTAACTTTTTACATACGTTGGGGTTTTGCCATTTCCTAAGAGTTTTTTTTTTTTTTTTCATCAATTTGATAACCGAAATGTGTCGGGTTTGAGCCGAGATCGTGTTCGTCAAATTAATCTTTCTGACATTATCACAGTTTACTCTGAAACTTGCGTGAATACGTGCTAGGATCTCTTGGAAAAAAACCCACTGATTGCATCCGAATTAAGTCTAGGTCCTCAGTGTGGACAATCATCATTAAATCTTATTCCAACAACATTTAAAAGAATCGGTGAATTTATTAATTTTGATTATTTTGTAATAGAAAACAAAATTAACAGTTTATTAATAATCTTAGAAATTAAAGACATTGCTTTATAAAATGAAAACTGAAAGAAAATATAAGTGATGTGTTTCAGCACTAAGACTTCTATTACCAACAACTACACATATAAACAATTTCAATATACTGAACTGTATTCTAATGACGTCCTTGTAGTACAAATGGTGGCTTTCTTTATTAAACGTTCATATTCAAAATATTTTATTTGTCTTTTTCTGTATTAACATTTATTAGAAGTTTAAACCAACCACAAATTTAAAATTTGACATTTCGTATTTATTCTTTTGTATTTAAAAATGCTACCAACAGAATGCATTATATTAACATACATCTGGTGTCAGAATTAACTTTCAGTTAGCAGAAGCCAAATTTAAATCCCGATTCATTCACAGATGTTTCCAATGGTTAGAAATTTATTTTAAACCAAATGTCTCAGTCTAAAAAAAAAAAAAAAAAAAAAAAAAAAAAAAAAAATGACCGTGATTTAAAACCCAAACCAAATTGAATCATAAAATTGATCTTTCTAATCAGGATACTTACTAATTTGTCTGAAGTAACTAATACTTAAATATTAAGGTGAAAGGGAATTAGTATAGCAAAATTGAATAAATTCGATAAAACAGCGTTTTGATACAACAACTTTCTAGTTATATAAAAAAGGGCCTACATTATCCAGACCAGTGTTGGGCATAACTGATTAAAAAGTAATTGAATTACTTTGTAATCAATTATGTCCAACACTGATCAAGACCCAATCGGTTTTCCCGTTTTTACAAAAAAATGTCTCTAAAAGGACATCTAAAGGGAGGTTTATATAGCAAATTTGAAAGAAAATATCGTTTGAGCCATTAGCAAAAATAAGTCACAATTCTTGATTTTTGATTTACATTACAATTTGGAAAGCTCTATTTATTTTCTGATTTGTCTTTATTATAAAATTGGGTTAATTCATTTGTTAATTCCTCTAATATAAATCAGGCTAAGTCTCGATATACAAAAACTTTGACTAAAATCAATTGTTACATTACTTGCGGTGAAAGCCTAAATAGCGATGAATAAGAGAGTTTTATATAACTTAGAAATGTTTTTATATAACTTTGAAAATTAGAAATTGTAAAGTTTTCAATTTTTCATTTCGGTTAAATATTGACTCCATATAATATACCTTGATATTTTGATCTAAATTTCTCGACTTATACGCTTGTATATATGCTAATATATATCTATTATATATATGTTTTCAGACTTTAAACTTTCGTAAATATAGAATGTAGACGCAATTACTGGAGAACCTACTTAATTTCACAAATTACGAAAGGAAAATTAAGAAAACAAAAGCGTCATAATTTAAATTTTTACCCCTTAACAATTACAAGAATTTTATAAGAAAAAACTTCATACTTTAAGACAAATGTTATATCGGAAAAAAAAAAAAAATCTAAAATTTTTATTTTATTTGTTGTCAGGTAACTATATCATTAACTTACAAATAATCAAAACAGTCCTAATATTAATAAAATCAATCATGTTACTAATATAACCATAAACAATTAGTTTTTATTTTTGTACCAAAAAATATTTTTAATAATGCATAAATATTTAAAGTCAATAGCGATAATTTAATGTATTCTAAATATGTAATTATAATTATATACGTATGTAATTTGTATGTAATGTGTATGTAATTCCAGAACAGGAGAGCTATATAGGTAGTATTTAAACCCCCGAGATTAAAAATTTATCATCATACAAAATTTTCCTGAAACTTTTCAATTTCTCTGCAATAAGAAAAAAAAAGTATTAAATAAATATTTAATAAAAAAATAAAAAAAAATTCTTTTATTTTATTTTGATTTCCAATTAGAATGTTTTCTTTTTCCTATTTAAACATATATGAATGTAAGTGAAAAAAATCTGTGACTAAGTTATCAGGTATAAAACCTAGCAATTATTTATGTAAAATTTAAATCTTTAGTTTTTTTCTTTTTTTAGGTTGATTTCTTTAGAAATCGACCTATTGCAATCACTTCGTTTATATATCTATCTATCTATCTATCTATCTATCTATAATGAAAATTTTGTCATCACGATAACTCCCGAAATAATACTCGAAATCGAACCAAATTTGGACAGTGAACTGATCTTATAAATATCTTGGATGAGTTCGTTAACCAAGTTGCTCCGACTTTTTGTTTTCAAGTGGCAGCCACTTGAATATTTCTAACCCACATTGTAAAAAGCGTACTTAAAGCAAGATTTGCTTGAATTTTTATGTAAATCTAGACTACATAAGGGTCTAAATGAACTTTATTAATGAAATTTATCTGCCATTTTTAATAAAGTGGAGGATATCTTAAGTTAAGTGGGGCCACTTGAAATCAGGCTACCACTTGAAAATTTAAAATCACGATAACTTCCGAAAAAATACTCCAAATCGAACCAAATTTGGACAGCGTCTTAACTTGTATTATGAATATCTTGGATGAGTTCGTTAACCAAGTTGCTCCGACTTTTTGTTTTCAAGTGGTAGCCACTTGAATATTTCTAACGCACATTGTAAAAAGCGTATTTAAAGCAAGATTTGCTTGAATTTTGATGTAAATCTAGACTACATAAGGGTCTCAATGAACTTTATTTATAAAATTTATCTGCCATTTTTAATAAAGTGGCGGATATCTTAAGTGGGGCCACTTGAAATCAGGCTACCACTTGAAAATGTAAAATCACGATAACTACCGAAATAATACTCCAAATCGAACCAAATTTGGACAGCATCTTAACTTGTGTTATGAATATCTTGGATGAGTTTCTTAACCAAGTTGCTCCACCATTTTGTTTTCAAGTGGAGACCACTTGATATTTTCAAATTCAAATTGTAAAAAGCGTATTCCGAATTTGTTTGAATTTTGATGTATACATAGACTATATAAGTGTTTCATTGAAGTTTATTAATAAACGTATCCGCCATTTTTAATAAACTGGCGGATATCTTAAGTTAAGCAGGGCCACTTGAAATCAGGCTACCACTTGAAAATTTAAAATTCCGATAACTTCCGAAATAATACTCCAAATCGAACCAAATTTGGACAGTGTCTTAACTTGTATTATGAATATCTTGGATGAGTTCGTTAACCAAGTTGCTCCGACTTTTTGTTTTCAAGTGGCAGCCACTTGAATATTTCTAACCCACATTGTAAAAAGCATACTTAAAGCAAGATTTGCTTGAATTTTTATGTAAATCTAGACTACATAAGGGTCTAAATGAACTTTATTAATGAAATTTATCTGCCATTTTTAATAAAGTGGAGGATATCTTAAGTTAAGTGGGTCCACTTGAAATCAGGCTACCACTTGAAAATTTAAAATCACGATAACTTCCGAAATAATACTCCAAGTCGAACCAAATTTGGACAGCATCTTAACTTGTGTTATGAATATCTTGGATGAGTTTCTTAACCAAGTTGCTCCACCATTTTGTTTTCAAGTGGAGACCACTTGGAAATTTCAAATTCAAATTCTAAAAAGGGTATTCCGAATTTGTTTAAATTTTGATGTATACATAGACCATATAAGTGTCTCAATAAAGTTTATTAATGAACTATGGATTTTCTCGCCAAAAGTCGCCAAAAAAGTCGCCAAATGTAAAAGTCGCCAAATTTGTCACCAAATCCATTACCTGCCATATTGGAGCTTTTTAATGCGTTTTTAAGGGAAAATTAGTCTATTTTAACGTTAAAACAAACCAGAAATGCAGAAAACTAACATTTAATCAACTTACTAAGCCTCTTTGAAAGATGTTATACGAAAAGAAAATAGTAATAATAATAATAATAAAATAACATTTAATCAACTAACATTTAATCAACTTACTAAGCCTCTTTGAAAGAATTTATACGAAAAGAAAATAGTAATAATAGTAATAATAATAATAATAAAATAAATAAATAAATATTTTTTTTCAAATTTGCAACAATATCTTAGATTAATTAGTTCACTGAGAAACTTTCTCTGCCATTTTGATCCAAACGGCAGCCACTTAATTTTCCAACACGATGACTTTTGTGATTCTGAATTAATTCCAACTATATTTGTACAGTAGTCTTATCTCACAAATGTATTTGATATATTTATCAATTTGGCCCACCATCTTGTTTCCAAGCGCCGGCCACTTGAAAATTTTAAATTCGCATAAAAATGTATTTATGAACCGATTTGCTTAAAACTCCATATGTAGATAGCCTACATCAATATTTCTACTAATTCGTTATTAATTTGTAGCCGCCAATTTGAAACAAAATGACGGATACTTGATAAGGAAAAAGAAATCAACCTACCCTTCCGAATAAGCCGGAAGGACTTGTTTATTTTCAAAAATATCCTATAGTTTAAATTTATTTGGATTTTAAATAATATATAGAATTTTAACGTTAAAGGATGAATTATCTTAAAAGGAAAAAAAAGTATATATATACATATTATATTAAACTTTCTAAGAGATATTTAAACTGAAATATAATTTATAATTATTATATTTCACCCTAAACACTTTTTAAATGACATTTTTATGACTCCTTTATTTTTACTTTGTTTTTAAAAGCTCCATCCGTAGAGATAAAATACACTTCACTTAAATTTCAACGCATTGCATTCAATTTACAAAGAGAAATATATTTTCAAAGAACGTGAGAAATAGTTCGGATAATAAAAAGTTTAACCTTTTCCAAGCATCTGTTTGACTTTTCAAGCCAATTTCAAAAGCTCTTGAAATCAACATTAATTTTCTTGAAAGTACTTTCAGTTCTAGTCCTAAAGGAAGATTGTTTAATTTTTCTTTTAGAAATCGAATCTAGGAAAATAGATGAACTTAAAGGAGTTTAAATGTATATGATTCAGTATTTTTGTATATGTCACAAATTCTAATATTTTATAAAATCGTCAAGTAAGTCAAATAATAATGAAAATACAAACTTATATATTTTTAAAAACATTTAAACGAACAAATTATTATCTCTTAATCGCACTTAAGCTGATGCATTAGAAATCCGTAAATTTTTACAAGATAAATCATGCATTGCGCATAGATAGTATAGCTCTTTCTAATCATGTAGTACAATAATATAATTGTATATTTTTAGGATGGCACATGATTATAAAAGGGAAGCCAGCATGTTCTGACTAATCAACGTATTTGATATATTCATTAAATATTAATTCATGCAATTATTTATATTTTAAATTTATCTAAGTGGAATAAAATAAATGTATAAATAAATAAAATAAACAAAGTTTTTTTCCACATAAGTTTGAATATGTTTACCTATAAGCAATAATTCAAGAGATATTTCTATTCTAAATATCAAAAACAAAAACGAATTTTCTAACATGAGAAAAAATACTTTCTTATTTAACTGTCAGAAACCACATATCAATATCATTAAAAAAACAAAATTTCCTATTAGTCGTTATAGGTCAGTAGGTTAGACGACAGCTTGTGAATCCTTATTTCGAATACAGCTTACCGGCGAAAATTGCAATATGGAAGTTTTTAGCTTAAGTACTTTCAATAGTTTCTTTATGCTTTATTGTATGTACATTTTTCCACCGCTAAACCCAATCATACGCAAACATTTTTATTTGATTAATGTATTTTATTTATTTATTTTTTAAATATGTGTTTAAGAATAGCTGGCTTTTAAGACAATTCCTATGTCTTAATTTCAGTCACTTTCGTATCTTAATTTAAAACATCCCCAAGTCGAAATTCATGCTGGTATTTGTTTGCTAGGCAAGCACTACATGCTTCATCCCAGCTAGTAAAATAGCATAAAACTACCATAAATATTTGCTAGTTCCACCAGAACTACCAGCAAGTCATGTGGTGTTTTGGCACACTTTTTATGCTTGTCCAGCATATATATTCCAGCTTGTGTAGCTTGAATATTTTGCTGGTCTAGCAGCCATCGCGACCACTACTTGCTTGCACTTTTTGCTATTCTAGCAGAAATTCACAACCAACAGATGCTTTTTTTCTTTGCTAGACTAGCATTAAATGCTGTATCCCAGCAAGTAAAATAGCATAAAACTAGCATTAATATTTGCTGGTTACACCAGAATTACCAGCTTGTCATGGTGTGTTTTGGCACACTTTTATTGCTTGTCCAGCATACAAAATCCAGCTTTTCATGCTGGTATTAGTTTGGTGGACCAGCATTAGATGCTGTATCCCAGCAAGTAAAATAGCATAAAACTAGCATTAATATTTGCTGGTTCTACCAGTATTACCAGCTTGCCATGGTGTGTTTTGGCCCACTTTTATTGCTTGCCCAGCATAATCCAGCTTTTCATGCTAGTATTTGTTTGGTGGACTAGCCTTAGACGCTGTATCCCAGCAAGTAAAATAGCATAAAACTAGCATTAATATTTGCTGGTTCTACCAGAATTACCAGCTTGTCATGGTGTGTTTTGGCCCACTTTTATTGCTTGTCCAGCATACATAATCCAGCTTTTCATGCTGGTATTTGTTTGCTGGACTAGCATTAAATGCTGTATCCCAGCAAGTAAAATAGCATAAAACTAGAATTAATATTTGCTGGTTCTACCAGAATTACCAGCTTGTCATGGTGTGTTTTGGCCCACTTTTATTGCTTATCCAGCATACATAATCCAGCTTTTCATTCTGGTATTTGTTTGCTGGACTAGCATTAAATGCTGTATCCCAGCAAGTAAAATAGCATAAAAACTAGCATTAATATTTGCTGGTTCCACCAGAATTACCAGCATATCATGGTGTGTATTGGCTTACTTTTATTGCTTGTCCAGCATACATAATCCAATTTGTGTTGCTTGAATAAGTTGCTGGCCTAGCAGCAATCTAGACCACCACTTGCATGCACTTTCGGCTATTCTAGCAGTAATTCACATCCAATAGATGCTTTTTTATTGCTATTCTAGCATTACTTTTCTACCATCAGTTGCTTTTAATTTTTGCTATTATAGCAGGACTTTCCTACCATCTGTTACTTTTTGTTATTATAACATTATTTTTCAACCAGCAGTTGCTTTTAATTTTATTTATACTAGCCAAATTTAGGGTATTTACCTAAGGCCTGTGTGAATACCACAAAACTGGGTATTTTTGAAAGTTAAATCAGTAATCAATTTTTATCTAAATATATATATATTCAAAAAATAAAAAGGGATGCAAGGAATGGTACTTATAATGGAATGCAAATAATTAACTCTGTTTATTTCATATAGATGGCACCTGCAAAGCTTCTAATAGTGATTTCTTAGAATGTTGTGCTACAAATGAATTCTTATTTTGATTAGTGAACAGTTAACCATTCAATTTTTATGCTAATATTACTATAAGTAAATTTTATGCTACAAGGATGTTAAAATGGAAGATTAGTTACCTTACCCACTCATTAACACGGTATTCTGAAATTGGTGGGAAATGGTGAGAAGCATTTTTAAAGCTGTTCTTAAATGGATAACATTGTGGTAAATAATGCACAATTTTCAACAGATTCACAGAACTAATTTTTGATGAAAATGTATGACTTTTTCTGACATTACCATTGACAGGGTTACCACTCAAATAGGAGAATGAAATTCCCTGACTTTTCCAGGTTTTCCAGATGTGTTCTAAGAAAATTCCAGTCTAGCCACATATTGTGCATTGGTTGCATTCAGAGCAAAATAATTATGGTAAAACTTGAAAACACAAAAGTTACATATTACTTTGACCTAAGGACAGATTGCCCTCCATGCGGGGGTCTTTCTAAGACGTCTTGTTTTTAAAAAATGGCAAAAGCTAAGAAAAAAACAAGAAAAATGACTCTACATTGGAGGAAAATTTAATTTTTTTTGGCAATCATTGTATGAAATTCCCTGACTTTTCCAGATTCTGGCTAAAATATTAAAATTCCTTGACTTTTCCCTGACTTTCATGGTCAATTTTCAAATTCCCTGACTGTTCCAGGATTTCCAGGTAGCGTGGCAATTCTGCAATGAAATGCCTAAAACGGGAAATAAGTTTAAATTTTTTCTCTAAATACAATACTTCTCAAAACTCTAATTTGTAAACTTTCACATCACAAAAAAGGGATGAAAATCATCAACTAAATTGCCAACTTTTACGTACTTAAAGAAAAAAAAGAAAAAGAAAGAAAATATATATATAGACAGAGAGAGCCAGAAATCTGCCGATCTAAAATCCGTCAAAGTCTGAAATTTGCATAGCTTTTCAGATACAAACAATGAAATTTAAGTTACAAAACTGCAAAGCAGAATTTTTGTAAAGGATCCTGAATGCAGACTTTGTGCTTGCATTTTATGATTACAATAATAAAAATATGAAAAACTGCAAGAACCAAGTTTCATATAAAGAAATTATCAACAATATATTAAATTAATCCAAAGAAAATTATGATTATTATGATGATCATTATCAATGAGGAAAACAATAAATTATTTTTTTTAAATGCTATTTGATAAATACATAGTTTACGGAAAAATTCAGTTAAATACTTTGAAAAATAAATTTGAGTTACAAAATAAGAATTGATAACTATTTACAATAGACAAAAAAAAAAAAAATCTCGATGTATGTGTGCATGTTAAAGTGTAGTTTAAAACAAACTGCATGTGAACAGATTTTGTCTAAATTTGACGAATATTTTTTCATTTTTCATTTATTGTTTTCTTTATATATATATTTAATGTTCAGTGTTATTCTTATATACCTAATAATTTAATATACAAGTGAAATTGTGTTATTATTCACTTGTATATGTTTAATTTGATTAATATTCTGGTTTTATTATTCAAACTGAAAATGATTTTTTATGGGCTCCAAAATCCGCCAAATGCACAACATCTGGTCCTGAGCTGTGCAGATATTTGACTCTCCACTGCATATATATTTCTTTATTACTACAAAAATAATATCTCAATTATTAAGAGTTTACAAATTAAAATGGTACGGAGCTATACTAGAAGATAATTAAAATAAAAAATTTCTAAAAACATCAAACATTATTCTATTTTCTACTGTTTAAAAATGATATCTACATTTTTTTCTTTTTTCAATCATTGAAAACAGCCTTTATATCATCTCAAAAAATTGTGAGTTTTTATTTGAGAGCAGCCTTAAGAATTCTTTGAATTACTTTTCAAAAAACTTTAAAAAATAAGTGTTGTACAATGGTACAGTAAAAAATATTTTAAATTTAGTTAGTTTTGAACATTTGGTTTTTTTTTTTTTTTTTTTTAAATATAATTTATATTCCTTTTAAAAATAATTATAACTATTTTAAGTTTTAACCAAAATGTTTCTTTCCTGAATGTTATTTTAGAAACGAGTTGCAAGTATTGCCATAAGTTTTAAGATATTTAAATTAGTATCAATCCGCCCCAGTATTGCATCTTAATTTTTGTGATTATTACCAGCTCTTTCTCATTTAAAAAAAGAAAGTTCTTATTAATTTAAATAAAATGACTTTATAAAGATCTTCAAATATATTATTCAAAAAGTACTGTTATTTAAATCAAGTAATTTGCGAAAAATGTATGATATAATACTGCATTATTATTTTCAGATTAATATACATTTTTTTTAGCCTTTATAAAATAAAAAATAAAAATTCTGTAAAAACTTTCAATTTTTTTCTTAAATTTACCTTAAAACTCTATATATATATATACATAATATCATACTATATTCTAATCACAGATACTTTATATATGAATAGAACTCACTGAAAAATAAATACCAAGGTAAGTACCCAAAATGGGTAAGGACAGAAAAGGACAAAGCAAATTATTTAAAAAAGGTTTATTATGATTTCTTTTTTTTTCCATTTATTAAGGAAAAGGCAAAAACACACTTTAAACATATTTATTACGAGGTACACATATCGATTGTAATTTTTTATTTCAGCCTCACTTCCACACATGTCTTTCTCTCTTTTCAGTAGATATTCTCTCATTTGACCTGGAATGAAAATGAAACAAGAAATATATATATGTATGAATCTAGTATTTAAAAAAATGTCAAAAAAAAAAAATCTAATAATTTGATTACCCACTGTATATAAAAAGGAAAACTGACTGAAAAAGTATATTTGAAATTTACAGTTTGTAAATTAAGTGCTATATATCCAAAGCTTTAGTCATTAAACAATATTCTTTAAACAGTGTTGGCACAGTTTAAAACAAACAGTCCCCCCCCCCTCCCAAAATACATAAATAATTTTTTAAAAAAGTCCACTTAAAACAAAATTGGTTGTAACAAAGTATAGATTAGTACAAACTTTTATTGCTCCCTTTGAATCTACTATGCTTTAACCCTTTGAGTCGCAGTGTTCCCGCTGATGGAACACCTAATTTTAATTCTCAAGAGCAAAAACTCATCCCAGAAATTTTTTAGCAAAAATTTACATTTATAACAAAGCAGAAAATGCCCTTTTTTCAACATGAACATTTAAAATTTCTTGTATTATAATTATGTTTGTAAATTCCGGTGGCAGTGTAATTTAAATGATCAGAATTACCTTGCCCCGCAAAGGGTTAAAATACTCCGGAATATATTGAAATGTTGGGATCTATGCAACTTTTACAAGTTGATGTTCCCGGTAATGTTTACTTATAAAGTGATTTATTTATTAAATTAAATATTATTTGAATTTAATAAGGTTTACTTACAGATGTTTCAAACCGAACATTCCTCGAAAAGGAACAATGCTAATTTTTTATTTTTTAAATATTTATGATCAGCTATGTGGCTAAAAGCCATTTTTAAAATTAGTTTAGTAATTTTTAAAATAAATTAAGTAGTGAACCTTAAAGGGTTAATAAAGTCTGAGACTGGTTACAGTAAACAACTGAAAACATTAGTATCGGATATTGCGAAGTTTTTCCATTTGAATAAGTTTAAACAAACTTTTAAAGTTAAAACTAAAGCTTCACTTTTCCTATGTATTTTCTTTGAATAAATGCACAATTGGATATGTATTTCTGTCTGTTCCTCTCTCATCATTCAGAAATACTTGTTTCTACTACTTTAGAGCATGTGCATTTTGCTAGCTTGTACAATGATTAGTTTGATAACTGTGCTGCCCATAAACACAAGCATTCAGCTTAGAAACATTACATAATGTCATTTTCATCAAATGCTACATGAAAAATTCAACCTTTAGATATGGGCGTAATAAACTGTATCAAAGGGAAATACAGGATGAATATAATCTAGCAACTTTTCTTAAACCTTGAAATGAATCAGAGTTTTGTTCCTGATGTTAAAACCATCTGTGGATTTTTAGAAGATAGGTGGTGAACTTCTGTTGAACCAAAATTATAATATAAAAAATTATAAAATATTAAATTATGCATCTTTGAAAAGTTGACGTCATTATCAATTTGAAAATTTTATGCACATTGATAAAGTGCTAATATACTTTATGATAATATTACATGTTGTTCTAAAACATTTTTTTTTTTTTTAACTACTATTTTTATTGTCAAGTTGTTATTTAAAAAAAAAAAAAAAAAAAAAAAAAAAAAAAAACTGTCCATGATGTCACATTCGACTGCATAGCGTTTCTTTACTACAATAAACTCTATGAATTATAAATTTATTTTATCAGTTTTACTTATAGATCCTACTATTTTTTTTAATTTTGGCGTTGAAATATACCGAATGTTTTTCGCCAAGAAGTTTAATTTAGCAACAGCCATTTTAATCTAAGTAAAGCATCAAAAATATAAATAAATTATAAAATATTACAAAAAGACAAAAATTATAAACTGAAATAGTAGCCACACAAATGATCTATTTTTATCTCAGTAGATAATTTTATAGAAAAAAAAAATGCAGTTTTAAAAATGGAAAATTTATTTCAGCAAGTCTAAAAACTATTAAAAATATAAACAGAATATGAAGAATTCTTATAAATTAACGAAACGGTGTCCGATAAAAGTATCAGCAAAATAGGGCTCCTCCTTTTATACAAGAAATTATTTTAAAAATATATATACACATATCCATTGCTAATATGGCGCCAAAAATTCAAAAGCCGCCAAGGGAGAAATTTAATAAAGTTGTGTAGCACGATAATGTTTATTTATTTATTTATTTTTCATATACCAATCACTACGCTAATTTATCATGCAAATAAACGAACTGATATGTGTGATTCCACTTGTATGCCGTCGGGCAGAAATATTTGATAAATTCAAATTAATATTTAAATAAATAAATAAAAATAGATTTAATGGGAAATATATATAACCATAAAAACATTAGTTGTCTAAAATGAGGCAGAAATAGTGCTCATAGCATATTGTTATAAGGGATTAATTCTTTGCCCTGCATCAGTTGTACTGTTGCAATGAAAGTAGTTTTACAGGCAAAGTGAAAATAAAAGGGCAGTTCATTCACTTTCAGTGGGGTCAGCCTTGGTGACAAACTTGATGAGTGGACGACCAAATTTGGTGAAAAATGGTAGTTAAGAATTCCCGAAGCTCTCTAACACACGGGAGCACAGATCTCAATCTTTCCATGGGATTCTCGATGGAATCATCTTCAAAAGTTATAAATAGGAGTGAGTTGATTTCTGCGAGAGAGTATGTAGTCACTGCGATTCAGAGACTTCTTCTGAGTGAGTGCACTTTAGGGATTGAGCTCTAAGCGACTGGATATTTTTTGTCAGCTAGCAAAGATTTCTGCTCTGGAGTATTTGATGTTATTGTCTTTACTCCTGTGGGACAAGTGACTGCTTTTTAGACTGTTCCAGAACATTCATCGAATAGTGACTTTTGCTGCATGAGTAACACCTTCGACTATTTCCAGAATATTCGAAGAATTAACTTTACTATTGGACTATATTAGAGAATATTCGTTTTAATGAGTTTTGTTGTACAGATTCGAGAAGTTCAAAAAATATTTAATATCGCCAAGGAGGTCCCATAATAAAGCTGTGATGAAAATAGTCGGCAATTAAAATATATTTATTGAAAAGTTTCAATTATTCAATTAAAAAGAAATCATTTAAATATACTGATCCGCGAAGCGGGCAAAGCCTGCTAGTATATACATACATATACAGTCATACCCACTTAATTGGGTAATGAATAATTGAATACGCCGCTTATTCGAATAAAATTCGTTAGAACCAAAATCAGTCTCACAGGAACAATGTTAAATTTCCCCATTTAAACAAATATTTTTCACATACCGTCCTCGGTTATTCGAATAAAGTTTGAACAGTCTTCCTTATTAAAAAATGTGTTCTTAATCGAAAAATACAAGATTTCCTTTTCTAAAAGTAATTAAAAATTGTTTATTGTTGTTGAAAAAAGCAAAATTGGAAAATATCGAATGTGAAGTATGGGATGATGAAAAAGTAATTAATGATTTTGAGCACAGTGAAATTTGGTATTTTGAAGACTTCGGGATAGGTGATTTCAGACAGCTGAAATTCACTTAGGCAGAGCTCGTGCAATTTAAAGAATTGGATGGAAACGAGATGACAGAAGATGACAAAGAAATTTTCACATCTTCCTCGCAAGAAAAATATGAAAATTAAAGTAATGATGAGCCAATCGATCCATTCCCCCCTCTGAAATAAGTAAATGAGTCATATGCTATAATTAGCCGACATTTTAAGGTTTGTTTAGGTGACTATAATCTACTTTATAAATTAGAAAAAGAATTGTAGAAATATTAAACATCCGTGAAAAGGAAAACATTATCACCTATCAGAACTTTCTTCCGAGAGGGAATAAAATATTATATGAGTGAGTGATATTGAATAATTCTACTTCTTTATGAGCTCTGGAATCGAATTAGGTAAGTTTAAAAAGAAATTTTTGCAATTATGTTGCAGATGGAGAAAAATTAGAAATTGCAAGTATTACAGGTGGCATGTGATTGCCGACTGTTGGGAGTGGGTGGGAAACACACACACACACACAAAAAAAATAAAAATAAACAAGTGAAAGATATTGAACAATTCTACTTCTTTATATTTTCTAGAATCTCATAAAGCAAGTTTAAAAAGATTATTGCATACCTGCCAAACTGAGAAAATTCCAAGGAGTAAAACAGTGCACGAACAAAAAAATTTGCACCCCCCCCCCCCCCCCAAAAAAAAAAAAAAGAAAAAAAGGAAAAAAGAAGCAAATGGGATTTTTTCTGTTTTGGCATATAAGATTTTAAAAGTATTTAAAAAAAAAAAAATCACTAATTTACTTTTTAAATACGTTAACATTTGATAAAAAGTAATATAATGTAAAGTTTAGCTATCATTCATAATTATTTACTATATTTACAAATTTAATATATTCACACAGTGATGCAATTAGTCTGAATTTCACATTAGATTTATTTTAAAAATAGTTTTCATTTCAAACTGCTTAGAAGTATCAGATACAGTAATTATTTTTAAATATTTCAGATAACTATTTTTCAATTTAATTAGTTATTACATTTACAAACTCAAAAAAAGAAGAAAAAAAAAAAAAAAACGGAAAGGAAAAATAAATTTAAAAGCTTCATTTATTAAAATACAATGTAAAAACTACATTTGTTGAAAGAATTTTTTTTTAAACACTTTCTCAGAATATAGTAAATATAATTGATTATCTTCCTTGAAGTAGTAATGTATTTTATTCTTTTTGCTAATATTAGCTGATTTTGCATAAATATAGACATTTCTTTTCTTTCCAATGTGTTTGGTTGTATGGTATTTGCCGCTATGAGAAATTGTAAAACTGGACTGACAATAAATGCAATATGCAAACTTTTCACCCTGACTAGATGCTCTTATACATCGAAATTCAGTTCTATAGCTATCTTTAAACAGTTGATAAGATTTCTTTTCAGCCATCATCAAAATTTTCAAAAGCGTGTGACAATTGTAAGCACAAACATAATAACAAAACGAACATCACCCACGTTTCCCATGCTTCCGTTTCTGTAAGATGCGCAAGGGTTGAGGTGAACCGAGCATGTCTGGTGAGGAGGAAAAACACACACCATGCCTCTGAAGCGATGACGTTGAAACGGAGCGTGATTCAACCAATAAATGGGGACCAACGATAGTTATAGAAGCATCAACTCAGAATCAATCAATTGATCAAATACATTGCGATCTTTGTTTACTAAGCATTAGCAGCAAAAATCGTACTTTTTAGATACTTTTTTTTTTAAGATGAGTTTTTTTATTTTTAACTTTTTTTATTAAATTTAATTGAATACTTAAACAAAAAAAAAAAAAAAAAAAAAAAAAAAATGAAAATCAGTAGAAAAAGAGTAAAAATAGCAATCTAGGCATAAAAGCGTAAAAAATGTGAAAAAAACGTAAATTTTATGCCCGGGGCATAAAACTTGGCAGCTATGTTATAGACATTTACACTGTGGATGAAGAAAGATTAGAAATCGCAACACTTCTGCAGGGCATTTGATCATTAGCAGGGAGGGGGGATAAAATATTATATGAGTGAGCGATATTGAACAATTCTACTTCTTCATAGGCTCTAGAATCTAATTAGGTAAGTTTAAAAAGAACATTGACATTTATGATGTGGGGGGAAAACAATTAGAAATCACATATTTCAGAAGGCATTTGATCACTGATTGTTTTGGAAGGGGGGGGAGAGTACCATAAAAAGTTACATCAGTGAAAGATATTGAACAATTCTATCTATTCACAGTTTCTAGAACCTCATAAAGCAAGTTTAAAATAAACATTGATATTTATGCTATAGATGGAGAAAGATGGCGATTTTCAATCTTTCCTACCAAATTCGGGACATTTGGAATCTCTGCACAATACTGTTTTGAAAATAATCTGCAGACTGTAAAAGAAAAAAAAAAAAAAAAACTGTGATGTAATCTCACATTTTCTGTTATGGGGGCGTAAGGTCGTGTCTGCTTTTGACCAGAAAATATTGTTACAAGTTCTTGCATTTTATGTTTTTTATTCATAGTTTTGTACTTATTACATATATACATAAGCTCAATAAAAACCAGCAAATACAAAATTACATAAATGCTGTTTTATTTATTTTTTTTTTTTTTATTATTATTCATAAAAAGTTTTAAATTTATATATACAGCAGAGCCTCGGTTATCCAAGCCCTGATTAACCAAGGTAATCTAAAAAGTGCCACATCCCAGTTGAGGTGTGACCCTTAAAAAATGGCATAAAGAACTTCGACTTTGAGAGCACAGTACTTCTTTTTATTTTTTTATAATTCATGTATGCATGTATTGTATTGCATTTTTAACTGATTACATTTAAATGTGTAAGAGGTATATTCTTTTACTTCATTGGTTGTGTTTCCATTCATTTTAAACGTTACTGTATATTTTCCCTCGATTTACAATAGAGTCCATTTAACCTGAGTTTTTGATTATCTGAGGTTCTATCGGTCCACATTACCTTAGATAAACAAAGTTCTATGGCATATTATTTATCTGTCTATTACAATCACTTAGTTTATCTATATATAATCAACAATTTGTTATGACAATTTCTGAAATACTGAAAGAAGCCTGTCCACTGTGGAAGATTTTCCAAGGTGTCTTAGTCCGTATTCACAAGAATTTCGGAGAAAATCACAGAAAAATCCGACCTACAAAGAATGTTATCCATGGGAAATTTACTAAGGTATTTCAGTCCACATTCATGCAAGTTTCGGAGAAAATCACGGAAAACTTAGAACTTTATTGACGAAGTACTTACCATTGGAGAAAGAAAAGAATATTTTCTGTAACACTGGGATAATCGAATATGTTATGCCTCAATTTTTATAGTGCAGCAGTAATTCTAAGAAAATTTCGGATTTGAAAACGACTATTTCACAAAAATTGGTAGTTTTAAAACAATTCTTCATAAAAATATTTTTAAAAAATTGCATGAGAGAAGAGAATTATGTATTTGGAAACCAGTAGCGAAAAATGACAATTTCAGTAATCAAATACACAAAAAAAGAATATTATTGAATTATGGACAGATTTGGCTTGATTTTGCCAGACCTGAAAAAAACTGGGTGGGTTTTTTTCAAAATCCTTATATAAAATTCCACTTTTATCTAACTTACAATAAACATATAAATAGCATAAAACAAATATTATATACATTATTATAACATGAACAAAGAATTTTTAGAAATGTTGGAGTTTCTAAAACTGCTCTGTAGAAAAAAAAATCCTAAAAAATCTCCCATAAAAAAAATTATAATTATCTTATTAAAACAGAATAAAAAAATATACATTTTAAAAATTAAAAAGGATTGATTTCAAAAATTATTATATTAAATATACCTTATTTAAAATCCTTAAAAAGTTTGAACTGATATATTTCAGCATCCCAAATGGGGCCATCTTCAGAGCTCGAAATGACAAACTACAGCTGGGCGGTATGTTTACTTTTCTCCTCTTCTTCTTCATCCTTTTCTTCACTTTGCTTCGTTTGCTGAAACAGGTGCTGCCAGAAAAGATGTTTTTTTTTCAATAAAAACTCAACGAAATGTTATTATGCTTAAATGTTTTATTTTTACACATAAATTAATAACTGTTCTTTGAATAATTTATTGAATTCAAGTAGGTTTCACTAGAATGAGAAATTTTAGAGATTGCTTTTTGTCCCACACGCGACATCATGAATGGGAAGTTTTTATAAAACACTCAAATAGCTTAAGTTTTTCTTTCTTCTTCTTCTTCTTTTTGTCTAATATAAATTGATAAATATCAGATAAGAGTCATAAATACTTAATATTAAGATTGTGTTCTGAAATTACTCATATTTAAGGTTAATCGCTGGAATGAAAGATAGCATCTGTGTATGGAAAGAAGGACAAAGGAAAGTTGTCCTAATGCATTATTTAACAATGATTTTAAAAGAAGCTTTCTCTATATTTAGAGAGGAAATTCCTATATTTGATATGCTCCTCAAAAATTTTCAGCCTATGAACTAAAAATGTCGTCTTTATGAAAAATACACCATCAGAGAAGTGAAAATGTAAAATACATGTAAATTTTATATTGAAACTAAAATCCTTAAAGTATAAGTACTCAAATACATTCCGAAAAAATCACCTAAGCAATACAAACCTGGATCCAAGTACTAAAAAAATGAATGCATCATACGCGTGAAGCGTCTTGTTAGGTAAAAAATAATGGCACAGAGTGGACTCATCATTCAATCAACAAAAGCTGAATTACATCTATTTCTGTAAAAAATACCAAAGTAGGTTTTTTTTTTTTTTTTTTTTTTTTTTTTTTTTTCCCAAGCCTAAGAACAAATAAAGAAGGAAATTAAAACATACAAGCCTTGGGAGACAGCATCTAATGTTCCAGGAATACAACAGTATCAACAAAAATCCACTACAAGTATATAATGCAAATGACACCAAAAAAATCCTCAATAATGAAAAGTGTCATGTTGAAAATTTGAATATTTGCAAAGGAGACTTATGTTTGATTTTAAATCATATCCAGTAGAAATAATACACTGAAATTTCTAATGAGATTCAAATATTGGTTATGCAAGAAGCAAGAGGGATATCTGAGAAGTACAAGCGGCCAGTTTCTACTGACTGCATCACATACGATAAAATTCTGCACCGACAGACGTCAATATTGTGGTCAATTTAAATTTAATGAAAAAATTCAAAGTATTTTTTTCTTCTCTCCCCCCCCCCCTCTGTGTGTGTATTATTTTGTCATTTTATGCTTCAATAAAAAGGTAAGCGAAAAAGAAGTTGTGTACTACAAGATTTCATTTAATCACACTGCATAAAAAAATTCCTTTAAAAAAAAAAAAAAAAAGATAAATTCTGCCTTAAATTGAAAAAAAAAAAAAAAAAGATATTTTATAGTGCTAACTAATAAAAGTCTAGAATGTTACAAAATATAAGATAAAAATTATTTTTTTTTTGTTTACTGTCACATGTGGGACATCAGACATCACACATTTTTTTACAAATGTCATACACGTGACAGTCTATTGCAAACTTTAAAAAATGATTACAAAATTAATATTATTAGTAACATAATCAAACCTAATGCACATCACTTACAAATGCATGCTTTTTGCGAAAAAAAAATATATTAATGCAATAATTTATTTCAATTAACTGAAATTCTTCATTTATATCAAAAAGTAGATCTCTGTCATTTCAGTTCCGTCCCACACGGTACACTTGGTTAAATGACTTTAGGGTATTTTGATACTTTTCAAAAACATATTAGTCTTAAAAAATACAGAGTTATATGCAATTCAGAAAAAACACATCAAATTTCTTTTAAAAAAATATCTAGGTTTGCTAATATAGAATCTATCTGCAAAATGCCTGTGTAAATGTCCCACACGTGACCATGGAATGACCCTTAATCATATTCCAAACGCTCAAAAAATAAAACGATCTTTCAGTTCCGCGTTCCCGTATTGTAAAGGTGCCTCTGTAAAAATAAAAAATGAAGCCAAAAAACATAACATTAATATTCCGATTAAACCAAACAAAAATACAGTCGTTCCCACTTAATTGGGTAACGGATAATCGAATATCCCCGCTTATAAGAATATAAAGTGATAGAACAAATTTTTCCCCCATAGAAGTAATGTTAAATTTCCTCGTTTAAAGAAATATTTTTTACAATGCCACCTCGCTTAATCACATAAACACTCGAACGACGTTTCTTAAATAAAATTTCTCTATTTCTGAGCTAATTTTTCCTCTCTTTCTCAAAAAAAAAAAAAAAAAAAAAGAGAGAGAAAAGAAAAATCCGTTTTTCTTTTAAAAAACCTTACATAACTAAGGCTCTTTAAGCATGAGACAGTATTCCTGCCGAGGTGATAAAAATTGGTGATAAAACAAATTTATAAAATCAGCAACTGATGATGAAATTAGAAATTAAAATACATATGATCTCACACAAATCACAAATTTTTGAAGTTTTCAGATGACTTTTTGAATTCATAGATGGTGGATAAAGATGGAGAAACAGAAAGAGATAAAAAGTTTAATCTTTCTATAAAATCTTTAAATTAAAGTGATAAAAAAAAAAAACAAGCAGATCCCCCTCCAACAACAGATGAAGTTACAAAATCCTAAATATTATTCATCGTAATTTTGTATCTCATCGAAGTGGTTATAATCTATTAATGTGCTTTAGAAATAGAAATTGAAATAATAAGTCTATGTCAAAATAATCATATATATATATATATATATAAATTTTTATTTTTTTTTATTTTTATTTTTTTTTTTTTGGCGGGGGGGGGGGGATTAAAAATAAAAATTGTAAGTATACTTTATTTATTTTGTATTTATTCCAGCATTAATTGCATATATAAATTACTATAATATGTTAACTTAGTTAAATATTTAAATAAGAAAGAGGTATCGATCATTTATCTTTTCATGTAAGCATAAAATCACTCTAGTTAAACATGTATTTGCGTTTCTAGTCTTCCCCGAATAATCAAATACTCCGCTTAATCGAATTAATATAGATGGAACGGTAGCTATTCATTTAAGCGGGTCCGACTGTATATACCAACGCATATGAAATGAAAAAGATCCAATTCATTTTAAACACACCGCAGGAATTTATAAAATCAATTTTCAGTTTCATGATAAAAATAATGCCAACTACACATTGGAATGACAAAACGCAAAATTAAAAAACGTATCTCTGAACACCTCGCCGACTTCAAATATAATAAACACTCTACTGCATGTTCAAGGACTAACAATATTAAAAATATTAACACTAATTCCATTAATTATCAAAAATTAGCCCCTTATAATTCACACCATTTGCCCTAAAAAGAGAAACCCTTGAAATCTTAACATCTAACAATTCTGTTAATGACATCGAACATAGTATAATTCCACCAGAATGGCAGCACCTGTTTCAGCAAACGAAGCGAAGTGAAGAAAAGGATGAAGAAGAAGAGAAGAAAAGTAAACATACCGCCCAGCTGTAGTTTGTCATTTCGAGCTCTGAAGATGATCTGTTAGTGACGCCGAAATATATCAGCTCAAACTTTTTAAGGATTTTAAATAAGGTATATTTAATACAATAATTTTTAAATACACACATATATATATATATATATATATATATATATATATATATAAGCAAAATAAGAGTTGTTTATTAATACAAATAAAACTGTGGGATTCAGGGAATGTAAAATATAAATCAAAATCAAATTTTTAAAAAATTCTGAAAACTTTAACAGTGCAACACTGTTAGGTAATTTAGAGGAACCAGGGGTCGATCCCGGCAAAAATTGGGACCCTTTTGCTGCCCCTTGACAAAATTCAAATCTCTAAAATGGGCCCCTTCACAAAATTTATATCCTTAACCCTCGCTTTCCCAAGATCAACGTGTTACAGCAGAAAAAGTGCTTTCAGGCGCCGCTTGGCAGGTTTGGCGAAAATCACCAGCACTGCACCTTTCTGTATCGTTTAGAAATTGCAACATTCCACAGATTATGTTTGCTATCTTTGGCGAATTAGTGCACTTTTTGAATGAGGCGGGGTTAACTAAATTTCAACTACAAAATGGGATCAAAATGACCCCATCTTGGGAAAGCGAGGGTTAAAATGGGTCCCTTCACAAAATTCAGATTTTTAAAAACAGCCCTTCACAAAATTTTGTTTTATAATAAAAATACTTTTGTAAAATTTTTCCATATTTACAGTATTATTTTTAATGAGCGTCTATACTTGTTTTATAAAATGCTATTAACTTGATGTTAAACATTAGATAAAGTAACTGTTAAAATGAAAGGTTTCAAGCAACAATTCTTTTTTTCACAAAAATGGGCCCCAAAAATAAAAACCTGGACCAACCCTGGGAACAATAATTAACAATATTTTATGAGAATCTAACGACTACAAAAAATTTAATAAAGCAACACTAAATAATTATTTAGTCGATTATGGCCGATTGCAGAACGCATGGCAATCTGTATTTCAAGAATCAGTTTTGAAAAAACAAAGTGAAATTATTATCGATTAGCAAGAAAATAATAGTTTAGTTGTGAAAAAACATAAATGTTGGACAATTATTGGAGAAATAGCCTGGTACTTTTAATTTCATTTGCAAAAGTATTGCATAATTTCTGATGTGTGACTTTCGACAAAAGTGTGACAGTCATCAATTAGCAGCAAGATTTTCAATATTTTAGAATTCAGCTTTGCAAAAGGCATAGATTTTATCCATTAGCAAATTAGCATATAAATAAATTCAGGGTTGGGTTTTTGACATGACAAGGGTTTAAACCGTCAAAAACCTGTCAGAAACCTCAACTGTCAAAAGCCTATATCGTCAAGATTCAGAATCTATAAATGTGCTTGAATCTGGTTAGAAATATGAATTAATAATATCTGCCATATATAAGTTAACATCTAAGTATTATGCTGTTTATAAATTAACGAATCTTAAAACAATTTATTGATGATAATTAATAAAAATTTAAGTAAATATACTGGTTTCAGACATCAGAAATATATACAAAGCATGTGTAGACATATTTAATATTTTGTATGTTTATTTATATTAATATTTATGAAATTCTAAAATTCCAAAGTTACTTAGGAATTTTAACATAAACCAAGTTTTAAATACAGGAAAACTGGATTCTTTTTTTTTTTTTTTTAAGTAGAACATAATATGTGTGGGCAGTAAGTTAATAGGAATTCGAAAATAATTATATTTATAATCTATATTTATTTCACTTATCATTTAAATAATAATTTATCTATTTATTATTATTTCTGGTTAGTAATGCACTTGCACACTACTTATAATTGAATATCTTACAGAAAGAAATTAGCTCTAGTGAGGTTTGTCGCAGAAAGCAGGAAAAAATTCTGCCACAGGGAGTAAAAAAAAATTTCAAACTTTAAAATTACATAAATTTTGTCAGTTAGCAGTGAAATTGTGCTAACTTTGTATTTAATTTTAATAAATACACATACCTTTCTTTCTTTTGGAAAATATCCTTCTAATTTTCATTCTTCTCTTTCCTTCAGCACTTAAATCTAAAATATCTCCAGTTCTTTTTCTGTATCTAAACAATAACAACAAATATATAATATTCATAATTAAAATGAGCTATGCATAATACTACAAATCAAACATGCAAGAATTTTCAGTATGGTTTGATATGAAAACATTAGAAAAAAATTACACCAAATGAACAATTTAGGGGACCTGGATTGCTCAGGTTACTACTATTAGTAGTGAGCCTTGAATATCAACTACAATAACCCATACAGATTACTCGAACTGTAAACTTGTAGTAACAGACAAACAAGTGGCACCTACAGAGCAACCTGTAGATATCGATTGGTATATTCATAGGTGTCAACATTACTAATCTTTAAATCAGATTTATACATTGATATTTTAAAAAGGAATCTGTCACATATATTTTCGACGTATAAATACAATTAAAAGGGAAACATTTATAAAAACTTTCCAATGTGAAGTCTCCGTTGAAAATAACGAAGACTTGGCACGTCTATGTATCTTGGATTTGGATGCTATTTCTTGAGAATTTAAAAAGTTGTTGCTAATTACGAAAAACATTCACTAAATTACACAACAAGTTTTTATTCTTACATTAGCTTGGAACTTAATTTTCTAAAAATGAAAATTAATTATAATTTGTTATAGTTAATTATAATTAATTTGTAATTAATTATAGTTTGTGGGGCCTGACAAATTATAATCCTATGCAATGACACAATCTATGTTTGGAATGTTTATCGCTTCTTGCCGTGTGAGATTAAATTTACCCTACTACAAGAAAAATATTTTGAAATAGTATTTGTCAAATAGTGTATTTTTAAATTGTTTTAAAATTTTTTGAATATTTTTCTCAGATGAATTAAACACTTGAATAAAGAAATTGAAACAATACGCTATAAGTTGCAAAAGTAATTGCTAAGAATTGGGCGAGTTTTCAAATTCAGATTACAGTACCTATACACCAGAGTTTAATTCAGATTTTTTTTTAAATGATACCCCATTTGTAAATTTATAAAATAATTTGCGAAATATCAAGTAGAAAATTAATAATGCAGGGGTCAAAGCATTCAAATATGAAAATATAAGAATTTTCTTATACAAATATGCCGTTGCTATTCGGACCATCGGTGCGATTAGTGGGGGGGGGGGGGGGCTATTCAGACCGCTTCCTTGTTACGCTGGTCATAATAATGATTTTGTTTGTTTGATCTTCAATTTTCTCTGTAATATACTAATGATTTTGCTTGTTTCAACTACAAATTCAAACTTTTAGCATTTTGAAAGTGTATAATGCGATTGATCTACAATTCATATATATTTCAACATTGCTGTTAGAAAACATTACAAAATAAGTACAAATGTCATTTTCAGAAAAATCATACATATATTTGTATAGAAAATTGGGTTTGGTTTGTATTGAATTATATTGGAATGGTTTAATTTTTTTTTAAAGAAGGAAAAGAAATAAAAAACCAATTGCATCTATGTAGTTGAATATACAGATTTATTCATATGTTATACATTTATTCATATTTATGTATATTCATAACACATATTGCGAAGATTTTTTCAAAGATTAAAAATACTCATTTACTAAGATCTGTTTTCATGTTGCATTTTTTATTTTTATTATTCAATTTTTGAAATCTTCATTATTTTCATTTTTGCTTTATAAAAATTATTTTGAGTTATTGCTCTTTTATGAAGAATTTTAACATCATTTAGAGTACAAAATTACTGTGAAAATAATTAATCTCTACCACACTCCCACACTTAAAAAAAAGTAAAAAGATAATTTTTCCTGCATGGGGACGAGACACATTGTATTATGTCTAAATTTCACTCTTTTATCAGTGCTAACTTATTCTCCTTGGAAAAGATGGTCCGAATAGCCTGTACAAAATTGCAGAAACGGTCCGATTAGCCACTTCGTATACAAATATAGGAACATAATTTCAAGAAAAGGTTGAGAGATTCAGTAAAAACAAACTATCTCTAACATTACTTTGTAATCTCGGAATGATTAAATGACTTGTAAATAAAACGCCCTAATTTAATCTCATGTAATTTAACAGATAAAACAAATGAAAAGATCAATTATTGTTTACTTCTCACATTATTTAGAAAAGAACATATTTTCAAATTTATGATCTTTTATTAGTCTACCTTTCACTTTCATACCAATTTATATTATTTAACATCAGTCCACATAATAATTTTTAAATAATGATTTTTTTTTTTTTTTAAACATGTTTAAAAAATTAAAAAGAAGAAAAAAAAATCAGAACCCTTCAATTTAACTACCAATTGTACTCCCCCCCCCCCTCTTAAAAAAAAAAAAAAAAAAAAAAAAAAAAAAAAGTTAAAGAGTAAGGGGAAAATATTAAAATAGTAATGGAATTATCAATTCTTTTGATTGTATAATTTTTTTTTTCTTTTTTCAAATGATATTTGCTAAGCATTAAGTAACAATATGTTTATATTAGGATATATTAGTTTTATTTTAAATTACCTTTTTATTTTATTCATTTGAAGACATCCAGGTGAAAATTCCTGTATTTTTTGTCAGATTTTATGTTAAATTATCCTTTAAAATGTTTTATTATGCCTTCCATACCACAGTTAATTTTTTGTTTTTTCTTTTTAATCGATAAATTGTTATAGCTATGAAGTACAGCAATGAATACCGTACAAACAATAAATATCGTACAGCGAAAAGATGAATTTCATGAACTTTTATTATGAAATAAATAATTTTGACTTATTTTAAACATACACATTTGAACACATTTCGATGCTACTTAAATATAATCCGTTCAGACAAGCATTCAGAATAACGCTAAAGGACGATTTTATTTTAATTATAATTGTTTTCCTACAGCTATGTCCAAAATTAAATGTACTGGAGAATGACAAAAACGAAAACGTATTAAAATGTAACAAATGTTTTATTTATGAACTTACCTCGATAATTAAAATAGTAATCCTAATCAGAACATCCACGTTTTCCTCACATGGCAGCATGGCAGCATCCATCTTGCTTGAATCTTGTTCTTGATCCGTGTTGTAAACAAACAAGCGCTACGTTGCCATACCTGCTTTCTCATACCAAAAAAATTAACCAATATTAATAAAAAATCATATTTTTAATTTTAAAATGGAGCCTCTTATGACGTCGCAATTTCAATTTTTTTTAAAGATTTAATGTAATATTCTTTGGTATATTGCGCTTAAGCTCTATGATAAGGTGACCATATTTTCAAACACTGATTTAACAAATTACCGTTTGTCCCCAAATCAAAATAAATTTCAAGGACATTGAAAACTCTATTTCGGGACTTTTTCGGGGATATAAAAGACTAATAGCTATATGCTAGGCATAATTAATAAAAAGAACTCTGATTTATACATAACAAAATGCTTTGAAACACTTTTTTCTATGACAAATTGCTGAGCCTGCGATATGTTTATGCAAGTTAGGGAGGCATACTATTGTCCTTGTCGTATCATGTTCTTAGACAGACTAAGAACGAGATTCAACAAGGATTTAATTAACGAAGCAGTATTAAATGCGTATTTTTAAGACGGGAATTATTGCTAGTGCTCGGATACTTTTGCTGCGGAGTGTACGATCCAACTTGTGATCTACGATAGCTGCGATTGTTACAATAGTATGCCTCCCTTAAACTATCCAAGCTTTATTAAAATAATCAAGTCTATAGAACCCATTTACACTTTATTATGATGATAGGAGAGAACACAAAATAACAGCATTTCATTTTAATCTTCAGAATCCCCACTCCCAGAAATGCAGAAATTATTCCCGATTACATAACTACAAGAAAATCATTTCATTTTCTCTCCTATCAATGTATCAATGCAATTTGTGGTAATCATATAACTGCCATTTTTGTGAAATTTCATAAAATAAATTTTATTTTTCACTTAACACAAATCGGGCAAGATAGAATTTATATACTAATTAGTAGTGCATGATTCTTTCTCTGCTCATGAAGTATGAGGGTCTTTATTTCAAAGTTTCGTTGATTTCCAAGATTATCCAATTATTTGTGCTTCAACGTATAGAATTAACAGTGTGGAAAGCGGGAAATAAAATTGTACTAAAAAAATTACTGTAATCGAAGTTAGTGTCACGAAATTAAAACCGAGACTCCCAATTGGTTAATTATGTTCTTAGATGACGTGATTGAGCAGACGAAACTAGGAAAATCCAATCAGCTCTTCGGTTTGAGCAAAAAAATCAATCGAAGCGCCATCTAGGAAGCTTAATTATTTTAGCAGTATTTTAAGCATTCGATTATAAGCGCTTGCCCCACTGTATATAAGACTACTATATAATATAGTAGTCTTAACTGTATATTCTAGACACTGTACGTGTACTTGTGCATTAGACTGCAATTTTGATTGGATTGGAATGGATGGGTTTTCCGTCTCACTAGTTCTTAATGGGCATTAGGCAACGGTCTGGGATTCAACCCTAGAGGTGATCTGGAAACATGCCGTCACAATTTTGATCCTCCACGGAATGGACTACGATTTTGAAAGAAATACTTGCAAATATTTAAATTTGGGGACATTTAGTCTCCCCCAGTAATCAAAGAATTTTTGGTTGGTTGGGTTTTACGTCACACTAGTGCTGCGCAGATGGGCAATTGGCGACGGTCTGGGACACACCCCTAGAGGTGGTCTGGAGACATGTCATCACAATTTACAAAGAATTTTTGGAGACAAAAAATAAAAAAAGTCAAAATTCGAGGGCAGTCCTCGATTTTCGAGGACGTATGGTCACCTTACACTATGGGGTAAATATTTTTCAGTCATTCATTGATAAGGTAACCAAATGTCTTCATTTTCCGAGGACTATCGCTATCCCCAATTTCGAAGGAAAATAATTTCAATATGTAATACTTTTACAATTTGTACTAGAATATACAGAAAGCAGTTTTGTGATGACCATAACAAACTAATTTTACAATGTTTCAAAAAACTTCTTAAGTTTTTTTTTTTACTTTCTTCAAAAGAAGATTAGTAAAAATTTTCAACTCTTCGTTTTTGATGGATTCACATGTTTTGATAAGTCTCAAGCACGATTTAACTATTTATACTTTCTTCTGTATATCTAAGAAAAAAATGATGAATTCGTGAAAGTTTTTGAACTCTAGTTTTAAATGGATTTACATGTTTTGTGAGGTCCTTAATACCTGGGCCGCGGTAGCCCAGTCGGTAGAGTGCCGGCCTCGTAATTGGAAGATTGCGGGTTCTGTACTCGAGCCAGCCAGAGACCGTCGTGTACATCACCGGTTGCTGGTGCACGTAAAATCTGTCATGGCCGCAATGTCCTCCATGCTCCCATCAAAAATTATACCTCTGGGGTTACCGAAGCTGGAGAGCCATCCCTTCCATGGAGGATCAAAATTGTGATGGCATGTCTCCGAACCACCTCTAGGGGTGTGTCCCAGACCGTCGCCAATTACCCATCTGCGCAGCACTAGTGCGACGAAAAACCCAACCATCCATCCTTAATATGGTTTGACCATTTTTAGAAAACATGTGACTGTGTGCTAGGGTGTAGTACAGAACAAAATTTCGTATAAATATGTATGTAATGAGAATTACTTTTTATGAAGTGATTGTGAGATTAATAGGAATTACTGATAACTGTAGTTGTAAACTATGAGGAAAAAGTATGTGCATTTTAGAACATCCCCTGAGAGGAAATAGCCCCCATTTGGTATAAATATTCAGTATGGATATATTTAAAAAAAACTCGTCAATACCTTTGAAACGAATGGTTGAACCATAGATCTATGTTAATTTAAAACAATGTTATAGATTTTTTTCGAGTAATACATTTGAGTTCAATATTTGTCGCGTCATGATCTTAGCCTTACGCTCTTTTTATGCTGTAAACTGATGATAAAAATTAGCAACAAAACTATACATATATATATGAGAAATCTAAGTTTGTGCTTCAATAATTTTTCTGCCAACTGTAAATTTTGAGTTACTAGCGTCATTTCCCCCTCCAATTGATGATAAGGAATACCGTCTGGAGGGGGGGGGGGATAAAAGAAATATGTTCTTTGGAGGAATACTTCAGAACCTCTAAAAAGATGTTTAGCATGACATTTTGTATGCACTGGAACGGGAGATACATATTTTTAAATATTTGAACCATTTTCTTTTTCTGGGACTTGGAAAAATTAATCAATTTTGCAAACCTAATGCATATACCTCAAAACCAATTTTCTTTGAATGCTGAAATTTTTTAAATCAGTTTTTATATTAAAATGTCAATGAAAAAAATAGAATATTTTAAAATTTCGATCAAAACTTCGCAGATATAAATTTTGTAATACTGAACGTGATCCCCCCCCCAAGGGGGATCCCTGAGGGAGCATGAAAAATAATGTTTTTTAGAGGAATACGTCATTGCGTTTAAAACATGCTTTAAAACGGGAAATACAGATTTTTAAACATTTTAATTTTTTTTTATCGAGATTTGGTAAAAAATGAGCAAAATTTGCAAATATCATTTTTTCTACAGATACTAATTGGGATCAATAGCCTACCGATCGAATTTCTACTGATGTCTGTAAAGTTCTATTGATATCGATTGAGGATATAATTAATAGGTGGCAGATGTCAATAGCTTCTATTGATAAAGGTAGGGAAATCCATAGAAATCAATTCGTATCAATAAAACTCTATTTATATCGGCAGCCTACTGATCAAATTTCTAATAATGTCTGTAAAGGTCTACTGATATCAGTTGAGGATATAATCAATAGGTTACAGATGTCAATAGCTTCTATTGATAGCGGTAGGGACATCCATAGAAATAAACTCATACCAATAGAATTCTATTGATATCGATAAGTTTTTGTATTGATCTCTACGGATCATTTTTAGTATGGTTGGGCAATATATCTACGCTACAGGGGTTGTTCCAATCATACAAAACAAATTAATACATCTTCCTGCTTAACTTTGGTACATTGCATTTGATACTGACAAGCATTAACAAGCACAAAATTGTTCATTGTGGTACCTACCTTGCCATGATTGGAAGAAGCTTGTGTAGCAAATTAGCACATCTTACTGGCACATAGCACCACATCATCTTGTTTCTACATAAGCTGCTTACATAGCATATTATGCTAGCAAGCATTTACAAGCTCACGATTGCTCACTGTGGTACCTTTTCCCGCATGATTGGAAGAAGCTTGTGCAGCAAATTAGCACTTCTTACTGGCATATAGCATGCCATACTATTTCTACTTAAGCTGCCTACGTAGCACATTATGCTGGCAAGCATAGAAAAGTATATAATAGCTCGTTAAGGTACATACCTTGCCATGATTGGAAGAAGCTTGTGCAGCAAGTTAGTATTTCTTACTGGAATACAGCATGCCATGCTATTTCTGCCTAAGCTGCCTACACAGCATATTATGCTAGCAAGCATATAATAGCTTATTAAGGTACATACCTTGCCATGATTGGAAGAAGCTTGTGCAGCAAGTTAGCACTTCTTACTGGGATATAGCATGCCATGCTATTTCTACCTAAGCTACCTACATAGCATGTTATGCTGGCAAGCATGAAAAAGCATATAATTGCTTATTAAGGTACATACCTTGCCATGATTGAAAGAAGCTTGTGCAGCAAGTTAGCACTTCTTACTGGTATATAGCATGTCATGCTATTTCTACCTAAGCTACCTACATAGCATGTTATGCTGGCAAGCATGAAAAAGCATATAATAGCTTATTAAGGTACATACCTTGCCATGATTGGAAGAAGCTTGTGCAGCAAGTTAGCTTTTCTTACTGGGAAATAGCATGTCATGCTATTTTTTCCTAAGCTACCTACATAGCATGTTATGCTGGCAAGCATGAAAAAGCATATAATAGCTTATTAAGGTACATACCTTGCCATGATTAGAAGAAGCTTGTGCAGCAAGTTAGCACTTCTTACTGGGATATAGCATGTCATGCTATTTCTACCTAAGCTATCTACATAGCATGTTATGCTGGCAAGCATGAAAAAGCATACAATAGCTTGTTAAGGTACATACCTCTCCATGCTTTGGAAGAAGCTTAAACAACAAATAAGCATACAATGATTGTACATAGCATGTCATGCTTTTGCCGAGTTAGCTAGCTAATATAGCATTCGATGCTGGCTAGCATTATAAAGCATATAATAGCAAGAAAATCTAGCAGACATAGCAATACATAGCAATAACTAGCATATTTTTGTTGCTGGTACTAGCATGAATTTTAACTTGGGTCATATGTATTTAAAAAATTAAGACATATTATTGTCTTTAAATGTGACCACCCTCTTAATAAACTTAAAGTACTGAATTTATAACACGTGAATTTTCAGTGTACACGATGCTGTTTATATTGAAAGTTAAATTATAACCAACTTATAAATCAGCCTTTGCTCTATTTCCTAATCTTTATACAGAAGCGGCGAAAAGCTAAATTGCATCACTAATTCATTCCGTCTACACGCAATTTTTTTTTTCTTTTTACGATGAATGGAATTTAGCTATTTAATAATAAATATAAGATTTTTTTTTATTATTATTTGACTGTAAAAGCACCAATTACAAAAAAAAAATAAATAAATAAATAAATAAATAAAGATAAAAAAATAAAAAAAATAAAAAAATAAAAAAAAAAGCTCAAAATTCAGTACTGCAGCAACAGTTATCATGCACGTATAGTACTCTTCTCGAATATTAAAAAAATAAAAATATCACTGAGTACCGCTCTCTCATTGTGCATCAATCTCAATATGCGAGATATTGGAAACCGCAGTAATCACTTTCTTGGACTATGTACACTTTCCGCACATGAAACACTCCCAAAAACTCCCCTATAAACTTTTATGTAATTCGGTATTTAGAAAAACATATCTACAAAATGTCAAAGAAACAAAAGGAAGCAAAACCTAGATAATACAGAATCCTGCAAAAATGAAACATAATAAAACGGTAAAAAGTAAACAAATTAGTATTCTAAAACTAAAAATTTCTTCTTCAGAATACTTAATTCTGTAAATCTAAGAAAAAGATCTCACGTGTTTGGCTGAAAAATATGGCATGATTACATTGTATTCGATCTTAATCTACGGCGTTGTCAAAAATTTGTCGCACCGCAATAAGCAAATTTAAAAGACGTTTAAATACCTAGGTCTATTTAACTGCACCGTTTATCGCCTAGGATAACAAAGAGCCAAGACGTACCATAAATGGTATTCTAACCACAAAATTATTATTAGAACTAATTTAAGGAGCTGCTTGAATAAATACAATGAAAGAATGGGAGACTTTTAAAAGAATAACTTTTTTAAAGACAAACACTTATTTAACATATCAATAACATACACTACATTAAAAAACTTTAGTAAAAACTTCATTAAAAAATTTCTTTAAATACTGCTTTTTTATGAATGTGTTGTTTACTAAGTTTTCATATATTTTTTCCTCTTAAATATGTATATGTATATATATATATATATATGTGTGTGTGTGTGTGTGTGTTATACATACTTACAAACGATTAAAAATATTTTACAAATAGTACCAATATTTTATATTATAGTAGTTTACGTTTAACTTATTTCTAATAGCATTATAATACGATATTTAATGTCAATATTTATTGTACTGATTTGTCGACTAACAAAAAACCAATATATATATATATATATATATATATATATATATAATAAGCAAAGAAGGCTTATAAATAGACCCACATAAAACCTGAAATCTTGTAAAACATAGGTAAATAGAATCAATATTTTTGAATTTCTCAAAGTTATTGAAATTCCAATGCAAAGAAATACGATGAAATGTATAATACATTATTTTACTATTCATAGCTCTATTTTATACGCTTGCATGAACTTGAATAACTTACTTTTAAAAACCAATTTTGGAAGAATAATTTTTATAACATGCTATCGTTATGGATGTTGAACAACAAATTTTCGTATAATTAGATAAATAAAATTTTGATA
Source organism: Salticus scenicus (assembly GCA_963930645.1). Lineage (NCBI taxonomy): Eukaryota > Metazoa > Arthropoda > Arachnida > Araneae > Salticidae > Salticus > Salticus scenicus. The sequence continues at coordinate 125,034,714 of OZ005652.1, read as the reverse complement.
TTTTGTAGAATAACTATTTGTTTTTTTTTTCTTTTTTTATTATTTATACTGAGTTCTACATTTTAAAAGATATTGTTTTTTTTTTTTTTTTTTTTTTTAAATTCTTATTTAAAATTATTTAATAACACTGGGAAAATAGTATCTTTAAAAATCTTTTATGTTTTTAATTAAAGCACTTTCCTTATATATATACATATAAAAGTATAAATAAAACTCACTCCCTAAATGTTATTCTTTAACCATATTTCTTACGACTGTGGGAGCTTCTGCGCAAGTGCGAACTCAACGAGTTCAGTGTTAAAAGATGGGTGCACTCAGAAAAAATGTATACCGCCTTCATCTAGAATGAATAAGTGGTCATTTTCTAAATTATTTAACTAGAAATTTAGATTTACCAGCTATGCCCATAAGGCACGACAGTAAACTGAATAGACGGAATGATTAAGAATTTTTAGTCTACACATTTCTTGATGGTGAAATAATATTCTGGATATTCTGAATCTTTTGTATCCGGGAAATTTTAGCTTAAATTTCTAGAATTGGGTAATAAACCAAGATTATAGTTGCTGAATCCCGCCTCTTGTATTCGCATTTATTTGCAAGGATTTTTAAATAACTTTGCTCTCGAGAATATAGACAAGCACTCTAGAATTCTAAGAGGGGTTTCTAGAACTCGCTTTCAAAAGGGACTAGAATTTATAAGGATGACATGGAACTATTTTTTCTAGAGCCACAATTTAGATTCTATATGTCAGTTACAGAAATGTTTCCCAGTGTGATAATTCTTGCTGTTGAGAGAAAATAAGCGATAAAAGAACACCAAATGACTTTATGTTTATTAAATCCCGATTTATCGGTCAATTTGGCACCGCTGCAAGTCTTTGGTATGGTTCTCACTACTTCATAGTAATTCTATATTAAATTTTATTTCTAAAACAAACCACTATCGCTATTATTGTATGTTCTAAATTTCAATGGAATTTTTCAATAATTCAAATTTATTAATTTGTTTCTAGTTTCTAAAACCACATTTTTTTTCTTGTGTTAAAAATTAGAATTGCTGACTTACGTTATAACTTGCGTTTAAATGGAATGTTTACTAATTGTCCAGAAATATCTATAATTGACTGTGGTCCACTTCTTTCGGTGTAACCAGCCGGATGAAGATATTTATCAGCTGCATAATTTTTGTCAGACTTTAATGTTTAACTCATTGTAATGTTTGAAAAAAGAAGAATTTAAAAAACATATTCTATGCATATTATAATAGAGATCCATAGTTGTATATTTATCATCCTTTAGTCACGTAATTTTTAAGATATCTTTATTTAAACAGATGCAATATTACTAAAAAAAGTGAAATTATTTATGGTGTTAAAACCAATTGCATTGTCTTTCGAAAAATTTAGAAAATTAAAAATACAATGCAAAATTATCTTTTAAAAACATCTTTAGATAATAAATAAAAGTAATGAAGACATATTTTATGGAAAATACCTTCCCAATGTCTTACTATTTATTCATTTATTTTTATTTATTTTTATTTATTTATTTATTTATTTTATAATTCTATTCCCCACTTTTGTTTCTTCATTGGAACAATTAAACCGATATACGGCAAATTACAGATAAATTTTAATATTAAGATTTAGATTTTTTTTTTTTTTTTTAATTTTTTTGGTAAATTTATTTTTATTTTTTGCACATTTCCCAAAATAGAATAAGTATTATAGAGTGTAGATGCTCACAATATAGGCTTCATTCGACAAAATTTCCGGCATCGATTTTTTTTTTTTTTTAATCGAATAAAAATACAAATTCATTAATTAAAAATAGTAACTATTCTGCAGATTTTAAATTTACCGGAGCATTTAATTTTCACAAGAATTTAATTATTCGATTTTTCTAAATTAATTTCTTCTTCGTTATAATAACATTCTTTTCATGATTCTTACATGTAATGCAGCTAAAGTAAGGATCTTTTCCCATAAAAGTAATAAAAATTTTCTAATGACTAGATTCTTGAAATAAAAAATCAACTTAATATGAAGCTAGAAATTTTGCGCAGTTTTAATCTTACAACCTGATAAAAATGCACTCGAAAAATTATCTTCATTAGTCTAACATCTTAAAATTCTTCGTTAAATAAATGAAATCTTTTAAGTGAAAGAAAATATTCAATAATTAAAATATCAGCCTCATATTAAAAAAAAAAAAAAAAAAAGTATAAATAACATTTGTAAAACAAATGAAGAACATTTTAAATGCTTTTGCTTACGAATAGTAATGTATTTCTTCAGTTTGTGCAAAACTTTTTTTTTTATGTCAATTTCTAAAAACTGAGAAACTTTTATTTGTCTCAACTTTTACTCATTGATATTTCGTCATTTGAAATTTTATGCAAGCAATGTTGCAGAAAACGCTTTCCGTGTTAAAAATATAAAACAACTTTTATTTAAGAGCAGATTTAATTAGAAAATCGTGCTTCTTTCTAAAAGCTCAATGAAAATGCATTTTTCTAATTGTATCCAGGTGATTTTATGCAATGAACATAATTACATATTTTTAAATTCAAATTGTTTTAAACATTTTTTTCTTGTATTCAATGATATTTAAAACATTTTATTTTCGCAATAAAGAAAAGCAAAACATGAAATTTGTACTGATCAAATATTTAAAATTTTCTTTAAAGTATACACAATCACACATATGTATATTTAACATAACAAACATTCTAAAACATAATGTTTCTGAATATCAAAGATAAAATTCATTATTAAGCATTCTTTACAATTTCCTTTTGTTTATAGTTTTTGTTGAAAATATTTTATATATTTGTATATATTCAACTTTTGATAGAAGCAATAATAATAAAAACAATTAGTATAACATATAATTTCTAAAGCATAACTTGTCACATTCAATTCATGATAGAATATTACTTACTTTGTTACAAATAATACCTGTGCTTTTCAAAGGAAACATTTATTTATTTAATTAATTAATTAATTTATTTGTTTATTTTGAAGACAAAAGGAAAACATATACCTAATATAAACTAGAAGTTAAAAAAAATTTCACTCTAAAAATTATCCTTCTCAAGATGTTTCATTTTTAAATAGAGAAAACTGCTCTCTTTATTTTTAGGTTGATTTCTGTAGAACGCACCTTATGTAATTAACTTAGTTTATATCTATTAAAGCAATTTTTACATGTCTAGCTTCTGAAATAATAAATCTATTGAAAGCACAACTCTAAAGTGGACATACCATGGAAATATCTATGATGAGCCCACTGGCTAACATTATTAACTATTATGTTTAAGGATGGTGAAGACTTGAAAATTTCAAACTTGCATAAACATATGTTTATAAACCAATTTGCAGGTGATTCGTTATTTTATTAGACTTTACCATTACTCTCAATCAACTTTATTAATATTTTACACCAGTCATTTTGTTTTAAATTATGTTCCATTTCAAATTTTAAAACAGAATTAAAAATAAAGAAAATTGACTTATTAATCAAAATGAGTCGAAAGGACATTTTTCTTTTCTTTTAGTTTTCTTCTTTTTTTTTCTTTTCAAAAATAAATAGTATTTATACCTCGCATTTTATACCTTTTTTTTTTTTTTTTTTTTTTTTATCCATTAATTTTTCCGCCACTAACCATTGTACTAATTAAACATTTTTATGTTGATAATAACACACACACACACACACACACACATATATAAATATATATATATATATATATATATATATATATATATATTAAACTCTATTAGAAAAAGTAAGCAGATATTGCTGTTGAACCGCTGTTTTTTATATGTGCTATTTCTATTTTTCAATACTTTAATTTTGTTTTCTGTCCCCTACAGGGTACTGAAAAATATAAAAATATAGTTTATTTATTTATTTCAAAAGCATAGTTTCAAACTGATTATGCTCCTGTAATTTTTTTTTCTTGAACATTTATTTTAGAAATAATTAAATTTCATGCATTATAAACTCATTAAAAATTAAATAATCACCATTAGTTATAAACTGATTAAAAAAATTAAAAAAAATAAATAAACATTGAATTATATCAATTTGAGTAATAGTTAATGCAACTTTAATTGCTGATTATGTAGTAGATAAAACTAGGAATTTTAATGGATGATGAATATAGTCTCAGAGGATCTAACCACGATATCGTCTTGGTTTTGTGCTGTCATACTTTGTCATTTTGAAGCTAATTAGTCAAAAATTTAAAGACTAATTTATTATTAAAGTATATTATGTACGTATATAATTATTTCAGCTTTAGTACATATTGTCTTTATATGAACAGTTTAGTACAGTTAAACTGTATATATATATATATATATATATTGCATTTTTATTGAAACATTTAGCTAATACATCCAAAAACATTTATTTAGTAAGAAACATATTCTCATTTGTTTATATTGCGCCTTATTTTAAGTTTCACTAGAAACTTTAGATAACTTTAAAATGCATTTTTTAAAAGAATTTTAGGTGCCTACAGCCTTAGTTTTTTAAATATATATTTTAAGTTATTACATATGCATGTTATGTGAATTAAATTATATATACTTTTACATTCCAATATATGATAAGTAATGTTTATATAAAGAAAAACGTAAATTATAAAATAAAACAATGAGTTTTTCACTGTTATTAGTAAAACTGTCATGTGTTATATATATATATATATATATATATATATATATATCTGCACGTTTCTCAAAATGAAGTAGATCAAGCATTTGTTCTAAAAAACCTAGAAGTTTTAATGCATAACATTAATTAGTTTGTTTCACATATCAACTGCTTTACAAAAAAAGTCTAAATGAATGTTGTAATTCTAAATTTTTTCTACTCACAATATAAATAATGAATTTGTTTATCAAAACATATAGATGTATTATAATTAATTTTTAATGCATACTCTACAAACAGTTAATATGCATTTATATTTTGATACACGGCACGCATCAAATATGTTATGTAATTGTTTTCCAAACTATGCATATATTTTTTTTAGCAACTGATATACAAGATTTAAAATCAGCCATGATGATTTGATCTAGAAGCAAATGCAGCCAGTTCTTTAAAATCAACTACACACATAAATAAAAGAAACAGTACAATCTCAGACTAATAGCTGAGGATTTGAGTGGCCAATGTAATAATGCTTTGTGAAGGACAGATAAGTGATCAATTTGTCGTTGTAGGAACCAATAATTGAGATATTTTAGAATTTCAGTCAGAAAATGTAGTGACGTTCTTTCCTATTGGACAATGAAGTTAAACTCATCAACATGTAACAGCGACTGAAACCATAATTGGAGCATTTTGAGACACTTGATAGTCATTGATACGTAGAACTCGATACACAATACCAACTAATATTTATAAATTGTCTATATTACATTTTTATAGTGCGTACAATTTACATAAGTTAATTAATTAATATTTGAATAGTGAAGCTTTAAAATCCTGGCATTCATTTAACTGTTTACCCTATTTTATAATTTGTTTTAAAGTTATTAAAAAAAATAGAAAGTGAAAATTGTTCTAAAATTTAAATACATCGAATTAAGTAGTGAATACAATTTTTTAAATGCTTTATTATTATTATTATTATTATTATTATTATTATTATTATTATTATTTTTAACATAACGTCATATAATAAAAGACTTTAAATATTTTTAAAAGTCCTAACGCACAATAAAAAAAGAACTTTTATCTCACAAATTTGACTAGGGCAAGTTTTAGTTTGATAAACCTACTCAATACTAACTAACGCTTAAGAACTATTTTCGTGCAACAGAGTTTAAATTAGCGATAAATCAATAAACATATTTACTTCGAAGTTCATATAGATCTCAAATAATGTATTTTAAAGCATGCTTACGTGAAATTACTATTCAAAATATTTATTATTTAAAGGTTCATCAGTTTAATTAATGTATGAATATGATTAATATGCGTGGGATGTAAAAATAGCATGTACCTTTTTGTAGTTTACAAAAATAAGGAACTAGTAAATTTGTTAAATTATACTCATAAATCAAGAAAACATTTTTTATAAGACAAAGAGTACAAAATTATTTAAAGTTAAATTTTTGAACAACTGCATATTTTTTAGTAATAATTTTTATCTTTGAAATATTAAAATGTTTGAAGTGTGGAAACCTAATTGAATAGTGCGTAAAGAAAACGCTAAATTTAATGCAAAACAATAAAATAATATTTTTTTGCTGAATTTGTTATTTTAAAAATTAACCTATTTAATTGTTATTAAAATAATTTGATATAGAATTAACACTACTTTTTCTTATCCTATATTATTATAGATATAATATTTTAAACTAAAAAGGTAAAGAGAATAAATGCATTTAAACATTTTCAACATATTTTAAAAACATTTCAAATTTGACGTGTATAAGGCAATGTAGTTAATTAATTATACATATGTCAATGTATTGACTACATTTACATATGTATAAAAGCTACAAACTCCCTCAATCTCCTGTTTGAATATTGTAACTACATTCATAAAGCATGTATGGTCATTATTTTATTTAAAAATTAATTTCACCATATTTAGAAAAAAAATCACCCCCATCATATTTATTCGACTAATTTTTCATTCCTCGTATCTATAAAATGTAGCTCATAAATGTTTCTCCCCTCCAGGTCCATTTTTGGATCAATTCGGGAGGAATTGAACCGATGATTTCATTTAGGTTTTTGGCTAGTCTTGACCTACTCCCCCACATCCCCTTATAGGAAACTATAGCTTCGGACGTAACTGGATGTCCTATTGCCTTAAAAAAAAAAAAAAAAAAATATGCGTACATAAAACATTACACTTAAATTTAATACAACTATACATTTATATTACATCTTGAAACGAAGTAGAAAAAACCCTCAATATCGAAATATAATCCTGAATTGTTTTCTTTACATCTATGGTAAAAGAAAAAAAAAATCGAGGAAAGAAATATTCGTAAATTAAATTATTATTATTATTACTTTTAAATATGTGTTCCTAAAGAAAAAACTCACCTGAATATTTAGAGTTTAACTAACAAATTATGCGTTTAAACAAACTATCTCATGTATGTATTAACTGGAAAGAAAATATTAGAAGTTATGCTAATATGCATAATTGTGTAAATGCGTGATTAAAAACAACCTACAATTTTGTTGACCATTTAATCTATGACTAAATGTTCGTTCTAGGTGTTCTCTGAATGGTCACTTAGGTGTTCTAGATATTATGTTAATGGTCATCTAAATCAGGGGTGGCCAACCCGCGGCCCGCGGGCCGCATGCGGCCCACCACGTAGTTTCTTGCGGCCCGCGAGGAGACTAACGATATTTAAACTTTGACAACTTTGGTTAACGAATAAAAAATTAATAAATACGTTCTGACTTTTCGAAGTGAAAATACTTTTCAACGATTATGGTAGATAAGGAACTGTTGTAATGGAATGTTATTAGATCCATTATTCATTCTTTTTATTATAGTTTTAATATATAGTCGTAATTTTTTTTTTTACAATTCTATTGTTAATTTATGAATGAAAATAATTTAAATTAATGTATTCTTCTCCGAATTTTCACCCTATGCCCTTCTCTGTAAAAAGTATATACATACATGAATCACATACTCACAAACATATATACACATATGCATATGTACAGTCATAAAATAGTAGTAATAATAATAATAATAATAGTAATTTCCTCCCCGACTAACTTCGCCGTAAATCATCGTAGAAACTAGCAGCTGATGCCTAACGATTGGTAATGACATCTAATTTTTAATCCAAAAAATTTGTCGAAATTGCGGGTTGCCTTAAAAAAAAAAAAAAAAAAAAAAAAAAAAAAAAAAAAAAAAAAGTTGATGTTAGTTTTAATATGTATACATCCCTTAAGCAAATTCTAACTAAACCGTCTAAACTAGGCCTTATTACTAATCGATTGGCACCAGTCGCAAGTCTCTACATTAGTTTACGGCGGAATTAGTCGGTAAAGCAGGGGGGGGGGATTTTTTTATGACTGTACATACAGTGTGGCCCGAATGAATAAAATATATTTCTAATGTGGCCCACCAAGTGTTTTGGGTTGGACAGGCCTGATCTAAATGATCATTTCAAGTGTTCCCTAAATATTCTAATAAGAGAGTATACACTACTGTCCATTAAAATTGCAACACCAAGAAGGAATGCGAATAACAGAATGATATTTATTGGGCACATACATTATATTAAGAAGAACATCTGATTAAATTTTCAGGAAGTTTTGAGAAATATATTCTGAGAAAACAGTATATAAAGCAGCGAACTCTGGGAACAATACATACACTTATCTGCCTATGCATGGAATCGAACAGCGATTGGATGACATATTTGGGTACAACATTTTATGAAGCTTCAACAGGATGCCACAGTTCATAAACCGTATTTACTGGTGAGTGATGGTGGGCCACTCACTTTTCAACGATTAAACGATCATTTTCATTGGTGAAAGATCAGGAAAACGCGCTGGCCGGAGCAACGGTTCAACGCATTCTATATTAAGGAAGGTCTGTACAATACAGACAACTTGCAGTTGTGTATTATCTTGCTTAAATGTTGCGCTATGGAGGCCTTGAATATAGTGCAGAGTGGCGGGCCTTAGCTCACCAGAAATGTAATGGCCGCTATTCAGAGTGTCGGGAATGCGTACAAGAATTAATCGAGATATGTATCCAATGAGTCCTCATACCATCACAGCAAGTGATGGACAGTGTGCCCATGTCGAATCCCAGCTGACAATATGCATTATTTACAATGTTGTTAAATACGGATAAGGCAATCTTGATACTGTAAACAGAATTGTGATTTGTCTGAAAAGCGAATTCACGTCATTCCTGCGTCCAGATTCATCGTCGATCACACATTAAAGGCGCCCATATCGGTGATGCAGTTTATAGGGTAATAAAAATTTTGGTAGTTGCATACTGGGTCACCACCTGGAGTGATGGTATGCGGTACCATTACATACACGACTAGATCAGTCTTGTTTTCATTACTGCCACTCTGAATACCAGCCCTTGCATTTCTGACGGTACAAATCCCGCCGCTCTGCCTATATTCAAAGCTTTTGAAGTGCAATATTGAATTAGAACCATGCACGACCGCAAGTCGTCCGTATTCTTCGGACTTTTTTTTGATGCAGAATATGTTCGACTGTTAATCTAGCTAGCGCGTTCTCCTGATCTCTCCCCAAAGAAAATGACTGTTTAATCGTGGAAAAGCGACTGGCCCCAACCACTCACCAGTAACTACAATCGATGAATTATGGCGTCATGTTGAAGCACCATGAAGTGCTCTACCCGTACATGTCATCCAGTCGCTGTATGATTCAACGCATAGGCAGATATGTGCTGTTTTTGCTCACAGAGGTCGCAGATTTATGCATTGTTTACTCAGTACATAGTATTCCAAATTTCATAAAATTATAATCAATTTTTCTTCCTACTATCATGTATTTGCCCAATAAATATAATTCTAACATTCACATTCCTTCTTGGTTTTGCAATTTTAATGGACAGTACTGTATATATATATATATATATATATATATATATATATATATATATATACATGTATAGTTATAGGTATATATATGTATGTATCTAGGTATATATATATATATATATTTAAATGATGGTGAACTGAAATATTTGCTTACAAAACTATGAAAATGAAGTTATTTACAAGTTTACAAGTTAAAAAAAAAAAAATTCTTAAAGTAAATAATCTGGTGTATCACTCACACGACAATTTCTTACCATGCTTTTGAACAGTATAATTATAGAATGCATATTAAGTCTTAAGATCAATAGAGTAAGATAGTAAAATTCAATATACTTTTAAAATAATCTATAGTAGGCTTAGGAACAGTTTTATTTCATACGTAATTCTGTGTGAAGGGGACTACCGTCCTCCTCAATACCCGGTTTAATTGTAGTACCGACATTTACTTTAAAAAAATTAAAGGTGTTGATATTTTGCCTTCAAACTTGCAAACCTTAATCAATATTTTATGTTATGAAAACTAATACGAAGTTCAAAATACCAAATTTGACTTTCCTGTAGTTATTTGTTTTTAATTTATACTGATGACAGATATACATACAGACCAATCGGTTAAAATTGGAGTTTCGTAAATAGGACAACTCAAAATGTAATATAATACAGAAAATCAGACTTAAAAATGACACTACAAAAAGAAATCTGGCTACAGGGGTATGAAAAATTAATTTTCCCTTCTTAGTGTTGTTTGTCGACATTGTAAAATGTAGCAAAGCACTTCGATCAATTATAGTCAATAGAACAGAATGTTTGGCTCAATTTTGGACAGCCTTGTGTATTGCCTATAAACAATATGTACTTTAAAAAAATGCTGTGTTCTGAAATTTAACCTTACATGCAAAAAATATTTATCACAAATTGGATTAGAATTCTTGCTATTTCCATATGCAGCTCCCAATATAACAAAAATTTTCGGTATTCCTGTAAACGAATGATGAGTGATTTCCATATCACTATCTCTACAAAACATATTTTCACGCATATAAAAAAAATGGTTTGTTCCATCCTATTTAAGGCAGCCTGTGGTTCTTAAACTGTACTTACCTGCAATTTCCCCCATAGACGTAATATATTTAAATTATCTTGTGTAGTCTTGTGCTTGTGCACGAACCATTTCTATGATATCTATGAAAAATTAATGCAGCATCAGTATATGTTACATACTTAGAATACCGAGTGTGGACTTTCTGCTGCTATTTGTTCTTGAGATATGTTGATAAGAGACATGCACACATAGATACAAGCCGCTAAAAACATGATTTTCAATTCAGTGGACCTTAAAGCGTGTAAATATAACGAAAAACTAACTTTAAAAAATTTAACCCCAAAACAATACTTTCTCTACCATATATATGGGTAAGAGAAATTAAAAAGCATTGCTAATTTATGAAAATAAGAAATATCATTTGCAAGGTAGATTGAGAGAGAATACTGTAGATTTCGTTTAAAATTTCTGTAAAACCCTCTTCTGGTGGTTACATTTGTTATTTATTAATCGCTTGCGAGAATTTATATATTTCGACTACATATCATCATCATCAATAACAACAAGAAGAACATGGTTGAAGGCTACAAGCCGGCCTCTTTCCGTCTTCAATCTTCGAATGCATATTAAAAGTGCATTTAACTTTAAAACATTTTTAAGAAACTTCTAAATAAAAATTCACGTTAACGCTGTCGTTTCGCTACCTTACTCCAATCTTGTGTAAAAATGACCGTGTGTTTACGAGTAATGCGAATTATGGGATTTCAAGGTTAAACAAGCATTTTAGTTGAAACTACAAAATACTTTTTTAGTTACTTGTTTATATTACGTACCTTAAAATATTGTTTTATGATTGTGATAACTTATTTCATATGTGGCTGAAAGTAATTTCGAGATATAACTGAACATATTAAACGCCAAAGTTTCTGTTGCGGGAATATGTAATCAATAAATCTTTTTTTTTTCTCTACAAGTAATTAAGATAAAGATATTCTTCACTTTTTTCATTCTATATTGGAGTGCCTCGTTCGTTGGTAATTTTTTCAAAAAGTTTGTAATCTAAACTGTATTTTTTTTTTTATTATTATTCAAACAAAATTACCTGCTGTTACTGCATAAGAAAATAAACTGGTTACTCACTCTGTGACGACCGAGTGGTCGTCATGGTCTCATTTAACTTAGATTAAACTTAACTTAATTCCTCAATCTTAACTTAGATCTTACAGATTAACTTGATTACTTAATTACTTAATTACTTAATAAAGTGAGTTCGAGACTTGAGTTATAAAATAAATAAAGAGCTTTTATTTTGAGCTTAAATGAAAAGGTTGGCGTTGGACTATAATCACATTCCAGTACCTTTATAAACTTAAAGGGGCAGCCTTCATAAATACTTTAACTATCAATAGACACTAACCGCCACTGCTTCGCTTAACTTCGTTAACTCTCACGACTATACTCGTCTTTCGTAAGTGGGAGGATTCCCTTACGCCACTATAGTACTTGACTAACTATCTCCTACTATACTACTCTAAGCAGATCCCTAAGCAGCCCCCTTCTCTACTGCCCTCTAAGTCGCTCGCAGCTAACTAAGCTTAGCAGCCTCTCCTCTAACTCTAAACAGCTCCCCCCTTCTTACTTCCCTCCAAACAGCTAACAACTAACTAACCCTTTTCTCTTCTCTACCTTCTCCTTTTATGTAAATCACTTTCCAAAATATTAACATATTACAATTTAATTTAGCATAGGAACTAACTCCATTCATCAACTGAATCCTAAACTCTACACATTCACGTGTTATTCGTAAAGTGCGAACTTCATTTGTAGCATTACGCTAACATTGCTTTACCTCACAACTCCCACGACTTTCTGTTACCCTAAATTTATTACTATAAATACAGATCGGAGATTAAGGAGTAAGATAACGAGTACTGTTATGTAAACTTATGTTAAAATAAGTCAAACTAGGCTTCGGAACAGATTTATTTGATAAATAATTCTATGTAAAGGGGGCTGCCGGCCCGTCAAATCCCCGTTTCATTATTGTACCTACATTTATATAAAATTCAAATTTGTTATAAACTTCAGAAGTTCACTTAAAATCATCCAGACACCTTTCGCACACAACATTCCTTGAAACTTATCCATCTTGATCAAACTTTCCTTCTAACAAACGTATTAACTTTAAATTACATCATTTGAATCACCTGAAATTATTTGTTTTTTTATTTCCTCTAGGAAACACAGATGAATATCAAACGTTAAAAATTTGACTTCGGTATTCAGAAAGCCTTAAAACTAGTAAATATACAAAAGAATCTGGTGTGTCACTCACACGTATTTCTCTAGCTCTGAAATTTAATACTATAAATACAGATTGCTGATTAAGATGTAAGATAATGAGTACTGTTGTGTAAACTTATGTTGAAACATTTCAAATTAGGCTTCGGAACAGCTGTTTTTAACAAATAATTCTGTGTGATTGGACTACCGACCCCCTCAACCCCCATTTCATAATCGTCCATACATTTACCACAATCCTTCATACCCCACCTTCCACCCCCCCCCCCGAAAAAAAAAACAGATATCCGAAAAATTTTGCTTTAAATATATCTAAAACAGATTAATATCTAACAGTCAATATCTGGAATTTCAGAAATTCGGTCCCTAAGCAGGGAAGGGGGGCAAAATTTGATTTTACAAGCACAAAACGTGATTTCACGTAATCCTATATGTATCTCAAAAAAAGAATATATATAGATACGTGAAATTTTTGCTGTAAAATATAGCTCCCGGGGGGGGGAAGGGAGGGGGGAAGATATGGGGCCAAAAAAAAAAAAAGTGATTCTGTTAGACCGTTAAAAATTGGTACAGATATGTTTTAGAGGCCTGCAAATCGAATGAGTATATTTTCGAAAGGATAAAGTTATTAAGAGCGGCAAAAAAATTAAAAATAAAAAGAATTAGATCGTTTAAAATTAGCACACAGAGGGTTTTGAAACCTACAAATCGATTGCGGATACTTTCGAATTTCTAAATTTATTAGGAGAGGCGGGAAGGAGGGCGGAGGGATAAAAAAATAAATATATTGTTCAAAAGTAGTACATAGATGTTTTTGATACCTGCAAATCGATTGCGGATATTTTCGAATTCGTAAAATTATTACGATAGATGTGAAGAGGGAGGGGTGAAGGGGCAAATATATAGAAATAAAAATTAGAGCGTTAAAAATTAGTAGTAGTAGACTGCGTATATTTTCGAAAGTGTAGAAGTATTACGAGACTGGAAAGGAGGGGGGAGGCGTAGGGACAAAAGTAAAGAAATTCAGATAGAACGTTGGAAATTAGTATTATTAGGCTTAAACGTCCGAGAAACGATTGCGGATATTTTTGAAATTGTAAAATATCTAACAGGGCCTGGAAAGGTGGGCGAAAAACACGATGGCTGGGAACCGCCTGGACCGATTGTCCCACTAATGAGGGAAGATTTTTTATTTTTTTTTGCATTTTATATTTATGTTTTTCTCTTGCGGTAATATAGTGATTCGTTAAGAGTATCGAACATAAATACACGCGCGCAGCGCACAGTGTCCTGCGCTTCCAAAGACAGTGTAGATCTGGGGCGATATTTTTCCCGATCAGATTTCTTTTTCTCTTTTTTTCACACGATAAAAATTAATACGTGGATATGTTGATATTTTTTACAGTAAGCCCCGACTTACCGCCTCCCTAAAACGTTACATTTATATTGAGGTGTGCAATCCTGCAATATTCAAATATAAAAATATAAACAAGAAATTTATTACAAAAAATATTGGTAAAAACTAGGAACAGTTATTTAATATTTATAAAGGAAAACATAACAAATTGATAAGCTATACCTTTCCATTTTGATAAAATAAACCTCCCTATACCTTCCATTTACACCTTTCGTTAGATTATAAAGCAAAATGATTTTATATATTCATGACTAAATCTTTTAATTTCTGTCTTCAACAATCGATTTGGTAAATGCCATATGCATTTATATATACCAGTATTAAATATAGATACGCATACGAGTATGCAACACTTTTTTTTTTTTTTTTTTTTTTTAGAAAAAAAAAAAAAAAAAAAAACATTTTAAAAATTCTACTTACTTTTTAATTTACTTTTTAAAAAAATTCTTTAGGATTCGTACGGAAACACTTTTTCCAAAGACTCGTTCACAAGAATTTCTTTAACAAAAAATTCTATTAAATGTATAGGCATCTTTTACAAAATAAACTGCTGCATAAATTTACTACTGGTGAAGAAAATCAACAATATTTAAATGATCGTACGAATCTTCAATCTCACCTGATTTGTGTTAATTTTACAAAAATAAGTTCATTTGTATAAGGCACACGTGGACTTCGCTTGAAACACATGTTTTTCTTAATATTTATTCTATTCAATCAAAAATTAAAATAAGTCGTTATTCATGATTTTTTAAGGTATATGAATTTATTTGTAACTGTTATAATTCAAAATATGTTTTAAATTCAAAAGTATGCATGGAATAAATCTGGAGCATTTTCTTGTAGCTCACTAAAAAATAAAATTTAAATTTAATAAGTTTTTAGGGAGATGTGAATTAATGTTTCTTATATTTATGTAACATTAGCTTTCTCAGATTTTGACAGCTTATAATAATCTTAAAAATTGTGAGAAATACATGAACTATAACATTTTCCGGGCTGATTTGTACCAAATAATAAAAAATAAAAATATAATATAAGATTTACGTTTCACGGAAATGAAGTTGAGGTCAGTTTTAATACGCAAATGTCCCCTAATCCAAACCTAATCATATTAGTATTATAAACTAAGCAATAATACATGTCGATCGGCACCAGTCGTTTATTTATAGAACGGTTTGCGCAGAAATTCTTTGGGAATGACGTTTTTTTATGACTTTGCATATATTCAACATACATAATTTTTTTTTTACAATAAGCACAATGAGTTTGATAAAAGCATCAATTTAAATTACGAGCTGCTCCTTTCAGACTACACTCGTTCGAACGGTTTCCCTGTGAAGAGTCGGAATTAATTATTTTAACCAGAAATAAATGCAGCGTATTTTTGCAAATGATCGTGCTTCCCCGGAAAATACATAATTATCAATATAATTGTTTATTTATCCAAATAGGATTTCACACCAGCTTTTAGAAAATTTCGTATTTACCTAAAGGAAAACAAAAAACAAAATTATGAAAACTATAAAAACTATAATAATGCTTTGAAGCGCATAAAATAAACATTTTCATTGTTAGCATTTCAGTATAACACATAGTACTATATTTAACTTTTATAAATTTGCGTAAAAATGATAGGAATCATTGATTTCATTTTTTTTTCACATTCATTATAAATAATTCTTTCAAAGTACAGTATTTTCTTAAAATAAGAACAGGCTTCTGTAACATATTACAGCTATTTCACAACAAACAACTTAAATCTGGTTTATTTCATTGTGTGCTTTTTGTCAGTCTTGAAAATTTCCAAGTAACTTATAAATGAGATTCACGTGTTTTATTAACCATACAGCAACGATATGACCTTGCTACTTATTATTGAAACGCAAAGAACGGACTGACATTCACAGCCCACTTTTCCAATTGTTAGGAAACTGACTTCTAGATTTAAACATTGATAGTCTGAATGTGAAGAAAGACACGGATATTTCCGTAAGACTTAATATTTGTATAACATAAAATGTATATTCGTATGGAATGCATTTATGTAATATGAATCATTCAAGACAGCAGTTATCGTAACATTGGACCAGAAATATATGCGTCATATTAATAAACTGACATACTAATTGTATGTTCAATAAAGTTTAAAAAAATGCTTTGTTTACTTTTGATTATTTAAGGTATGTCTTTCTTCATAAACAGCAAATTATATAAAATCTTTTTGTAAAAAAATAGAACCGACTCCAAAAAGCAACTACTATTCAAACAAATAATAATAAAAAAAATTGTATGAAATGAAACTAAATTGCGCCTAAAAGTATAAAATAATTTCCTTCGCCAAACAACCTATAACACTACAATTAATCATAACTTTTGAAGTCGGCGCAAAATTAAATAAAATTTAATTAGTTTTTAAAGGTTTGTTTTTAGGTCGGTAGCAACAAATGCTGTTGTCTCGAATGATCCATTTTTATGTTTCCTTTATTATTTTATCACTGTATACAATTGGTCCATTGGTAGTATCTACACAGAACAGTGAACATTCTTCACAATGCGGTATTTATGTTTCTGCGAAGTTAGAGTTTCCTTTACAAATTTGATATATCTTTGATAACTATAATCCTTGGTGGCTTTAGATTTGGCGTTCAAAACGTATTGCAAAAATATACACGCAAGATGTATATTTTCATAATATATTTTGTACGAAGTACTGTTTCATATTCTTGATTACTTTCTTAATATACTTTATGAAATTAATCATGATATCCCAAAGAAATTAAATATGTTTGCCAGATAATTTTAAGGGTTTTTTTTTTTTTCACCAAGGATGTCAGATACCAGTACCTTCTCCAACTTTTGCTGCTTACGAAATCTTTTTTGTTTTCTTGAATCAAAATAGTTTTCGGCTGCGTTTTGCAGGTGACAATGTGAGATGCGTATTTTGAATAGGATTTGATATTTGTATTGAATAAAAGTATCAATTTTTATTTAATTTTGCGCCGACTTCAAAAGTTATGATTAATTGTAGTGTTATAGGTTGTTTGGCGAAGGAAATTATTTTATACTTTTAGGCGCAATTTAGTTTCATTTCATACAATTTTTTTTATTATTATTTGTTTGAATAGTAGTTGCTTTTTGGAGTCGGTTCTATTTTTTTACAAAAAGATTTTATTTTTCTCTTTTCAGTGAAAACTTATTCATATAAAAGAACATCAAAAGACGTTCGACGGCAGTTTCACAAATCACAACATCCAAGAAAAGTGACATAACTCAAAAAATGGTTTATGTCACTGAAAAATACATGAAATGCACCCAATGTGAACAAAAAAGTTACATCTCCATCTAGAAAGTTATCCACTCGAGAGACAGTTGTGCCAGTTTTATTCTAGTCAAGTTATTTTTAAACTGATTTTTCTCAAATGCTGCATTTTTAGGTTGTGTCACTTTTCTTGCCTTTATCGGATATGAGCAAAAAACTATCTATTGAAAGAACATACGTTAAGTTAAAAAGTCTTTAGAAATGTAAAGAACTGATACGCTGTATTCGAAACCATAAATTCTGTTAGGCATATATATTGAAATTTACAGTGAATACTTGTCACTCGCTGCGCTGAAAATTGCGCAGCGTAAAGTTCAATCAAAGAGCAAAATATGCATTGCAGCTGACGGACAGAAGTTTCAAAATCGATACTTACATACTGCTTTTACCAGTGTAGCTGCATGCGTTCAGCAGTTACAGTGAGAACAGACGCTTTTGAGTATCCTCTAATTTGTTTATATCTTAATGAAATCATAATGAAGCCTATTTCAAGCCAAGATCATTACAACAACAAAAAAAGTATTAAAATTAAATCATCTCTTATGAAGTTATAAGCTAACAAATTTCAACAACAACAAGAACAATGTGAAACGTGGTTTGTATTGAGAACCTCTTCCTTTATGAAGTCGGTTTAAAGCGTCTATGTGTTAATCAATGCGACCGCTTACAACAACCATACTTTGAATTTTACATAGCATAAATGTCACCCGCTACGCTACAACATATGCAACGTCATTCAAGAGTGCACAAAACAGGAGATTGTGAACAAACAAATGCACGTTTTAAGCGTTCTGTTTTTAGCATTAACGTCTAAACTATCTTTTCGTACTAAATTGATGATGCGCTGCAATTTTATAATTCACTTTTTCTCCTTGTCTTGAACTATTTCCGAGATAGGAACGCTAACTCCACTGTTTCCCGCCAATTGGCCTTGTAGGCGGTTGAATCACGCAGCACATATCCACTTTACTATACCTACATACCACTTTTATGACTATAGCTGCAGCTGTTCAGCAGTTAAAAGAGTCGGGACTGTCTTTTTGGGGCACCCTGTATTTTCTTTTGATCGTAAAGTTATTGCAATGGGACCTATTTCAGACCAAGACCTTTACAATAAAACATAAAGTACCAAAATCGGATTATCTGTCCAGAAGTTATGAGCTAACAAACAAAAATAAAAGCAAAAACACATACGGTGTGAATTGAGAACCACCTTCTATATGAAGTCGGTTAATTAGAGCATCTCTTACGAAGTTATAAGCTTACAAACACCAACAACAACACATAGCTTGAATTAAAAACACCCTCTTTTCTGAAGTTGGTTGAAAACGACTTTGCGCTAATCGATGTGACCGCTTACAGTAACAGTACTTTGAACCACAGAGTATACGTGTCATCCGCTACGCTGAAAAGTGTGCAACGTAGTTCAAGTGTGCACAGTGTAGGAAATTTCGAAGAAACAACTGCACGTTTTAAGCGATTTTTAGCAATAATGTCTAAAAACTGTTTTTTTCTTAGTAAATCGATGATGCTCTACAACTTCGTAATTAACTTTTCCCCCATCTTGAACCGTTTTTGAGATAGGAGCGCTGATTCCGCTGTTTTTCATGAGATGGCGTTTTATTTTCTTTAGACTGTAAAGATATTGCAATGGACCTACTTCAGACCAAGATCTTTACAAAAAAAAAATATATATATCAAGTAACCGTATTTTGAACTATATAACGTATGTCTGACCAGCTACACTAAAATGTGTGCAATTCAGCTCAGTGTGCATAGTGTGAGAAATTGCGAACAAACAAATGCACGTTTTTAGCATTGTATTTTTAGCACCGATGTCTAAACTATCTTTTCGTACTAAATCGATGATGCCCTGCAATTTTATAATTCACTTTTTCCCCATGTCTTGAACCGTTTCCGAGATAAGAACGTTAGCATGAATGTCTAAACTATGTTTTTGTACTAAATCGATGATACTTTTCAACTTTGTAATTCACTTTTTTCTCTATAACCGATTTCTAGATAGTAACACTGACTCCGCAATTTTCCACCAGGTGGGGCTGCAAGCGGTTAAACCTCGTACTGCATGGCCACTTTGCTATACTTACATACCATTTTTAACACTATAGCTGCAGCCGTTTAACAGTTAAAAGAGTTGGGACTGATTTTTTTGGGCACCCTGTATTTTCTTTAGATTGTAAAGATATTACAATGGGACCTATTGCAGACCAAGACCTTTTCAACAGAACAAAATGTGTCAAAATCGGAGCATCCGTTCAGAAGTTATGAGCTAACAAACATAAAAAAAACATACGGTTTGAATTGAGAACCTTCCTTCTTTTTTGAAGTCGGTTAAAAAAATATATAACACATATAAATAGACATTGCAGCATATTTATTTTACCGCACATTGTACAAATACATCGTAGTGAATTCGGAGTACCTGTCTAATTATCATAACTAATAACAACAATTAAAAGGTACACTCTAGCAATACAAAACAGTAATATACGTGAATAAAGAAAATAATATCAAGTAATCTAAGAAGTATTACAGTTTATCACTGTTAACATTATTGTTCATGTCTGATGTCGATATGCAGTTATACATTTTTTTTCTGGTTGAACTTGTAAAAATATTTTAAACATATCTTCTTTTTTTAAAGAACGGTTTATATAACTATAATTCAAAAAATTTTTGGCACTCGTAAAATTTTCAGATGATTCTAGAATATATCTAGAATATAGAATATATTTCTATTGCATTCTGATTTAATATAAATTATTTTAAGCTGTTCTTATATATATATATATATATATATATATATATATAACATTTTAGAGTCAAATTCAGTTTTTCATAACTAAGCTTAAAAAATAAATAAATAAGTAAGTAAATAAAGGAATAAAATAAAATTTTAAATGAAAAAAAAAAAAAAGTTAAACATTAAAAAAAAAAAAAAAAAAAAAAAAAAAAAAAAAAAGATAAACTTTTTTCACCAGTACAATAATACAGAACCACCTTGAATATTGTATATAATTATTCTACTAAATTTGTGATAACGGATAATTAATATGACTAGTATCTCCCAGCAATCGATCTGGACCAGTTTTTTGCAAAGCAAGGCAAAGCAAAGTTATTGCATTTTCCTCAACGAAATTAAATTGCAGCACATCTGCGGCAATTATTTGTCGATATGCACTCAAACTGAATCAGCAGAGTTTTATGTAACATATTTATATTGTTAGGAAACTGTAAATAATTGTGTTTATGTTTGTATAAATTCTTTCAAAGAGGCTTAGTAAGTTGATAAAGTGCTAATTTTGTGCATTTCTAGTCGTTTTAGCGTTGAAATAGCCTTATTTTCCCTTAAAAACGCATTAAAAAGCCCCAGTAATGCAGGTAATGCATTTAGCGCCAAATTTGGCGATTTTTCCCACCTTGGCGATTTTTTGGCGACCTTGGCGAGAAAATCCTTATGTGGGATATACCAAATATGGAAGCTGTAAGTTGATTGGTTGACCACTTTCTAGAGTTTTCTCGAAAAATCTGGGTTCCATGGAACAGCATATAAGGAGCGCTTCCTCGCCAAGGCGGTCAGTTCAGTTCAGATCTCAGCCAGCTTCGCTAGTGCTTGCATTGCTCTTAAGCCTCTTTGGGAGAGACTTGCTTCAAGTGTTATTGGTATACAGTTTGTACTGTGGATTTGCTATTGACAGCTGTTGTTTAAGCTGTGTTTACTGTTTGAATTGAAGCTGATACTTGGTTTATAGACCTGCATTTTTCTGGAATTTTCTGTGAATAAATTACTGAATTTTTGTACGTTTGGCCTTTCATTCTCAGACAACTCACGAACCCCCAAGTACGAAACATTTCTGGTGTCAGAAGCGGGATTGTCTGTGAATGGTGATAACGAGAGCTATGGAACAAGAAATGAAGAAATTTCTAGAAGGTCTCACTGCTCAGATGAATGAGTTAAGATCTGGATTGTTAGAGAAAATGGAAACATGACAGGAAAAGATGGAAGCATCGCAAAGAAAGATGAAAGAAAGTATGGAAGCATCGCAAAGAGAGATGAAAGATAGCCTGAGTCAAGAGATGAAGGAAATGAAAGATACTATGGGTGAAGTTCAGGAAGAAATTAAGTCAATCCAAGAAAAAGTTGAATGCAATCAAGAGGAGATGAAGAGAGAACTTTCGGCAGTAAAGGGAGTGATTGAAAGTAAATTATCGGATATGGAAAGCAGAGTAGATGGAATAGAAGAGAAAGTTTTGAAAATAGAAGAGAATTTTGAAAAGAAAGCTATGACGATAGAAGAAAATGTTATGAAGGTTGAAGAGAGTGTTACGAGGATAGAACGGAGTATCGGGGAGAAAGTTAAAGAAAATTTTGATCAGGAACTGAAAGAAAGGTTTTCAGAGATAGACGGTAAATTGAAGAGAATAGAAGAAGATCTGGAGAGAAAAGTGGAAGAAAAGTTAGAATCCATGCCCCAGGAAACTGAAAAGAAAGAGAGAAGAATCCAGAATCAGGAATCTATTAAGCTATCTACCTACGATGGCAGTTCCTCCTGGCATGTATATAAGACGCAGTTTTCCATCGTAGCTGAAGCTAACGGCTGGGACTCTACCGCCAAGTCGGTCCACTTAGCAGCAGCATTACGGGGAGATGCAGCCGAGATACTGAGAAATGTTTCTAAAGAAGAAAGGAACGACTTCGAGGCCTTGACTAGAGCACTGGAGCTACGGTTCGGAGAGAAGTGTTCTAAGGACTATATTCGCCTCCAGCTAAAGTCCCGTTACCAGAAAACGGGTGAAAGTTTGCAAGAGCTGGCAGCGGACATTCAGAGATTGTCACACCTAGCATTCTCAGACTGCCAAGCTGACACTCGAAACGACTTAGCTCTTCAGTACTTTATCGATGCTGTTCGGGATCCAGAAATTCAAAAAGCGCTGAGACTCTCCAACATCAGAGACGTAGAATCAGCTTTAGGCTATGCACTTAGGATAGAGGCAGCCCAACAAGCCTCCCGTAAAGACCGCCATACCATAAGAGCAGTCTCATTAAATGATACGCCTGCTGATGAGAATGAAATGAAGAGAAGTTTCGCAGAGATCTTAAAGAGATTGAGCAGCCTGGAAAATAATATAGAAATAAAGGATCGGAAGATAAAGTCCTGGGGCTGTGGAGGGGATGGTCATGTGAAGAGGAACTGCCCCGTACGACCAACTATAGGAAATCACCCGGCTTCACCATCACTGCAGGGAAACTAAGAAGAGGCCATCTCGCGGGGCGGAGGTTGCCTAAAACTAAAGAGCCCCAATTTACAGTATTTCATGTTTCATCGATGAGTGGCGGCGATAATGGACTTCACGTCTATGGCCAAGTCAACAACGCCACCTGCCGGATGATTCTGGACACGGGAGCCAACGTGGCCATCATTAGAATGGATCTGGCTCAAGAACTAAAAGAGAAGACCATCTGGACTCCGCCCTGCGTTAAACTCCAGACTGTGACCGGAGACGAAATCAAAATATATGGAAAAATGAACTTGGCCATCACTTTTGGGAATGCCAGTTACCATCATATGGCATATGTGGCTGATATAAGAGATCCTTTAATCACTGGAATTGATTTCCTGAGAAAATTTAACTTTCAATTGGACTTCAAGAATAATGAACTGCATTCGAGTTCGGAAGACATCGCTGTGTTCAACAATGAAAATTAAGACATTCAGACAATTTGCCAGATAACAGCAAAGTCTGAAATTTCCATCCCTCCACACACAGAGACAATAGTTTCAGGAACACCACCTACAAAGCAATACTTCCGCTATGGACTGATTGAATACCCGAATACAGACAATAGCCCAAGAGGAGTTCTGGTAGCTTCATCTCTAGTTGATCTCTCAAAGAGTACTATTCCTGTGAGAGTCGCAAACATCAGCGATAAGGTCCGAACAGTGAAGAAGGATGAAGTGTTAGCAGCCTGCACTCCTGTAACATGCATCAACCGCCCCACGCAATCAACTGAATCCAAGTCTTCTGAACAATTAATAACGGAATTACTCAAGAATGCAGAGTTAGGAAAGGAACAGAGATGTGCTGCGGAGAAGCTACTCCAAGAATTTAAAGACCTTTTTTCTCGAACACCTGAAGACGTCGGGAGAACGAACATCACCCAGCAAAGAATTGATACAGGAAATCATCCTCCAATCAAACAACATCCAAGAAGACTTCCCTTTGCTAAGCAGGAAGAGGTCACTGAACTTCTAAGTGAAATGCAGCACAATGATGTCATCGAGCCATCAACGAGTCCTTGGGCCTCTCCCATAGTACTGGTGCGGAAAAAGGATGGTTCAACAAGATTTTGTGTGGATTATCGTCGTCTGAATAACATCACGAAGAAAGACAGTTACCCTCTTCCCAGGATTGACGACACATTAGACACACTTGCTGGCAATAAATGGTTCTCGACGTTGGATCTGAAGAGCGGTTACTGGCAAGTAGAATTACATCCTGATGATCGTGAGAAGACTGCATTCACCACGGGACACGGACTGTGGCAATTTAAAGTTATGCCGTTCGGATTATGTAATGCTCCTGCCACCTTTGAACGCCTGATGGAGACAGTGCTAAAAGGACTTTCCTATGAAGCCTGTCTGGTGTATTTGGATGATATTATCATTGTGGGGCGCACCTTTGAAGACCATCTACGAAACATCCGAAAGGTGCTGGAGAAACTCAGAATGGCTAACCTCAAATTGAATCCAGGGAAGTGTAACTTGTTCCGTCGTGAAGTGAGCTACCTCGGCCATATCATCTCTGCCGGAGGTGTGAGAACTGATCCTGAGAAGATCTCTGCAGTCGAGAACTGGAGTCGCCCTGAAAATGTACACCAACTACGAAGTTTCCTGGGGTTATGCACTTACTACAGGAAGTTTGTCAAGGGTTTCTCAAATATTGCCAGACCACTGCACAAGCTGACGGAAGCCAAACAGAAGTTCCTGTGGACAGATGAATGTGAAAAAGCGTTCAAGAGACTTAAAGAGGCCTTAACATTATCGCCTATCTTGACATATCCACAGCCCGACAGACAGTTCATACTTGATACAGATGCCAGCCATGAGAGTGTCGGTGCTGTTCTGTCGCAGGAAATTGATGGTCAAGAACATGTCATTGCCTATTGGAGTAAATGCCTGTCTAAACCGGAGCGAAATTACTGTACCACCAGGAAAGAGCTACTCGCCATCGTAAAAGCCATAGAACATTTCCATCATTACCTCTATGGCAGAAGATTCCTGCTCCGGACTTACCATGCATCTTTAACGTGGTTGCTCCAGTTCAAGAACCCGGAAGGACAGATTGCCAGGTGGATACAACGCCTGCAGGAATATGACTTCGAGATACGTCATCGTAAAGGGACTCTACATGGTAATGCAGATGCCTTGTTACGGAAGCCCTGCTCGGAAAGCTGCAAGTATTGCTCTAGAGCCGAAAAGAAATACCTGCCAATAAATCCGGTTGCCTGCCAAGTTACTGTCTCAACACCATCAGATCAAGATCCCGATCCATGGAGTGACGAAGAACTTAGAAAATCCCAGTTGGAAGATCCTGACATAAAGCCAATATTACAGCTGAAGGAGACGACCAGCAACAGACCTATCTGGCAGGACATTTCCAGATTTAGTCCCATTACGAAAAGTTATTGGGCACTTTGGGACTCTCTTCATATCAGAAACGGCGCATTATACAGAAAGTGGGAATCTGATGATGGGAAAAGCTTCAGATGGCAGATTTTATTACCAAGATCAAAAACGCCAGCTATTTTAGAACAACTGCATAATAGCTCTACCGGAGGCCATTTTGGGGTAATGAAGACTCTGCAGAAAGTTCGGGAACGCTTCTACTGGTTCAAGGCAAAGGAGGATGTGGAGAAATGGTGTAAATCCTGTGATGCTTGTGCGGCATGTAAAGCCCCGCAGAAACGAAGTCGAGGAAGACTGCAACGGTATAACGTGGGAGCACCATTTGAACGGATTGCAATCGACATCTTGGGTCCTTTGCCACGGACCTCCAGTGGAAATAAATACATTCTCGTCGTGATGGACTATTTCACCAAGTGGCCTGAGGCATATCCCATTCCCAATCAAGAGGCATGCACAGTCGCAGAAGTCCTAGTGCAGCAATGGGTGTCAAGGTACGGTACGCCCCTACAACTTCATACCGACCAAGGTAGGAACTTTACCTCTGATGTTTTCAAAGGACTGTGTGAACTACTCGGCATAGACAAAACCCGGACAACACCCTTACATCCCCAGTCGGACGGCATGGTCGAGAGGTTCAATCGTACCATCCTGAATAACCTCTCCCTTCTAGTATCAAGGAAGCAGCAAGATTGGGACTTGAAGTTGCCATTGTTCCTGCTGGCTTATCGAAGTGCTGTCCATGAAACCACCGGCTATACTCCAGCCCAGATGCTGTTTGGACGTGAACTTCGTCTCCCTTGTGATCTCCTGTTTGGTTGTCCACCCGATGCGCCTTTATCGCCCGAGGAGTACATCCAAGATCTTCGGGCACGATTTGAGGACGTTCACAACTCTGCTCGGGAACGAATTCACATTGCATCGGAGAAAATGAAGACAAGGTACGATCTAAAGGCTACGCAACATGAGTTTCAGGAAGGAGAGAAGGTCTGGTTGTGGAATCCTGTTCGACGCAAAGGACTCTCTCCCAAGTTACAGTGCAACTGGGACGGACCATACACAGTCTTAAAAAGGCTGAATGATGTAGTGGTGCGGATCACTAAAACACCTTCATCAAAACCGAAGGTGGTGCTCTATAATAGGCTAGCCAAGTACCACAAGTAACGGTAATATTAAAAATTAAAAAATGTAAATACTGGTAAAATTTGCGCATGCGTAATGTAAATATTTGTATATAAATATTTGTACATATTTGTGAATTTTGTAAATATTTCTCACTTGGTTTGTATTTCTATTTTATCGTTATATGCAACTTAGTTTTTGTGTTTTAGATTGTGTAAATTTGTTTAGTTTTGCCTCTTGACCAAGGGTTGCACTGCCCGGGACGTGCAGTCCTTGGGAGGAGGGCAGTGTTACGAAACTGTAAATAATTGTGTTTATGTTTGTATAAATTCTTTCAAAGAGGCTTAGTAAGTTGATAAAGTGCTAATTTTGTGCATTTCTAGTCGTTTTAGCGTTGAAATAGCCTTATTTTCCCTTAAAAACGCATTAAAAAGCCCCAGTAATGCAGGTAATGCATTTGGCGCCAAATTTGGCGACTTTTTCCCACCTTGGCGATTTTTTGGCGACCTTGGCGAGAAAATCCTTATATGGGATATACCAAATATGGAAGCTGTAAGTTGATTGGTTGACCACTTTCTAGAGTTTTCTCGAAAAATCTGGGTTCCATGGAACAGCATATAAGGAGCGCTTCCTCGCCAAGGCGGTCAGTTCAGTTCAGATCTCAGCCAGCTTCGCTAGTGCTTGCATTGCTCTTAAGCCTCTTTGGGAGAGACTTGCTTCAAGTGTTATTGGTATACAGTTTGTACTGTGGATTTGCTATTGACAGCTGTTGTTTAAGCTGTGTTTACTGTTTGAATTGAAGCTGATACTTGGTTTATAGACCTGCATTTTTCTGGAATTTTCTGTGAATAAATTACTGAATTTTTGTACGTTTGGCCTTTCATTCTCAGACAACTCACGAACCCCCAAGTACGCAACAATATAATTTAGTACACTGTAAGTATTGAGTCTTTCCTGTAATGAGAGGAAATCGCACTGTGGGAGCGTCGCCTCCTGGTGGGTGATATAGCCCAAAAGATAATCGGCACCATGTCAAACCAAGGACCAACCAAACATCAAATTCGTTAAATTAATACCATTGGTTCATAAAGTACAGTGTTTGAACTTAAAAAGACATATATTTTCTAAAAAAAGCACGAACTGATTTCGGAAAATCTGAAAACGTGTGATTTCAACGGAAACCGCGAAAACCTAATTTTTTTTAATCTTATACTTTCTTCTTAAATATGCAGAAGATATAATAATAAATCCACTTAAAAAAAAAAATAATAAGTAGTCAATTTCAATTAATTCAAATGCAAGGAACTCTCAGAGCGTATAAATTCGTCGAAAACAGGAAACCGAAATTTTTTTCTCATCTTCTACTTTTTTCTTATACATGCAGAAGCTAGTAATAAATCTACTTTGTAAAAAATAAGTAATCAGTTTCAGTTAATGGAAATTCAAGGAAATCTCAAAATGTGTAAATTCGTCGAAAACCGGAAATCAATTTTTTTTCCAAATCTTAAACTTTCTTCTTATATATGTAGAACATATACGCAAGTGAAGTGTGACGTCACTGACTGTCGTTGAGGCCAAGTAGAAGATTTCTTATGTTAATCGTCCACTGGATTTTTTGCAAAAAAGTAATAAATATTGTGGAAAATTATATTCCGATTTTAATCACCATATTCGGGTATAATTAAAAATTAGTCACCTAGCACATGTGTTGCAAATTAAGTTATTTTGCTGCTAAATTGACAAAATTTTAATTTTAAATTTCAAATCTCTAGAAACAAAATGGGCATAGATTTGACATTTGTTCGTCCTTGGTGTTTTGTGTATTTGGCGGTGTAAAACGCAATACGAATACATACATGCCTAACGTATATTTTCTTAATACATATATATTCTATGAAATAATGTTTCATAATATTGATTGCTCGTTATTAAAATAACCATGGTTTTCGGAAGGAATTAAATATGTTCGCCAGATAATTTGGCGATCATTTTTTATTATTTTTTTTTCCGCCAATGACGGCAGATATCAAATCTTTTCCTTTGAAATGAATTCCATTCCACTGAAATTAAATGTTTATGTTCGTATTCGAAAATGGAAGTATGCCATTTTATTTTTCCAGAGTTTTGAAATTAAAATTAAAATTTAATGAATTTTTAAAAAATAATTCAATCTAACAGACACAGACAATAACTTATATATAATTTTAACCAAAAATGAGGATTGAAATTAGAAAAAAGTTTTCCTTAATTAAAAAAAAAAAAAAAGGACGATTAACATAGGAAATCTTTTGCTTGGTCGCACGGACGGTCAGTGACGTCATCACTTCGCTTGCGTATAGTAATAAATCTAGTTTAAAAAAAAATCAATTACAGCTAATTTGAATTTTTTTCTTTTTTTTTTTTGCTTAAAAGTATGTCTTCAAACCGGAGCTGGCATAAATCACAAATAATAATAATAAGAAGAAGAAGAAGAAGAAAGAAAGAAAGAAAGAAAGAAAAAGAAAAAAAAGAAAGGAAGAAAAGAAAAAGAAAAAGAAATTAAGAAAAGAAAAATGAAATTAGATCTATAAAAATTAGAACTCTCATAATTTAAATCCTTTTTTACTTTCTTCTATATGTATAGAGAAGTAAAAAGGGTTATATGTGCTTTCTACTATAGAGAAATTATTGGATTCGTGCAAATTTTCGAACTCCAGATTTCGATGAATTTATACGTTTTGGGATGTTCTGAACATGATTTGACTATTTTTAGAAAATGTATGTCTGTCTACCTGTCTGTAAGTGTGTGTGTATCACAAATTTTGTGGACACTGTATCTGACGAACCATTGAACGAAATTTAACCAAACTTTGCATTTAGTTGGACCCTGACATAAACTAGAGCTGATGAGATTGGTAGAACAATTGCTGAAAAGGTGACACTGTGATCGCATTTTTTCTAAATTTTTAAAATGGTATAGGACAAAATTTCGTATAAATGCACATACTGGGAGTTATGTTAGTCGTCTGATTGTAAAATTAATATGAATTATTGATAATAGT
This sequence comes from Salticus scenicus, assembly GCA_963930645.1. Taxonomy (NCBI): domain Eukaryota; kingdom Metazoa; phylum Arthropoda; class Arachnida; order Araneae; family Salticidae; genus Salticus; species Salticus scenicus. The sequence goes on along the minus strand of OZ005652.1, from coordinate 125,005,155 downwards.
AGTAATTAACTAGGAAAATAATTTTGTGCATGTGAGAGTATCCCAACCCCCGGGGGAGTAAACTTTCAGTATTTCGAAAGATCTCGTGAATACCTTTGAAACGAATGGTTGAACAATAGATCTGCTAGAACTTAAAACAAAATTATATAGAAGAAAGTGACGTGGTGGCCACATCATACTAGTTTAACTTGCGTATATTTCCAACCGTATAAACTCTTGATTTTCTACTCATTCACTCAAATTTCTACCATCTAATGGCAGTTTTCTCTTAGAATAAAAAAACTGTAGTCGAGAGTATAGTGATGTTACATTATACAAATTACTGTGCCTATGACTTTATTCGAGTTTTCAGAAATTGCCAGATTTAACAACTTTCTATTTTAGGTATTTTTCAATACAAAAGATAACGTGCATAAAATGGAAAAATGCGTAAGAAATAAAAGTTGATTTCTGCACATCTGGCTAATTATACCTTTCGAATGATACCCTTTTGACCCTCTTCTCCCATAATTATTATGTTAAAAGTTTACCACAATGTTCGTGCTGGCCTATTAGCATATAGATTCTATAAGATTCATTGAGTTATGGATAAAATAAAGCTTGTAGTTTAATAGTAATTATGAAATTGCATCCTAAAGAGGATCAATACTTCAAAATGAAGTACAAGCTTTTAATAAACTGTAATTCTATTCATTAAAATCCCTAATACACAGTTTTGCCAGCTTAGCTTTATGGGTAGATTTCATCTTGACAGCTTTATTAAATACGAGCCATAAAATTTCACGACAATAATCTAAGCAATTTAAATAAATTCACTGAAATATTACTATGAACTTTGTAATTTAGCCAAGCAGAGACAACCTTAGGTCAAACAATTAATAACTATATTTCACTCTGGTTATTAATTAATGCACAAAATTATAATTTCAGCTGAAGTGATTGATTTTGAAAAATCAAAGGTTTAATTATTAGATCTGGTTTACTTCTGTACGTCAGTGAAATATAAAAATTTATTATTATTTGATTGATGAATTTATTTTCATTAGGCAATACGTATATTACCTGTTTACGAAAAAAAGAAGAAAAAAACAAGAAACGACGACGATTATCTATTAAACTTTAGTTATATGACCATATTCTATCATAAACAATACATATATATACATATTTTTATAAATGCTGAGAATATTAAGAATGTAATTAAATGCAATATTTATAAATATGTACTTGATATGAAAGATAAAAAGAAGATTTTATCATTGAGAAATATATTAATTCTTAAAAAGACTGTAAATTTGTATGTATAAAAATAATCCAGAACTTTTTTTTTTCATTTAAATAAAATTCACTAACCTTCTTATTATTTGTTTATTAAATTTAATATCTAAGTCAGCCTTAATATAAACCTGTTTATGTATTTGTAAAAACTATATTCATTTTAGATTATTACATACTTAGAACATATATGTACACATATTTAAAATACACAAATGCGTGGTGCATACAAACACATTTACATGATTTTAATATAATTTTTAATACAATTTACAGAGCGCGAATTTGTACGAAAACTGCAGCCCCTTGTACGAGTTTTACTGTTATCTTATTATGATATTTTTTTTAATTTATGTTATCTTTTCTAAATTATTTATTTCGTGTAATCTCTGATTTATAATTAGTCTCTTCTCTTCTTACTTTTCGTTGTTTACTGTTCGGCAAACTGATTTATTATTGTTATTATTATTAATATGATCTCGTATTTAGAAGATTAATTCTCGTATTTTTATATTAATATGATCTCGTATTTTTGTACCTTATATATATATATATATATATATATACATATATATATTATATCTATTTTATAGTTATATAAATTCAAATGTTTCAAATTATTTGCAAAGTATTCTTATGAGCAAATTTAAAAAATCTGGAGTGACTCCACTCGACTTTCCGAACATTGAGTAATTAACAGTTTTGTAGATAAAGTAAAGTAAGAAGAGTTGTTAAATATACACAAAAGAGAAGATTATTTAAAAGAGAGAAGATTAGAGATTTGAGTATTTTTGTCTGTATACTACAAAATGTTTAATTTAACGCTATTGAGCTTTGAGCCCATAGATCCTTCCGATAAAGAAGTTTTTGATGTGTCCCTGTAAAAACCTATAAATGCTAGATTCACCAAAATAATTATACACTTGTTCTCGTTGGCTTTGAAACCAAAAGAAGAATATACGACTAAATTTCATTTTTATGAATTTCGATTTAGTTTATATTAAAACCAGGATATCGGATAAGATTTTCTTACGCTTTATTTTAGATTGAAATTCAACTCGAATATAAATCAAAATAACATACATTAGAATAATTGAGGAATAAGTTTAAATTTACTTACCCACTGCCTGCTTTCCCGGAGATTAAACGACTATGGCCACACATAGAGACTCTGAAATCTAATATTTGCTTACTACATACATTTTATTGTTACATCCATAACTTATGTTATGTAAATTCAATAAGGACAAATAAGTTTTATGATTTAGAATGCGTTTGGGTTTCTCGGTTTAAGATGCATCGCATCTCCCTCTCGATTCGAATGAGCGACTAAACAAAAACTGCTCAGCGCCGTCACCAATGAGTTCAGTTCTGCACATCATTTCCTCCATTGCCCTCCTTCCCGACATCCTCCGGGGGGGGGGCTGAGCATGGCAGACTGGCAATGCGATTCAGTGGCCTCTTGATGATTCCAACTGACGTTTTCAGAGTTACCACTCTAGTGATTCCATCATCACCAGGATGGACGTCCAGAATTCGGGCAAGGGTCCACTGTGCTGGCTGAATCGAGGGTTCCAACACCAGGACTAGCTGACCAGGTTCCAGAGGTGTGTTACCCCCTTTCCACTTTGCTCTGGATTGCAGAGAGGTAAGATATGATCTTTGTCAGGTGTTCCAAAAGGACCTCTTGATCTGCTGAAGGAGTTTCCATCTAGAAGAAAAACTGGTACAAATGTCATTAGTTACGTTATGATATTGTTCAGGAAGCTGAAGAAGCGGAGCCCCAATTAGGAAGTGTCCTGGTGTAAGTACCAGGAAATTATTGGGCTCGGTGGAAAGTGGGACTAAGGGGCGTGAATTTAAACATGCCCCAATATTGGTGAAAATAGTGTCACATTCCTCAAAGGACAGGCAACTGTCTTTACAAGTTTTAATTAAATGGCGTTTAGCCAATTTAACGGATGATTCCCATATGCCGCCAAAGTTAGGCCCCTAAGGTGGCATAAAATGCCAATGAATTTGTCTACTTGCGACATAATCTTGAATAATGTTGGTTGTTGAAAGTGTCACGAGTTTCTTTAAATGGGCGTGGGCACCAACAAAGTTGCGTCCATTATCGGAGTAAATGTCTGCAGGATAGCCGCAACGCCCTATGAATCTTTGTAGGGCATATAAAAATGTTCTGTTGATAAACTACTGACTAACTCGAGATGAATTGCCTCGATACACATGCAAATAAATAGGCAAATATAGGACTTAAATTATATATTTTTTCGTTTATGTTTACACTTCATTTGAATAGGGCCTGCAAAATCAAGGCCAACATGTTGGAATGGTCAACAAGGGTTGACTCTGGCACTGGGTAAGTCACCCATGATTTGCTGAATGGGGGTCGGTTGGACTTTGGCGCAAGTGACACATTGTCGAAGCTCCCTTTTCACAGTGGATCTCCCATCAGGAATCCAGTAAGACTGGCGAATTAGGTTTAACACTAGGTCGACACCACCATGCAGACTATACACATGAAAATGTCTGATTATAAGGGAGGTAAAAGGGTGATTTTTAGGGATTAATAACTGATGCCTAGTATCATAGGGAAGGGTCTTGGCTTTGTCAATTCTACCTCCCACTCTTAATAGATTTTCTGAATCAATAAACACATTGAGAAGTTTTAATTTACTGTTGTTTGCAACGGGTTGGCCGCGCTGCAAAAGGGCGATTTCTGAAGCAAAGGACCTTTGTTGGACAAATTTGATAAAAATTTTTTTAGCCTCTGAAATTTCTTGTACTGAGACTGGTCCCTTCAACTTTGTAGGATTTCGACTATTATTGATAAACCGCTTGATAAATGGAATTACACGAAAAAGTTTTGTACTTGAAGAAAATTTTGAAACCAAGTCGTCTATCATGGAGTCATTCATTGGGTTTGACTCTATTAGTACTGGAGTTTTCACAACAGTACATTTGACTGAGGTCGACATTTCTGAATCGTGATCTGAGACCTGGATCTTTGGCCAATCAGGTTCAGACCACCACAAGTCAAAGGTTTGTAATTTGTTTGGTAACAGCCCACGAGTTGCACAGTCCGCTGGGTTGTGTTTGCTTGGTAAGTGATGCCATGTGGTTGGGTCTGTCAGAGCCTTTATTTTGTTGACTCGGTGTAGGACGTATGTGTTGCCCTTTAAGGGTGGATTTAAGATACAACTACGGGCGATTGTGGAGTCTGTCCATAGGAGAATTTCCTCCACCTGAGAATCTAGCGAGTTCTGGACGACTGACAAAAGTTCCAATAACAATACAGCCGCGCATAGCTCCAACCTAGGCAAGGTAATGGGTTTTAAAGGAGCTACACGGGTTTTAGCTGCAATCAATTTTAAAGATGAGTTCTGACTTGGACATATATAAATTACGGCAGCATATGCCTTCGTTGACGCATCACAAAATCCCTGTATCTGGTAAATCGTTTCGGATTTCAAATCTAAAAATCTGAGTACTGACATGGCCTTAAAGGAGGCAATTTTTTCATAAGATTCGTTCCACCTGTTTTGAATGTCTGGTGGTAAAAGATCATCCCAACCAAGTGTTTGCTTCCAAACATCTTGTAAGAGCAATTTTAAAAGGATAGTGGCAGGGGATAACAGACCCAAAGGGTCGAAGATGCGTGCAATTACGGACAATAATTGTCTTTTTGTTGTTACGCTTTCTTCGGTGTTAATTCCAACCTGTAGGGTATCCGATGTTAAATTCCAGTTTAGTCCTAAAATACGTTGGGATTGATCGGGGTTTAAGGATAATTCCTGATTTGTTGATTTTAAAGTTTCCGGAACCTGAACTAGAGCTTCCACATAATTTGAAGCCCACTTTCGCAGCTTGAAGCCCCCAGCATTCAATAAAGCCTGAAGGTCTGTGACCAAGGCTTCAGCGGCCTCGATTATTTCAGCCCCTCCAAGGAGATCGTCCATATACAGGTTATTTCGGGCAGCCTGCACAGCTACGGGAAAATTGGATTCCTCATCTGTCAGTAATTGTTGTACAGTACGCAGGGCTAAAAATGGTGCACAGGCTGTGCCATAAGTAACAGTGTTCAATTGGTATACACGAAGTGGGTCTGACACATTGTCCCTCCAAAATATTCTTTGGAAATTCCTATCATGCTCTGCGACTAGAATTTGCCGGAACATCTTTTCTTTGTCGCTTGAGAGGGCGACTTTATTTAACCGAAATCTAATCAAATCGCTAAATATACTGGACTGCAGTTTTGGCCCTTTATGCAAATTGGAGTTCAGGGATTTGCCATTTGTAGTTAAGGCCGACACGTAAAACACTACCCGTAGTTTGGTAGTGCTACTATTTTAATTTATAACTCCATGATGAGGCATGTAATAATTCGGTTTACTGTTAAGTTCTTCAGCTCTTAGTAGAGTCATATGACCTAGCTCAGAGTATTCGCACATAAACTTACAATACTCTTTTTTTAGATTAGGGTTCTGACCAAATCGAGATTCGAGCCTTTTAAACATTTTTAGTGCACAGTTGGCACTTTCGCCCAAATCTATCTCATCATGGAGGGGTAATTTCACAACATAGTGACCTTCGAGGTTGCGCTTGGTGGAAGTTTTGTACAGTTCCTCTGACGGATCGGCTTCGTCATTACCACCCTTAGAAGATTATTGGATCACTATCGAAAAAATCGTTTAAGTTCACACAATGTAAAGATGAACTATGCGTCGATTCTGGCTCCATTCCATCTCTTGAGAGGGGGGCCACTTAGTAAGTAACCAAGTGAACTGGGAATAGCAGAGGGTTCTCCTGGCCTTCCATGTACTGGTTTGCCACAAGTTAATGAGGAAAAAATGTCTGCTCCCAGCAGCACATCTATTTGTTGTGGCTTTGAGAAATTAATGTCTGCTAACTGAAGATTTCTTGTATGTGGCCAAGACGTCGTTCTCACCCGGAAATTTGGCAGAGGGGCAGTAACCCTATTTACTACTAGTGCCTTCAAATTTTTATACTCGTTAGCGAAATATGGCGAGAATGAAAATTCCGTAAAATTTAAAACAGTTTCTGCGGAAAGACCGTTTATGCCTACAAGTCGATGAGAAGTGCCAAACAAAGGCAAATTTAGTTTCTCAACGCACTCCTTTGTTATATGAGACTATTTTGTAAGGCGCTATCAACTAACGCCCGACATTGAATAATTTTACTGTTAGGTGACCTAACCTTTATAAGGGCAGTAGACAATAACACCTTTTGGTTATTAAAATTTGCATTAGATTGTGAACTATTGGCCACCGACGTAGTAACAAACCTTACATTTAATATTAATTCTACATTGTCGCACTTGATGATTAGTTCGCAAACAATTTTCACACAATCCTTTAGATTTAACTAAGCCCCATCGCTCCTCAACACTAATTCGATTGAATTTGGGACATTTAAACAATTGATGTACATGAGAACAGGCGAAGCATTTATTTTCTTTGACTACTATTGAATTATTGACACAAGATTTTTTTTTACACTACTACCTTCTACTGGCTTCTTAAACATCCCAGGTTTATTTTCAAGTTTTGTTTGACTCGACGCCTCACTTTCAATGAATGTACGAAAAGAGTTTAAATCGGGAATAGTTTGCGTATTCTCTAGACTGAGCTCCCACCTATGCCTAACGGCTGAATCCAATTTTGAAATCATGAAATTTATAAGAATAAGATCGGTAAGAGGATTAGATTCCAATCCGAGGGTCGATAAATTTCGCACCGCTTCGTTACAAGTATGTATTCAATTGAAAAACGATTTAGTATCATCCGCTTTGTTTACCTTTACCGAAAAGATTTTCTTTATTTCAGTTATAGCTAATTGGCGTTTATTTTCATAGCGCTGAGTAAAGATTTCCCAACAGTGTTTAAGATTTTCCGATTGTAACGCAAATCCACGAATAAGTTTTGATGCACTACCTCTTACACACGATTGGAGGTATTGTAGCTTTTCAACCTCACTAAGGCTGTCATTATTCAGAATAGATGATTTAAATAAATTTTTAAATGACAACCAAGATTCGTTATCCCCGTAAAAATAAGCAATTTCAAGCTTAGGGAGACTAATATGCGAATTAACAGAAGTCCCTGGTTTGGTACGTGCATCATTATTTACATTTCGAGTATTTGATTGCGATTTACTTTTTAACACTACAGATAATTCTAACAGAATGTCCTGATTTTTCATCACTTCTTCAAAGTTTTCATCGTTTTCCTCTTCGGAAAAATTTGTAACTATTTCCTCGAATTTTACCTCCAGTACATTTACCTTATCCTTTAGGATCTTTAATCTGGCTTTATCGCCTTTATGACAAATATTGACTTTCGATTTTATAAAATCTATCTCTTTAATCACATTTTCAAATTTTATCACTTCATTAGATTTTGGGAACAACGCACTCTATTCTGCGTCATTTGCCCTTGTTCTCCCTTTTTTACCCATCTTTTGAGCAAAATAATTACAAATAATTAAATTTAAATATGAATCAATCGATCGAATTAAATTATTATTCTGCAGATCAGGAAGTAAAAAAAAAAAAAAAAAAAAAAAAAAAATAAGAAGAAGAACAATGAAAAGAAACAACACATATAGAAAAGTTTTTTTTTTTTTCTTTTTACTGAAATAAATAGTCTAATAAAATATTAAATGTACTTTTTTCATTCTCATACACTTATTTATTCAACCATTATTTAATATGAAAGTTTATTTCTTAAATTCCAAACCAAAACTGTTCCGGTTTGAAAACCAAACTAATTGAGTTACGTTTTCTCTCAAACACCTACGTATGCATCAAATCCAAAGTACTTTGAATTACGTTTTATATCAAAACAATTTAACTTCATATTAATGATTTATTTCAACAAATTAATTTTAACTTCCCTTAAAGTTCTTATACAGCGAGTTTTATATTCCGTAAACAAAAGAATTTTTTCAATTTTCAAAACAATTTGTTTTTATTTTTTTATTTTTATTTTTATTTTTTATAATTTAACGAATTACGATTAATTATCTAATTAATAGATAATTCGGCTCCGTGTAACGACGGACCACTAATGGCTTTGAAGATAAAAGAAGAATATACGACTAAATTTCATTTTTATGAATTTCTATTTAGTTTATATTAAAACCAGAATATCGGATAAGATTTTCTTACGCTTTATTTTAGATTCAAATTCAACTCGAATATAAATCAAAATAGAATACATTAGAATAATTGAGGAATAAGTTTAAATTTACTTACCCTCTGCTTGCTTTCCCGGAGATTAAACTACTATGGCCACACATAGAGACTCTGAAATCTAATATATCTGCTTACTACATACATTTTATTGTTACATCCATAACTTATGTTATGTAAATTCAATAAGGACAAATAAGTTTTATGATTTAGAATGCGTTTGGGTTTCTCGGTTTAAGATGCATCACATCTCTCTCTCAATTCGAATGAGCGACTAAACAAAAACTGCTCAGCGCCGTCACCAATGAGTTCAGTTCTGCGCATCATTTCCTCCATTGCCCTCCTTCCCGACACTCGTAATTATAAGGACACCCGTTTTTCTATATTAACTAAACACTGAACACTATTATTTAAACACATGTATAGAATTTTATTAATTTGAATTTCATTAGTAGACTAAACTTAAAAAGTTTTATCGTTTTTCTATCTTAAAAAACTTAAATACGTTCAAAAAGATGATTTTTTTGGTGCTCACAATTATAAGGACAGCTCAAATCTTAGTGATTTTTTTTTTCAGTTTTTCTTTAAATTTTCTCTTTTTAGGGTGAAACAATCACACATTCTCTCTGGTATATATAGATACATTTTGTTTTTTTAATATTCAGTTTCAATACCATTTCATACAGCATACATGGTATTCTGAATACATTTAAACTATTTAAAATTGCTTTCCATTTGCATGCACTTTTTTAATATGGTAAGTTAAGGTTTTTATCAACTTAAAAGCCACGGGAAAGACAATAATACAGAAGTTTCATTCTTCAATCTATTTCCTATTGCTCTTGAAGTAGAGAAAAAAAATGTAAGTCTCGTTGGAAAAAAAATATTATCACCCCCCAAATTCTAACAAAAATCTGAGAATTCCACGTTAAAAATTTGCAGATATTCACTTAAAGTTCATAATAATAGAAAAGTTTACTAAATTCATTCTGCCTTCAGTAGAAACAGCTCACCAGAGCACCATAGATCCACCTTTAAAACGCCCGATCCATATCTGCCTTTTAAACATCTGCTCTGTCTTTCGCTATCTTCAGATCGTGCCAGTAACTGTTAAAACCATTTGGGTAATCAAGAATAAAATGTTTTTCAACCGAATATGCAACATTTTACCATTACATATTGTCTTTATTCTACTTTAACACAGACGTTCTTTCCCCCATTAAATACATATTGATTATTACAGGTTTTTTTATCCATTTTAACATGTTATTAATTATTTTAAACATGCATAAATGTGGACCCCAACCATTTGTTAAAAATTACGAGAAAATTCAGCAGCAGTCATTATGAGTAGAACAGTAAGAGGAATTATGAGTCTTCCATCTCTATAAAACAACTCTGATTTTGCATCAGATCTCTCTCCTATCGAACCATCAGTTCAACGTTTTATCACATTCCCTTCAGCAATTTTAGATCTTCGAATTTCATTAGAAATTCAACGGATTGAAATTATCCTTCCACTTAAAAAACACATTTATCATACTTCACTACATGAACGTTCTTTTTTCGAGTAATTATAAGTAATGTCCGTCCAAGAAAGCTGAAGGCTTATATATGAATTAAACTAGCCCAGTAGTTAACTAATTCGCATGTCAACTGTAATTTATCCGCTAGTAAGTTAAATAAAACGAAAAAATCTTGATTGTTTCTATAATTATTAGCATCTGAAAACGTGGAGAAAAAATATTTTGCGTTATTTTTTATTAATTTATTTTCATATAAAAAAGAATTATAGCAGTTTTGGTTTTTAGACTATTAGGTATATTAAATGCACTTAGTATAGTCTAGTTCACAATTATTTTTACTGCTGGTTTGTTTTTAACCATATAATCATCTTGCCGATAACGAATATATCCGATCACTGAGCTGTTCTTTTTTCCACAATACTCATAATATTTCAAATTACATAATTATAAATTTTAATTTAGCTTGTTTTTCAAGTTTGATCGTCTTAAATGGTAATCATAAAGATTATACGCATGTGCACAGGTTCGTTTTATTTTCAAGTTGACATAAACATTATTTTAGTACACTGAAAATACTGCGCAGTAATACAACATTACAATTTCGCCCTTTTCAAATTCGTTTTGTGGATTAAGTAACTAAAGGTTCGTATAACGTCTATAGACAAGAATAAAACGATTACTTCTAAAGATAAGTACTATGTCTTCAAATATCTGAATCAACTAAATCTAGAAATTCTGATTTTTTTTAGACTAGATTTATTGAGAAAACAATTTTGGTCATTGTTGCTTTAATGCAAATTTCACATTCATCTTTATGAGTAGAGGATTTAATAATTGCAGTTAACATTTCTGTATTAAACTTTTATCTTCTAAATATCCCCAAACCTGAGCCAATTAACGTTTAATTCATAATATACATATCATCGTTTAATTCATAATTTCATCGTTTAATTCATATAATCGTTTAATTCATAATTCATAATATACTACGGCACAATTTCGGCGCTTGAAGCAGGTAATCTTTAATTTTCCTACCTTTTTTAGTTAAACTTGCATAAGTATTCTTCATCTTTTTTCTAACAGTCCAAAATTATATTTAAACGCTAAAAATGAAGTTTTGTGCGATTTCTGTTGGATTTCGTTTAATTTTTATTTTAAAAATAATAGAAACAATAGTGATACAATTAAAAAAATAAAGTAAAATAAAACCAATGTAATGTGGAGAAGCAGAGAAAGCCTAGTAGAATCCATTTAATATGGTTTCGGTAAAACACAAATAAAATATAGCGTAACATCCATTTATGAATCAAGGAATAAATATCACGAAGCGACTTGTCAATAAGTTGTGAAGTTCCATTTGTCTTTGTATTTCATAAACGAAAAGACAATTTATGATGCCAAAGGAACAGTTATCTATCGAAGAACATAAAAGTGTTATGTTTTAGTGAAGCATATTCACTTATGATATAATCCCATTAGTCAAGAGATGCTCCTGAAATACAGAACAGAGTGTTGTCAGTTTATAGAGATTTAAGTTTGTGCAGAATAAGAACACTCTTTTTATATTATTTTGAATGCATTTTATATTTAATCGTAAGCGCGATATATGTGAATTGATTTTTTTTTTTTTTTTTTTTTTTTTTTTTTATTCAAGAAGTAATTAACAACTAGTATTCTTTAATATATACATTATAAATATATATATATATATATATTGATTAAAATCATTTTTTGAAACATACTATTTCAAATTCATGTATATACATAATAGAAGGAGAATTAAAAAGGACTTGTTAAACTGGCTGTGAGCCCAAATTTAAATAAAATATTTTGCTAATAGAGAACATGCTAACTAAAAAAAGCATGTTCTCTAGTTTCCTCCCAGAGAATGTTTATTTTTGAATTCGTATTGCATTAATATTTGTCACATTTCCTTTATTCCTCGAGCATTACTATAGTAATTAAAGTTTAAATTGTCCTCCTAAACCATACAGCATAACATTAATCAATAAAAAATTGTGATATTAAATGGCAAAGGGATTAATGAAGCAGAGGATAAGTTTAAATATGAATATTAAAACGTCTAAATTAGTAGTGTGTATGGTAACCCTGTTTATCTCTCCTTTAATAATAAAAATTACCTCATGTACTGTCCGAGGAAAACTTCACAGGAGGCATAACTATTTTTAAATACGAGTATTAAATAAATTCTATTTTTTTTTCATATAAATTCTATTTTAGTCAGATTGAGAAAAATTCTTAGAATAAAAATTAAATTTTTGTTCAAAAATTGCTCTCAATATGACCCCGCGATATGACGTGCTTTGCCACGAAACTAACTTTAATTGAAGTTAGGAATTTTTAATGGGATCTTCTCTAAGTTATCCTTTTATTAATTTAAAAGAATAATTTTAAATCTTAATCCTTTTTATCCTATCATATATATAAAAAAAACGCTGACTAAGTACTTATTTAAAACAGAAATCTTAATAAATATTCTATTGATTTAGTTTAGTTGCATTACATTAAAATTTTTATTTGACCTTTTGTGACAGTCTTGGCCAATTCTTTTGAATTTTGTTTTATATTTTAGAAAATGTGTGTGGGGGGAAGAGGGAGGGGGGGATACTTAGAGTGAGTCTAACGAATTACCCATGTACCAAATTTAAGGGCAATCCGCTTATCTAATTTAATTAAAGAATGCTATCAAATCAGAAGGTTAATTTAAAAATCGTGTACATCAATTGCATAATTGCATAAAAATTAAGATTATAAATCACAAAACGAAAGGAAATTCTTTAAAACTTTAATAAATTTTATAAATGACTAATTTAAATTATTCATAGTACTATTTTAATTTAGTGCGAATAATGCGGTGAAGATATAAATCGTAAAATTTAAATAGCACAAAACCTTTTAACCCTTTCAGGGGCGGTGGCTAGAGGGTCTATCCACCTACTTTAGAAATTTTTCTCTAAGTGTGCAGTGGCTACTTTTTTTATCCACTTTTATGAAAAGTTAATGTGTACTTCTAAAATTGAAATAGAGATGGCAGAACTACAGTAACTTTAAGCAGGATGTGCCTGTAACTTTTTTAAATGGACAAGTAGCGGGAAAATTTTTTGATGTTTCTTTTATATATTTTTATGAAAAAGTAATTTTTTATTCAAAAGTATTTGCTAGTGTAAATATACTGTAATGCACCTTTTAAATACAACAGATTTACATATTATCTTAGATCATTAATTTTAGTTTGATTTTTAGGAGCATCTTTTAGGTGGATAGACACGGTGGCTAGAACGCCTAGCCACCACCCACAAAAAAATCCCCACATGCTGCATTTTTTTCTTCATCAAATATGACTTGTAGGGGATGTTTACTTTATGATATATATATATTTAAAAGGAAATTCAATCATTTTTACTTAGTGCCCCTGAAAGGGTTAAACTAATAAATACTTAACTTAATAAACAATTTAATAAGTTAATTTATACTTAATTAGTAACTTTTTATGTTTATTTGTTTTAGAAACAAATTACTTTCGCATTATACAAATTAATTCATTTTTGCGACTCTTACATTAATTATTGACAAACATACATAATAAATTTTAAAATAATAATTACGTGTATCTGAAACTGAAAAGTGATTTCACGTTAATTTCTGATTTACGAAGTAGATAATGCGCCGAATTTTAAATAATGAATCAAATATTCTCCGAGGACACAGTAAAGTGTTTGTTCTGGTTTTATATCAACCAGATAATTTGTGTAACCGCTGAATCACTTAATTGTACATAAAGTAAGTCACGTCCAGAAATATTTGCAATTAATCGTGTTTACGCTTATAACACCTTTGGTCAGAAAATGTGATATAATTATTGGATAAGAAATAATTTGAAATATTACGGTTGAACTTTATTGGTTGGAAATGCAAGTTAATATGTTGTCAATGAAAACTATATACATAATATATATATATATATATATATATATATGTATATATATAGGATAGTTATAACTAAATTTCTTATATAAAAACATTTTGCTGTTTAGACGGGCGACCGTTTTTAAGCAAATTTCGCGTGAGGACTATTTACTGAAATATACTCAATATATTAAAATATATATATATACAGAAAAGGTATTTTAATAGGTTTTAAAGGCCTGCAAGTCGAATGGGGATATTCAATTTTTTAATTTGATATGAATTCAAGTTACACTTTTTGAGCTTGGTGACCGATAAGAAAACAAATTTTAATAGAGAAAAGGTATTTAATAGGTTTTAAAGGCCTGCAAGTCGAATGGGGATATTCAAGTTTTTTCTTTGATACTAATTCAAGTTACACTTTTTGAGCGTGGTGACCGATAAGAAAACAAATTTTAATAGAGAAAAGGTATTTAATAGGTTTTAAATGCCTGCAAGTCGAATGGGGATATTCAAGGTTTTTCTTTGATATTAATGAATAAGATAACAATAATGATAAGATAACAATAATGATAAGAAAAATGTTAATAGAGAAAAGGTATTTAATAGGTTTTAAAGGCCTGCAAGTCGAATGGGGATATTCAAGTTTTTTCTTTGATATTAATTCAAGATACACTTTTTGAGCGTGGTGACCGATAAGAAAACAAATTTTAATAGAGAAAAGGTATTTAGTAGGTTTTAAAGGCCTGCAAGTCGAATGGGGATATTCAAGTTTTTTCTTTGATATTAATTCAAGTTACACTTTTTGAGCATGGATACCGATATAAAAGAAATTTTAATAGAGAAAAGGTATTTAATAGGTTTTAAAGGCCTGCAAGTTCGAATGGGGATATTCAAGGTTTTTCTTTGATATTAATGAATAAGATAACAATAATGATAAGATAACAATAATGATAAGAAAACAAATTTTAATAGAGAAAAGGTATTTAATAGGTTTTAAAGGCCTGCAAGTCGAATGGAGATATTCAAGTTTTATCTGATCTACTTTATACACAAATTTTACGCGTACAGCTATTCACTGTTGTACATAGATGATAGATACCTATACACCTATATACTTTCTCACAAACAGCTGCTTATGTATTCGTCCGATTTCGGGAAAACTCGTCTCGATCTGTGCAAGCTTCGTACAGCCGAAGTCTACCGAACTGTGTTAGGTTTTTTTTCGTTACGGAATTTTTCGATTCGGTCGCCGCGCTCAAAGCCCGCGATAAAAGCTATACAATAGCTTAAAAAGCCTAAATAATATCGAATTTTTTTGCATCTTCATACATGGGTCAAATATCTTCATACCATGCAAAATCAAAACAGCTAAAACCTGACCCCTCAGTTTTTTTATGAAACTGGGCTCATTTTTTTTTTCGTTAAAGATACGAAATGTATACCAATTTATAAGTCCTTACCTATCTAAGTTTCTTATATAGAGCTGCAAATGTGAGTAAAAATGGAAAATTTCATAAACATATAGCTGCCCCATGTTGGAATTTACAATAATTATAGACAATGAACATAAGAATAACATATAAAATTAAATATTTATGTATTAAATAATTATATTTTTCAGTGTTAAAAGTTTCAGATCAATCTTAGGTGAGATATATTTAAATGTGTTTAACATGTATTAGATTAAATTATTTATTTATCATCATTGTCTAATTAATATTGGCAAGAAAGTTATTTCGGTTTTTACAAAGATATAACATCGAGCTTGCTTTGTTATTTTTTCTGTCAGTGTTGTAATTTATGTGTTCAAGAGTTTGGGAAAAAGGTTAAGCGTAATAGGTAAAATGTTGCTAAGGTGAAATTAAGTATACATATTTATTTTCAAAATGAAGACGTATTTGGTATTATTATCTCTTTTTGAAAACCAAATGGACTTTCTTGCCAACTCAATAATTTACGTATTCTAATAAACCCAAATAAGGCAAAGGAATGCTCTGAAGGTGATTACGCTTTTATTTCTTTTTACTTTTTTCTTTCATAAAACGTTTTCGGCAGCAAGCAATATGCTTTTGAATATTTTCTTGTATGATCTTAATTTTATTTTTTGAGATTTTTGGACAATCCCCTAACGCTGTTAGTTTTATAAGTCTATGAAGGCTAAAGAAAACGTTTACAAACTCTATACTTTTCTGCATTGCCAGGATCTCAAAAATTCAAAGAAATAGGAGGTTGCTATGAAAAAAAAAATTAAAGTTAGTGCCCATTTTATCATGCAGATAAAATCAAATTCAAAATTTCACGTTATTTTCGAAATGTTCACTTAACATTCTGTTAAATGATATCTATTAGACTTTTACTTCATTGATTAATAACGAAATACATCATTTTTTTATTTATTTATTTTTTTTTTGACTGTACATAGTGAGAGTCATTTTTACCAAATGATTGAAAATTACTATTAATTATTATTAATAGTAGTAAGAAACAATGAAAAAGAATGATGTGCATGTAGAAGCATTGCTTTCCCCATTGGGTGCAGATTCTCAGTAAGGGTACATTTCAAAGAACTCGCCAGTATCTTTAAAACAAATGATTGAAAAATACATCTATCATGATTTAAAACAAAGTTATCGATTTTTCTTTTCATTTTTAGTGAAAATAAAAACTCATTAAAAAAATTAACTTTCTTCACATATCCTTACTAATTTGACATTGTTTCGGGATTTAGAGCTATACTTATCTAAGATAAGAATTGCTTGCATTCATCATTGAAAATAATTTAAATAATTAATTTCAACTGTTTAAATTTGTATATAATAATATAGAAGAGAGTTCTGAGGTAGGTACACCATACTAGTTTTTAAAAATACTCAATTTAAATATGACATAATTCCTTCTACAATATAAATACTGTAATATCTATCTCATATAAAATGTATGCAGTAAATATTTTTATAAATAGCATACGTTTGCGCTAAACAAGGAATAAAAATTTACAATATAATACATAACACCGTCACATTTTCAATTCTTTGAAAAATACAAATTTCTTCGGGCATTTACTATTTTTTTTTTTTTTTTTTTTTATCTTTCGGCCAAAAAGCAAAAGTTAAACAGAACAAAGTGCTATACCCTTAAGACACTGCCTGTTTTTTCGATTGAAAGCAATTTGACTTTGTCAAATTATAGACTTGATATACTGTCAGTAATATTTTTAAAAAGTCCAGGGAAATTTGGGCAAAAAATACTTTTTTTTTTTTCTTTTGCCCTTTATCATTTTTTAGATAATTAGGAGAATTTCATTAATATATATATATATATATAGTTTTCTCTGGTGCTGGAAAAAGGTTTTTTTTTTTTTTTTTTTTTTTTTTTTTTACTTTAATTTTAAATTAAAGATAATCAGTGTTGTATTTCGAGCTAAATAATAATATCTTATCAGTCTAAAATCTATCTGATATTAGCAATATATGTAATAGGGATATTAATAGTTTCTTATTTTTAAATAATTAAAATATTAAAATCCGTTATAAAATTTTATCGCATGCTTCTTAAAAAAAGTTGGTTGTAAAATCTAAAATTTTACAGACACATTTTCTTGAAATTAAAGTTTAAAAATATACAACAACTATGAAATGAAACGTAATTTGAAATATGATACTCGACACAAAACATATCCTTCTAGCTCAGTCGAAAAGTAGGTTGATATTTTTTTCCGCTTAAATGGTCACCATTTTCAAACAAATGGTGGTAAATGTGCACGTTTAGGAATTATGGCCAGTTGACTGTATTAGGAACGGATATTGATCAAATATAAACTTAGCAGATAACTTGTTATGGGCATTGTACATGCCTAGTTGTATGAAAAATTATTCATAAATATGTATTTTATACACATTTGTCTGTTTTAAGTTGACTATATTTGAAACAAAATAGAAGATTTGAAAGGAAATTTTCCATTTTGTAAAATTTAAAATTATTCATTTTATAAATATTAAATATCATTATTTTGTTTATAAATCAGTAAAAAAAAAAAAAAAAAAAAAAAAAAAAAAAAAAAAATCGGCGAAACCTTGTCTCCACTGTCTTCAACATCATGTAAACGCGCGGGCTACTCTCTTTTCGATTTAGTTTCCTCCCTTCCCTAACAGCACAGTTAGGCTTAACTTATCCACAGTACATCTTGAGGACGTTTCTGGGATGTCTTTTCATCCAGAAGACATCTTGAAGATATCCTGGGGAGGCGATGTGCTGTCTGGGTTTGTGCACTTCGTCGTCGGTGCTCTACATCATTATTTTGGTAATGTTAATGAATCACTAACCTTAATCAAGTCTCTTATTTATTGTATTTTTCTCTGCGCTCAAATCTCGGCTCTCATCCCTAATACTAGCACAATACCATGCAAGTCTGAACCTCGTGATAATTTTAAAACTTCAAAAGTATGCGAAATCGATTCTTCGCACTCAGAAGTCTAAACCACGAATGTTCAAGGGAGTTCCGGTATTTTACTGTTTAATTTTTTCTTTTGTCCTTCCTCAACTGTGCCTAATTAAGTTTACATGTTCTTAATTATGCGCAGCCAAATCCTCATCCCGAAATGCATTCTATTATTATTTTCAAGGCCGTTTTTCTATTTCCCAAACTTTTAATTCCACACTTCATCTTCCCTCCTATTAATACTACACGTTCAAGTGCAGTATTAATAGGAGGTCAATTTTCTCATCTCTTTTCGCAGTCGATTTTCTCATCCGTAAATCCCCTAAAGAGATGGATTTTCAAAGCTGTTACATTATTTATAATTTTAAATTTTTGTCCGTGTCCCCTACCTGCTTCCTAATATTTTAAATCTATATATTAATAGGCAAGCATAAAATTTGTTGTCCCTTTTTAACATATTAATTATGGGAGTAGAGGGTTGAAAATGGTATCATTCGAAAGGTATGGTTAGCCGGAAGGTGCGAATATAAATATTATTTTTTTACGATGTCAAGAAGGTATTTAAAAATACATTTATTTTTTATGCATTTTCCCCCATTTTTCCCTTTCATACACGTATTCCTTTACATTAAAAAATACCTAAAAGTAGAAAGTTGTTAAATCTGGCAATTTCATAAAGCTCAAATAAAACTATAGACACAGTAATTTGTATAATGTAGCATCATTATACGCAAGCGAAGTGATGACGTCACTGTCTTTCCATGGAGCCATGAAAATGATTTTCTTTGTTAATCGTCCATTTGATTTTTTGTAAAAAATTATTAAAAAATAACGGAAATTATCTGCCGATTTTAATTCCGATATTTGGGTACAGTTATATATAAGTTACTGTCTACATGTGTTTGATTGAGTTATTTTTTCTGTAAAATTGGTAAAATTTTAATTTAAAATCACAAAACTCCAGAAAAAAAAATGGCAAACTTCCAGTTTCGAATGTAAACATAAACATTTCATTTCCAAGGATGATATTTAAACAATAAATATTCAACTAATGTACTAAATAAAAGGAAAATGGATTTGTTACTAACTGCTGCATGTATAAGTAGACGAGACGATACGGAAAAAATTCCGATTTCCGTTTTTTGTGAATTTACATGTTTTGAGCTTTCTTTACGTTTCAATTAACTGAAATTGGCTACTTATTTTTTAAAAAAGTGTCTTTATTGCTAGCTTTTGTGGGTAGAAGAAGCAAGTAGAAGATACATAAAAACTTTTGATTTCCGGTTTTCGATGAATTTACACGTTTTGAGATTTCCTTGCATTTTAATTAAGTGAAATTGACTACCTATTTTAATTTTTTAAAAAGTGGATTTATTATTTTATTCCTCTGCATATATAAGTAGAAAATATAAGATTCAGAAAAGTTTTAGATTTTCGGTTTTCGACAATTGCGCAGCTGTGTTGCAATTGCATTCCGTTTAGGACAAGGCAATAACTTTGCTTTGCCTCGCTTTGCAAAAAAAAAATGGTCGAGTTTCGACCACTGGGCGATACTAGTCTTCATAAATAGGCGTAATCAATTCCTTAACCCTTTATCTTATATTGAATTTTCCCCGCATTTCTTGTTTGACTCTTAATAATTTTACACATTGGAAAGTATGTGTAATTAATTTCTCACCCTCAAATATCTTAAAACACGAATTTTCAGAGGCGTAGACTTGCTTTAAAATTTAAAAATATTTTGCTGCCCCTCCTTTTCCATCTGCCCCCCCCCCCAAAAAAAAAAAAATAAATAAAAATAAAAATAAAAATAAAAATAAAATAAAATAAAAATAAAATAAAAATAAACATAAATGTGTTCTGCACTTTTTACAAGATGTATAGACACATTTTTTGGTATTTCAAATGAAATGATCAATGACATTCGCTGGCATTTCATAGCACACAAGAAGAAATCTATAAAATATAATTCATATCAAAAATATATTATTATGTTTTTTGTTCTTTGCCTACAAAGAAACATTTTCTTTCGAATTCACATATAAATTTTTAAACTGAATTCATATTTTCGTACTTTACAAAATTATTTCATTTTATGGGAAATTCCAAAGCATTCCCAGGTAGCACAGTGTAGTATTTTAAACGCTGAACAAACGGCAATGCATTCCGTTGAAAGATCACTTTTCTGTAACGTTAATAATCTCAAAATATGTCTCATTGATTTTCTCATCTTTCAACAGTTGTTTTAATATATTTTACAACCTAAAAAGAAACCGTTGTAAAAGGAATGTTCAAAATCGCAATACTCTCGTGTTTTTTATATCAGTATTCAACGTTTTTCCTTATGTCTTATAAACGTTGAAATCCAAAAAAAAAATAGTTAGCTCTATATATCCATTGAATTTCCGTATCTAAAATATTGCTAATAATTTAAAAAAGAAAAAAATTTCCTTGTTAAAGAAGTTTTGGAACATTCTTTTTTACTTAATTTTTAGACTTTTTTATGATTAATTTTATTACTTTTTTAATACTCAATATACGAAAATATTAGACTCGTAAAAATTTTTAACTTCTGGTTTTCGAGGAAAGCTAAATTTTATAGCACATACAACTGCAGTAAATTTGATATGTGAGACAACCAATATAAAAACGAATGCTGAATTAGTTAAGAGTGTGTATCAGCCGACAGGCGATGATCTCATTACTCACTTTTAAAGATTTTTACATGACTACATCTCAGCATCTGTCAATAAAATTGCTGCAAATTCTGCATATAAAACCTTTATTGTGAGAAGCTATATAAAACTTTAGTGCATGTTGAAAAACTGCAAGTAGCGCTTTTAGATAGAACATACTAATTTTCGTAATCAATTGTTTATGAAGTTTGGTGTAATTTTAATCAACAGATGCTGAGATGTATCTATGTGGGAAAACAGTTCATAGATATCATTCATAGATTTAAATATTAATTCACTAATTATATATATTGTTTTAAAATTGTATTAAAATTATTTTATTTATGTAAACTCTAGTTAGTTTAATATCACACAATTTAATAATAATAAAGATAAAAAATGGAATATTTAAAATTTCCATAAACCAACATTTAGATCCCTGTGATTGTCTATTTATTAGCTAAGAGTATTTATTTGAAATTAAAGGATAATCAAAATGATAATAATTTGTGATTATAATAATAAAATAAATAAATCTAAGCAGAAATTGGGAATGTTAATTAATGTAAACAAAATTAAAATTTCAGTTAAAATACAACCAAAAAGGTAAATAATTTTAATAATAATAATAGAATAAATAAAATCAAAACAGAAAATGGGAATGTTAATGTCTACAAAAATTACAGTTTGCAATTAAACGAAAATCAAAAAGGTTATAATTTTATTAATAATAAAATAAAATAAACAAATCAAAGCGGAAATTGGAAATTTTAATTAATGTAAACAAAAATTAAAATCTGCAATTAAAAAAAAATCAAAAATGCAATAATTTTATTACTAATAATAAAATAAAATAAATCTAAACCGAAATTGTGGATGTCAGTTTTGCTCCCTTCACAAAATTTAAATTCGTAGAAATCGAGCTTTTCAAAAGTATAATTTTTGTATAGACCTGTTTTTAATAATATAAAATTACTGCATATACGTCGTTCAAAAAAACAATAGTAGTGTTACATTATATATAGATAATTTTTTTCAGTAAACATGAAAAAAGTAAAATTTTACAAATGTATAATTTAAAAAAATGATTATTAAATATTTAAAGTTAGACCGACCCCCGAAAATTTAAGACAGTAATTCCAACATAAAATTAAAGAAGGAAAAATGAAAAACTCACTTCATTACATGAAAAATCTTGTTTACATAAATATACAGCTTCATCAACTAGACGAGAACTCAGAAGTAATTTTTAATATTATGCTAGCAGGTAAACAAACCCAAAGCCAAAGAATATTAAAACTTTGAGCTTTTAAGGATATTACCAGCTTGCAAGTTTTTTGGCAGTTACGTAAAATGTCATTTACCTTTCACTATTATTTCCATGAAATTAGAAGGAGTTTTAAGTTGCGTTTAATCTATTATTGTTTCACAGAAAACGTCCATACCACTTTAACAGGGAAGCGATAAATTCATCTTCGTTTCGCATTCACTTTCAAAATGTCCCGCGTAAGACGCTTTTAAGGCTTCGTTAGTTAAGGTTTCCGAATGCCAAAGAACATCTACTACAAGATATACTTTGCCGAAAGGTTCCTTTCTTATCAAGTTAGAAGTTCTTTCGCAGCACACCATCTTCTAAAACACAAAAGAAAATTATAATACGCACATCCCGCCAATGCACAATCGTGTATCAATATCAAGTTAAAGAGATTCAACGTCATTTGACGGAAATAATGACTTATAAAAAGTACCTATTAATTCGCCGAAAAAACGTATTTTTTATTCAAATCAAAAAGGAAGACAAAAACTAATAAAATACCTATTTTAAAACGTCGAAAAAATAACAGAAAAAGAACAACCATAAAACAACATTTGTTATAGGTTTTCTTTATTACTGAAAAAATATTCGAAATTGTTCAGGGAGAATATTTCGAAATAAAAACTATTTTTCAACGGACATAAAATAACGTAACCAATTTTTCATTGTTCAGACTTATTTGCAACTCTATAACAACGTTATGCGTTAATTGGGTTATAAGCACATTGGTATAAAAAAAAATAGAAAAAAAAAACTTTTAATAGAAAAAGAAGAAAATCATTAAGAATGTGAAAACGTACGAATTGCAGGAAAACTCCAACAAAATATCCCAGAAGAGAAAAATAATAACAGTAATAATCATATGCAGAAAAGCTATCATAAGTTATGATAGAAATTTCTGTGTTTTATACTTAATACTGGCATAGTAAAGCACAGAAGGGTAGGGACATGAGTGAAGTGTTTCCATTCTCCACCTAGTTTTTCATATTATCCGTGCTTACCGTATTTCATCGTTAAAAAAAAAAAAAAAAAAAAAAAAAACGATTTTTATAATGATGTTTAAACGTAATTGATTTTAATAAACAAGAAGTTACTTGTTCTTTCAGGTGTTTGAAAATATTGTATGATTGAGGATTTTTCAAGAAAATCAACATTTCTAATATATCTCCTCAAACTTTTAAATACAGTTTTTAAAAATTGTTTCCTTTCAAATCCATATTACACACCTATCTCAAAAGCTAATTTTCTAACAATACTATATGTATTATTTGACAACAAATATACTGTCTAAAAATAATCTTGTAAAATAAAGCTTAAATATTGTGATTTTCAAATATTCTAAATCATTAATACTCAAAATAAATTATTCAATTATAAATATTTATGTACAGTAATTAACGAAGAGACTATAATTAAACTAAATCAAAATATATTACTTTTTTAATGCATATTTTTTATTGTAACTGAGTTGATTTTTTTTTTCTACAAATTATTTTTGTGTTATAAATAATCACTGTATTTCGTATCCCTTTAAGACCGGGAACATTTTTGCCTTAAAACATTACATTCATCTGTTTTTGAAAACGGATAGAATAATATGGATTATAACCAGCATTTGTTGATTGACAATTGTACTTTACCCTTTCTGCTAATTAGCTCGATCATTTTTTCCCTTGATTTTATTACATACGAGTGTTCCAGATGCAAAAATGTGAATGGATGTTGTGGATGTCTAACCCGTACAATTGTACGCTTTCGGTCAGAAAGGGAAAAATGTACTAGGATTCGTTCATTTTATACAACATTTACGTAAAAATTACCAGTACCAAAACATACTTATCTTGGCTTTTTGCCATCAGTTAAATACGCACATACTTTTTCCGAAAGGTAAAAACAAATAACTGTTTAAAAATAAACGTTTATCGTTTATTTTGGATAACAAAAAATTTTTCTAAGTTCCCAAGTTTTTATAGATAACATGACAAGTCAAAAGTACCATATGTAAAAACATTCAGAATTTGCTATATCGTGTATCTGATGTGCGATCTTTAATTATTTAGAACACGGCAGAAGCGCATGTTTTAACTAACAATTACAAATTCGTGTCCATATGTGAGTATATAAAGTATTTAAATTTCGATTAGACCAATAAGTTCGGCGGAAATGTTTTTATTTTCACATGTACAGATTGTTATTCACATGACCCACAGTTAAAAATCACACGGATGAAGAACAGCTGAGTATGGATACCAGTTAATGCTTACACTATCAACTTTTCTGTAATATTTTGCAATAAACTTCTAGAAAAAATTTAGTATTACTTATAGGTATTTCTTTTACTTCGGTTTGTCCGGACAATTAATAAGTTCTTCCTCGATGTGTAATGACATTTGTTGCTGAAAACATGTATATGTAAGCTTCAATTTAAGAAAGCTTTTTTATTTTACACTCTACATTATAAAAATTTTACAATAAATCAAACGACAGTGATTTATTCAAACAAATGGAAATAAGAAGAAATCCGATTCATTTCAGAAAAGCTTTTTTAAATTTTATATATTTCATAACAAATAGAATAAAATATTCTCCATCCAGATTTTATGAAATCAATGCATTTTTTTCTATTGATCAAAAATGTTTTTCATCTTTCCAAGAAGAAAGCGAAACTCTATTATTATATTTGTAAAAGAAAGGTTTTTTTTCAATTTGTTTTTAACATTACATTTTATTCTTTGGGCTTGCGTTTACTTTGAAGTATACTATTGTTATAATTTTCCCTATAAAAAAGATTCAGCAATACAGTATAGATTTTAGATAGAATAAAAGCCTACACAAAAATAAAATCATATAAAATTTCTTTGATCGTTTTAAAAAATTATATGAGAATACGAGCTTAAATTTTAGAAATCTGCGCAAACAAATTTATTTTCTAACTTTTTTACCAAAAGATTATAAATGTAACCAAAGTGTACAGGATTCGAATACTATTGGATTAAACAAGTATAATATCAAGAAACAAATAATCACAAGAAGCAAATGAAGTATTTGACATGCTAGAAGTTTAAATTCATAGGATATATTTTAATTTTTGCTTGTAAATATTAAATTAAAAAAAAAAAAAATCGAAATGCTCAGACATAGAAAATATAAGTAAAAGAAATGATATAATCTAGATGTGCTGCTTAAAATACATAACTACATATTATCTGTTTGGATATGAAAAAGAATAGACTAAATGAAATCTCATAGTAACTATTTGTGTTATATTTTATAGATTTTATATTCTCAATTTCTATGCGATTTTATTTCATAATTGTTTACTCAAATTAATCCTGCTTTCCACTTTTTAAAAATCATTTCTAGCTGTTTAATACAATGTATATTCGAGTAAAATAATGTGGAAGTAATATTCAGTTGTACAACCAGACTTCACGCAAAACAGAAATATAAATATAAATATTAACACAACGTCAAAGGCGGCTTGTGGAAATTTATAGTGCAGATTGTAGTTTCGGTATCGTAAGGCGTACCGTCATCAGTGCAGAATGACGAAGTGAAACATTACTCATATACAGGGCAACAAGATAGGTACAAAGATTTTCTTTCTTTTTTTTTTTTTTTTTTTTTTTGAATATGATTATTTTGAATATGATACAAATATTTAGTATATTTTTGATATGATAATAAATAATCGGCACAATTTAGATAATGTTATTTTATGAAAAAATTTAAAAAAAATCTTCATACCTATCTTTTTGTTGCGGAGTGTAGACTTAAATTAGAAAAATTTTAGTCTTAAAATTTTTCTAAATTAGTCTTAAAATAGTGTTATTTTATGATAATAATAAATGATAAGCACAAATGAGATAATGTTATTTTATGAAAAATTAAAGAAAAAAAAAAAACTTTGTAACTGCCTTTTTGTCGCGGAGTGTATATAGGTAAGGAAGCAAATTATAGAGTTTGAATAGTAACCAATAGAAATTTAAGAATCTGGAGCTGTAACCTAATCAGAATATGGGATGTAGAAAGCTATGTTAAAAAATAAGAATATGAGGATTTAAATTTCTGTATTTTTTTCAAAAATCCGAGAGAAGCGTTACAGCAATATCGTAATGGATGATACTTTTATGAATTTCATAGATATGGAAAGCTTCTAGAAAATCGAGTTCAACTAAATGTTTAGTCTGACAGATTATTTCAGCTGAATTAAAGTTGAAATTATAGTTATAAATTTAAATAAGTGCAATTCATGAACAAATAAAATGGCAGGATTTTTATTTACTGTAAAACTTGCATTAAAAGAAATATGTGATATATATTACTTTTCTGTAATAAAATCTCATGCCCACACTTTTTATATATTTATTGTTACAGATTGTTTTCTGTAGCAATTTTATAGTGATTATTTGGATATTTACTTTCAGTAGTATTTATATCAGTGAAATGATTAACAGTAAAATGTTTCGGATTTTGAAAAATATAGCAGGTGAGGAGAAATTAAATAATTTGGTGATCTATGGAACCAAATTAAACGAAACACGGTTTGTAAGATATTTTTAGTAATATACTAAGATATTTAATGTTTTGCTTAACGCATTAAGATGTATTACTTGAGTATTTTTCATAAATTTGTAGAAGTATCTCAGTTGCAAATGAGGCACAAGTAACTAATCTGCGACTGGGATGATATTTCTGTAACATTTAACAGTCAGATAATAATGTTCGCTGTTACACTCTTTAGTGTAACAACGAACAAAATTTATACATAGATACCCCAATGTTAGAAATAGCATCGTTAATTTATTAATATATAATATAATAAATGTGAAATACGTTTTGTGATAGATATATCTTATTAGGTTTTCTTTTTCGCAAATAATAACAATAATAAGTTTAAGAAATAACATAGTGTGTGTATTGCGCAAAATGTTAACGGTAATTTGAATAGAAAAGTTCACCAAACAACAATTTATAAAGAAATTTGCTTATACATGACATCTATCATCCCTTAATTCATATTATATTACGTTTTTGAAAAATACAGTGAATTCCATGCCAATCAGCCGAGAAAGTACTCATCAAGTAAATTACCTGAATAATTCTTAAGAATAAGAAGATTATTTAAACCTCTCAACCATAAGCAATTTATTACATGCATGATTTGTTTAATATCTTTTCATACAGGCACCGAAAGTCATGTAGTATGGCCTGTTAAAGATTTTTAATGGGTTTTTAAAGAAAAAATAGTTATTTTATTTCCAAAACAAGGTTGAAATTCAGAAAATTAATTTTTTATAACTCGACTAAGAATCTTTAAATGAAATTATAGAAAAATAACGATTATTACATTATCTACCAATAAGTATTTAGACACTTTCGAATTTAGATGTTTCTTTTTTTATTTTCAAATATCTAGAAAATTTCTATACGAATCATCTTGAAACTTTAAGAGTATAAAGAACATATTATACCTCATATATTTCAGTGAAAGTTTTGTTCTGAAGAGAAAAAGAGGACCAGTACAAAACAAAACAATATTCGAAATGTTTTGGATCACACTGCAAAAAGTAAATCTTTGAATGCGTTTTGACTATAGCATGTGGTTATGAAGATGTTTCTAAATACTTGTATAAATATTTATGAGGCTACCAAATATATTCATAGATATATAACGGTTTTCTTAAAAGATTGCAAATCGAATTTACCTCTTTTCTAATTATAACACGTAGGTTGTACAAGTACACGTACCCAGTGCAAACCCACCTTTTACGTCTTGGCGCACTATATTAGACACAGCATACTGCAATCAGAATGCAAAAATGTTAAATAACCTTAAAAAAAAAAAAAAAAAAAAAAAGAATATTTACTTAAGGTAAATTTCGTTTTCATAATTCAATAGCAAAAAGTATTGAGCTATTTATATGAAAACCCCAAACAAATATCCTGTGAATTCAAAAAAGTTATGAGTTATAGATTTAAAAAAAATTCAGTTTATCTCAAAAAAAAAAAAAAAAATGATAGGGAGATTTATCAATATTTGTTTATATTCAGTGAATGCTGTATTACCATTGGCATTGATAGAAACAAAATAAAAATGTGGAGTAAAACCCCATACAGTTTGGCGTTTATTTTGAGAGGAACAGAAATTCTGCTCATTCCATCTTTCGTAACTTTTTGAATTTGCATGATATTTTTTTTTAGCTTTCATATCAGTAGCTCAATACCTATGGCTATTAAATTGTGCAAAGGGATATTTTTAAAACCTTAGTTAAAAATTATTTTTGTAAAAATTCTTATATTTGAGGAGATATTTAACATTTGTACATTCTGGTTGTAGCATGCTGTTTCTAATGCAGTACGAGAAGTTTCCTAACAATGGCTGTGCACTGGTTCTAATACCCTAAGTATTATTAAAAAAAGGGGATTTTTTTGGTATTTTTAAAGAAAACCGTTATATCTCCATAATTATACGTGTTAGCCTCATAAAAATTTATACAGGTATCTCGAAGGTTCCTCATAATCACATGCTACAGCTAAAATACATTTCAAACATTACTTTTCACAGAAGGATGCAAATCATTTTGATTTTTCTTTAATTTTTTATTGGTCTGCTTGTCCCCTTCAGTACAAAACTTTCGCTTAAATATATGGAGTGTAACACGTTCTTTATACTCCCAAAGTTTCAAGATGGTTAATAAAGAATTTTTCTAGATATTTGGCAAAACCTCACATTTTTTATTGGTAGATAGTGTATTTACAACTTTGTAACAATATATACATACATATATATATATTTATATATTAACCATGTTCAACATTATGATAGTATGAAATATAAAAATTCTATTAAATGTAATGATTTTATCATTGGTAATATAATTTGTATTGTATTATTTTGACTCATTTTCAGTTTAAAACATATGCAAAATTCACTGCAAATCTTCAGTTTTCATGTAAATTTTATTATACGTATTACACCCACTGGAATATCATGAGGATTCAGTTATTCGCAAAATAATTACATAAGTTAAAAATTCAGCAGTCTGAGTATTCATTCTTCAAAATTGTCAAAATATCTTTAGCAATCCTGAATAATATATATTAATTCCATATATATTTATAAACATCGTTATTGTTTATGTAACTAGATATAATTATCCAGTTGTAGTATATAATTTACTTTAAAAATGTTAAAAGACTAACAGTAGATATATTTGATGAGAACCTCATATAAACTCCATATATTTCTTTTCTTACATTTAAAATAGAATCTTTATACATTATCAAAATTAAATGCAGAAAAACGGATTTTTCTGCGAATGCGTATACCCTCCTCTGTAAACATATATATCCTCTTCGTATACCTTAAAACCATTTTTAACACAGAATCTTTATAAATGTATCTATTATTGGGAAAAGGTCAGAGTTTTGTCTAAATCAGAAATATTTGTTGCATTGTGCAAATGTGCCATTTAATTCTAAATCTTCGTACGATAATAAGATTCAGGTAACGGGAACACAATCTTCGTATTATTTATAATTTTAACAGAATAGTGTGTTCCACTTTAACTTTTGTTAAAGATTTCCATATTATTTTATTTTTAATTAAGAAAGTAGCTTTAACAATGTTAATTATAAAACTTTTTGTTTGTATTCGCTGATAATAAACTACCAACCAATAAGTATTTGGATACTTTCGAATTTAGATGATTTTTCAATTAGTAAGAAAATTCGTGAAAATATAGCTGTTTCTTTAAAAAATCGCCCCCCCCCCAAAGAAAAAAAGACTGTGTTAATTATAACACATAGGGTATTAGACCCACTGCAAAGCCATCTTCAGAAAGCTACATTATACACCACATACTGCAGTAAGAATGGAAAACTGTTAAACATCTTACAAAATATAAGAATTTTTACTAGATAATTATTAACTACGCATGCGCAAGTTTTATAAAGATTACATTTGAATAATTTAATAGCCAAAAGTTTCGACCTACTTACATAAAAACTTCAAACAAGTATCGTGTAAATTAAAACAGTAATGTGTTATAGAATCTTTTCTCTCAAGACAAAAGCTAAATTATTTTGGGTTCTACGGAAATTTTTATTTTGATTCAGTCAATGTCCAATGGTAATACTATATTATGTGATCTATATTATGTGATTCTAAATCAATATTGATAATGCCTCAATCTTCATAATCATCATCTTTTTTTTTTTTTTTTTTTTTTTTTTTTGAGATGAGCTGAAATTTTGTTCATACTGTAATTAATAACAGTTTGAATTTACACGATATTTATTTGAGGTATTCCTATAAGTAGATAAAAAATTTTGGGTATTAAATTTTGAAAATTATATTTTTATAAAGCTTGCGCATGCATCCTTAAAAATTATTTAATAAAAATGTTCATATTTAGTCAGATATTTAACAATTTTGCATTATGATTTCAGTATGATGTGTCCAGTGTAGTACGCTAAGTCTTCTAAAAATGACTTTGCTCTGGGTACGTGTACACCTACGTGTTATAATTAAAAAGGTGGTAATTTTTTTATTTTTCCCCTTTTCTTCTGCAGGATACAACTTTTGCTGAAATGTATGAAAAATAGCATATTCTTTACATTACGGAAGTTTCAAGGTGATTCCGAAAGATTTTTTTAACATATTTGACAAAACGTCTAAATTCGAAAGTGTCCTTAACACTTATTGGTAGTTAGTGTATAAATATATTTTACTTTTGTGTACTACTGTAACATATCTTTTTTATTCTAGCTTTCCACGGATATTTATTCTGAGGGCAATACTTTGATGACACATTCCAATTTTTGTATGCTATAAAACATGTATTATTGTATAGCTAAAATCAACATGTGAATTGTCATTACAACAATATGAACTGTTAAACATTTGTAATACACATAAATATGGGATGTTTTAGCAATTATTTATTTGAAAAAAAAAAGAAGCATTTGTATTCATAAAAAAATAAAAATAAATAAAAATAAAAATATAATCTAACGATAAACACAGGAAAATTGTCCTTTTTTTTTTTTTTTAATTGAATGGAATTTATTTTATGCACTCTTATAATAGTATTTTGGTGCTATTTGGTAGTGGCTTTACTTTTTTTAGTTTTTTTAATTTAATTTTACTCACCCGCTTTCTTTTGTATTAATGCATTTCGTTATTAATTAAATAACTACAATTTCTTATAATGATAACAGAAATAAAATACTTATTACTCCTGGGAAGATACCTTTACTAGATAATGAGTTTTGTAAATATTTCTAATTACTTATTTTAATAACAAACACATAATATTGATTACTGTAATAAGGAAACAATGAAAACTTTTATACGAAATGTAGTGATATCTAATATATCAATTCTCCTCGGAGAAAGAAAAACAAAAAGCTGCCCCTAAAGCTATTTACTCTAGGACCGTTCTCATAATTCACTATAAGTAATGATTGAACAACATAATGTATAATTCTGTTTGTTGATGTAGACAATTTTCTCATTTTTTTTTTCCCTGAGTAGTTTTCACAGCATTTTTGAATCATTTATGAAGGGAAAGAATTATGTGAAATGGATAATAATTTACTTGTACTTTCGATAATTCTCTCTCATAGGAATAAATTATGGAAGAAGTGCGATAAAGTTTTACTTTACAAAACATTTCTTAATTAAAACTAAATAATAATTAATTAAAGATACATGCTAATGTTGTGAAAAATAAAACAGTGTATAAGTGTTATTGTATTACTTTATAACATGGACTTTGTCAAATGACTAAAAGTTAGATTACTGAAACTAAAAAAAAAAAAACTTTATAAGTGTGTTAGTCGATTTACTACAATTATCATAAAAACGTCAAAATGCAAAAATGATACTTATTTTGATAAAATTGAATTATAATACTGGTATTTTGTTCTGGGAGACATTTTTTTTTTTTTTAATTAAATTTCCCATTCATTCTGCCATACCAATGTTATTAAGTATTTTTTTTTAAACTAATTTATTCCAAATCAATAGTAATAATATTTAATTTCTCTCATTGCTTTTTTTCATATAACCAGTAAATAAAATTTAAGTTAAATTAATCCTTTATAGTTTCCCAATATAGTAATATAGTACAGGTACATACATCTTCTGTATTATTGAACACTATCTATCTTGGTTTTTTGACATATTCACGCATTTTGTGGTGCGATAAATCAGAAATTCACAAAATTAATGTAGTTCCCGTCTGTAGATTGGTAGTTCTTTTGTATTTTAATACATAAGTTAGTTCATATTTTTTCAGTAAGTTTTCGATTTTGATAATACAGTGGGTTGCCAATTTAATGTGGACATTCGTAAAAATCAAGTTATCGTGGTTTTTCTTCTAAATAAAAATACATTATGTGCTACGAGTAGTGTTTTTTTACTTTTTTTAATGTTAATATATATAGCTAATAGCTATATAATAAAAAATATATAATAGAAACATAAAAAAATGTAACATTTTGTAAGGTCTTAACATTTGGTGACACTTCCTTCAGCTTATATTAGCACTTCAATGGGTTGCGGCATGCTTTCTATGCAGAATTTTGCACTTTCTTTAATTAAAAGAATATGATGCCAGACATTTTTAAAGATTTTAGATCAGTTTCATCTTGGTTGTAATCATTTTTTTGGCAATTTCTCTTTTTGTAATTTCTCATAAGTTTTCCGAGGGATTCATATAGGGCAAATTTCCAAGCCACGATAGTACTTCAATATTCTTGGCCCGTAAATTCGGTGACACATTTGGCTTTATAGCAAGGGACAGTATTGTGCATTAAAACACCGTACTCACCTTCGTGGAACCATTCTTCCAGCTGTGTAAGAAGGTGAGTTCATAGAACGTTCCTATTTTGATCCTGTTTCATAGTTCCTTGAACGATGTATTAGTGTCCTACACCTTTTGTATTTAAAATAGAGCAAACCATGACCTTCACTAGGTGTTTAATCCTTTCTATTATGCAATCAAGATGGAACTGTTCGCCAGGGTGCCGTCAGAAAAAAATTTCTTTTATCAACTAAAATTTCAAAAGTTAACTCGTCTGAGAAACACACCTGAAATTAAAATAATTTATGGCAATTGCAAAATCATTGAAACTATTAATAAATATCATGTTTTGCTTTATTCCAATCTTCCACAGTCATGCAACGATGGTCTGGAGCCTAGGATAGTCTTTTCCTTTTCATAGCCATTATAAGCTTAGACTTGCGAACTGAACGATGGCCTGCAAGATCATTTTCTGCCAGTCTACATTGCACAGTTCTTTTAGAAACGGCAATACCTGACTTCTGAGCAATCTGAGACAGTGTAGCAGCACAATTTTCCTGTTTCGTAATGAAATGTATCTAATTATCACACTTCCCTGTTCTTTTTAGTTAAAACGACAGGTTTTTTTTGTATAAATTCACTTTTATTTTATTAACAGGAGATTTAGAAACTCTAACAATATCTGCGACTTTCTTCTGCGAATGCTGTGAGTGCTGCAGGAGAGCTTTTATTTCGGATTTTTTTCTCTGAAAAATGTCACTTCCTCTGGCCATAGTAAAAAAAAAAAAAAAAAAAAAAGCTATAAAAATGTAGTAAAAATAAATTTAATCGAAAATTAATAATCAAACTTTACTTTTGTTATTAAAGATACGTCAGAATTCACACTAAATCTCAATTCTGAAGGTCCAAAATGAACGTTCAGTATTACATGTTGAGAGTACATTGAAACATAAAATGAAGTGACTGTCACAAAAATGTTACTAAGCTTAGCATGTTTTGTTAAATCATTTAAAATAATGTGTAACATAGCAAAAATTGGTAAACATGTGTTCCAGTAACATAAGAATCACTTCTAGGAATTATAAGTGGCATAAAAACGTGAAAAAGTAAAAAAAAAAACTCAAGTGTCCACATTAATTTGGCAACCCGCTGTATATTAAGTGTGCATGATCGTGAAGTGATCGGTTCAGTTTTAAAATATAGTTTCTTTTACTTCCCAGAACCATATTTACATGGAATATTCCAATTCGAAAACACTTCGTACGTTAAGCGAAATTTACAGTTTCTTAACGAAGATTATTTCATTACGAAGATTATTTTCATTACGAAGATTATTTTCATTGTAATGATGTTGATCCACCTTATAAATAAAATTTAGTATGCTAGAATGAACATCTTTTACGATTATTAATAAAATTTGGGAACTTCCTAAATTATTCGAAATTCAAGATTTTTTTAACGTGGGTATTAATGCGTCTAAGTTCCAGCCGAATGTATATTATAATGACTATTGTACTAGAATTAGTGTAAATTTTTATGAAAACCAAAATCGCCGTGAATCGAAGATATGACATATTAATATTAGACACAATGCACAATAGGTTGTACCGATCATTTTTCTTTTGTTTTTTTTTTTTAATATAAAATTTCCAATAGGGAGGAAAAGTCGCCTTATGTTATTGCTAGTATGTATGCAAAATTTTGTTGATTTAATATCATTAGTTTTCTCTGGGGCCGTTCATTATACAAAATTCATTAATTTTATTTTATTTTATTTTATTGTTTTTTTAATAAGAAATTGGAAGCTTTAATTCCAATAGTGCCGAAAAGTTACCATATGGTATCCGTTGAGCGTGTGCAAATTTTTATTGATTTGGGTCAATATTTAGCCGTTACATAAAAGGTTTGATATTTATTTCACAATAATTATTATGGTTAAAAGTATCTATATGATTCATTCATATGGAATAATTTCTAGATGATCCGTAGAATTTTTATAAGTATAATGGATCTATCTATATATATATCATTTAATCATAATATATGCATTTTCGTTAACTCATATTTAGTCCAAATGAATAGCTACCCTGAAAGACAGCACATAACTATTAATGAGACAGATTTATGTATGCTAGAAGATATAAATATATTACAGAACATCCAAGGTGTTTGAAATGTACACAATATAATAAAATATATCTGAACATCTCGTTAAACATCAACTAAGAAATTTCACAATGAATTTAAGTGCTGAAATAATTCCAAATTCCATTAACAATCGTATATAGTTCATCTAAGCAGAGAAAGTTTTACCTCGAACATTTAAGTTCTATATTCAAATTATTTTTCAACTTAATAGTCAATACTGCAATGCGAAGTGAATGAGAGAATTCATGAAATATCAATTGGATTTAATTAATATTCAGATTTAATTTCAAGTTTTCTAGTAGCAAATTGTAAAATACTTATGAAATTTTCTTCAAGTAAAAATAGACTAATGATAATTTCATTGTATTTTAGATATTACTGTTATTGTGCTAAATTTTTATAAGAAAATTTTCTCTCAAAAATAGAAATTCGTTTTATTTATACAGTGTGTTTCTAAAAGAATATCGGGGATTTAACGTTTTGCAGTATTTATTACGTAAAACTTAAAATCATAATTCATACATGAAATGAAAGAGCAACTCAAACAGTTATGTTTGTTTGTGCGTGCATGTGCTATAAAGCCTGTGTGCTAGCAGTTCTGCGCATGCTCTAGAACGCGCTAGTAGCAAAAATTGCGACTAGCGAACAGAAAGCTTTTTGCGTTTGGCAGTTTGCAAAGACCGAATCTGTAGTTGCTGTGCAACGTGCTTTCCGGATTAAGTTCAGATGTGATCCCCGAAGTGATAATAACATCCGTATGCAGATGGTATCATCATTTTGAAAATGCAGGATGTCTTTGCAAAGGGAAGAGTATGGGACGAACAAGGGTTTCTGAAGAGAGTGTTGAGCAAGTGAAAAAATACTTCACGCGTAGCCCGATGAAATCCGTTCTGAAGGCTAGTCGTGAATTAGCAATTCCTGTGACATCTGTTTGGAAAGTTTTACGGAAACGCTTACAAATATGCCCTTATCGTTTGCTGTTATTACAGGCTCTAAAGCCTACAGACCATGGCTTATGTGCCAACTTTGCTCATGTAATGTTGTTGCATGACGATTTTCTGGATTGTGTTGTTTTCAGTGATGATGAGGAAACGACATTTGATATCAGTGAACATGTGAACACACTCATAATGAGCACATCTGGGGCTCAGAAAAACCTCACAAGATGGTACAATTGCAATGAGACTCCCCTAAATTGAATGTTTTTTTACCATATCTCAGCGGAAAGTATATGGGCCTTTTTGTTTGGAGAAGCAACTGTAACTGATATTTCATATCTTGGTGCTCTACAACTATGGCTAATTCAACAATTAGTAAAGGACGAGCCAAATAACTTCATGTGGCAGCAAGATGGTGCACCGCCTCACTGGAATAAAGATGTATGCGAATGGTTGAACGTCACTGTAGCTGGATTGGCAGCAAAGGGCTCAATGACAGAGCTTGTTTCGCATGGCTTCCACACTCACCCGGTCTATGTGATTTCTACCTGTAAGGGTTTATAAAGGATCGCGTGTATATGCCTCCACTAACAGCTGACCTACCCGACCTAAGAAACAGGACTGAGGCAGCTGTTCCAACATTTACACCACAAACACTGAACAAAGTTTGGGAAGAACTGGGATATCGACTTAATGTGTGCCATGTCACGAAAGGTATAATATTTTGTGAGCAGGAGAAGATTTATGAGCCATAACTAAGATATGACGAGGCGTTTCATTTTAAACACACAAAATTTAATAGATGACAATTACACATGAAAAATACAAGTAACATGAACGACTACATTTTTAAGACTGCGATCTGTTCTAGCAGAGATAAACGTAAGAAGGAATGAACAGATCATTCATTGGACGTGACGTCACTTACCAACAGTCCAATAGATTTAATCAGGAATACAATGACGAAATACACTACAACTCTCCTCCCCTTAATTCCGTATACCATACCTGATGGGAGGTTTTCTTACTCTAGATGATCGTCTTACAACCTGTTCAGAAAAAGACAAATTAGTGTTTTTAAGTTTTGAATGTTCACATTTTAGTTCATTTTTATTTAGAGTACTGTTGATATTTTTATCACAGTCAATTTCTCCAGGCTTTGTAGACACAGATCTACTGTCGGTTGGTACTGGATCTGATGTAGTGGAAGGATTGGTTGGCAATGGATCTGGTGTACTGACAGGATCGGTTGGCGCTGGATCTGGTATCATGGCAGGCCTCCTACCAGACTTAGATTCTCCATTGCTTTGTAGGTGTGGACTATTGCTATCGGGAACCATGGAAATATTTGCACCAGGACTTGTAGCTTCCTCCACTTGTACTCTGGAACCTACACTTTTCAGTTGATCAACGTGTCTTTTCCATACACATGAACCTACTTGAATTTTGTAATGTAGTTTACCTAGTCTGGCAATTACTTTACCTATTTTCCATTTATCTCCTGATGTATAATTGCGTACTGCAACTTTTTCATTTATTTGGAATTCTCTTATCTTTTTCTTGTTAAAAACATTTTTATGTTGTTTGTTTTCAACATAATTTTTAACATTTGGTACAAGCAAATCTAATTTTGATCTGATATTTCTTTTCAGAAATAATGATGCGGGACTCTCCCCTGTTGTAATATGAGGCATTATTCGGTATTGGAATAAAAATTCGTTTAACTTAAATTGGAGATTTCCGGGTTCTGAACTGAAGGATTTCAATCCCTTTTTAATAATTTGGACATATCTTTCGGCTTGACCATTTGTAGAGGGATGATATGGTGCAGTTAAACTATGTTTTATGCCTTTACTTTGTAGAAAATTTTCGAATTGTTCTGAAATGAATTGTGGCCCATTATCAGACACAAGGGACACAGGATAGCCATATCTGGCAAAAAGCGAAGAAAGACAGTTTATAGTGTTCTCAGCAGTAGTATTAGGAACAATGAACACTTCTGTCCATTTACTGTGGGCATCTACTACGATTAAAAACATTTTCCCCATCATTGGACCAAAAAAGTCTACATGTATTCTGTTCCAAGGTGTTGTAGGCCATTCCCAGTGATGACTTTCTATTTTAGGAGAATTATGTTTTAATTTAATACAAACAGAACAGTTATTTGCTAAATTCTCAATGTCTTTATCAATCCCTGGCCAC
This sequence comes from Salticus scenicus, assembly GCA_963930645.1. Classification (NCBI taxonomy): domain Eukaryota; kingdom Metazoa; phylum Arthropoda; class Arachnida; order Araneae; family Salticidae; genus Salticus; species Salticus scenicus. Next base: position 124,966,678 of record OZ005652.1, on the reverse strand, counting down.
CATACAAAACTACGTGCCAGTGCTTTCATTTTAACTATGCCAAAATGGCCAAAATGTAAATCTTCCAACACTTTTTGTCTATGAACAGTAGGAATTACAACACGATTCCCTTGTAGTATGCAATTATTTAGTATAGAAAAATCTTCTTGTTTATGACCGAAAAGTAAGTAATTTGGCATCTGTGTGCCTGATATTAAATGTCGGTACATTTCTTTCAATGTTGGATCTCGCTTAGAACTTGCACATAATATCTTTGTAGTTAAGGGTAACGAAGTTATTTGATGAATAAATAAACAATCGGATTCATCAAGGTTACCAAATAAATTTGGTGACAAAGTTGGTGACACTTTTTCTGGTTGTAGCGAATCGGACGACGGCAGCAGTAAGTCTTCACTACGTAATGGAAGACGTGATAGAGCATCGGCATTTCCGTGCTCTGCAGATTTTTTATATTTAATATCATAATTAAATGTCTGTAAGTATAATGCGTATCTTTGCATTCTAGCTGCCGAAAGTACCGGAATACTTTTTACGGGTGAAAATATGGAAACTAGGGGTTTACTATCTGTATACAGTGTAAATCTCCTACCATATAAAAATTGAAAAAATTTCTTTACACCAAAAATTATTGATAACGCTTCTTTATCTACCTGACTATACCGCTTTTCTGCAGAAGATAAAGTTCTAGACGCAAAAGCTATGGGTTTTTCGGAGTTATCTGGCATTGTATGCGAAAGTACTGCCGAAATTCCATAAGGAGAAGCATCAGTGGCTAAAATTAAGGGTAATTTAGGATTAAAGTGGGTGAGAATCCTTTCGGAAGTAATTTCCTGTTTAATTGCATTAAATGAATTTTCACATTTTTTAGTCTACTGAAAATTTACATTTTTACGTAATAATTCATTTAGAGGATAAGCAATCGTAGATAATTTAGGAACAAATCTAGAATAGTAAGATACTAAGCCTAGGAACGCTTTTACTTGAGTTACGTTTTGAGGTATTGGAGCATTTAAAATAGCAGAAATTTTTTCTTGCGTTTTGTGTATGCCATTTTTATGAATTTTGTAACCGCAGTATGTAATTTCATCATTCATGAAAAAAGATTTTTCTTTATTTATTTTAAGATTATATTCACGTAACCTTTCTAGCACTTGTTTTAATCGCTCTAAATGTATTTCATCCGTTTCCCCTGAGATGCATATATCGTCAATAAAAACTGAAATACCCTCTATACCTTTTAAAATTTGTTCTATAGTTCTCTGCCATATTGCTGGCGAACTGGCAATTCCGTATGGTAATCGCGTAAATTTAAATAAGCCTTTAGGAGTGTTAATAGTAAGTAGTTCTTGTGAATTTTCCTCTACCGGTAAATGCAAGTATGCTTGGTTTAAATCAATTTTTGTAAAATGTAATCCACCCCCTAAAGTTGCTAATATATCCTTAATTTTTGGTAGCGGGTATTTGTCAACCTTTAAAAATTTATTTACCGTGACTTTAAAATCGCCGCATAACCGAATTTTCCCATTAGGTTTTACCACCGGAACAATAGGTGTTGCCCATTTACTAGTACTAACAGCTTTTATTATCCCTTCATTTTCTAATCTTTCCAATTCTTCATTTACCGCATTCCTTAATGCATACGTAACTGTTCTCGATTTACAAAATATTGGTGATGAGTCTTTCTCTAAATGTAATTCAGCTTTAACATTTTTAATTTCACCTACGTTATTTGTGAATAAATCCGTAAATTCATTTAGTAAATTATTTAAATTATCCGAGATTTGTACTTTGTTTACCGGAACAGTTTGTAAATTGTTTGGGAATATATTAAATGTAGTTATCCAATCCCTACCAAGCAATAAAGGAAAATTGTCTTTTTTAACTAAATATAACTTAACATTCCTAGTTTTGTTTTCGTAAGTTACATTTACTCTAACAAATCCCTCGGGCTGAAATATTTCTCCCGTGGCTGTCTTTAATTGTACATCAGCAGGAAACATTTTATGTTCTGGAAATAATCTCCGAAAACGATTTATCGGTACGGCGGAAATCGCCGATCCCGTATCAAGTTCCATTTCTGCTTTAGCACTATTTTCTATCAAAACCCAAATTTTTATAGGTTTAGTGCCTTCAGATTGTAACGACAAAATGTCTACAGTATCAAGAACATTTACATTTTTCTTTTGAGTAACATTGTTTTGTGCGTTCCGACACACTTTACTCAAATGACCACGTTTTTTACAAAAATTGCAAACTGCATTAATAAATTTACAAACATTTGCTAAATGAGAGCTATTTCCACAACGATAACAATAAGTTTTACTTTTATTTGCACTCGCAGTTTTGTTCACATTTTGTTTACTTAAGTTATTTTGAGAATAATTTTGTTTTGGTTTCCTAACACTAACAGAAACTTTATTCAAATTCAAATTTTTATTCTGTAATTCTATCATGTCGTTTTCAGTACTTTGCATAGTTACAGCTTGTTCTACTGCTTTTTCAAATGTTAAATCTTCAACCTGAGACATTAATTTGCTTTGGATTGTTTCATTTTTTAATCCGCGTAAAAATTGTTCTAACAAATTTTCTGACAGCGAATCGCCTGTAAACGCGCAATGTGTTGTAAGTTTCTTTAAACGAACACTAAAATCCTGCACAGATTCGTTATCTTCTTGACAACATTTTCTAAATTTAATGCGTTCACTGATTTTATTTGGAATTTTACATAGATGTTTTGTTAAGACATCTACTAATTCAGTGTAAGTTTTTGATTCAGGAAGATCTGGGAACAGTAAATTTGTAAGTAAATTATATAATTTCGGTCCGATAAGAGTTATTAAGGCACTAACTTTTTTTTCATCCTTAATATCAAACAAAATAAAGTTCTGTTCCAGTCTCCTTACATAAATCTCAAACGATTCAATCGAATCATTGAATTCTTTAAAATTTTGAAACATTTTTAATGAAAATATACTAGTTCTAACAATAAAAACATGCAATCTAATAAAAGAACAGAAAGAAAAAAAATAAAATAAATGTGTAAATACCTTTCTTTTTCTCTTTCCCGAAAAATAAAAAGTCGCAGATTATCGCAGACGATAACTACACTCACTGGCGCCTAAATCGTACCTGCCCGCCACCAGACAATGATATTAACTGCTGCTGTCTCCGTTCGCATAATGATTCATTTCGAAATCTCAATTTTCTTTATGAAATAAGTAGCTTTTGAATAAACACATGTGTAGAAGATATTCCGTTCTTTTTTTTTTTTTTTTATGAACTGCAGATTTCATTTTTAATCATCTTGAATTAGATATTATTAAAATGTTGAAGAGCAAAACTTCTTTTTGCTTTTTTCTTTTTCATCTCGTCGCCATTCTAATATTTTGTGAGCAGGAGAAGATTTATGAGCCATAACTAAGATATGACGAGGCGTTTCATTTTAAACACACAAAATTTAATAGATGACAATTACACATGAAAAATACAAGTAACATGAACGACTACATTTTTAAGACTGCGATCTGTTCTAGCAGAGATAAACGTAAGAAGGAATGAACAGATCATTCATTGGACGTGACGTCACTTACCAACAGTCCAATAGATTTAATCAGGAATACAATGACGAAATACACTACAAAAGGTGCTCATATTGAACCCTCGTAAGCTTGCACGTATAACTGATTGAGATACTATTTCATTTCTTGTATTAATTATGATTTTAAGTTTTATATAATAAATACTACAAAGCGTTAAAACCATGATATTTATTTAGAAACACCCTGTATATATTTCTATACGGAGTATACTCCGTATACGTTTGAAGATATACGGTGTATACTCTTTCTATGTATGTAAGCGTATGTCCTGTACTCAGTGTACGGAGTCTACGTACATTTCTGCTCCAAGAGGCAATCCAAATGGTTCACTCTTCTGGTAATCTCCCTGAGCATCGTCAAGCCTCTTTCTGTGACCATCGCCGATAATATTCTTATTCTTACTGTATCGTGCAAACTTTTCAAAAAAAAAAAAAAAAAAAAAAAAAAAAAAAAGACAAAGAAAAAAGAAATTAAACCTGAAGATATTGTGGACATGGTTAAATATGGGATCTTATTATTGAGACAAAATTGCTTGTTTTTAAGCTCATAACTTACTCAAAATAGCCCCGAATCAAAATGGCTTAGATTTGAAAAACTGATGTTCTTATTTATGAAATACATCCTCTTCTCAAAAATGACACAACATGTACTTAATTTTGAGACACCACTCTACTTAAAAATGATTCGATATGTGCTTATTTTTGAGACACCCATCTTCTCAAAAGTGAGTGATACGTGCTTTTTTTTAAGACACCACTCTACTTAAAAATGTCTCTACATGCGCTTATTTTTGAGAAACCAATCTACTTAAAATATATTCATATTTGCTCATTTTTGAGACACCATTCTACTTAAGTGATTTAAAATGTGCTCATTTTTGAGACGCTCCTGTACTCAAAACTGATTTGACATGAGCTCATTTTTAAGATACCCCTCTACTCAAAATTAATTAGACTTGTGCTCAGTTTTGAGACACCCTTCTTCTACAACAGTGAATCTTGCCTTTAATTGGGCATACTCTTTTACACTGAAAATTAAAGAATTTGCATCTTATTTAATCTAATAAGTACCCTAGACTATTTCTTAGAAAAAAAACTACAAGAAATTACTAGTGTGAAAGAGTTCGCCTAGATTGAGGCTAGGATTCACCACTATTCTTCTCAAAAAACATGAAAATAATTCAGAAATTGCATTGCAGCAATGAAATGTTTTGAACAGATAAAAATAAGAAGAAATAAAGTATGAATCAGATTATGAATTTTCCATAATTAAAGCCTGTGAAAAATCAAGAGTGATTTTAAAAATAAATACTAAATACTTATGAGTTAGGGGTTTACTTAAATATATTTTTACTTTTACACTGATTAAAAGTTTAATCTTCACTCATTTTTAATACTTGTCCATGATAATTAAAAAGCATTTATAACTTTAGTTTTCTTGTTTTTCCCACCTAAAATCGTACTATTTTTTTTTTTTTTTTTTTTTTTTTTTTACTTGTATGCATGTAGCATCTATAGTTCATTTACAGACTTGAACAAACTGGATGTTTTAAAATAATTTTTTTATATTATGCTATTTCAAAAGTAATGGAATTAATATAAGTTATTGAAAACACTACTTTTTTCAATAGAAAATGGTGCAAGTAATATTTTTTAAAGCAACACAAAAGAATTCATTTACATTGCTGTCTATGGGCAAAAATTCCATGAAATACCTTTTAACAATTTCAAACTCTTTGCTTTATTGGTGTATATGATGTTTTCCATTTAAAATTGTAGAATCAGTGTTTCACATACAGGACACAGTTATTGATCCAGGTTTTATTGAATCAAATATTCACACTGATTTAAAAAAAAAAAAAAAAAAAAAAAAAAAAAACTGTAATCACAGAAAAATTTTACAAAATTATCATTTTTAAAAAGAAATTTTTTCAAAAGGCTGTTTTTATGAATCTAAATTTTGTGAAGGGACCCATTTTATGGATTTGAATTTTGTCAAGGGGCAGAAAAACGGATCCAATTTTTGCCCTGGGACTGCACATAGATTTTTCTACTTAAGGCTGTTCACAAATGAAATGCTTCTCTCTGTTAGGCAATGCAAAACTGCACTTGAGAACTGCTCTAATTTTTAAATTTAGAACCTTGATATATGCAGGTACAAATAATAAAGAGGTTTCTGATCATACCGTTTTCCAATTTTACAACAATTTAGTTAAATATTAAGTTATAAGTGATTTTGGTCACATGAACCTTTGGAGAACGGTTATTTCCTCAAACGAAATAAATAGACTCTAGGAATTTTGAACTAAATTACATCTTTGAGTCTTTTGTGAAAAACCTTTTGCCGACATCGAAAAGTGGAAAATGCAGTGATTACAAAGTTTCTGAATAATATCAGTTGACAATTGGTTGCATTTACGAACTAAAATGAAATAAAAAATGCATACAAAAGTAGTCTGTTTGGACTCGGAAGCAATCTAAATGCCATCTTTGACAGCCGTTTTTGAAAGATCTTGTTCCTCTATCAAAAACTGGGAAAAGCGTTATCATAGCAAACTTACTCTACAAAAAGCCCTAACAATATGAAATATTTGAGAACAAAAGTGCCGTTAGGAATGTGTACAAAAGTAGCCTGCTTGTATTTAAAAACTGCCTTACGGGTATTATAACTATTTTGTTTACAAAAAAATAATAATAAGAAGAATAAGAATAAGAATGCATGGATAAAATGTTAAACTTTATTTTTAATAAGACTTTGGTTAAGTTTTAATCTTTTTTTTTCTTTTGAAGGGGAGAGGAGGGGGATAGAGATATGAATCATTAAATGTCTGATTGTTAAAAGCAAAAAAAAAAAATGTAATAATTGCTTGAGTTAAGAATATTTAAATTTAGACATTTCTATAGGCCTCAAAAGAAAAAAAAATGTAGAAAGATTCAACTTTATCATTTTTAAGTTTTTTTTTTTTTTTTTTTTTTTTATGAATTGTTCTGTAAAAGAAAAAAAAATGACAACCATAACCTGTTACAGCTGCCAACTGCTGAACATTTTCAGACCACAGGGAGACAACATTATACTGTTGACATCATTATTTTTAAATAATAATTTCTCTTTCCAATAACTTTTAAGATTAATAAATGGAAAAGTATAATATTTAGAAATAATAGAAGCAAAAGTAGGGATTCGCAGCCACTGTGATCTGAAATTTTTTACTGAAGTTGGCAGCTATGCTATCCCCCATCAGCAAAAATGCCAGTCATATTGGTCAATGGTAAAAATACAAAATACAGATTTTGCAGAGAATTTGATTTCAGGTATTTTTATTTTAGAGACCTTCTCATATGGCTTAATGAAGTTATTCCACACTTAGCTATTGAAACTTTATATTTAGCAGATGTGACCATCATATTTCTTTTTATTTAAAAATAAATGATCATTTTTGAGTTCTAATATGAAAAGTTGGACATATTCTGAATTCTTCTCCAACAAAAACAAAATAAACGTTCAAATAAAACCAAATGTACTTAAGATAAATGAATAATTTTAATGATAATGATCCTTAAGTGATACATTCCTTGCATGCACAGACATTATCCAGTCAAAGATAAAATATATAAGAGTGTATTTCATGAAAAAGTAATCCGTATTTTATACTACTGACAAGGAAAATACAAACAGCAAAACTCAGATTTTAATGTCTCAAAGAATCGCATTTTAAACAAAATGTTCTTTTAATAAAGTTTAACTTCTAAAAATTTTAAAGTAAATTAAATGTAAAATATAAATGCAATCTACGGGGTCAAAATACTGCTAAATACAGGATGTCCTCGAAGTCTCTTTCCAAATATGCCGTTTATTAAATAATTTTTTTTTTTTTAAATTCAGTTTATAGGTCTAGGTACACACCTGCAGTTTGATCTTAACACGAAATATTCAAAGTGCAAGTTTAATACATGTTTTATTAAGAAATTTTAATTATGTGTATATATATATAAACAATCTTTTTTATCAATAAAACATTTTGAAATAATATAAAAAGTAAGCAATTCTAAACTTCACAAAAAGTATTGCTATACAAGTGCAGTTGTCAATAGAAAAAACAGTATGAAAAACAGTACATAGAGACATTCGATAAGTGCCATTCAACTGAGAATTAAGTCTTCTTTAAAGATATGTTAAAAGAAAAAGCTTAGAGATTGTCTACATAGAAAAAAAAAGTAAAACATTTTTTGTATGAACATCCAATTTTGCAACAGATTTTGTATTCTCAGCTTATTATAAAAAAACGGGAACTCATTCAGATATTTAGTTTAGGAATTATGAAGGTTGAAAGTGTTAATGTTAAAATCATTTGAAATCATTGCAAAAGAAATTGAATGGTAGGTAGTTTTTCAATCATAACTCAAAAACTACTTAACGAAATGACATGAAACTTTGGATGGACATATTTTACGTTTAAAAAAAATAATTTCTATTCAAGAAATTATGTGTTACATTTGAGATTTTATTCAAAATAAGATTTAAATATGAAAAATCCGAAATTTCAACTCGTTCTATGAACTAGTTTTTAAGTTATATTTAAAAAACTACCTACATTCAAATCTGCTTTTCAATGATTTTAAAAGTTAAGATTTTTGAACTTTCATAATTCTTAAAAGAAAAGTACGGATGACTTTCACTTGCTGTCTCCATAACATTACCCTTCAAATTATGCCTAAATTTTCACTAGTACAACAAAGCTTGTTCTTTAAAGAGATATACATATTACGATCATCCAGTCTATATGAATTCCTTATATGGAGAGTCTCATAACTGTACAAGCTTTTGATATCTTTGAAATAAACTATATGTGTATTTATTACTTTGTAACAGTGATATTTATCAAAAAATTCAGTTGATTTAAAGCTGTGATATATAATATATGCATTTCCAATATGCACAAATAATTTCTCTATTTTACCAAATAAAATGATTCATTTCCGCAAAAAAAAAAAATAAATAAATAAATAAATAAATAAATAAACAAAATGAATTATATGTAAATAGAACATTTCTTTGTACATATATATATATATATATATATATATATATATATATATATATACATATATATGTTGTTCTAATATTTACAGTACACATTCATTCATGCATGTAATTTTCCTTCTCCTTTTAATTTGTAAATTTTAGGTTACCATAGAAATTTACCCATTTATAAATATTTCCTAGAATATTTATAATTATTAAATTGTATTTATACGTTCATAATTGAGTATTTTTCCTGTACCATAATATTTTCAAAATTCAAATAACACATATTTCCTTTTTAGAGAGCGTTTAATTTGTCTTAGTTAAAACAAAAATGAAACAAGCTAAATTCGATTAATTAACAATGCAATAAACATCTCGAATCAGCGTGTCAATAATTTGTGAAATACCATTTATCTTTGAGTGTTGTTAAAGAAGAAGCAGTTAACAGCGCAAGAAGAATAACCAGCAAGTGAAAAGCGGAAAAGCTTTCTGAACGACAGAAACATTTTTGAACATGTTACACTGCTATTAATCCCACGTTACGGATGAATTACAAATTAGAAGTGTTGTTTTGTTAGATCGTTTAATTTTTTAACTTTTTAGTTTCGGAACATTTATACTAATCCCCATCGTTTGTCATTTAATAATGCCAAATTGTCTCATTTTATTGTTTAATAATTACAGTAAATCATCTTTGAAATATAAAAGATAATGTGCATTTGTTGTTTATATAAAAATAAAATGAATATACCATGTAATGAAAATAAATATGATTTTTATAATTGTAATTATACTGATTCTAAAGATAATATGTCAGTACGTCCGTACTTTGAATAAATTGTTGTAATTGAAGGGAAATCGACAAATAAGGCATAAATTTTATAAAACAGAAGTGGTTTAAAGATTATTGATTTTATTATTATTGTAGAAAAAGAATTTTCTTGTATTTTTGATATTGTCGTTTAATTATATCTTTCTTTTTAAAAATTTTAGGGAGAATTACGCTTTATATTAGATTTTGAAATATGTAATATTTATAGATTATGTGAATAATAATTTTTTTAAAAGAATTTTTAACTTTATTTTCCTTTCTGTGTTTCATTTTATTTATTCTTATGTATTTGCTTTTTATTTTAAGCAACAGTATGTTTTCACTCTGTATTTTCAAAATTCTCTCACTTGAGGAAGAGCCAGATTTAATATTTTTATCCGAAACATGCCACGCATAATTTTGTAGTTTTTATATACCCTGTTTAAAAGTTTAGCAAGATTTGAAAACGATCAGTTTTTTTTTTTTTTTTTTTTCAAATTAAAACCTTATCTCTCAATGAAATGTTTTTAAACACTGGGTATTTAAAGAACTGGGTTTTCCCCATGTTTTTCAGTGAAGTTTGGTTTAAGACAACAATTAAGGGGCCGGTAACAAATTCAGCAAAATTAACAATGTTTGTGACCACTTTGTATCGTTAAGTAAACGAAATAAACTGTAACTTTAGGATATGTTAACATAGACCCAGATCAATTTGTGGATGAATTTGTGTGATGATAGCATGTTAAATAAGGGATATATAAGCTTTTATTTTAAAACTAAAAAAAAACAATCAACATGTTTTTTAATTAAAATATACAGAGTTTTTAACGAAAATTATTCCCACTTTCAGATAAGTTGGGAAAACACTTTTAAAACAATATACTGCAATTGGAATGCAAATATCTTAAATATCTCATGAAATATGAACATTTTTATGAAAAACGTTTTTACAACGCATGTACGAAAGCTAAAACATTTTTTATTGCATAGATTCAAAGCTAGATGTATTGGGCAACTTTTATCAAAAGCGCATTTTAATTGAATAAAAATTAAGTGAATTGTACGAAAAAGAACGATCTAGATTTTATATATTTTCCAAAAGTTGAAATTTCTTAAGGTGTTTTTCACATACCGCGTAATTAATTTTAAAATCCAATTACTTCAACTACAAATGTACTTTTGTAGTTGTATCTACTTCAAATGTACTTTTTTTGTGAAAAATCCCTTATAAGCTTGTAACTCTAATATATTTTTGTTTATTTACTATGATTTGTGAGATCATAAGGTTTTTTCCCAAAAAACAACCTTTGAAAAGTGGTTGAAATAATTGGATCTTAAAATTAATTACACGACATGTGAAAATCCCCTTAAGAAATTTCAACTTTTGAAAAACATCTACAATCTAGGTCGTTCTTTTTCGTACAATTCACTTAATTTTTATTTTATTCAAATGCACTTTTGATAAAAGTTGCCCAATACATCTAGCATTCAACCTATGCAATAAAAAATGTTTTACCTTTCGCACATGCACAGAAAAAACATTTTTCATAAAAATTTTCATATTTCATGAGATATTTAAGATATTTGTATTCCGATTGCAGTATATTGTTTTAAAAGTATTTTTCGAATTCATCTGAAAGTGGGAATAATTATCGTTAAAAACTCTATGTAATATAAATAAAAAACTTGTTGATTTTTTTTAGAGGTTTAAAATAAATGCTTAGTGAACATGCTATCAACACACAAATTCAGTCACAAATTGAACTGGGTTAATGTTAACATATCCTAAAGTTATAGCTCATTTTGTTTACTTGACGATACAGGGTTATCACAAACATTATTAGTTTTATTCAATTTGTTACCGGCCTCCTAATTGTTGTCTTAAACCAATCTTCACTGAAAAACATGATGAAGACCCAGTTTTTTAAATACTCAATGTTTGAAAACATTTTATTGAGAGATAAGTTTTTAATTTAAAAAAAACTGATCGTTTTCAAATCTTGCTAAACTTTTAAACAGTGGTGTAGTTTAAGCATACAATGATTTCATTCATCCACTTTCAACACTACTATTTAGGTGCATCATTTTTTCCCCTATAAAATATATAAAACAGATGAATGGGAATCAAAATGAAACAAGTAACTATACAGATATCTAATAATAATTTGTGCATAACTATAAACACCAGTACCAACGTAGTTTTCAAAGCAAAAAATATGGGAGAATTAAACAAAATCCAGAAAAAAATACATGAACAATTTTGTTTTATTTATATTAAGCTAATTCAGTAAAATATGAAACAGTTTGGGAAAAAAATCTTACATTTGAAGTCTTGCAATTGTTGTATGAATGAAATAAATTGCACTTTTTTTCTGAAAGAAAATAGAATTTGTATGTAGACAGTGAATGTTTTTTTTTTTTTTTTTTTCTGTTTCTTAAGCATTTTGGCTTATCACTCGTAATTTCACTAACCACGCGGAATCATGTTGCTTGGCACCCGTATGTTAACACGTAAGTAACCCGTATGTTAACGCGTGCGTCAAACACCTCAACTTCATCACTCATAAGTGTTTAATTTGCTTTTAAAGTTCTTTTTTAAATTTCCAATGAAACTGAACATCTTATTTTTTCGCAGGTTTCGTTGGAGATTTTTAATAATTAAGGTATGAAACGAGAGTTGGAGGCGTACTTAAAATTTTGGAACTCTGTAACAAGATGGGTATTTATAAAATTCAAAAAGTAGCAGATACAGAAGGGCAATCTGAAAACTTCACTCACTGTTAATGCACTGTATATGGGTACATAGGGATGAGGTACACTTACCACATACCATAAGGCTAGTATAACCATGAAACATAAACTTATTATTATTTTTTTTTCAGTATTACAATGTTAAATTACATCTTCATGCGTCATATTTTCATGTTTTTAAAATGCTATCTAATTGTAGAAACCGAGAGAAGTAAGGTTAAGTTTAAATTATGACTAACATTTGTTATACAAATCCCAAATCCTCTAATGAAATTGGAATAGTTGAATAATCAAATAATTGTAAGTGTAAGTGATTGTAATTTAAAATGACTGTGTACAAGTATGTTTGTATAACATAAACATAGTAAAAAAAAAAAAATGGAAATTTCTAGAGAGTGTGCTAGAAGATAAACCTATACTTATGGCTGCTGGACAGGAAAAAAAGTATATAAACTGAAGAAGTTCACAATAAAACTCAACGCGCTAAGCCTATTCCTTTGCAAGGACTTTTCATCTTACGCCGAGAGGAAACTACTTGTAATAATAATATTAATAATAAAATACAGTTAAAAATATATTCATGTTTCAGTCACTGATAAATAAATAAATGAATAGATATATTTAAAGAAGAACTATGTACTTTAATACAAAAGTTTACATGAAGAAAAAGATTATGTAATTTTTTCTCCGTGTATTTCATACAGAAATAAATAAGAATCCTAGAACAACTCTAGAAAATACTAGAACATGTCCAGTTAAAATTTCAATGGTAGGAAGTATAAAGATATGATTGAGTTTGGTTTTTTAAATATTTTCTTAGTAAAAGAATACTTTGAATCATTGGTATTTTCTTTGGTAAAGGAAAATAATAAAATTGCTTTTAAAACGTATATAAATAAATATTTTACTCAGGTATCATACTTCTTTTAATACAATTCAAAGTCACTTAAACCATTGTATGCTTACTGACATTAAACATAATAAAATGAGAACTATCAACCTGCGACAGTATAAAGTTGATAATAAATGAATATTTTCTTTTAATATAAATATTTTCTTTTTGAGTATTTATATCTATCTACCTATCTATCTATCTACCTACATATTTACCAACCTATCAATATATACTTTTATATTAATTTTTTGGCATCTTTTGTATATACATATTATATTTTTAAATTTCCTAAAGCAATACGTAATCGATACAAAAAATTTCTTAACTGTCTGTGATATATTTTATATATATATATATATATATATTTTAATATCAAACCGTAATTATAAAATGTTATTTTGTTGATTATCCTAAGAATCTGATATTTTGAAAAAAACATTTACAGTAAATTTTTCCTTTAATATTTTGCAGTTTTGTAATTTTTTCATTTACAAAGCTTCAAAACTGTTTAATGATGAAAATAAATCAATGCACGTTTATATTTATAAAATGATATAAAGTAGCTTTTTGAAAAATTTAAATAACCATGAATAAAACATTAATTAAACACACGCATGCACATATTTTAAATGTCACAACAATCAGAATTCAAAACACTGATGATGATAAAAGATATGTTTATTCTATGTTTTATAAGCATATTGTGTGTATAACATTATACATCTATAAACTTAAATCTATCATTACATAATTTTAACATATTTATCATAAAATAAAAATGGTCTTTTAAATAAACTTTAATAAAAGATTATGGTAATGTCTAAATAATTCTGTATCTTTAGTAAAGTGTAGCTTCACATAGTTCTCTAAATAAATATTTGAGATTTCTAAGTTGCAAATTACTTTCATACCTGATCTCAAAAGACATATATCATCGTCATGCCTTTATTAGGGAGAGATGCTTTCATGATTGCCTACTAATATTTTTACTGATTTTAATAGTACCTTTACAATTATATTTCCCTTCTAAAGGATTTGTAAAACTTCTCAGAATTTTAATTAATTTATTCTGCTACTAATATTTAGATAGAATGTGCTGAAATTATCCGTTCGCTAGTTGAATTTTTAATCACTGTAATACTTTATTAAGGATATACTACATTTCAGTCTTCAGTAAACTATATGATTACTGTAGTTGTTCATAAGATTTAAAATGTAGAATATACGCAAAGAGTTCATATATTAAAAATTATTTATTGATCAAGAATCATTTCCTCTCATCTATAGAAAGGGTTGTTTTTATCGAAACTCTGTTTAAAAGATAAGAGTAGCTCTCAAACTCCAGTAATTTCATTTTTATATCTAGATAATCCTAAAGTACTTAAAACCCAGTTCAATAATTGACTTAAAATTATTACTGATATAAAAACAAGAAATAACAATTTTTTTAAATAACATAAATAAAAAGAAATATTATAAAAATTGGAAAAAAAAAATTCTTTAAGTTTTGTTGAAAAATAGTTTGAAAAAAAAATTATATACATTACTTTTACCTCTTAAAGACACTTTATCTTATAATTTAATAATCTCAGCGTTTAGTTATTAACACTTATTTCAAGCAAAAACGAAATGAAAACTAACTTTGGAACCCTTATTATTTAATAGATAAAAATCTTTAAATAAACACCGTAAAATGCAAAAATCTCAGAACAGTTGTTTCAAATTGAAAGGAAACACAACCCTTTGCCAGGCGAACAATATACGAACGAGTACTACAGGCAAAGCGGCAACGCACAGAATAAATTAGGGCTAAAACAAATAAAACGGAATGTAAATACAAAGACTCGTATAAAAAAAAATAACAAGAACGAAAAATCATGCAGTACGCAATGAATATTAACACTTACCAACTGTACATACTTGTTGAATCGTACAACTTTCATTGTTCTTTACCTACGTTATAACATAACGAATAAACTGAAGCACTTAAAGGCATGCAGAATAGACTAATTAAATTCATAATCATTCTTAAAGATTGTTGGCAATTGTTAAAAATGCTTAACACAAAATAATTCAACCCTTAATATATCTGAATATTTTAGTGTAACCCCTTGAATCTGAAGTTTAACCATATCATAATATATAAAAAAAATTATTTAGCATATTAACAATAAATGTCAATTTCTTTATGATTTTACATTAGAAAGTTATTTTAATAGAATTTATAAAAAATTTCTTCCATAAGACGCAATGCACTGGCATTATTGGGGTGTCCCTGTACACAAAGAGGTTGTACAGGGACTACTAATGCCATTTTAAATAGAGGGCACCCGATAGGGAACTTAAATAGCATATATCATTTTTAAAAATTCTGAAAATATTACGGATGATGGGACGGACAGATAGATGGATAGGCAGATAGGCAACCGGACAGACAGACAGACAAATTAAAATCATATTCACATTTTAAAATTGTTAGAAAGTGTTTAAAACGCTTAATGT
Source organism: Salticus scenicus (assembly GCA_963930645.1). Lineage (NCBI taxonomy): Eukaryota > Metazoa > Arthropoda > Arachnida > Araneae > Salticidae > Salticus > Salticus scenicus. The sequence goes on along the minus strand of OZ005652.1, from coordinate 124,951,095 downwards.
AAATGAAAAGGCAATTTCAGCAATTTTTTAATAAAAGCGTTCAATGTAATATTTTTGTGTGACCTTGTAAATTTAATGCTAATCACACTATATACTAAATAAAAAACTCTTTTGTGCATATAAATAACATATTTAAATTACATTAAGATTTCTGAAAAGTAAAGTTATTAAAATTAGGTTTAGGAAATACCTCTCATGGATTGCGATGCTTTGGAGTGATTTTTGAGTGTCTGTGCACAAAAACCATTGGTGGTTCATTTTTGTAGAAAACATACCATAGTGAACTTGAATAACATATTTCAATTTCATTAAGATTTATGTAAATTAAAGGTATTTAAATATGGTATATAAAAAAATCTCTCGTTGAACGCAATGATTTGGAATACTTCCAGATGTCCCCGTACACAAACGAGTAGAGATATTCACTCTATTTTCAATAGGGAATATTAGATAGTAAACTTGAATAACATATATCAGTTTCAAGAAATTCCATGAATATTTACGGGCGTTAGAGCGCAGACAGACAGACAAACCGAAGTCATTAACACTTTTTAACCTCGTTCGAAAGAGTGAAAAAAGAAAAGGGAAAAAAATGAAATATAATAAATCTAATAGATTGGAAAAAGTGTCATTGATAAGTTTTTTGAAATTTTAAATGTGTAAAAAGTTTCATGAAAATTGAAATGGGAAGAAGAGATAGGAAAAGAAATGATTTTAGTTTTAGATAAGCTAAAACAATTATGATGTGACCAATAGTGTGAAACAATAAAATTTGAAAATCTCTTTAGTTACAAACATTCAGAAGATGAATTTATTCTATATTTCAAACGCCTCTTAATTTAAGCAGTATAATGTAAATTACACGAAGAACAATGTATGACATAAACGCCAGAACCATGGTCAGTAGGATTGGGATGTTTAAATTTGATACTGCTATAATATTTGTAAGCTAAAACCTATAGTTGAACAAGTTTTCTTTGAATCGTTTTACAATTTATACAATATTTGCTTTCTATACTTATGTTTTTAGTGCCTTATTTATTCTTATTCTCATAGCCTTTCGAAAGAAATTAATTGTTTAAAATTCTTTGCTCTTTCTCGAGGCTATAATACCACAATTATCGATAAAGCGATATATAAATGCAAAAAACCTAATCGTTCTCCTTCAAATTGAATTATCTTTGTCTTATTCCTATATTTTTACCTTTTTATTCTTTCTTTTCTTTAAAAATTTCTAAGATTCTTTTAAAGTTTAGATTTAAGGTTATTTACAAACCATCAACAAAATTAAATTATCTTCCGTTAAAGATCCCTTTCCTACAGAAAATTGATCTGGCGTTTGTTTCATTCCTTGATCTTCGTGTAATTTAGATTTTATTTCTCAAACTAGAAGACGTTTGAAGCATAAAATAAGTAAGCGCCGTTGGAATTTCCGTAAAGGAGAGATTCCTGAATCTTCTATTGCTTCCCATTGATGGTCTCATGTTTGGTGTTTTGACATTCTTAAAATTAACATATTTTCTTCTCTTATCTCCTGTTTTTATATGGATTTCCATTAAGCTTCCTGCATATTTAAAAACTCAAAAAATCGTGTTAGTGATACTTTTGCACTTTCAGTCAGATACTTTTTCCACTTCCAGCACTTTCCTTTCTTGTCAGATGCTTGCAAAATACTTACACAAATTTCTTTTTTTACTTATTTATTAATACATTTCATTTTAGATTTAGTATATTATTTTGTTTTCTTCATTCGTTATCTTATTTCTTTCTTTTCTTTTTTTTCCCACATGCATTTATATTGGCATTCAGTTTTAGTTTTTTTAAGCTGTAATCGGTTTGCTTCGTTGCCGCTTTGTTTGCAGTACTCGTGCCTACTTTCTTCGAAAGACAAAATGCCACGCTTTGTTTCAACCTAGAATAATTATTTATTATTTTTTTCCCATGGTGTTCATTTTTTTTTTTTTTTTTTACTTATTACTTTAAAAAGCCGTTCCTCTGGCACATTTTTACTTATAATTATCATTTTTCTTTTTCCCTTGAAAGCGTTAAGAGATTAAATTTAATTCGCTTTTTAAATTTCAATTTAATATAATGTAATAAAAACTCACAGTAACTTTTAATTTTATATATGAAATGACTATTAAGGAGATGGTGAGTATGTTAGATCTATGTTAGAACCCAACCCAGAACGCTTTTAATTATGCTAACAATTCATTCTTCTTAAAATTTAAGGCGTTTTTAATCTTTAAAACTATTAAAGCTATTTTAATCAATTTGTGTACATAAGTACCTACTTAAAATATTTGCTATTATCAAAATTTATCTAGCTGCCTTCGCAAGCCTCATGGTTCATATTTCCCAAAGAACCTATTTTTAAGAACCTGTTTTTCTTTTTTTTTTCTTTTTTTTTTGCCTCAAATAATCTTTGAGCAAACCAAAACAGTACATAAATGCATAGCTGCCAATATTTTTATTTATTCCGGAGTACTTTCAGCCTCACCTTTATTTCGCACCACTTTATTTATAGAAAAATTTTCTTCAATATAAAACTTCGATAAAATAAGACAAAATTACTTTTAAAAAACAAGTTGTACAAAAGAAAGGCGGGTCTAAAAGTATTGCAGAATAAACTAAAATATTAGCAGCTATGCATAAATGTCATGAAAAATAAGAAATAATGAGAAATAAAAATAAAATTATCTAATAATTAAAAAAAAAATAAAATAAATAATAATCAAAATGTTGGAAGTTCATTAATGAAAAGTACTATGAATATTAAATAAATTTTTAAGGCATAAAAAATAAATAAATGAATAAATAAATAAACTTGCAAATCGCAAAATAATTGTTCACCGGGAAAATTACAGCTTCTCATGTAACATGTAATAACGTCAGCGGCATCGCCAGAGTTTAATTATTATAATAAAGAAAAACGGGGAGAAAATGCATCTTTATTGTTCTACCACACATTTAATCATATGATTGTGATACCTTGAATGACATCAAACATTGGTATAATTATTACAAATTTAATATAACAGAGTTCTAAGAAAATATAATCAAAATACTCAACTTTAATTTTTATTAATTAAATCGGGTATGATTACAAAAAAAAACTACATTTCTTTCTATTTATTGGATGGTAAATTAATTTTGTTCTATTAATTTTTTATTCAGTGATTCTTGTAAATTATATATATATATATATATATATATATATATATATATATATATATATATATATATATATATATATATCATTTATTTCCTAACAATGACAATATAAAATTTCAAGCCAAATGAGAAAAATCGTTACCATCCTCTGTTATCAAAAAATTCCCGCGGAACGATCGCGAATGGATTTGACAATGATTAATGAACAGCAGAGCGACCGTGGATTATAACACTCCGGAACTAAATGTCAATATAACATGAAAAAAATTCTTTTTTTTATTCGTTTTTAAATATCAAACTGCAGAGAACTTCCTAGTGGTAAACGCGGCGAATTATGTTCGAAAGAAGAAATGTTTACAATGTTACACTTTGATGGATAATGCTGATAATTTTTTTATGGATGAAAATTTAAGACATATTGACAAGTTGTCGAGGTGTCGAGGTGTTAAGTCAAGGAAAACATTTTTAGTAATGTACACTTTTGAAGAATGTAACAGTTTTCTTATGTTTTCTTCTTATTTCCCTTCATATTAATGTAATTTAGCTTTATATTTATGTATTTATTTACTTTTTTTTTCACTGTATAACAAATTCAGTTGTATTTCTTACAGATCTCATCTAATCGGATATGTTGATAAAAGTATTTTTTCTTCTTCAATGTCATAAAACATTTAGAAAAATGCATTTATTGTAAAGCTACAAGTACTTAAATTTCAAAAGTTGTAAATATAAAGTGATATAAATTACTATTGTTTTAAAATAGATATCGATAAAATAGCATATAGTTTTAAAAATGTAATACAGCATAAACCTGTTTTTTTTTTTTTTTTTTTTTTTTTACTAATTTAGAGTTTTATAAGTTTATATATATATATATATATACATTGTGTGTCTGAAATGCTTCAACAAACTTAGAGTGATGATAGTACGAAAAAAAAAAAAAATGCAAGGAAACATGGGGCCGCAAATGACGTTTAAAGGGTGAAAATCGCAAAACTAATAAAAACATCAAAATCTCGCATGCTGCGTTTATGCAGAACTGGCTAGTAGCACGATGCTTGTTTTCCTTCCATTTTGTGCATTCCTGGTCAGAAAAAGATAATAAGAAGAACTTAAAATAAAGCCAAGAAATCTGTAAGCAGGAATCCACGTATGCAATTTTTCCATCTTCTTAGAAACAAACCAATAAACGCAACTTTGCAGCAAGCATGCGTTGTAAGTACATGAACCGTGAACGGCAATAGGTAGTATCATTGGGAAAACATGCTGTTTGTGCTTTCAGTAAGAATGGCTAACTATTCCAATAACGAAATGGCTAATATGCATATGGAGTACGGCGAAGCTGCAGAAAATGACCCACTTTCCATGCAAGATCCCGTGATAGAGGACGAAACCACCATGTGCGCACTCCAGAAGTGGAAGAACGAGTGCTGCAGTCGTTTACGGACTTGCCGACTACCAGTACGCGAACGGTTTCAGCTGAACTGGGTGTTTTGCAAATGTCAGTGTGGCGAGTTCTGCGCAATGAACGGATACACCCTTTTCACATACAGAAGGTGCAAGCACTTGACGAAAGGGACTATCTTCGTCGGCTTGAATTTGTACACTGGGCAATTGATACAATAAGGAATGTTCCACAATTTACCTCCAAAGTGCTATTTACAGATGAGGCTACATTTACCCGAGATGGCATGTTTAACATGCAAAATGCTCATATTTGGTCTACAGAGAATCCTCACGCAGTTGCCCTGTGAAATGCGCAGCATCGGTTCAGTGTCAATATCTGGTGCAGCATTCTCGGTGATAAGCTGGGAAGGCCCGGACTTGGTGCTTGACCGTCTCAATGGTACAACTTACCTGAGTTTCCTGCGGAATATCCTACCAGGTCTGCTTTCTGCTTCACAAGACGGCTTGTAGAAAGGAATTTGGTACATGCGCGACAGTGCTCCGCCTCATTTTTCTCTGGACGTGCGTAACCACCTTGATGTAGTTTATCCGGCAAGATGGATTGGACGTGGTGGCCATGATAATTGTTTTCCACGTATGCCGGACTTTAATCCTTTGGATTTCTTCTTCTTCGGACAGATGCAATCATATGAGACTCCAGTAGAAACGCCAGAAGAAGTAGTAACACGCATTGTAACCGCTGCAGCAGAAATCCAGGAAACCCCCGGAATTTTCGAGCGTGTCCACCTGTCGTTTCTCCGTCGATGTACTCCGTGTTCTATTGTCAGAGGTCGGCACTTTGAACAAAAGTTTTGTTTTCTTTGGACATCACGAGATGTTTTGTACCGATTTTGTATAATAAATGATTTTCTGTTGTTTTTCTGCAATGTTTCTTTCTTGTCTTAGTTTGTTCATTTGCAGACGTATTTTCTCGATTTTCACCCATTAAATGTGATTTGTGACCCCATGTTCCTCTGCGTTTTTTGTTCGTCTTGATGAGTACTATCATCCCTCTGAGATTGTTTAAGCATTTCCGATGAACCCTGTATATAGGTTTAATTATATTTTTAAAAAAATGTGGAGAGACTCTGATCGACTTTCTGAACATTGAGTAATTAACGGTTGTATAAACAGATTAAAGCAAAAAAATCGTTGAATAAGAGAAAATTATAATAGGATGTTTGAGTATTTTTCTCCGTATACTAAGTTCTTTAATTTAACGCTATTGCCTATGGATAAATTGAGCCTATGGATAAAAATAATAATTAATTTTTTGTTCTGTCTTTGTAAAAATATATGAATTCGAAATTCATCAAAATCTATATATTTCGTGCGACAGTAACTTAAAGCATGAAAATATGTTTTCAGCTCAATCGAATAAAGTATTTGGACAGTATTTCGCTTTAAATAATTTGAGCCATAAGCAATAATGATAAGAATTATTTTTGTGTCCCTGTCAAAAATCTATAAGGGCTAGATTATATAAAATTTATACAGTTCCTGCGACGATGATCTATAAAATGCATGTAAACATTCTGTTAATTCGAATAAGGTAATTAGACGCCATTGCACTTAAAATAATTTGAGTACAAGCCCAAATGATAAAGGTTTTTTCTTTGTGCCCTGTAAAACAATCATAAGAGCCAGAATCACCAATATCTATAAAGTTCGTGCGAATGTGACCTATAACAGGTATATAAATATTCAGTTCATTCTAATAAGGAGTCCAGGTGCTATTGCACTTTAAATAATTTGAGCCCACAAGCCATTGTGATAAAGAATTTTTCTTTATGCCCCTATACAAAATTATAGGTACCAGATTCATTAAAAACAATAGGGTTTGTTCTACAGTGACCTATAACATACGTACGAGATTTGAGCTTATTCAAAGAAAGCATTTAGACGCTATCGTGTATAGATGGTATCGTATTTAGACGCTACACGCACACACACACACACACTGATATTTTGTCAAAAACTACTTTTTTGGACTCAGGAGACCTTAAAACGTGTAAATCTGGTGATAACTCGATATCGAATTTTCGGACCGATTACAATACTTCCATTACCTACGGTTGTAGGTTACTGGAAGTACATATATATATATATATATATAATCTATTTGATAATAAAAGAAAAGAATGAGAATGAAGAGTAGTCAGTCAAATAAAATCACCACAGAAACATACACAGGCCAAACAAAGTAACTAGTTATCTTAAATTTACTTAATTTTTTAGATTAATAATATTACATTATTTTTTTAGATTTCAATACCTGATGAAATATATTATAGGACCGTTGATTTTGATAATGAAGAACAGAAGGATTACTTTAGGATAGTATTTTAAGGGAAAATAATAGAATTTTTTTATTGAAAAAAAAAAAAAAAATGTTTTGAGATGAGCAAAAGAATTTTGGACCAAAGCAAAATAAAATTGAATTTTAACTGAAAAGCTAAAAATGCTATAAGACGTTTTCAAGTGCTATCCACATAGCATTGAGCAAAGAAATGTAGGTTTTCTGTATTTGATAAGCAATTTAGCAAAATATCAAATGATAGCACGAGCCTACATGAAAAAATACTTTGATATGAAATAAATGAAATAAAGTCAGAATTTATCCTGAAATTTTATATATTTTTCAGAAAAAATTAATAACATAACTTGAATTTTCAAGAATATATAGAATCATATATATATATATATATATATAAATATCAAAATTTTAATAATTTAAAATTTAATATTTCAACGTATAGTTAAAACAAACTTTTAAATAATTTTTCATAAATAATTTTTAAAATGTCAAATTCATTAAAAATTAATAAGTTTTGTGATATGATATCAAGTTTTATTTAACTAATCATAAGAAAATATGAAAGTTCCAAAAAATGTTCTTACACAATTGCTTTTTCAAAGTTATTCCAGTTACGTTAGCATGCAATATAGAACAATGCGCGAAACAATGACGTACGCATCGTATTTCTTTGTATGGAAATTCTATAACTTTAAGAAATTTCATAATGTTGATTTTATTTACGTAATTTTTATAATGTATATATCCATATGAGTTTTTTTTTTTTTTTTTTTTTTTTTTTTTTTTTTTAATGGGTCTTATTCTAAACTTTTTTTTTTTTTTTTGCTTTAAAGCACATTACATATATATATATATATATATATATACAGGGTTTTTATAATAAAAGTTACGATTTTAAAATGCTATAATTTTAAAACTACCTATCAGAGAGATTTGTTGTTTTACGAGAGCAATCATAATACAACAAAGGAAAAAAAAAAAAAAAAATCCAAAAATGTATCGTTAAGTATCCGCAAAGCATTTGTTTCATGAAGCTCTTTTTTTCTTTTTTTCTCTTTTTCTGTTATCACTGTGACTGTTTCCGCTATAAACCCGTCTTGTTGTCTTTTTGTTTAAAAAAAAAAAAAAAAAAAATGTAGTAAACACTTGAAGTCTATTGCTTCCTGTTTTTCCATTGTCTTGCTAACAACATCCCTGTGTTTAATGTGTTCATATAACATTTCCCCTGACATGACCCTGACAGCGCCACCTATAGAAACATATTGGAACTACTTTTTTCCTTCCCCAAACAAAATTTCATTGCCTATATTAACATTTTCTTAAAAAAGTCAATACATAAAGAAATATTATTTTATTGGTAATATTTTCAAGCATAAATTAAACGGAAACCCGTGTTTTATAAAGCCTGTTGGATATTGGTACACTTTGAAAAGTAGTTACTATTCTCTATAAATCAATTTAATTTAGATTAATTTAATATATTATTTTTTTTTATTTATTTAAAAAAAAGATTTACTCAGCCATAAAAAAAAATCGAAATGTGCATGCTTTGTTTTCATTTTCTTTTAACACTTATAACGAAAATAATAGGGCCCCTCGTGGCCGAGTGGTTATGTCACCACACTGCTAATCGTCTTGGAGGGTAGGAGAGCGGGTTCGATTCCAGCGACGGCCCTGCATGTTTTTCCATTTCTTCGTATAGCAATTCTGTCATGTGCTATCTGTAATTATCCGACGAAGATTTACAAGTAGACTACGAGTCAAGCGTACAAATCTGATGTATATGTTATCAATAAACAAACGGAAAAAAAATAATTGAGAGTTCATAAAAATATTGTGGGTTTAACGTCGCACTTGTATACGCTGCGGTTGATTCGCGACGGTCTGTGAAAATATATGTCATCATTTAAACAAACTATTGTATGATTTTTATTACAGAATAGAAAAGTGTGGCACAATCTGTATGCGCTATATACGATTTATCTTTTAATGTATATTTATAAAGGTTTACATTTTAATTTATATCTTGCTTATTTCAAGATTTTAGTAAATGTTAGAATGTGTGGTATATACAAAAATACTGAAAGATATACATTTTAACTTTTTTAAACTCATTTATTTTTTAAGATTCGATTTCGAAAAGATAAATTAAACAATCTTCTCCTAGAACGAGAACTAAAAGTACTTTCAAGAAAAATAATGTTGATTTCAAGAACTTTTGAAATTAGCTTTAAAAGTCAAAGAGATTCTTCAAAAATGTTGAACTTTTTATTATCCGAACTATTTCTCAAGTTCTTTCAAAACACATTTTCCTTTGTAAATTGAATGGGAGTGGCGTAAAATTTAAGTGAATTATAGTTCATCTTTACAAATGATAATCAAAATACAAGATATAATGAATGATTCATAAAGATGTCTTTTAAAAAGTGTTTAGGATAAAGTATTATGGTTATAAATCACAGTTTAACTTTTCTTAGAAAACTTGAACCTTTAAAGTAGTTTTCAGTTTAACGCAGAAAAATAATGCACTATAGTCAAAAATGTTATTTTAAGCTATATCGTTCTATTAAAGAAGATGTTTAAAAGTAAAGGTTAAAAGTAATTTACTTCTAACATAGAGATTAACTAGATTTTATTGTTGATAAATTACTGTCTTACATAAATATGTCTTTTAAAATGAAAGCAATAATCTTAATTAGTAATAAGAAGAAGTATGACTAGAGTTCCATGAAAATTATAATATACGATTTGTTAATATTTACTCCTTCTTTTCCGAAGGTAAATAGGAATTGTTGTGTAACGTATTTAATTAAATATGTAGTATGATATACTTAGTATTTCAAGTCTTTCCTCTATGAGCCTGAAATTCTTGATGTTCTTGAATGTGCTATATTAGTTGTGTCAAAAATAAATATTTTTTAAATAAATACATAAAGAAATGGTTTCTTGGAAATATGCTGCATAACTTTTCCGGTGCGAGCCCGCCCCATCCTGAGTGCAAACATTAAGGTGTGCACTCATTCACCCTCACCGAAAAGTTTATGCAGCATATTTCCAAGTAGGCCATTTCTTTATGTATTTCTTTAGTATTTTAGGAAATATTAATTTATAAACTTTTTAAGTATAAATATTTCTTCTTTATGGAAAATAATAATAATAATATATATATATATTTAGACAATTATTAAGTAAAAATAAAAATAAAAATAATGATAATGAATAATGATAATGTTTATTAAATATTTATTATTATTATTATTATTTTTTAAATGTTTGAATAGTTATTTGACTAGGTGAAAGTCAATTACGCAACTGCCTAGCACTAAAAAAAATAAATAAAATAAATAAAATAAAATAAGATAAATAAAACGAATTTTATGCGTAGAAAATAATTTTGAAAATGGAGAATTTTTGAACAAAATTCTTATAATTGTTATAGAGTTTTAGAAATACATAGAAAACAAGCTTTTTCTTCATTCTCCTCTCGTAAAATTTTAAAGTATGTAGATTTTTAATCTGTTTCCAGATACATCAGATATTGAAACCTGAAAAAAAAAATCATTAGATATATCGTATTTATATATTGTAAAAAATGTATTGTAATAAATATTACTGTAAAAAATTGTGTTTTCACATTTTTAAGTTTGTAAAAATAAAAATACTTTAAAAAATACTAATTTGTATTATTTTTATTTATATTATGTCATTGATAATGTGATACACAAATGGAAATTTGATATTATGAATATATATACAAAGCAGTAATGGTGAGCAATATTTGTAACATATTGAAGCTTTTAAAAATGACTAATTAGTATATTTGGTAAAAAAAAAATGCAATAGGCATTTGTTGAACTCTTGTTATATTAAAATGCACAGATTGACTAATATTTTTTGAAAAAAATTGAAATACAATATTTCTCCAGGTGATATTATTTGGTTTTCTATATAATCTGTTCACTGGGCCTGAAACCAGATTCTTTATCTCAAGGAAAAAAAATTCTGTTTTATTCTCTCGTTTTCGATGCTACAGAAATACATCCATGGAAAAATCTTTCTATCTAATTATTAAACTAGAATTAAATTCTAATTATTAATTTGATAGTTTAAAAGTATCTTAAAAACAGAAATATCACATAATAGCTATTTTTACAGATTTATTTTAATGAAGAAAACATAAAAGTTTTTGTCAAGTTCTGTGCTGCTTATAATTCTATACATACCATATACTATAAAAATTAGTATAATAATAATAATGATACTAATAATTAAACACAAAGAAGAAAAAGGATACTCGAACAATTTCCGTTTATACCCCTTAATGTAACTTAATAATATTTTGTTCTCATGTAAATCAATCACTAATGGTAATGTCTTTATATTTTACAGTAAGCATGATTCCGTGCATATAAATAAATCATAATAATTTTGTTATTATTATTATTATTTATTATTATTTTTTTATGTGTGTGTGTGTGTGGTATAAAATTCTAAAATGTGCTTTGGAGAATTAAATTTCATATACTATAATATGTCAAAATTATTTTGCGTTTTCATGTTGACAAATTAATTACATTTTATATATATTTTTAAAAAACGACATGCTATAGTCAGCTTGAAATACAGATCTCAGTTTAAAATTCAGTAAAAAAATATTTATCGAAAGGAAAGGTTCAGGCTGGTCGACTGAAGAAACACATTAATTTTTTACTTTTAACATTTGTTAGAAAGTGCTAAAAATGAAAATTATGCTTATGTGCATCAGGGAAATAATTTAAGATGCAGTAAATTTTCTAATATATCGTGATAATCTATTTTGAGTTACCTATAAAGTGAACTTTGAAATTGCCGCTTTTATTTATTTATTTATTTATTTATTTTTTCACAGGATGGTTGTTGTTTTAACTTTGCACACAAATATATATTTTTTGCAAAGAAAGAAAAAAAATAATCTGGTGTGTCACTTACACGACTTTTTCTTAGACTGAAATTTAATACTAGAAAGACATATTGGAGATTAAGGGGTAAGATAACGAGTACTGTTATACAAACCTATGTTAAAACAATTCAAATTAGGCTTCGGAGCAACTTTATATGACAATTAAGTCTATGCGAGGTGGGCTAAAGAACCCATCAACCTCCCGTTTTACTATTGTACCTACATTTATATAGAATTCAAATCTGTTATTAAATTCAAAAGTTCATTTAAAATTATTGAGACAACTTTCACACCAAACATCGATCTTGATCAAACTTTTTTAGTAACAAACGCATTAACTTCAAAATAAAACATTTGGATCGCCTGAAATTATTTGTTTTTAATTTATTTAAACAGACAAAGACAAAGGCCAAACGTTAAAAACTTGACTTCGGTATTCAGGAAACCTCAAAACGTCTAATTATACAAAAAACCATGCGATGAATATTTAGCTTAAAAAAATACATTATTTACCATATGGCTATGAGGAATTAATTTCAATGCTCGAGTAGCTTTCCTGGACATGGAATATTGCAGTAAATCACTTCCACTAACAATAATAAAGAATGTTAGGGCTTAAATATTGGCAGCATTGTATATCTCCTAAACGTTACGTACACATCACGTGGAGTACATAAAGATAATCTTATATTAATAACACACGGCACAACCTGAAGTGAATTTCCATCAATTTTTAAGTATTGTCGTACTATAATCAAGTTCTTTTGTGTAGCCCTGTAAATGAACAGTGAGTGATTACTATACACTATACTACATGAAATATGTTTATACGCATATAAAAGATATATATTTGTTTCATTTGGTTTAGTGCAGTCTATAGTCGTTAATTTCTACTTACTTGCAATTTTCCCCGTAGACGTAATGTATTTAAATTCTCTTGGGTGTCCCTTGGGTGTACACGAACCATTTTCTTGATCTCAACGAAAAGTTTGGTGTACCATCCCTATATAATACACATTTAGAATACCAAGTTTGCACTTTCTGCTAAAATTTGTTTTTGGGATATGCTGATAACAGTCAGACACACACACAGACCAACCTCAAAACATGATTTTTGGATTCAGGGGACTTCCAAACGTGTAAATAAAGAACAAATGAATTTGAAAATTTGACCCAAAATCAATATTTTCTCTACCGTATGGGTTAAAGATAGCAAAAAAAAAAAAAGGAAAGAAAAGGTACGATGTATAAAACAAAACTAGTCTTTTTAGTTCCCCATCATACTATAGGTATGGGGAACTTCGGTAATTGTGAAAAATTTCGACCTCGGTTTTTTTACTTTTTTATACGTTTTCAGGTGTGAGGAATCCGAAAATGACAAAATTTGTATGGTGTCTGCCTGTAGGGTGTCTGTTAGTGTGTCAGTGTGTCAGTCCGTTAGTGTGTTAGTGTGTTAGTCCGTTAGTTTGTTAGTCTGTTTACACGATATCTCACGAACAAATGATCGCTGAGAGGTCAGATCAGTTTTAAAATATTACTTTCGATACTGGCAAGAACCCTATTCATTTGGAACATTCGAATTAAAAAACGTCGTAAGTTATTAGAAATTTACGATTTTCTTAACATGGGAGAATAGGACAAAAATTCACTTAAACGTGCATTAAATGGAAACTTTTTACTGTAAAAATATCAGACCAGTTTTAAAATATCAGTTTTGATGCCGGAATGAACATCAGTAACTATAAATATGCTACTTTGAAAATTTCGCAAGTTACTGGAAGTTTACGAATTTCTTAACATGGCAGTATAGGGCAAAATTTCACATTAACGTCAATTTTGAGGGATATTTTCATCGTAAAGATGTCAAACCACTTTCAAAATATTATTTAGGATACTGGAATGAATATCATAGACTATGATTTTTCCAATTTAAAAATTCGTAAGTTATTTGGAATTTACGATTTACATAACATGTCAGAATAAGGCAAATTGAGCATAAACTTCCATTTTGAGGATCATAAAACATGAGACAATTTCAAAATTACATTTATGATATTTGTTTGAACATGATTGAATACAAATATTCTAATAGGAAAATTTCGTAAATTATTCGTAATTTGCGATTTTATCAACATAGCGAAATTGTAAATTTTTCATATAAATATGAATTTTGAGGATTATTGCATTGGAAATAGTAGCATGAAAACTAAACAACGGAATAGACCCTGATAAAATAAATTAATAGATTAGAATAAGATAAATATATCGAAGTGAACGGTGGATAGCCTATTAGGCGGGGATTTCATTCTGTCACTGTACCAAGTGTTGGTCAAATTCATTTCTTTTAACATGAATATAATGTCTCAAACTAGAAATTTATGAGAACCTAGATATGGCGGGGAACTGAGCGGAGTCCACCTATGCCAACTAGTTTATAGTAGGATTTATGTGAAATAAGTATGTAAATAAGCTGTAAAAAAAATAATAATAATTCTTTTGGATATTACCACGATATTTGAAAAAAAAAAATGTATTTTCATAATATATTTGTGGAATGTCCACAAATTCTAAATTTATTTATCTATTATGCTTAGCAGGCATTTTTCCTACTTACTCTCTTCATTTTTCTTTCTTTCTTTCTTTCTTTTTTTTTTTTTTTTTTTTTTTTTTTTTCAAAATCTTTATTTATGCGTGTACTATCAATTACTTTTTAAAATTTTCAATTATGTAAACTATCTCTGAGGCTGGTTTAATCAAGGATAAACAATTAATGCTAAAATACAATTGAAAATTCTGGATAAAACAGAGGTAACAGGACAAAACGTCATTGAAAATCTCATGTAAATACAATTTTATTTATGCATGTGATTTCAAGAAAGTCATTATTTCTTATACTAAAATACGATTAGTTAACTTTAAAGCATACAGAAGTAATTTAATAAATATTTTTTAACACATACGTTATATCTAAAATATTTAAGTGTCACATTCTAAGACATAATTAAAGAAAATAATCAAAGACACCATTGATATAATACACGTATAAAAACTCATCAAGAGAATGGGTGCAGTAATCTTACGTATGTCGTCGTACTTCTTATATAATGCAAAAATGTGGTCACGAAAATTTATTAGAGGGGTTGAAGAGCAGAAAATATATGTATTCTGTCAACAGAAAAAATAAATGTGACACGTGGTACATGTTATTACATTATTATAACTAATTATTAGATTATGAGTGGGTGATATATTTTAGAGATAACATTTTTGCTATTCCTTTTTAATAATATACAGTACAAAATATTGTCTTTTTTTTTTTTTTTTTTTTTTTTTTTTAATAATAATATTGGTAATTACATTCATTATGAAGGAAAAATATATAAAAAAGAGAATATTATTATTATTTATTTATTTTAAATTTATTATGCTGTGATGAAAATTATGCCAAATTGTTCAGAAGCATTTATTTTTTTTTTCAGTTTCTTATAATTTTCTTTATAATGCAGGATAAATTCATTTACGTATTCTGCTAAAGCAACATTTTTTTTTTTTTTTCAAAAATAAGTACATTAATTAAATAATTATTTAAAAAAAGATTATCTTTCATTTGTTGCCCAACGTTTTCCATATTTATTTACCATTATTTGTTGGTATTTTTTTACATTTCTATTCAGTTTGGATTCACAACGATTTTTTAACGTTTATCGACTTTAATTGGCAGATTTTAAATTTATGTTATTAATAGTCAGTATACAGTATAAATTGTCAATAAGAAAGAGGCAGAAATATAGACAAGCTACATCCATAAATGTCTTTACAGATATAAAAATATCAATGTTTTATATATTTTAAATATTTTTAGCAATAACAAACATTTCTTTTTTACTAAACATTTCTTTTTTACTTATTGACTTTTTTACAAAAAATCCTCAAAAAATATAAAAATATCGATGCGGTTTTTGTTTTTTAAGTACATTTTACAATTACAAATATTTATCTTCTAATAATGAGTTTACTGCTTAAAAGTAAAATCTTTAATTTTAAATTTACTTTGCAGTTAAAAAGTAAGCATATTTATATGCCATTTTAAAACTGGCACACCACAAATTCGTTTAGATTTCGGTGATAGAAACGTCTGTGCAAAGAGGTGTATTGTTCCTTTATTCAATTTTGCATATTTTAGACTGTGTTTTGAATTATTTATGCGACACTGAAGTCCAGTTCTGGAAGCGTCCAGCCCGTGATTGAGAATTGCAAATACTATCTTCAAGTCAAACAAAGATGGTCAAATATATTAATGTTGGCTGTTGCACGTGAAATCTGCCGGGGCTTCAGTGACTTCCAAATTCGGTAAAATTAACCCCTCTGAAAGTTACCATTATAAAGAAGCCGTACCCTCCTCGGAGAATTAATATTGTTAAGGCATATTTTAGAACCAAAGGGTGAATATGATATCCTCACTAATAGCGCAGCTCTAGTACAACATAAAATATCACTTGTTCTTTATACTTAAAAATGCATCGAAAGTTGTGATTGATATCGTACAAATTAATGGTGGCTGGTGCACGTGAAATCTGACGGGATTTAAATGACCTCCAAGTTCCGAAAAATTAACCCCTCCGTAAGTTACTAAATTAAGGAAGACATAACCTCCGAGGAGAATCAAAATTTTTTATGCCAGCACAATTTTTTATAAATTTATTGTAAACTTTTTGTGTTGTAAATTTGTAATACTGCCATGATTTTTTTAACGAATCGAATATGTTAAAAAACGGTTAGTCTGTACTGGGATTTGAACTGTAGTAATGTGAATAAGAATCGAAAACTCTACGATCAAGACGTAATTTTAATTATTTAAAAAAAACAGAAAAGACTGAAATAATGTGTACTGAAATGAGAATTTCTGTGACAAACAGAAATTGTAAATCATGTTAGACATGATTTCTAAATAAGTTCATATCTTTAGTAAAAATATTACATTTTTATACAATACACTAAAACATCTTAATCAAAAACAGCAGTTGATAAATGAATATGTAGCTTGCTTTTTCCGGTTTATGAAGCTTATTGTTTTGAAGTCAATTGTTAGCAAAATTTTCCTACACACTTTTTTGAACTTTTACATTTTGTTTTACAATATATAATAAAAAAAAAATATAATATACTTATAGATTTTAATAAATTCACGCTTTGTATAGCTTCAGTATATTTTACTTTAAAATTTTATATGTAACTTCATTTTCTTTTCTTTTCTTTTCTTTTTTTTGTCTTAGATATTCACTAAAAAAGAAAATGTTTCCAGTTTTTTATATCAGGGATATGGAAAGCGTTTATTATACCAGCAAAATATCGTTTAACTTTTAACTTTTAACTTTTCTTTTTGTAAAATTCACCAACAATTTTTGTAGAACATAGTTATAGTAAAAGGACTAAAGAAAAAATCAAAATTCAAGATATTTAATTGTACAAAATTGCTGCAATAAATAACAGCAAATTGACGGAAAGTGTTGCAATCTTATTGCAATCACTTTTGAATCTATGTAAACTATAGAAACAAGTTATCAACATGTATTGTAAAAAAAAAAAAAAAAAAAAAAAAGGAGAGAAAAACTTTTGTGTTAAAAAAGATAACTTATTAGATGATTGTAAATTTCCTTATGTTTATATGTTTATTTTCTTCTCTCTCTCTCTCTCTCTCTCTCTCTCTCTCTCTATATATATATATATATATATATATAAGAGAAAAAAATTATTGGGTTCGTGTAAAACTTCTAACTCCAATTTTTGTCTGATATACAAGTTTTAAGATATCCAGAACACAATTTGGTTGCTTTTACAAAATGTCTATCTGCCTGTGTGTATGTGTCACAAAAATTTTGAACGCTGTATCTCACAAACCAATGAACGAAATTTAACCAAACTAGGTATTTAGTTGGATCCTGTCCTAAAATAGTGCTGATTATATCTGGAGACCAATTGATTAAGAAGTGGCGCTGTGACTCCTTTTTTTTTAAATTTATATATATTTTTAACCTGCCAGCATAGTACAAAATTTAGTATAAATGAACAAAATGAGCCTTATTTTTAACGCATGTTCATAAAACTATGAATTATTAATATTATTATTACTAAATTAGAAAAAAAAGTTTGTGCATGTAGGATAATCACTATCTTACCACCAATAAGATGTATTTTAAAAATCTAGTCGATAATTTTAAAACGAATGATTTAACCATTGGTCTGTGATAATTTAAAACGAAATTACTAATTTTTGTAATTTTTATGCAAAAAGAAAAAAAAAATCGCGTTTCATCTGACGTTGACACAAAATTAACATTGTTCAGCGTTTCCTGTTATAATTCTCTGAGATAAAAATCGCCTGCACGCATTATTGAAAACAATCTTAATAAATAATAATTTAATAAATAATTTGTACGATATGAATTTGTAAAAATTATATTGAAGAAAGTATTGTAGTGGCCGCAACATATCACAACAAGCATTCAATTTTTATCTCTATAATGTCGCTCTAAATTAAATAATAATTAAAACTATTCAAACTTTATTTTGAAATGCTTAAAAATATCTCGAACGTAGGGTAAGTGCACAAGTGATTGAAACTTTTAGAGCAATATCTGATGTTTTTAATGTTTCAGTCATCAGAAAATATTTTTAGAAGTCTTAAGTTAATAGATATGGCATAAAAGACATTCAGGACCGCATATATGTTAAAATATATACATTTGATAACAATCATATATATATATATATATATATTTTAATATGAATTTATATTTGACATCCACTCAATGTTCCAGTAATTGATACTGCCAATTTTTCATTTTGTCAGTAAATGACACCCTATGTTCCAGTGTTTGACACTGCTAGTTATTCATTTTACCAGTTATTAGTGCCCTGTACTCCAGTGTTTGGCATAAAATGTTAAAATTCGTATATGTAAAATATATGATTTTATGATTTTTCTTATTTATTAATTATTTCGGGATATATGTCAATTACTGGAGCATGCCAATCACTGGAGCACCTACCCTATGTAAAAATAAGAAAATATACGTAACATGTTTAAAGCTATTATTTAACTTCTCATATTAAGTCTTTCATATTTATCGTGAAGGACTGATGAAAAGTCAAAATGTTTTAATTAATCTTTGTTGCCCGAAATTTCAAGCTTTGAGTAGAAATGGTAATTTATTAAATTAATTGGTAAACTTAGCAAAATAATTAACTTTTTGCACTAAAACACCTATGTCAGATTGAAATATAGTGTACACAATATTATTAAAGGAAAGCCATTTAAATAGCTGAGAATAATCAAGTGAGACTTTAGGGCTTGTGTTTCACAAAAGTGTTAAAATCTAATGATATGTTTAGCTTTATTTGGTAGTTAAACAAAAATTCTCTAAAACTATGCATTAGGTGTAGAAAGTTTCTAGTTACATTTTATTATAAAATATTATCATTCGTGTTCCGTTCAAATTTATTTTACTTAGAAAAAATAAGTATAATTTTATCGCTAAACACTGCATTAGAACTAAACTGTGAAGTTATTTGTTTTCGGGTACTACATAAAATGAACTGCTTTACAAACTTTTACTTCATACATATGTATTAGAAACAATTGTGAGATATTCGAATAAAAAGGAAAAAAATAATTCATTAATAGTTAAATGAAAATATTATTTAAATAATTTTTAAAGAGTTATACTATTTTTTTTTCACGATATGCGCAATACCTTGACACCTTCAAAGCTATGTGATATGCTCAGCACATGCGTAGTCATATAAAAGATTATTATCGAAGAATTATCATTGCAATAATAATTTTGGGATAAATTGTGCAGATAGATTTGGCTAGCATAAAGTAGATATAAAAAGTACAATTTTCCTTATATAAACATCAAAACTTTATTTAAAATGATACAGAAAGAAGCATTATAATTACACATTATAATACACGAAAAAGATATTACTTACAAATTACATTTTGGTACATAAAATAAATTTTCTTAAGGAATAAACGAGAAAATTGTATTTTGAGAATTCATGACAATTTTCTATAAATGTTATGAACGTAGTATTTAACTTTAAAACTTCCTCTGTTCGATTCAAGCCCAATTTTTTTTATTACAATAATTATTCGGTACCTATTTGTTTAATTTATATTTAGGTTTTTTTTTTTTTTTTTTCTATTAACACGTTGAGCCCCTCGCAAAATTTTTAGGAAATCCCCGTCAGGCCAAGCGCGCTGTTTAGAAACACATTATGATTACCGTGTTTTAATAAATCCATTAAATTTACTTTATGATATAATTCTGTTATAAATAAAAATTAAGTGAATTCGAAATATTTTTATTTGAGTTATATCGTATTTTACACTGTCAGACACCGGTGATTGACGCAGTTTTATATCATATTTGACAATGTCAGCCACCGATGGCTGACGTGGCACTCAATGTGGCACTCAATGTGGCACTCAACTATGCATTCAATTTGAAATCACCTTTAGTGTTAGTTAAAAGAAAAATTTCAATCTGCACATTTAAAAGGACCAAACTGTAAACGTTTGTATTAGTTTTTATCCCATTAATTGATAACTGGAAAAGACATAAAGTAAAATTTAAAAGATTATTGCATACAATCATTTAATAACCTTAAAGTAATAAAAACTATAATTATTCATAATCTTTCAAATTTTAAAATACTGTTTCTTTCGCCTCAGTACTGTTGTAATCTGGCAATGTTTGATCTTTTAGGTTTTGAGTATTTTACCTTTAGATTTTAGGTGTATCAAGAAAATATTTGAAAACGTAATTGTTTTTTTATCTATCAAAAATTCCTAATTTATGATTGAATATTGAAATGAAATTATGTTGAATTTACAAATGGAAGTGGGATAAACTGTTTAAAAAGTTAAAAATAAATATTAAAAACATAAAAATCTCCTTGAACTTACGGGATTGCTATCGCAGTAAAACAAGCCAGTGAACTATAACATTCAAGCTACTATTAAAAAAAAATTTTAAAACGATATTAAAGGAAAAATGGATGTAACTTAAATTTAATTTTTTGCCATTTAAAAACGGTAAATATGAATTTACCGTGATAAAAGAGTACAATTTCCATTTTCTGTCATTTTAACCCTCTAATGCCCATGGTAGCATATTTGCTACCATGCATTAAACACTAACTTTTTAAAACAGGAACGCCATGAAATGTTTTTTTTGGGTCATAAATTAAAAATTGAACCTTCCTCCTGTATTATTAGCAAATTTTAGGCATAGATCTCAGCACCAACCAAAAGAAAAAAATTTAGAAGGAGCATGGATGCAGCTAAAATAGCAAACATGTTTTCAGAGGTAAATTGTTAGTTGATTTTAGAAATATTTTATTAATAAAAAAGTCGATAATTACGATATATGCAAAGTAAAAGAGTTACTTTATTACGTGGTACTAAACCTTTTAAATAAAATTTGTTTTTAATGTTACAATGACTTTTAAAAATCATGGTAGCAAATATGCTACCATGGGCATTTGTGTATCTAAGCCTAGCAGTTCTCTGAAGAAAATGCTTTTTTATGTTGAACTCAGTTCATGAACTTAATTCTTTATAATCTTACGAATAATATAGCCTCAAATGTCATTTATAGATTTAAATTTTGTAAGTTTAAATTTCAATATTTTTCAGTTTTAAAAATATTTTAACATATATGTATGTTAAAAAAAAAAAAAAAAAAAAAAAGAAAAAGAAAAGAAAAAGAAAAGAAAGAAGAAAACTCGGAAATTCATTTTGAGTTTTAATTTTAAAAATTAATTTAATCTTTTATTAAATCTCTTAAAGTATTTTAATATGCTTGTATTTTATTTATTGAATATTAAATTTAATTATAAAATTTTTCGAATTTTGAATAAAATCTTGATTTTTATTTTTTTTTTCTTTCATCCAAGCACTTTCACTCATGCACCTTTCCACAGAATGAGAGGAAGAAATATGATTTAAAAAAAACAGAAGATGTCATAGCATATACGAATGATTTGAAAAGAGATTTATCCAATATATCCGACAAAAATTCTCTGGAAGAAAAAAATAAATAAATAAATAAAACAATCTTATAATTTCCTCAGATGATGATAAATTTCCTGACCTTACAAAACCTCCCCCCTCTGCATTTGCATATTTTCAGATGTTCATATAAACAGATATGATTAAAACGTTTTTTTGAAAAAACAAATCTGTATAGTGTTCACCAAGCAGGCACTTATGTTATGGTGACGACAAATGAAATAGACCAAGTGCTAGGAATTATTATTAGAATGGAACTAGTTCGGATAGTACACATTAGAGAATATTGGGAAAGGGAATGAGGTAAGATTCAATGGCAGAAGTGATGTCTAGAAATAGATTTGAAAAAAAAAAATTGCATATTGCGGATAATGCGCAACCTGACGATGTTCTTATAACAAGTGTTGGAAGTTGCTATCCATTCCAGAAGAAAACAAGCAGTCTATAGATAAAATAATGATTTTATTTCGTAGGAGAATCCACAACAGGCATTATATGCTGAAAAAAATCTATAACAAAGGGATTTTTAAAATGTGGGCCCAGCGTGCACAATTATGTATTTGTTATGATTTTGATATTTTTCACGGGACAATCTAAAATTTACTTTTATGGAGATCATACCAGCTGCGCTTTAGGTCTAGGATGAGGTGTTACAATATGGTTATGCGGCATTCTGAACAATCCAGTAAAAAGTTTGCATCTTTGCAGATAAAACTTTTTCTCTGGAATCCCATTCATATGTGAATTTTCCAACAAGGATATAAGATTTGTTGTAACTTTGAGAGAAAAATAGGCGGATGAAATATAAATTAATCATTCAAATAAAAATGTCCCATAAAATCAAATCGACGGTATATGTATATAATTAGCATACAATTTCTAGGGAAATATTTAATTCATGGCTCTTTTATTGATGATATTGTAACCAGTTGAAGAGCAAACACATTTGCCTTTGTAATATTTTGAATGAACTGGATACTAGCCTTATCACAAGAAGCAAAAAGAAAGTAGGTAGAACCTTCTCTGGACATTCCAAAAAACTCAGTGATAAACAAATTCGCCCATAAGAACCACCAACAGTAAGAAATATATAATTGTTCAAGCTTAAATATAAATATTTTAACCCTAAATGTTTAGTTTTCAATATTTTTTTTATTTTTAGGATCAAAAGACTGTGCATCACTGGCCATTGTTTATATCAAAACGACATAGGTGCTTTGTATCGGAACATTTACACAAGATAAAATCGAAAACTGTGACAAATATCTTTCTTTTAACAGAGACAGAAATTGTTTTAGAGCTTAACATTTGTAAATAATTGTAATTAAACCAAATTAACCCAAACTGAATTGCAAAAAATCATTTTTGAAATTTTTGAAAATCATTTGATTTGTACTCTAATCTGCCCATGGTAGCATATTTGCTACCATTAAAAAAACGTTTAAAAAATATTTTATTTCATAATTTTTAATCATATTTGATTTATCTGACCTAAAAGAACACTGTTTCAACTAACAAAAAAATTTTTGTTTGGAAATTTTTTATAGTGGGCATTAGAGGGTTAAGAATGAAATGTATAAATAAAAAATATTAAAATACAATCGTAAATGGTAAAATCAAAATATACATCACATACTCTATTCTTAAGTACCATTTAAAAGATTTGACAGTCGTATTTATTTTATGAAACAATAATTTAATAACATAACTTTCGTATTTTCAATTAAAAAAACGATCGCTTTTTTAATATAGAACGTACGTCAGTAAAAAGCATAATAACAACATTAACAGCAAAAAATCTTACATTAGTTAAAATATAAGAAGCATGAAATATATCAAAACTAAATATTCTACATAAAACATAAGAAATGTAGTTCAAGATGTTCGA
Organism: Salticus scenicus; assembly: GCA_963930645.1. Lineage (NCBI taxonomy): Eukaryota > Metazoa > Arthropoda > Arachnida > Araneae > Salticidae > Salticus > Salticus scenicus. The sequence goes on along the minus strand of OZ005652.1, from coordinate 124,927,250 downwards.
CCATTAATTAAATAAAGTTATGGCAAAGTTCCTACAATAAATGGCTCATAAGTTTTTCGTTATATTGTTCTCAGAATTCCGATATATTATATATGTGAATATTCAAAATTCATTTTTCTAAAATAAATAAATAAATAAACAAATAAATAAAAATAAATAAATAAATAAATATGTTAGAAAATTCGCGATATTTCTAAAAAGGTTTAAAATGTATTCAATAATTAAAATCAAGCTTTTGCAGATGTGGAAAATATTTATTTTTACTTACTTTTTTTAGATAAGTTTTATCATTTTGTCAGGAAATAAAGTAGTTTTGCTCTTACATATCATTTTTAGTAGATTCGTAATGGATGTGAATAGAAAGGGTACGAATTATATATCGGGTGATGTATAAATAGTTTTAAAACCCATTACAAGGAAGCAATTTTTGTGTAACTCTAAATAAAACATACATTTTCAGGTCAAAATACAATAAATATTAAGTTATTATTATTTTAAATAATAAAATACAAATGTTTTGTATATATATATTTAAAATTTTGTAAAAGTAAAAGTGTATAAAGAAAAATAAATTCGTTTTACAGAAGGCGGTTTTTCACGTCGGTTAGCTGCTACACTGCGGACGAGTTTTTTTTTTTTTTTTTTTTTTTTTTTTTTTTTTTTTTTCAATAGCTAGAATTTAATATTGGAGTCACTGAGTGCACTTTTTAGAAAGTATTTATATTTAACATCATATAAGATATTTTTTCTCAGTTTAATGCAGCAAGTAAAATATGTATAGAAGCTTGTCACAAAATTTTGAAAAAGTAATTCCATTATAATTTATGAATTAAAAGTAATAATCTGTTAATTAATAATATGCGCAGAGTTTATAAAAATTAGCTATTTTTAATTTTAATTATTAATATTATAAATCGAAATTATTTAAACCTTTACCCCCCTAAAGAGTGTAACCAATTTATTTTATTCAACTGTTTAAATTGCGGGACGCTTTTATTGAAAATTATGAAAAATTTTGAGAAGTGATATTTCACATTATATTAGAGTGGACTTTCAAAGTGATTAGGCAAAGTACCTTCATAAAGTGAAGTACCTTCAATGTGATTAGGCAACCATTATAATTAAAATTTAGCAGTGAATATTGAACAAATTCATTAAATTTGGCAACATTGGATAAAGGAGAGAAATTAAATAGCGCCAGAAAAGGGTTAAATTAGAATTTCTCAGATATAAATTCGTTTCAAATAAACTTCTCATTATTTCTTCTGCAATATCCATTGAGTTGAGTTAAAATCTGCATTTTCCCTTAGGATTATATTTGATATTTGTCGACTCCCTTTGCGTGGTTTTAGTGAGACGTTAACAACATTTATTAACGGTCGGTTAATTAGTTAGTTACATTTTCATCATCAGACCTACTTGTTTCCTTCAGCTCGAAACAAGTTAAACTTGACTCATCAGAGAGAGACACTTCAGCTTAAAAATTAACTGATCATATATTTTTTTAAGCCTCTGAAGTCTTGCTTTCCTAATTCTTTTCATTACAAATGGATTTTTTGTAAGCTTTTCTGACACTTAATCTTGCTTTGTTTAATCGTTGTTGCACTGTATTTAAAGAAATTATGTTACTAAACACCTTTTCTAAAGCCCTTCTATTTCTAAATGTAATGCAAACTGATTTTTCAAGCACTGACTTTTTAACTTGCGGTCATCTCGATTGGGTGAGCAATGTGGTCGGCTAGAGACAAATGTCCAGCTTAAATAGCCAAAAAAAATTATATCTTGCTGAAAACCGGCTTATCAATATTTTGTTAACATTATTTAATCATTTTGCCATCACGCATATTTAAATATGTTTTGATTTTTCACTCTAAAATTAATTTTTTTTTTTTCAGTATAATTAATTGTTTTATTCATGCCAATTTTGAAATACTTATTAAAATTACAATTTTTCGAACAATTGCATCTTGATTTTAATAATTGGCTCAATCCTAAATTGTACGTGAAATACATCGTAATAAAATCTGTTCGAAAATTTACTTTTAAAACAATAAATTTGCCGATTGCAGGAACAGAAATGAAAAATATCCAAATGAGGCTTTTTTCTTTTTCCTTAGTGTACATTTGACTTTGAGACATAGATTTTTCATAAACAAGAAATAATATATCATAAAAGCGTCACTTTTCGGACGATGTACACACTAATTTAAATCTGAGTAAGAAAAACAGAGCTGGGTGAATTTTGTTAAGGCTGTAATGTTGAATAGAAACTGAGATATAGCCTCTTCCTAAATGGTGGAATATGCTGAGTAATAGTACCACCTCCCGAACGATATACACCCAAATACGATCAAGATTATTGATTTTTTTTATACACACCAAATTTAAACTATCACTGATTATTTATTTTGTCTTAAAATAAAATTACACAAGATTAAATTATTTCAGCGGAACATAAGAGCAGTATCACTTCCGATCCGATATATAGACAAAGTTTCAACTGTTACCGCTTGATATTTTTCGTTTTAAAATAAAATTACACAAGTTTATTTATTTTATTTTATTTTATTTTTTACCATCAAAGTGCAGAATGTTTAAGAGTAGATAGGTAGGCGCCACTGGGTTGGGGGTATGCTACTGTCAGAACTTTTAACTGTCGTTTTCATATTGACAGAACAAGCTTTTTCATATCATGAAACGTACACAGACTCCGCAGTTCCACAGGAGCAGAAATTTGGTACAGTTAGAATTTTCAAAGTTATTTGCACTTTGAGCAAACAAGCTGTTGTAAGTACTGAAACGGGGAAAAAGCGCCTTGAGAACCAACGAGCGACAGATTTTTCAAGGCTCGCGAACCAGCTGATTGCTGAAGGTAGCTAGTAAATTAATAGTGTCGTAAGGTTAACATAAATTAAAGTGTGTCAAGTGGCATTGATATGAATGTTACTTTTTGCAATCGAGTGAGTTTGAGGAGACTGGAAAGAGTAAAATTTTGTTGGAGAGGAGAACGGAAAGAATGGCAATGGTGAGTTCATAACCACTAATGCTTATCGAACTGAAAACTAAATATAAAGAGATAGAAATAGGAGAAATCGGAGAATCTGAGTCGGGGAATATTTCTTCAAGGCAAATTCTATCACAGTTCACGAAACAATATGAATGTTTTCCGACATTCTTGAGAAAATGAAAATAAACTATTTAAAAAAAAAAAAAGAAATTTAAAGAAAACAGTCGAAACCATAATGTCATTTTTTCCCCCTTATCATAATCATTAACTAGCCACAATAAAACTGAGATGATGCTTGCTATGAAATTTTAGGTGTCCGGTTTTTTTATATTTAATCAGCACAGTATTTTTAATCTGTCATTTGGTTTCCCTTGAATTCATGAAAAGAAGGAATTCGTAGGCATAAGAACATGAATAGGACATGACATATATAGGGTCAGGTGGGGTAAATAGGAACATGGGGTAACAGTGACCAACGCCATTTTCAAGAAAAATCTAAATAGCATTTTTTTTTTTTTTTTTTACTAAAGGTATGAAGCTTATAATGTGTTATATATGATGAGTATGGTTAATCATTAATCTGAAATACATCAAAGTACTTACAGATATTAATTTAACAGCTTACCGAATTTTTTTTTTTAAATGAATTTGACAGCTCAGTGTTCAGAGTTATTTAATGCTAAAGGAAAATATTTTCAGTCAAAAAATTCCCATTTAAAAGATAGCAGTACATTTATGTATCTCTGATGTACTTTAAATTTTCTAACGTAGTTGAATGTTTTAAAACGTACGATCTTAATTACACTACTGTTTTATAAAAATAAATTAGTTATGAGCATTGTATAAAAATATAGTAAAATCAGAAATATGAAAGATTTTTTAATTATTCTATTTCGGAATGTTTCGATCCTATTACATGCAGAAGAATTCATTTCGTCTTACTTTATTTATAACTTTCAAGTAGCAGTCGGTATAGTGAAGGGGAAAAAGTAAAGGAGAATCCGGAAAATTATAAAATCTAAAGCCAAAACCGTGTATGAGTTAATATCAAAGTAGATCTTCTTTGTCTCTATTTGTTTCTTAAATAAAATTATAGCTATTTTGGTTTTTAGAGACGAGTCACAAGCGAATGAAGCAGGAAAGAACATTTATGTATGTTTTTTTCAGGAAAAAACACTGTTTCTGAACAAACCTAGACATTTATTTTTACCTGTAAAAATTATTTACAACACTTCTGTTCAAGACATCGTTTTGGTTTAATATTATTTACTAAATAGAAACTATTTAGTTTATGTTATTTCTGTAGTTTGTAAGATAATTTTCCAAACAGAAAATATTAGAATTATGTGCAATTAGAAATACTTTATTATCAAACCAAACAGTATTGGTCTCAATGACCACAACAAAATCTATATGCACAATTTCCACTTATCTACCCGTGTACCTGGATAATTTTATGCAGTCTTAAATGAATAATTAATGCTAATTATACCATATTCTATAGAAAACAGGTTTTTGTGCATCAGAATACGTCAATATGTTTAAAAACATATTTTTATACATTTATTGACCGTAATGACCGTATCGCCAAATTAATCGCCTCGTAATTGAATCTCATTAATTTGATCTTGAGGACGTTACTTAATATTTTAAACAAATTCGTAATTTAAAACAACTTACAGCAAGTTTTTTTTTTTTTTTTTTTTCGTTTCTTTGTTTACTGAGAATAAATTTACAATATCTGCAATGAACTTCGGAATCCTACTGAATGTTTGTAAAGTCTCACTGATCTGGTTGTCTTGCCAGTTGCCTTGCATTCTGGAACACCATGTTCCAGGTTCGTATCCCCATTCCAATAAAGTCGTTTGTTGTGTCAGTATACTATGTGGTGTAATAAGTTGTAACATTACTATTTTCAACTTAGATAACATATATCATTTGAGGCAATAGTTATTGTAACTGTAACTCTCAAAGATGTAAATAATAATAATAATAATATAATTAAAAAAAAAAAAAATCATGTGTCCAGAAAGATTTTCAATGTAAATGTATGGGCATTAAATGCATTTTATCAAAACACCATATCTCCATCCAACATGAATAAACGTTGAGAAATCAACGAGTAAAATCATTCATCTATCCTATGGATACGTGAGTCAGACGCTATGTTAATTAAAATGCCTGAAATATACTGCTAGGAATAGAAATATGCAAAACCACGCGGTCGTAAATGTCCATACGCTATTCGAAATAATTATTATGCAAATCATATTTATTTCACTTAGTAGAATTTACTCATGTGAAACTTTCCATTTTTTTTTTTTTTTTTTTTTTTTTTTTTTTTTTTTGAGATTACAGGAATCGTAACAAATGAATGATATTTGATATTTTCTGAAATATGCATACAATTTTTCCTTTAATTAATTTACCATTAGAAACATTTTTATAAAAATTTCTTTTAGGTAGAAAGTGTTGCTTTATTAAATTTAATCCAAATCTATTCAGTTACTGCATGATTAAATTACTGCCTTTTAGAGAAATGACATTAATGCTCATTGGACAATTCACATCATTCTTATATCATTTTTTTTTCTATCATGAAGAATAAATAGGATTTATACTGATATGAAAATTAAGCTCTATGGAAAAAAATGCAAAACTATTGGACATAACTAATTTATCGCATTCGAAAAGAAATTTTCATTTAAAAAATATTGCTTAAATGGATGTTTAATTTGAAGCAAATTATTCAATACAAAACCATTTTTGCAGAGTTTTTCTATTTAATTATTTAGTTTAAAAAAAATCTACTCCTGTTTCATATTCATGAATTATATTGTTTAATTTATTTATTCACTCTTACATTTCATCGGAAATTTGAATATCGAATAATTTAATAAGTTTTACCCTCAGCATATTCATGAGTATTTCAAATAAAAACATTTTGTATTATATGAACTATTATGTAAATCCTTTAAATTTAATATTTTCTTACATAAGTTTATAGTTTTGATAATTAAACAGACTTATTTAAAAATAAGCTGAGTAGAAGTTACTTAATCTTTTTAAAAACTATTGTTGTTTTGAAAGAAAAATTTACCTTTTCTTTAAATGTAATGTGTTTTTAAAGATACATTTTTAAATAAAATAACTTTACGTAGATAAAAACATTTGAATAAAATTATGTCATGATGTTTATATGTCACATTATTTACTTATTATACAATTAAAATATTTTTTAACTGACTTATATAATGTGTTATATTTTTAAATTTTTTATGATGTCAATACAACTGAGAAAAATATTTAATATACAATTTAAAATAATTTAACTTTACAAATTTATAACATCGGATTTTAAAATCGTCAAATAATACATTTAAACTTATATAAATCAGAATTAAACCTTAATTATTCATATAAATGCTTTTGAAAGATGATCGTTCTCCTGGCAATGTGAAATGTAATGAAATAAATAAAGACGAAATCACTAACTATACTTCATTGAACTAATTTTAAAAAATAGACTACATTTACTGGTGATACTGAAAGCCGTAAATAGAAGATAATATAAAAATATAATTCGTATTCAGTTAAATGTTTCACTATCTGAAAATAAAAGATACGTTCGAATTAAACATATGTAAGCGTTTAAATATTCTTTGTTAAGGAACTATAAAATCTATTCAGATATGTATTTTTAAACACTTTTCTAGTACTATATTAATAAAATTGAATGGAATAGTATTCTAAATTTGTGAGTAATTTTAACGTACAATTTCAAATTTGAATTTATTTTTGGTTAAAAATTATAAATAATGATTTCTTATTATGTGAAATCAAGCAGTGCTTTTTATGACATATTCAAATTATATTAATACAGAAAATCAGACAGTGTGTATTGAATCAAAAATTTGTTACAAGCTATTATAAGACAACTGGTATATTTACGCTTGTACATAATTAAAATGAAAAGTATAAAAGGAAAAAAAAAAAAAAAAAAAAAAAAACGAAATTAAATAGTATTAACGTACTATTACATTACAGAATTATCAAACGTTTGCGAATATGTGAATAGAATTAAAGTTGAATTAAGGATTCACATTATCACGTTTCACTACTGTAAACCTTTTATTTAAATTACGAAATGAACAATTTGTATATTTTTCATATAAAAAGAAAGTCCAGATGGATGTGCGGTATTTGGTTTAAACTAATCCACTTTATTATTGATGCTAGTGTACAAAATTACATTTAATTAAAAAAAAAATTCTTTTTTATTAATTATCAGTATATGCAGTAAGTAAGTATGAAAAATATAGAACATTTAATTAAATTATGTAATGTAATATTCATATATATACATATATATATATATATATATATATATATATATATATATATATATATATATATATATATATATATACAGTCGGTAACAAAAGTGTCCGAACACTAGCAGAAATTACTATGTAAAATAAGTACACTTCATATGGTTTTGTTATATAAATTCTTTTCGAATCCTGTCCTTAGTGAATGTAAGAACATTATTCGATAAGGATTTATTTAACAGAACCATATGAAGTGTACTTTTTTTACATAAGAATTTTTGCTAGTGTTCGGACACTTTTGTTACCGACTCTCTCTCTGTCTGTGTCTCTCTGTCTCTCTGTCTCTCTCTCTCTCTCTCTCTCTCTCTCTCTGTATATATATATATATATATATATATATATATATATATATATATATATATATATATATATATATATATATATATATATTAAATACAGTACTGTTCTAATTTTACCAATCGTAATTAATGAAATTACACTTCATTTCGAAACATTTTTTAAAAATGTATTTAGTGGACAGATGCGATCTTTTTAATAAATGTATTTTATATTCAAATAAAAATACGAAATATAAAAATAAAGTAAACTGTTTGAAATAAAATTTTGAACTATGTACATAATTTTTCGAATTTTAAGAAATTAAAAAATAAGGTATAAAAAAAGCAAAACTCACACATAATTAAAACTGCTTTGTGAGATAATTATTTAATTTAAATTAAATTATTGTTATTTTATAGAATGTGGTTTTCTTTGGTTCAGTTTTGCAGTTCTATATTAGAATAGCAGGTCTTAGCTTCCTGGTTTCTGTATACCACTCCACTAAATTTATAACATTTATTTTTATTTTTATTAATTATTTTTTTTTTGTTTGGTTGGTTGTTTGTTAAAAAAAAATAAAAAAACTAATATTTAAATATGTATAACATTACGACTCTTGAAATAGACATATTATGCTTAAGTTTATTTATTTATTTATTTATTTTTTTAATAAAAGTATAGTTTTTTCAATTTATTAGAATGAATATTAAACAAATCAAAGAAGCGATTTTTGTAAAGTCTCTTTATGATTTTACATTTTTTTTTCAATAATATAATCTAACATTTTTGTTTGTCACTAGCATAGTCCGTTACGTTTTAAAAACCAATAATGTAATTTTACACGTATTTTTTTTAATAGATGAAATATAGTATAACGCGAGCATGTACCTTTATAAAATATGATATTGCTTGAGAAATTTTTAATGTTGATATGTCTTTAAAATTTACGAAGTATAGTTTATGATATCGAATAACATAAGTAAATTCTCTTCACAACATTGTTGCTTCCACAAAATCAGACACACGGACAACCCTGAATAAATATTTAAAAAGTATATAATTTATTAATTAAGGGGAATGCAGATATCATGTGATATAAATCTTAATAAAAACATAAACATTTTTTTTTCACATTCAATGAAATGAATAATTATGAAACTGGTGCTCTGGAATTAAAATAAACTAATTAAGCTACATCTTTCTTTCTTTCTGTCTACAGTTGAAGATTTTGAAGCAACTTTCTAGTAACTTTAAAGACAAGGTTCTTTATTTCTTTTTAATTCACTATTTTTTTTTTTTTTTTTTTTTTTTTTATACGACTTGCTGCATTCAACCGTTTTATATATAGTTTTTCTTGATACAAGATTTCTTATTTCATTATTCGAATTAAGAATGAGAATCAGTTACATTTAGATATTTTATTTTCCTTTCCTCATATTATGTTAATGATAAATATATTCAATTTCCTTTTATTATCAGTCACCTAATGTCATCACCGGGGCAAATATAATCAATTCCACATGATTTATATACATGTATTGTAAAATTATTAACCCATCATCTTTCATAAACATCAAGGAATAGCATGTTTTCATTAGGTAAGAAAATTGATCCTCTTTCATTTAATAAATAAACTGATATGTTTCATAATAAAGCTTTCGAATACTTTAGTGAAAATGTGCTACAAAACTTTAAAACTTCTTGAACTTCAAGTAGACAGGAGAATCAATTTATCGATATTTTAATATATATGTTACGAAAATGGATTTTGAAGACAAAGTGTACTGAATAAGTCTATGAAAATTTCCTTCAAGGTTGAAGATAAAGTATTTTCGCGCAATTATTTTGGTTTGTTTTGGAATATAGATCTCAAAATAAATTTAAATGTATAATATAATATTTTTTCATCGTAAAAAATATTTTGAAATATTGATAAGCAGCTTTTGTATTAATATTATTTCTTCTTATCTTTTATTTTTGTTTTAGACAGTTTTCAATTATTATTATTATTATTATATATTTTTTTATAATTTGTTTGTTAATCTCACTATTTCATTTTCTTTCGCAAATGTACTTTGGAAAATTGAAAGTTAAATATATTATTGAAAAATATTTGCAGAATATCTCATAAATGTGTATATGTATGTGTTATTAACTAACTGAGAAGTAATGCAATCATTTGGAAAAGTTTAAGACCAGTAGCCGATTTTCAGTATTTTAACACATTGCATCATTTGCGCAGATTATTGCGTCCTATCATGTGATTATTGCTTCAGAGGCATTCTACTGCTACAAATGAAGGTTCCCGGTTCGTTTATGGCCAGTTGTTTATAGGATTTACTCGTAGACAGTGCTGTTGCATAATTATTGTAATGGGTAAAAAACCTTCACTGACTGTTACAAAAAGGTTAAAAAAATTGACCCTGCATAAAATTAGATTTTCTGGACGTCAATTAAGTTCCAGGGTAAATGTGAGCAAGACAGCTGTGCATCAAGCTATTTGTAAAATTAAAATTTCGGGAAATTTTGTTCACCTTAAGAGTCATTTCTTTTTCATACTCGGATTAAGTCGAGGTTTCCTTGCAGGTTTATGGGATAATAAACCAAAATCTTTGGACAAACACCTTGAAATAGTACTCAAACTGAGCTAGTGCTTTTTGCAGCCAGAGAATGTCTAATCGTATTGTAGGAGGTTCTTGGATCTCGTACGACCATCCTTCTTATGAATTAATAATCACGTGCACTCTTTTTTATAGGACGACCGCTTCTCTTAAAGTCCACAACTTTTCACAAAGTTTTAATTTTACTAATACGTTGATGCACAGATGTCTTGTTCACATTTACCCTGAAATTTATTTGACGTTCAGAAAAACCAATTTTATGCAGTGTCAATATTTCTGACATTTTGGTAGTTTTTTTACACATTATAATAATTGCACTACAGCACTGTCTATGATAAAACCCAATATATAACTGGCAATAAACGTGCTGGGCACCTTTATTTATAGCAGTAGAATGCGTCTGATGAATTCAACACATGCGATGACACAATAATATGCGCAAATGATGCAATGTGTTTAAATACTGAAAACCGGCTACTGGTCTTCAACTTTTGCAAATGACTGTTGTACCTATAGCACAAAATACGTTAAATACATTGCAATGCTATTGATTAGAGTATTTAATAATAAATAAAATAATTTAATAACACATAAGAAAATTATTATGAAAGAGATAAAAGAAGAGTAAAATAATGTGTAGTAAATTTTAATATATTTTATTTACTGTCATCATATATCACAAATTATCAGTGCTAAAAATTTATTTATTTATTTATTTATTTATTTTAAATCTGAGATTCTAACAGCATTTCCGATAGAAAAAAAGAAAAAAAAAAACTATATCTACTTTGAAAAAGTATTTTGTATTTAGTATAACCAATCAAAATATGAGTAAAAAAAAAAAAAAAAGAAAGAAAGAAAAAAAAAAAAAAAACATTAATCAGATTAATGCGTATATATAAAAAATATATATTTATTTATTACTGGTAAATCTTTTGGTTCGTCTAAAATTGTGCCCGTCCGCTGTGAAGGGACGCAAATTATACGTACCTGGAAACATTTATTTTAACAGATAGACTTACTTTTTAACTATATCGCAACATATAATACTTGTAATATTGTGAGACCAATTTAGTAATATTAAAGTCTATTGAATTCTCCGCCTGTGTGACGTGCCTAGCTGTGAGAGCCGTTTTTACACTCTCATCACTTAGGAAATTCTACAGGGCCAAAGGTCTTTACCAATCGAAAAAGTTTTGCTCCTTTTGCTTTCGTTTAATGTGTTTATCGATATATATGTATAGATATATATAAGGGTTTTCTTGAACGCCTTTTTGTTATAAAGTAGTCCTGGTCCGTATTTAAATATACTCAATATTAAACAGACTCAATTTAACTAGTTATATTTATTAAAATACTGCAGGATTTTCCAGCATAGGAGAAGCTAGTTCAAAATTAATATTTAACATGTTAAAATCATGAATTTTATTGAACAAGTCATTACATACATCCCCCCTCTGTTTAAGAATGAACGCATTTTTATATCAGGGAAATTAAAAAGAGAGTACGGGACTTTTCCCTTACGTGCCGATGTGTCCCCGTGATTAAGAAGGCGTAGCAATGTAATTTTTATTTATTTAATTGGTCTTTCATTTTGATACAGAGTTTGCCGTTTGTCTATCGAGATTATTTCTGTGTGGAGGGAAAAGAAGCAATTTTAAAGAAATATGTTAAAACAGTAATAATAATAAAAATAAAATATTAATTTTACTAACAGTTAAATTTTTAAGAAAGCGGAAACGTATTTTGAATTTGATAGAACCGATTGAATTCTTTATTAAAGATTAATTAAATTAAAACTTAATATAAAAGACCTAATTAAGGTTTTTTATATGTTATATATATATATATATATGTTATATATATATATATATATATATATATATATATATATATAAATACAGGGTGGGGGAAATAAAAGTGCTCCGGAGAATAAAGTTTTAGGTTATAAAGAAATGCAGCAAAGGAAAGGATATACTAGTTCGATAACCTGCTTATTGATGACTATCAAAGAAAAAAAAAATGCCCACTATTCATCTCATGACACATTTGAGCCCTGGTCAGCAAGTTGATGGAGGCAGATACAAAACTGGACTTCCGCAATTTCTGCAATCTCATCAGAACTGGTCTGCTGCAGTTCTTCAAGACTATGAGGATTGTTGCGATACACATTAGACTTGAGTGTTCCATTAAATTTAGGAAAACAACCGACCACACACTTTCCACGAATTTGTTTTAACGTAACATTCAACAACGAACACCCTTTGTTTCACTGTGAGTACAATCTTCAATTTTGCACTGATCAACTCACACAGATACAGCCCGCACTACGATCTTAACTTGTTCCGAACACGTGGTGTGCGCGTCAATCATTCCCGTCCAATTTTATCGACTCGTCCGGGACACTTTTATATTTTTTCCCACCTTGTATATATATATATATATATATACGCATTTTTTTTTTTAAATATGTATTCGATTCTTGTCTATTTTTTGTGCTGTCATTTTTGAAAAGTTCGAAACTATGGATGATTTTTTTTCCAGGTTTAATGACAACAAATTTTTAGAAACTTCTCAAATTTTTCATTCTGTGCATGTGGAGCTCCACTGATGATGATCTAGGAATTAGGATTTCATCTTTTTTTCTTAATTTTAATTTCATATATATATATATATATATATCAAATAAATATTTAAATCCCGCTGGTCTATTCGGCAGGGGCTGTATTCTGGGAAATAGGCTCCGGGATTGAATGCTCTTACTCATTTGGTGTGTTCTTATACTGTACCTATGTTGACAGGCATGAAAGTTTCCACCATTAAACGGTCACGAAATCCTGCCTTCACACTGGAAACAACTTCATATTTAAATACATTTATATTAACATACAAATAATGTGTTAAAGTAAGTGTACTCAGAAGATAAATTAATTTCGGTGTGAATTAAAATTTTCGTTTTCTTTAAAAAAATCGGAAACTTTCCACCTTGATGTAAGATTAATTGGTTTTTAAAAAAATTGTATAATCTTTATTGGCTAAATTATTCAAAATATAAGCGACCCTAAAAACAAAAGTAAACATCCTAAAAATCAATATATTTATGCAAAAAATAAAATAAAATAAAATTTTCGCGTACAAGATACTGAAGTTAATTTGCTAATTTTTTACACTTTAAATAAGCCCTGTGAAAAATAATCCGTTATATTACAGAAAATTTCTGGCAGCTATTTTGCCAGAAAATATCTTTATACTAAGTTAATATACGTTGACAAAACTTTTCCATAGAAGAAAAATATTGAAAATATTCTTACGAAAGAGGTTTTTTCTACGGGGATAATGTAAAATGTATTCACTTTAAATGAAATTATCTAGCTCCATCAGCGATTTTTGAGCAATGTCCTTTGCACAGCAAGCGACAATGTTACTTCTAATCCATTAAACTATAGATTGGATTGTTAATTTCAACCTCAAAATTCTACTTTCATACTAAGTTGTTCGATTTCAAAACAGGAAAAAAAAAAAAAAAAAAAAAAAAAAAAAATCTGTAATCACTAAATGAGACCTGCATCAAAATTCACAGATTTTTCTAGTTAAAAAAAAAAAAAAAACAGATTTGCATGTAATTTTATAATAAATTTCTGCAATTTTGGAAAGATAGGAATATTCTGTAGGAATGTTATAGACATTTTATGCTTTCGAAATAATGTGAAAAAAGAATGGACATATTTAACATATTTTTATTAAAATAAACTAAATCAAATGGTGATTTATTGGAAATGACTTTAAATTGCACCTAAACTTGCGAAAGTAATTTTTTTTTCAGAAAAAGAAGAAAAAAAAAAAAAAACAGTATTTTGCTAAATACTACTACTAATAGTAATAACCCATTCTTACTAAATTTGAACAATGGATAGACAGTAAATTACACATTTCAGTTTAATTTAATATATTTTTTATTACTAATATTATTTTAGTTTTAAATGTTCAAATAAAGTAATATTTACTTTCTCTTACACATAAGGTAGAAAAAGTATTGATTTGGGGTCAAATTTTCGAAAGTGATTTTTTTCATATATTTACACGTTTTGAGGTCCCCTGAATCCGAAAATCTTCTTTATAGCGTTGATATGTGTGTGTATGTGTGTTATCAGCATACCTGAAAAAAAATAGTAGCAGAAAGTCAAAACTCGGCATTCTAAATGTGTATCATATAGGGATGGTACAGTAAATTTTCGTTGATATGAAGCAAATGGTTCGTGTATAGGGCACTCAAAAGTATTCAAATATTGTCTATGGGGAAAATTGCAGGTAAGTAGAATTTAACATCTACAGACTGCACTAAACCAAATGAAACGTATATATATTTTTTGGAATAGAGATAGTCAACTGTGAAAAAAAAGGTGTATGTTGGAGTATCGCCTCCCCCCCCCTTAATATTCTAAACTTGTATCATATAGGGATGATACACTCAGTTTTCCGTTGAGATGAAGCGAATGGTTCATGTACAGGGGCACCCACGATAGTTCAAATACATTAGATCTATGGGGGAAATTGCCATTAAGTAGAGTTAAGGAAATATAGACTGCACTAAACGAAATTGACTGAATATACATTTTTATATGCGTAAAAACATGTCTCATGCAGTATATGGTGGGGACGTTATTCATTGTTTTTTTACTGTGCTACACAAAAAAACTGGATTATAGTGCAACATTAGTTGAAAATTGATTATAAATGTATTTTAGATTGTGCCTTGTATTATTGTTATAAGATTATATGTAGGTGCACCATTTGGTCTGTACATAATTTTCAAAAGATATACTGAGCTGCAAATATTTAAGCGATAACGTTCTCTTTTATTGTTACTGGAAGAGCTATACTATAATATGTTACTATGTCTAGGAAAGCTGCTAAGAAATTGAAATGAATTCCTCATATATATGTTAAATAATGTATGTTTTTAAGCTAAAAGTCCATCGCTTGTTTTTTTAGGTTTACACGTTTTGACGCTACCTTTTTACCGAAGTCAAGTTTTTTAAAGTTTAATCATTGTCTGTGTCTGTTAGAGTAAACTAAAAACAAATAGTTTCAGTCGATCCAAATATTGTACTTTGAAGTTAATACGTTTATCACTAGAAAAGTTTGATAAATATTGATAAGTATCAAGGAATGTTGTGTATGACAGTTGTCTGATAACTTTAAATGAAATTCTGAATTTAATAACAGGGGCTTGTGGGGGGGGGGGGGTGGTAGCCTCTCCCACATAAAATGTTTTGTCAAATAAGCTGTTCCGAAACATAATTTTAATTGTTTTAACGTAAGTTTGCATAATACTACTCGTTATCTTACCGCTTAATCTCCAATCTGTATTTAAAATATTAAATTTCAGGGCAAGAGAATGCCGTGTGAGTGACACACCAGGTTATTTTATGAAGTTATGTGGTTATTAGAAAGAAAAAAATACATTACTTCCATTACCTATGGTAGTCGAGTAATGGAAGTAAAAATAGTTTTAAGCAAAATTGAAATATATATTAAATTTAAGTAAATCTTCACGTATACTGTTTAAGAAATAACTTATATATATATATATATATGCGTGAAATAATAAATTTAATTAATTTTAAATTTTAAGAAATAAAAGTAAATAAAACCTTTAACTATCTCTTTCACTTAGGCACGATTTTCAACATTTTTTTTTTTTTTTTTTTAATATTTTATTTTAATTTATTTTACGCGAGGGTGAAATAATCTGCAATTGTCACTGCTACAACGTAAAATTATTAAAATCAAATTTCCGATTAAAAAAATAAAAATTAATATAAAAATTAAAAATTAGGAATTTAAAATAAGAATACTTAAAGCTACGAACTAAAAAAAAAAAAAAAAAAAAAAAAAAATAGTTTTATATAAAAATGATGATAAAAATTTAACCAAGTAAACTGTTATTTCCCTTTTCATCGAATGATCAAAATGATTAGAATGTAAATGAATACAGTGTGTTTTAATTTTACTAGATGATGCTAAGCAATAACGGTGTTCCACTGGGATTGTTTGTTGCAACTTAAAATCAAGGAGGAGATTTAAAGTTAATTGCACAACTTTTCTTCTCACATTAGGAGTCTATTCAGTCTTTTATGGCTCACTAAATTCCTTAATTAAGATCGATTATTCTCATGGAATCTTTTTGTCTTAACGCAGTTTGAATACACACGAATGTTTAGCAGATTCGTAAGTGAATGAATTTTGTCTTTCTATTATGTATTCATTATTATTTTGTAATAATTAACTTTTATATAGTATATCAAAGTGTCAGATAGTAGTTTTGTATAATACAGCTTTATCAAGTCTTATTCATAAAAATATACACATATTAAAAAAAAGAAATTTTATTGGATAACTGTGATATAAGGAAAGAGTATAATTTACAAAAATATATATATATGATATTTTAAAAGAAATTTAACATTTATTAAATGTGTTTCAGAGTTAAATTATTGATCCGGAATATTTTGTACATTTTAATTTCATATAGAATCTTTATGTAAATCGGTCAAAATCATTATAAATCATATTATTTACAAAAAGCAATATATGTCTAAAAGAACACGTTATTTTTCGTCAATTGGATTATTTCACTTTTGGAAATGAGTATAATATTAAGGAATATTATTCGATTTAGACTATGTAAATACTTTTATTAATTAATACCATTCGACAAATTTTGACGAAATATTTGTAATTTCACTTAAATAAAATTTTGAAATTTGACCCTACAATTGATTGACCAAGTATTTGACCCTACTGTGACCCTACAATTACATAACATTACTATCTCAGTGAATAACTAGCTCCAGTGTGTGAAATGATATAGATGAGTAACGAAATTAACGAAATAGGCAATTCACGAGTATAAAGGGAAGTTTAGAAAAGTCTTCGATGCTTTTATTAACCATCTGAACGCCGTTGTCGAAGATATGAACTGTTTTTTTTTTTTTTTTTTTTTTTTTTTTTTACAGCGTACACTTTTAACTCAAGATTATATACTTGTGAATTTTTAACTTTTTTTGAAGTGTGAAGAATAATAAGGACAGTTATAAGGTTTAACTCTGGGATAATAGTTATATGTTCAATATGAAGTTTTAAAAGCATTATTTTAGTTTATAAAAAAAGCGTACAGTGAAATCAACATTAAAATTTTACTTTTTTGAAACGTCGTATATATATATATATATATGGCAAAAAGTTATTTAAAAATACCTGTACTTTTATGCAACTTATCGTTTTTAATTTCGTTGACTACTGCAGTCTTAATTTAAACTCGAAAAAGATAAGGTGACTACTGCAGTCTGCCAGATAACATCAGGAAAATGATTAGTAATCGAAATCATGTTCACAGGCAATGACAGGCTCATAGGTCCCCCTGTCACAGGAATAAACTAAATAACCTTTTCTGTGGTGTCAGAGCTGCAATTCCGAAGTTCAGTAAAACACGCTTCAACAATATTTGTCGAATCACTCTCGACAACACAACACACTGAAGACTCTCGACACTGAAGACAACACAATTTGGAAGGATACCTCCCGTATTCGTAGGACACAATCACGCAAGAAAGGCTGAAGCAATAGCTGAAAGTTTGTGAAGACAGTTTTTACGTCATTCGTTAAACCAATGACCATCATTAACCCGATTGTCTGTTTTATGGTCGAGTACAGGGTCCAAAATTTAATGCTTAACTACACACCTAACAGTATTCAACTTGCTTCACCCTCTGAGGTCCAGAAGTATAACTTATGCTTAAAAAACACAAGGCACCTGATGAAGACCAAATCACTATTAATATGTTAATTAACCTCTATCATCATTATTTTTCTTATCTTACTCTCATCATTAACTGTGTGCTTAATCTTAATTATTTCCGTATTGTTGTAGAAAGTTATTGTTGTCCTCCTACCAAACGGTGGAAGTCAGGATAAATACTCCCTTTCCTAGTTATTGGCCCATTGCTTTTATTTCTCGTCTCTCGAAGGTATATGTGTATGTTGTCGTCACCCAATTCAATGAATTCCTTTACTCTAATAATAAGATTATACCCGAGGAATTCGGGTTTAGGGACCTATGAGCCTGTCATTGCCTGTCTTGAACGACTCTCGTCGTTCAAGACAACAAGAATTGTGGAGGGCGACTGAATTCATTCACGATGGATATCAAACAGTAGTGTGACGGGAATAATATTTCTGGACGTGCAAAAGGCCTTTGACAAGGTCTGCCACGCCGACATTCTCTTAAAACTTGCTAAGTTGGGTGTTCCTGATAAATTAAATAAAACCATTGCTGACTGTCTTTTTAAGAGCTATTTTGTGGTAAATGTGAGTAACTCCTTCTCTAGTCCGAAACCCGTACATAGCTCTGTTCCTCAGTATTCTCTCGCCAAATCATGCCTTTTTAACATGAATGACATTCCTCGTAAGCCTGACATCAATGGCATTATTAGCCGATGACACTGCTATTATATACAGGCACATACAACTACACACTGCGTTTGGAAAACGAAAGACTACCTTCATTCGTACGAAATTTGTCTCAAAAATTGAAAAAATAAAGTTAGCAATTACAAAAGTGCCACCATATTCTTCACAAATAAATTCTATTTGACCAAGAGTAGCATTCTTCCTAATAGCAAACCTATTCTTTGGACATCTTATAAATAACCAGGCATTCACTAGATTCTAAATTATTGTAGCAGAAATTTATTTTGAAAGTTCTGAAAAAAAAAAAAAATATATATATATATGCCACTTTTGGCTTCGCATAGCCGCCTGTCTGTTAAGAATAAATTATTACTTTACAAGTCTATGATCCAGCCTATCTTGACATATGGGTGTTCGGGTCAGCAAAAAAAAAAAAAAAGGCGCTTGAAAGACTTCAAGTATTACAAAAGAAGAAATTGGATAGGTTTGTTCAGATTATTTACTGCGTTCACAATTATGCAATTCACAAACACCTGAAGATTTGCCCATTTATTTTGAAATTAAGAGATATACGTTGAAGTTTCACAGACCTGTTTATGAAGTCGAGAATCCTGCGTTAAACGCAATCAAAAGATATGATCCTAGGATAGGCTGCAGATGTTAAGAAACACCCTCTCGCTATCTTAATCAGGGAGGATGGGTTTGTTCCCACTTCGAAGCGTAGGGGTTGTGATCCTACTGACCTTACATAACACAAAAATCACACTCTAAATTTAATTTTCCAGTACACTGAATGACTTTATTCATCTCTTTTTGGCTGCTTTTCATGACATCTGCAAACTAGCTGTGTTTTGTTGCTGTCCCGTATGGCCAGCCTACCCGTTTCTTAACTTTGGAACTTTACCCCTTTTTGTGTATATCCTTTTATTATAAACAGTTTTAAAAATATACTTTTTTTTTTTTTTTTTTTTTTTTTTGTAATTTAATATTAAACTGTAAATTTATTTAAAATTATGGAGTGCATAACAGTCTTGTTATGTTAAGCTTATTTTTAACCCCCCCCCCCCATCCGCGTTAAAGTGTTAGGAGAAAATGAAATAATAATAATAAAAAAAATGATAATAGTATTATAAGATTTAAGGAAAAAAAAACCTTTTGTGTGTGTGTGTGTGAGGATTTTCTTTGGATACCAGTATGTACTTCACAGTTTTCAGTCAGGCTCCTCCTTGGTCTCTCTCCTCTGCACTCAGGCACGTAAACTCATAATAATACAGACTTTTTATATTATATAAATAAAAAAAAATCTTGTAAAAAAACTTTAACATTACTTAATGTTGTAGGTTTTTATTTGTTAACTGTTGACTTATTGAAGTTATTATTACAAAATAAATGTAAATACATAATAATCGTATAAATATATATATAATCGTACAATACGCATATGTGAAAGATTACAAGCATTTGGAAAAGCAAAAAAAAAGTTTTCAAATTAAAATCAAATAAGAATGAACAGAAATTGCATATACAGATTTACGTTTTAAAAAAAATCACTTAAAAAATATTATTAAAATAAGTTTTTTTTTTTTTTTTTTCTGTTACTCTTATGAAATAACTTTTACTCGTTTAGGGCTTTATTTTGAACAAAGGACTCAAGAAACTTTTTTAGTTTCTTGAGTTTCCTTTTTGTTGTGCAAATAACTAAAAAAATAAAAAAATCTAAGATTATAAAAATGCAGGTTTTTACTTTACATTGAAAAAATATTTCTCGAAAAAATGCAGTAAACGTTTTAATAAGAAAAGTCAATTTTTAAGACTTCTAAAGTCTGGGAAAAAATTCAAGTATTCTTATTAAAAAAAAAAAATAAAAAAAAAAAAAACCTTTAAATTCTTTTAACTATATTTAATTTAAAAGAAATTGGTGTCAATTTATTTTTAAGAAATTCATGACGAATAATACCTGAATTGGGAGTTGTATGAGTAATGTTCGAAAAAGTTACTAGTACACATTTCAGATTAGTTTTAATCTTTATAGGATTAAAGGTTCTTACCAAAAAAACATGAATAAAAATTAAATTAAATTAATTGATAAAATGTGGCTGTTTATTGTATCAGAAAAAAAAAAAAAAAAAAAAAAAAAAAAAAAAAAAAAGAAATGAAATGAAATATTGTCTTCAACTGCAGACATGTTTAAAGTGAAAGACATATTTATAACCTGAATTTGTTTTCTTTAAGCAAAACAGAATGCTAATATATTTCTTCGAATTCCATTTTAAACAGGCTATTAATTTCTTCTCCAATATCAGTATCCTTCTTTTTTTTTTTCGTGATAATAGAGAATTTACCCAATAAGGACATTTTCTTTCTCTCATTATTTCGTGATATTTATATTATGCTTTGATTTCACTTCTAAAATTTTGTTAACAACCTTTTACAAGGAACAAAAAAATAATGATAAGTAAATAAACTGATAGTTCATGATTATTTTATCTTGTTATTATTATTATTTATTTTTTAATTAATTCGATTTGGAACATTTCTGAATTTCTTCTAGTTAATTTAATCTTTTCTTTCCATGTAAGAAAGAAATACAAAGTAGATTTTTTTTTTTTTTTTTTAGTATTCCTTAACAGAAAAAAAAAAAAAAAAAAAAAAAAAAGTACGCAATTTTTAAGGCACTCAATGAATTTCTGTCGAATCAAATTCCCAAAGAAGTTGTTTTCTCTGTAAAACATGCATGTATATATTTCGCTAAATCCTTTTTTGCGGGAATAAAGATATCAATATTTTTAAAGCTAAATATATTTGGAAAAAGCAAGTGAATATGGAACTACTAAAACAAACCTCAAAACCGCTTTAGTCTTACATTGGTAAGAATGCTGTTTCTTTTTTCTTTGGAGAAGAAAATAAAATTTTTTAAGTTTTGGAAAATAAATAAATAAATAAATATCTGTTTCTTTTGTTTGAAACTGAATATATAAATATATATTTTGCTGCTGTTGTTGTCAGAAAAATCGAATTTAAAGGGAATATATTGCAGAAATAAAATTTATTTACTGTTTTTATTCTTAATAATTTACATACTTTTGGTCGATATTTCTCCTTCTATTTATAATATATGCATTTCGAAATGAAAGTATTGTACACAAATATTGCTATAGGAAAATAATTTTAGCTTGATATAGAAATTTTTGTAGTATTAGTCAATAATTTAATATGTAATAATCAAGCAAGGTTCTCATGAATGCAAATTTGGATACAGAAATTCTTTATACTATTTTTTATTTTTTATTTTATTTATTTATTTATTTATTTATTTTTTGTATAGGCATCAACAATTATTCAAGTGGGAAATTAAGTTTTAGTAAAAATAGTAGAATTTAAATTTCTTTTGTGAGAACCATGTAAGCGAAAATTATTTTGTACATATAAATTCGTAGGTCCATCAGTGAAGGATAATATTTCGGAAATATGAATGTTAAGATGTTTCAGTAATAGAACAGAAAAGAAAACTGATTTCAAAACATAACTTCAGCTATTTAAAACTTTATTTTGTAAGTACTGGTATTACTTAGAAACAAGAACGAACGTTCAGGCTTTTCGAATATATTACTATCACTTTCGAATTGTATGTACTCTTCGTATCGTGTAACCTTCAATATACATTGTATATGTGTCCACACATCGGCTATACACGATTATGGGAAAACAGACAGTTAGACTAATTGAAATAATAATTATTGTTAAAAATTGTGGAAAAGTGTTAAAATCTCTGAACATAAACATTAACCGAATTAAACAAGTGTAGCTCTAAATGTTTCTGAAACCTTAATGGCAATTATGTTCTTTTCTACAGAACACATATTTTTTCTATGTTTGAATAATAAATATCAATTTCATTATTTCTGAAATATGAATGTTAAGATGTTTTAGTAATAGAACAGAAAAAGAAAACTGATTTCAAAACATAACTTCAGCTATTTAAAACTTTATTTTGTAACTACTGGTATTACTTAGAAACAAGAACGAACGTTCAGGCTTTTCGAATATATTACTATCACTTTCGAATTGTATGTACTCTTCGTATCGTGTAACCTTCAATATACATTGTATATGTGTCCACACATCGGCTATACACGATTATGGGAAAACAGACAGTTAGACTAATTGAAATAATAATTATTGTTAAAAATTGTGGAAAAGTGTTAAAATCTCTGAACATAAACATTAACCGAATTAAACAAGTGTAGCTCTAAATGTTTCTGAAACCTTAATGGCAATTATGTTCTTTTCTACAGAAAACATATTTTTTCTATGTTTGAATAATAAATATCAATTTCATTATTTCTGAAATATGAATGTTAAGATGTTTCAGTAATAGAACAGAAAAAGAAAACTGATTTCAAAACATAACTTCAGCTATTTAAAACTCTATTTTGTAAGTACTTGTATTACTTAGAAACAAGAACGAACGTTCAGGCTTTTCGAATATATTACTATCACTTTCGAATTGTATGTACTCTTCGTATCGTGTAACCTTCAATATACATTGTATATGTGTCCACACATCGGCTATACACGATTATAGGAAAACAGACAGTTAGACTAATTGAAATAATAATTATTGTTAAAAATTGTGGAAAAGTGTTAAAATCTCTGATCATAAACATTAACCGTATTAAAAAAGTGTAGCTCTAAATGTTTCTGAAACCTTAATGGCAATTATGTTCTTTTCTACAGAAAACATATTTTTTCTATGTTTGAATAATAAATATCAATTTCATTATTTCTGAAATATGAATGTTAAGATGTTTCAGTAATAGAACAGAAAAAGAAAACTGATTTCAAAACATAACTTCAGCTATTTAAAACTTTATTTTGTAACTACTGGTATTACTTAGAAACAAGAACGAACGTTCAGGCTTTTCGAATATATTACTATCACTTTCGAATTGTATGTACTCTTCGTATCGTGTAACCTTCAATATACATTGTATATGTGTCCACACATCGGCTATACACGATTATGGGAAAACAGACAGTTAGACTAATTGAAATAATAATTATTGTTAAAAATTGTGGAAAAGTGTTAAAATCTCTGAACATAAACATTAACCGTATTAAACAAGTGTAGCTCTAAATGTTTCTGAAACCTTAATGGCAATTATGTTCTTTTCTACAGAAAACATATTTTTTCTATGTTTGAATAATAAATATCAATTTCATTATTTCTGAAATATGAATGTTAAGATGTTTCAGTAATAGAACAGAAAAAGAAAACTGATTTCAAAACATAACTTCAGCTATTTAAAACTTTATTTTGTAAGTACTGGTATTACTTAGAAACAAGAACGAACGTTCAGGCTTTTCGAATATATTACTATCACTTTCGAATTGTATGTACTCTTCGTATCGTGTAACCTTCAATATACATTGTATATGTGTCCACACATCGGCTATACACGATTATGGGAAAACAGACAGTTAGACTAATTGAAATAATAATTATTGTTAAAAATTGTGGAAAAGTGTTAAAATCTCTGAACATAAACATTAACCGAATTAAACAAGTGTAGCTCTAAATGTTTCTGAAACCTTAATGGCAATTATGTTCTTTTCTACAGAACACATATTTTTTCTATGTTTGAATAATAAATATCAATTTCATTATTTCTGAAATATGAATGTTAAGATGTTTTAGTAATAGAACAGAAAAAGAAAACTGATTTCAAAACATAACTTCAGCTATTTAAAACTTTATTTTGTAACTACTGGTATTACTTAGAAACAAGAACGAACGTTCAGGCTTTTCGAATATATTACTATCACTTTCGAATTGTATGTACTCTTCGTATCGTGTAACCTTCAATATACATTGTATATGTGTCCACACATCGGCTATACACGATTATGGGAAAACAGACAGTTAGACTAATTGAAATAATAATTATTGTTAAAAATTGTGGAAAAGTGTTAAAATCTCTGAACATAAACATTAACCGAATTAAACAAGTGTAGCTCTAAATGTTTCTGAAACCTTAATGGCAATTATGTTTTTTTCTACAGAAAACATATTTTTTCTATGTTTGAATAATAAATATCAATTTCATTATTTCTGAAATATGAATGTTAAGATGTTTCAGTAATAGAACAGAAAAAGAAAACTGATTTCAAAACATAACTTCAGCTATTTAAAACTTTATTTTGTAACTACTGGTATTACTTAGAAACAAGAACGAACGTTCAGGCTTTTCGAATATATTACTATCACTTTCGAATTGTATGTACTCTTCGTATCGTGTAACCTTCAATATACATTGTATATGTGTCCACACATCGGCTATACACGATTATGGGAAAACAGACAGTTAGACTAATTGAAATAATAATTATTGTTAAAAATTGTGGAAAAGTGTTAAAATCTCTGAACATAAACATTAACCGAATTAAACAAGTGTAGCTCTAAATGTTTCTGAAACCTTAATGGCAATTATGTTCTTTTCTACAGAAAACATATTTTTTCTATGTTTGAATAATAAATATCAATTTCATTATTTCTGAAATATGAATGTTAAGATGTTTCAGTAATAGAACAGAAAAAGAAAACTGATTTCAAAACATAACTTCAGCTATTTAAAACTCTATTTTGTAAGTACTGGTATTACTTAGAAACAAGAACGAACGTTCAGGCTTTTCGAATATATTACTATCACTTTCGAATTGTATGTACTCTTCGTATCGTGTAACCTTCAATATACATTGTATATGTGTCCACACATCGGCTATACACGATTATGGGAAAACAGACAGTTAGACTAATTGAAATAATAATTATTGTTAAAAATTGTGGAAAAGTGTTAAAATCTCTGATCATAAACATTAACCGTATTAAACAAGTGTAGCTCTAAATGTTTCTGAAACCTTAATGGCAATTATGTTCTTTTCTACAGAAAACATATTTTTTCTATGTTTGAATAATAAATATCAATTTCATTATTTCTGAAATATGAATGTTAAGATGTTTCAGTAATAGAACAGAAAAAGAAAACTGATTTCAAAACATAACTTCAGCTATTTAAAACTTTATTTTGTAACTACTGGTATTACTTAGAAACAAGAACGAACGTTCAGGCTTTTCGAATATATTACTATCACTTTCGAATTGTATGTACTCTTCGTATCGTGTAACCTTCAATATACATTGTATATGTGTCCACACATCGGCTATACACGATTATGGGAAAACAGACAGTTAGACTAATTGAAATAATAATTATTGTTAAAAATTGTGGAAAAGTGTTAAAATCTCTGAACATAAACATTAACCGAATTAAACAAGTGTAGCTCTAAATGTTTCTGAAACCTTAATGGCAATTATGTTCTTTTCTACAGAAAACATATTTTTTCTATGTTTGAATAATAAATATCAATTTCATTATTTCTGAAATATGAATGTTAAGATGTTTCAGTAATAGAACAGAAAAAGAAAACTGATTTCAAAACATAACTTCAGCTATTTAAAACTTTATTTTGTAACTACTGGTATTACTTAGAAACAAGAACGAACGTTCAGGCTTTTCGAATATATTACTATCAATTTCGAATTGTATGTACTCTTCGTATCGTGTAACCTTCAATATACATTGTATATGTGTCCACACATCGGCTATACACGATTATGGAAAAACAGACAGTTAGACTAATTGAAATCATAATTATTGTTACAAATTGGGGAAAAGTGTTAAAATCTCTGAACATAAACATTAACCGAATTAAACAAGTTTAGCCCTAAATGTTTCTGAATCCTTAATGGTAATTATGTTATTTTCTACAGAAAACATATTTTTTCTATGTATGAATAATAAATATCAATTTTATTATTAATCGGGTAAAATAAAGATATTAAAATATTGTTTTCAGAAATACCTTGCATAGAACACAGTGCTCTTGTATTCTATGAGGTATCCTTGTACACAAACCACTGCAGAAATAATTCAAACCATTTCCAATAGGACTCGTACAATACTAAACATAAATGATATATATTAGTTTCAAGAATTTTCATGGATATTTACAGGTGTCAGAGCGCGGAGAGACGGACTGACACACACAGAGATACACTGAAGTCATGAACACTTTTCAACTTTGTTGGAATTTTTTGAAACAGCGATTTCTTCCAATCGCAAGTGAAATGACAAAAAAAATGGATATAATTAGCTTACTTTGGAAAGCATGCTGTGTTAAAAGTACTGTAAGTAGCCGTGCATTATACTGCTGAATAACACCATTATTTGCAATGTTACAAATGTCACAACAAATGGTTGAGTGATGTTATTAATGTACCAGATGCTGTTTACGCACCCGAAACAAACTGTAAATGCGGACGGGAGTGAGATTTAGTCACTCCCCACACCAGAAGGTTAGTTTCAGTTGTTGTGTGATGATCATGCATGGCAGAAATTGTGTGATACTTTCCGTTGGACTTCAAAAAGGTAAACGGCCGTCTGACTCTCTTTAAGAGAATCAGCTTTCGACGCTTGAAAACAGAACTTTGTAACTTCGTCCTCTAGTGACGATATCAGCGATACCGCTAATTCCGTACACGAAGAGGGATGGGGTGGATTAAGAGGTATATATGTCAGAGACACATGAACACGTATTACTGTTTCTATTAAACTGATGAGGATTGTTCCGACAATCACCTCAAGTGAAAAATAAAATAAAAATAAAACCCTCGAATTTAAGACGCAGTGTTCCTTCTGATACACAATACTCTCTTCTTATATATCTATGGGTTTACTCACTAGTCCGTCTGTGTGTCACAATTCCATATCCTGTCGACTAGAAACTTTTTTGGGATCACCTACTTCACGAAAGTTTTACCTCTGTTGGTTATCTTGCTGTTTGTTACGAGATGTCACAATTTTAACCCACTTCGTGGTTTTTCACTAAATGATCTCGCTCAAAATACCATAACATTTAAAAATTAACTCTCTTTCTATGTTCAAGTATAGTAGCTACTTCAAAACTTTCTCACTTTCTGTAATATAACCAGTGGTTGCATGCTCTCCATCCCAACTGCTTAAAATTCCGTTCACTATTATTTGGAGAATATCCAAAGCGATGTATATATATATCAGTACAAAAAACCCTTAACGGGTTAAAAGTTTGTGACGCCGCTACTTTATGGCTATAAGAATTTGAAATATGAGTCTTAAAAATAATGATATCAAATTTTAAGTGACGCTTCGCAATTAGTTAAAATATACATAGATTTTCTTATTTGATCATTTACTTTCTACTTTTATTTATATTTATAATGCAAGCGTAGTATTTTTAGCTTCAAGATCAGACAGATATATAAAATACACTCACCGATGCTTTTTCATTTACATTTCAAATTCAAAATAACAGTTTTAAAAGGAATCAGTACAAAAACCCTTAACGGGTTAAAAGTTTGTGACGCAGCTACTTTATCACTATAAGAATTTGAAATATGGGTCTTAAAAATAATGATATCAAGTTTTAAGTGACGCTCTTCTATTAGTTAAAATATACATAGATTTTCTTATTTGATCATTCGCTTTTTTCTTTTATTTATATTTACAATGCAAACATAATATTTTTAACTTCAAGATAAGACAAATATATAAAATATACTCACTGATGCTTTTTCATTTTCATTTCAATTTCAAAATAACAGTTTTAAAAGGAATGATATAAAAATTCCAGTCACGCCTCGGTGTCATTTTAAAAGATTTGTTTTTAGATTCCATTAAAATTACCTTTGTTTTGTCTGATAAAGTATATTTACACATTCAAACAGTGCTTTTAATTTTTAAATATACTGTCAAACAGTCACACTTTCACTGAGTTTGCATTATAAATAAAAATTATTTATTTCAATAAATCGATTTGTCTTTTGCGTCACGCTATCCAAAACTGTGAGTAAAATATATGTAAATGTTATTTTGTATCATAGTATCCAACTAAGTGAGAATTTCTGCAAAGAGACAGTGTGATGCAAAGAAAACATTTGACCAAATTTTACTTGCAGTTTTGGATAGCGTGACGCAAAAGACAAATCGATTTATTGAAATAAATAATTTTTATTTATAATGCAAACTCAGTGAAAGTGTGATTATTTGACAGTATATTTAAAAATTAAAAGCACTGTTTGAATGTGTAAATATACTTTATCAGACAAAACAAAGGTAATTTTAATGGAATCTAAAAACAAATCTTTTAAAATGACACCGAGGCGTGACTGGAATTTTTATATCATTCCTTTTAAAACTGTTATTTTGAAATTGAAATGAAAATGAAAAAGCATCAGTGAGTATATTTTATATATTTGTCTTATCTTGAAGTTAAAAATATTATGTTTGCATTGTAAATATAAATAAAAGAAAAAAGCGAATGATCAAATAAGAAAATCTATGTATATTTTAACTAATAGAAGAGCGTCACTTAAAACTTGATATCATTATTTTTAAGACCCATATTTCAAATTCTTATAGTGATAAAGTAGCTGCGTCACAAACTTTTAACCCGTTAAGGGTTTTTGTACTGATATCATTACTTTTTAGAGGTTATTGATCAAAAAATTAAAACAAGTCGTTCCGGCTCATAGGAAGGTTAGGTTGATTTATCTTTTCTTATGAAGATGCCACCATCTTTTTTCAAAATGACAGCTACAATTTATTAATGAACTTGGTAGATTTATTAAAGAGGTCTATTTACATATGGAGTTTTATGCAAATCGGTTCAAAAATTATTGTGATAATTTTCAAGTGGCCACCATTTAGAAACAAAGGACAGAGTGACTGAGATGCCCAGTGAACTTATCAAAGATATTTGAATGATATGTCAACTGTGCAAATGCGATTCAAACTGATTCCATATTACAAAAGTTATTGTAATAAAAAATTTTTAAGTGGCCGCCACTTGGAAACAAAATGGTGGAGCAAGTTGCCTAGCAAACTTTTCCAAGATATTTAAACTGTATTAAATTCACTCCCCAACTTTGATCTGAACAGAACCAGTTTAGTATTCTAAAAGTTATCGTTGTGGCATATTTTCAAGTAGCAGCCTGATTTCAAGTGCCTGCAACTTGGAAACTAGATAAATGTTGGAACAAAATTCATCCAAGATATTTGTGTGATAAGTTCAATGCCCAACTTAAATTGATTCAGTATTTCAAAAGATGAGAAAATTGCATATATTTCGGTAATCAGATGCAAAAATTATGTAATCAGAAAACATACGCCAAAAAAAGGCAGAAATCTCGCTGATTTTTGACTCAATATATGTATTTAACATCTGTGATATCACTTTTCAGAAAACGCACGAATTTCGTCCATTATAGCAGCGAAAATATTTGCCTATCTTTATTTAGTGAAAAAGAGAAACAATCGCTATTTGAGAAATTAGCCATGATAAAGGTAAATTTTGTTAATAAGACATGAAACGATGGATTTCGACCCAGTGGCAGAAACACCGCGACATAGTTACGGACATAGAAAAGCGGCTTGCGGACAGTTTTTGTCTGCAACTTTCGAATAACAATTCACTTAAAAAAAAAACTTCTGTATAAAAACTAAAACTAATACTTTTATTATTTATAATTATCTATATTGTGTTGTGTCAAACATTGCTATAAAATATTTAATTGAATGAGATGAATTGAATGAGTACACACAATTGTTTATACTATATTGTCCTGCAGTAAAATTGTATTCGTGTATTGTTGCACGATATCACCTGATGTTACCCCCCCCCCCCCCAAATCACCTTTCAGGCTTTTTGAGTGTAAGCCATTTTCACCACTGATTAACACAAATTTTGCAGACAGATTATGAAATTTTAAAAGCCTGTCACAGACAGCTACGAAACTTTCTGCCACTGGGGATTTCGATAATTCACTGCAAAAATATTATGTTGTTTTGTAATGAATTAACAGCTTATTTCGTACTTTGAAAGATTAAAAGTAAATGTTATCGGTTATACGATCCCGTATTGTAGATAGACTTTTGTATTGCGTATTTCTGCAATGTATAAATAATAAAAAAAGTAATTTTATTATTGTTTTGTGAAATAATCTCATATCTCAGCAATCATTTTTTAAAAACATACAAAATTTAATAATTAGCAGTGAAATTCCAGTGGCAGAAAGTTTTGTAGCTGTGTGCGACAGGCTTTTAAAATTTCAAAATCTGTCTGCGAAATTTGCCTGTAATCAGGGATGAGAACGGCTTACACTCAAAAAGCCTGAAGCTGATAGCAGCAATCTTTGGGGGAGAGAGCTTAACAATAGTGGTGATCTCGTGCAACAATACACAAATACAATTTTACTACAGAACTATAGTAATAAACAATTATAAAATAATAAGTTGAACTCATTCAATTAAATATTTATAGCAATGTTTGACACAACACAGTATAAATAACAAAAGTATTAGTTTTAGTTTTGATACAGAAATTTTTATAAGTGAATTATGAAGTGGAGGAGAAGTTTTGGAGCAGTTTTAAAAGAAATTAGCACTTTTCTATGTCCCCGTAGAATCTTAGTAACAGGGGAAAAGAATACGCATATGCTGTCTATCAAGGGAGATATAGGCTGCTTAGGTCGCCGTTGTTAAGTACTGTTTTGTGTGTTCCTACCAAGGCACCTATATGGGGGCTCTAGAGTTCCTACCAAAGAGCATCTAAGACGTCATACATGGGTAGCGCATTGTCGCAGGCGAAAAATGTCCGTAAATTGCAGACAAAGACTGTCTGAAAGTTGTGGGCAATTTTTTTTATTAGTACAGAGACAGACAAAGAGTGTTCGAAAGTTACGGACTAATTGTTTTATTAGTGCAGACAAAAACTGTCTGCAAGCATTTATTCTGTGTCCGCGACTATGTCACCGTGTCACGGTGTTTCTGCCACTGGGGTGAAATAATAGTCTATATTAGCAATTAGTTGCTCTTGCATAATTTAAAAAAATAAGCGGTAAAATGATTGATTCCATATTTCAGCAAATTTATTGCATACATCGAATATTGTCTTTGCAAAAAAGGGCGAATTTCATTGATTAACATAGAGATAAAGCCTATTTCAGCAAACAATTAGGATTAAAATAACCTTATTAAGCAACGACGAAATGATTGCGTGTTTCAATAATCAGCCACAAAACATCGTGAATTTCAGAAATCACCTTTGAAAAGATTTCAAATTTTATCGATTAACGCCGAATTAATATCGTATTTTAGCAATTAGTTGCACTTAAGCATAAATTTTTGACAGTTAATAGTAAAATGATCCCGTATTTCCGAATTAGGCTGCAAAATTATTGCATATTTCGGGATTCAGCTTTGAGAAAAGCATAAATTTCATAGATTAGCGGCGAAATAATTGAGTATTTGGAGATTAAACTTTATAAAGAATACGAATTTCATCGATTAGGCGCAAAAAAATACAGTGAATTTTATTAGTTAGCAGAGATATAATAGCGGTATTTGGGAATTAAATGTGATTAAATGTAAATTTTAACTATAAAAATTGACACCATAGTTAGCGGTGAAAATAATCCCGTATTTTCGAAATCAGCTGCAAAATTATTGTGTATTTCAGCATTCAGCTTTGAGAACAAAGTGCAAATTACGTCTATTATCGACGAAAATCTGCAAAAAAACTTTAAAAAAAAACTGCAGAAAAACTGAAGGCAATTGGCACAAGTTTTTTTAAAGTTTTTTTAAAGATATTTTAAAGTCAAATTTTTACATAATTTACTTCAAAATTTCAGCGAAAAAACTTTAAAAAAACTTGTGCCATTTACCTTCAGTTTTTCTGCAGTCTCTGAAGACCTGCAAAATTTCAGCGAAAAAACTTTAAAATAACTTGTCCCATTTACCTTCAGTTTTTCTGCAGTTTTTGAAAATCTGCAAAATTTCCATGGATGAACTTTAAAAAACCTTGTTCCATTTACCTTTAGTTTTTCTGTAGTTTTCGAAATTCTGCAAAATTTCCATGAAAAAACTTAAAAAGAACTTGCACCACAAGCCTTCAGTTTTTTGAAAACTGCAAAGTTTCTGCGAAAAACTGAAAATACTTATTCCTGTTACTTTCAGTTTCTCTGCAGTTTTTTAAATTCTACACAATTTCCGTGAAAACCTTAAAAACTATTATTGTTCACCTGCCTCACACAAAAGCCAATTTTTAAAACTTAGTTTGTTGTGACCAACACATGACTCTCTTTTGTGTTTCTATGCAAATTCCCTTACTAAAAAATAATTTATCAAAATTATCTTCCATGATGAATGCAGACAATTTCCATTCTAGAGAAATAATATTAGGACACACGACTCTCTTCTGCATTTCTATACAATTTCCCTCAGTAAAAAATAATTTATCAAAATTGTCAATTGTCTTCCATGATGAATGTACCCAGGTAAAAAAATCAGCAAAAAACCTTTAAAAAAATACATACTTTGCAGGTATCTTGAAGGTTTCCACAGGTATTTTGAAGGTAAATAAAAAATACAGGTTTCCTTCAGGAAATAGTCAGATTTTGTAAAGGTTTCATACAGGTTTTTTAAAGGTTTCATACAAAAATAAAAACTGCAGGTTTCCTTCAGGAAATATAAAGTTTTTTTAAAGGTTTCATACAGGTTTATTTCAGAAAGCTTATCACCTTCAAATTGCCTTCAATAACTTAGACGATTTTAATTAGATTATATCAGGTATTTTGAAGGGAAATGAAAACTGCCTTTCATGCAGGTAACTTAAAGGCTTTTGAAAATCTTTTTACAGAATATTGTAATATTCATAGGATCGAATCTTTTTAAAGAAGTCAGCTCTATATTAAAGAGAGAAGAAGCCTGACATTGTAAAGAAGGTTGGGTGGGGAGAAAATAATTTCTAGTGTATGTAAGCCCAGCTAGAAATTGTTTGCACTTTTTTTGAAAAAAAGTGTAGATTATGCGCAATTTTTGCATTAAAACTGAATATTTGTGAATACTACGAAAAAAAAAAAAAAAAAGTACTTTTTGCGAAATAATTTGCATTTTTTTTTTTTTTTTTTTTTTTTTAATATATATATATATATACATGCAAAAAAGTGTAGATTCTAAGTTGTAAAAACTGTGCACATATTTTGTGTAAAATTGATGCTTATTTTCTATTTGAAAAGTTTGTGCATTTTTATTCACAAAATTGTTTGTACATTCCTATTTTGCAATATATATATATATATTATATATATATATATATATTACTTCTTACTATATTATATAATCAGTGTGTTTTAAAAATTTCAATACACCCCCAGTGGTCCTCGGAACCCCACGTAAGACAATTTTATTTATTTATTTTTTTAAAGAATTTTTTTTTTTTTTCAAAATCTACCTAAAAAAAAAAAATGTATTTTTAAAAAATGTACTTTTTTTTTTATTTTTTTATTTTTAATTAATTTATTCATTTATTTATTTCAAACTAGGAGGATCCTGAAATCCATTTCTTATGCCCAACTAAAAGCCTTAAAAAGAAAGCATCGATTTCAAATTAATTTCAAAAGCTTTGAGCATTCAAAATACTCTAATATAAAATATTATATGTATATTATTCATCTTTATTTTAAAACATAGTTCATTTTTCATGAATATTTTAATATTGGTTGAATGTTAAATGTTTTACAAATATTCTATCAAGCTATTGTTTTTTCTAATTTAAATCAAAGAATTTCTGTGGCATAGTTTGTAGCCTTCGAAAAACAGGTATGGCAACACACGCTATTTATTTACAAGATCCACATCCAACATGGACGTCCAGCGTCATGGAAGAAATGTGCCCGACTCTCTTTGACTACACGGATTTACTTTTAGCTTTGATTTACCAAGTTAAGTTAATATTCATTATTTATTCTTAATCATTTATTCTTTTTTTTTTTTCTTTTTTAATTCCAAGTATGTAATATAAAGTTATGTTTCATCAGCTTGTAATCGTCAGTTTCTTTCATCAGTGTTGCAATTTGATTTCATTCGGAATATTTAAAGTTATGTTTATAAAAACCGAACTCGTCTGATCAAATTTTAAAGAACAGAATAATCTAATTAGAAATTAGTTATTATTTATACTACAACTTAATTTATTATTATAGTAAATATCTAGAAATTCTTAATGTAAAATTTTTGAATTAGGGTGAATTTGTAAGAGTAATAATGTGACGATATAAATTTGGTTAAATTTTGCTTAATAATAAAAATAAATAAATAAAATATAATTTTAAAGAAATTCCTTAAGGATGCTCATTACTGTCACATTTACTTTAAGAAGATAATAAAAATAATGACACTGTTGTCTTCATTAGGTTCAAAGCTAGAAATGTTTAAAAAATGAGCTTCATTTTAAAACAACTAAAGCTGTTCATATAATTATATACTGAATATCATGTAATGTAATTTATTTATTTATTAACAACTTTTAAATAAACAGAATGTATTATTATTTATTGAATGTTGCTAGGATTATTGCTAGGATTTTTTTTTTTTTTTCTTTCTAGAAGTGAGAGTACTTCTTTAAAAGATAGAATTTGGCATTAGGAGTAAAAAATTAAATAAAATAAAGCAGAAAAAAATAAGTTGATCTTTTGTGAGCTTATACTAAATTTACTTCTCAATATATTCAAAAATAAAATGAGTCATATACAGGTATACAGTAAATGTGTGTGTATAAACTCAAGTTGTAAGTTTAAGTTATGAGTTCACGTTATATTATATGGACTGGCTAATTGTAATAATATTCCTTTCAGCATAATTCATACATTATAATTTATCAGAACTCTGAATATGAACTTAATGTGATTCAGATTACAAATTCTAATGAACATTGAAAGGTGTTTAGATTGTACTTAAATCTGAGAAATTCTATTAATGTTGCAATTGCAAATGTTTACAGTTTTACACATCAAAGTAATTTTAATTATACAAATTTTTTATCCATTGTAAAAAAGGCATTTATTGATTAAAAAGTGTGCAAAGCATTGAATTGAAGAAAGAATATAAATTTTTTCAGGCACAAACAATAAAATACACTAAATTTAATGTAAAAATTCAGAGCATGAAAAAGTAGTCATTTTTAAAATTTTAAGGAGTAGGTATTTTTAGATTTTAATACATAAAATAAAAAATATCCATAAAATAGAAAATGAGGGAATGTGCTTTACGATACTGCTTGGCGTCTTGTTTTTGATCACTGATAAAGATGCCAACATTGGTGCCCTCGATGTTTATGTGTCGTTGAATAATCAATGTTTGAAATGTGGTAATTTCACTATGGTGTTTTAAAGGTTAGGTTTTATTACTCTTCAGATTGTAGAAATGTAAAATGATAGGTGGTGTTGGGCCATTACTGGCAAAACAACAGATTTGATTATGAAAATACGTTTTAAATAATGTTTTAGTGTATTTACCTTTTTTATATATACCGTAAAATGCCATAAAAGCCTTTACTCAGTTAACTGCCCCCTCCTCTTTTCACATTGATTTTTTTTTTTTTTGTTCTTAAAATACTAAATAAATGCACCTTTTGCTCAACGGTAGACTGTATCCGAATAGGTGATAGTTTTTTATGTTATTTTATTGTATAAAATTCAAAATCAATCTTTTCTTACCGATTTGAAAGTGTCTTACTTTTATTTGCACAAATGTATTACTAAAATTTTGTGTTAATACTACATAGAGGTTCTTTTTTTTCTAAAATATTTTATTTTTGTGTGATTTATAGATACAATTTTATGTACTAAGTTTTTATAAAATAATGCATATTACATACATACAAGATAGTTATAATTAAAAGCTCATATCATGAATCATCTCTATACCCCAGTGGCAGAAACACCGCGATATGGCGACATAGTCGCGGACACAGAAGAACGGCTTGCAGACAGTTTTTGTCTGCACTGATAAAAAAAATTTGTCTGCTACTTTCGAAAAACAATTCACTTAAAAAAGATTTCTGTATCAAAACTAATACTTTTATTATTTATAATTATTTATATTGTATTGTGTCAAACATTGCTATAAAATATTTAATTGATTGAGATGAATTGAATGAATACACACAATTGTTTATACTACATTGTTCTGCAGTAAAATTGTATTCATGTATTGTTGCACAAGATCACCACTGATGTTAAGCCCCCCCCCCCCCCAATTAGCTTTCAGGCTTTTTGCGTGTAAGCCATTTTCACCCCTGATTACATGCAAATTTTGCAGACAGATTATGAAATTTTAAAAGCCTGTCGCAGACAGCTACAACACTTCCTGCCACTGGGCTCTATATTAAGTTAGCAAAAATTTTAATTATAATGACTCTGTATTTATATTTTCATAGTTTTTTAGTTTAGTTATAAAATAAATATCTCTCATTAACACATTTCTTTCAATAATGCATAAAAATCGTGAAATTCCCACAACTACTCGGTATTGGCCGAATACATAGCCTAAATTTGGCCGAGTACTGAGCACTTGGTAGATAGGCCAAGTACCGAGTATATACCAAGTACTCAGCACAGCTCTGTTTTAAAGCTGTGTAATTTTAGTGTATTTGATTGTTGCCAAATCAAATTCCGTACATTTTAAAGATTAATGGAGTTTGTGGGAGACGTATTTAGTGATTATTTTTTTGGTTTTCATATACACATCACTGATCGCTGCGAAACGAAATTTTGTGCATTTGAAAGAGTCATGCAGAATGCGGGTGAAGTATCCAGTTTTTTTTTTTTTTTTTTTTTTCATGTATGTGGAGCGTACAGACATGCATATTACTGATCGCTGCAAAATGAAATTTTGTGCACTTTAAAGATTCATGCATTAAGCAGGTGAGATATCCAATGATTTTCTTTTTTCATTTATACGGAGTGTACAGAGGTGCTGATTGCTGCAACATGAAATTTTGTGTGTTTTAAAGATTCGTGCAGTATGCGGGTGAGGTATCTATCCAGTGATTTTTTGGGGGGTTTTCATGCACACGAAGCACACAGATGTGCAGTCGGCAGTAAAAATATCCGAGCGCTAGCCAATAATTCCGATGTCAAAAAAGTATAGTTAATACTATTTTGTTAAATAAATCCTTGTAAATCCTGTTCTTAGACTGACTAAGAACATGACTTCACAAGGATTTATTTAACAAAGGAGTATTAAGTGTACTTTTCTGAGACAGGATTATTGCTAGTGCTTGAATACTTTTGCTGCCGACTGTTCGTATCACTGATTGCTGCGAAACGAAATTCCAGATCGTCGCCAATTACCTGTATCACAGCACTAGTGCAACGTTAAATCCAGCCTACCTATGTACACTGGTATAATAGCAGTTTATTTGATATGTTTCGTTTGGTTTTCCTTTTTTAATTTTGGCAACAGTAGGCTATTTGTTAATTTCTGTAGGAGATACGTTTGTAATTGATATGGTTGCTTTTTTTATGTTATGTAAAATGTTGATTTATTGGTTTAATAGAATTCAGTTTTTCTGTTGAATATATTAAAAGAAATCTTTGCAGTAGTGTTTGAAACTGTGTTAATTTGGTTACTGTACATACTTATTTTTAAGTTTTCACAATAGGGCAAGGGTTCACCCCCCCCCCCCTCCCCCTGGTAAATTCTAATAAACACTTTTAAACTATGCTATCAGAATTTTATTAAAAAGAAATTTTTTTTCAGGTTGTGCCCACTGTTGAATTTTTTTCTGATGACACCACTGGTTTCCGCACAGGATTAATTTTTTCTTTTTAAAAGAATTTCATTCTTTTTCACTTTTGTACAAAATTTCGGAAACAGGTAAGTAAAAAAACATTCTATTTTATTTATATATGTATATATTATGGTTATTGAGCATTTATATTATTTTTGTAATGTTTAATATTTGTTAGTTTTTGTTTGAAAATTATAGAAATTTGTATTTTGCTTTGTTGAAGTTTTTGAAAAACTACTTTTTATGCTGTATTTTTAGATAGTTTCTTTAAAACATGTAAAATTGACCATGTTTCGAAAAAATCGAGGAACTGTGCCAAATTGGCGAGTTTGGAAAAAAATCACCAAACCATATTGTTAAGCACATTTTTCTCGATTTGTGTTTTTTCTTATAAAGTGCTAAATATTTTCAACTAAAATTGAACTCTTATAATTTTAGTGTTCACATTTTTTTTTTCAAAAAAAAAAAAAGGGGGCAGGGGGGATTTATAGAAAAGGCCTTTTTTTTGTGAGTAAAAAACCACATATTGATAGACGAAAGAGCACTTTATTCACCACTGACTAAACGGTTTATAAAATGTACAGTCCACAAAATAAAACAAATACAAATAAAAAGAGAACACTCATCTGTCTCACCTAATTAACGAAAAAACACAGTAGGTACCATCCTTCTTGGATTCAGGTCTATTTTAATTTAATTATTTATTAAAATTGTAAGCTTAGCAGCCATTTACAGATGGAAACATGCAATGATGTTAAAATTTATAATTTCAATGAACACACAATTTTGACTTTATAAGGTCTAGAGAAAATTTTACCACAGACTAATAAATTTTAAGTAATTTGGTATTTTTCAATCTTAAACCTGGGCTTTTGGTGGCAATAGTTTTTTAGATGTATCTCAAAATCTATTTGTCCAAAAAAGCTGAAATTTCATAAAAATTATAATTAAAATCATTAGGGCCCAGTAAAATATTTGTAGTTAAATATTTCTAATTTACAATTCAACAATTTTTACTTAAATAATTTCAAAATATTTATTTTTGAGATAAGTTTATTTAAAATTTTTTAAATAGTAATCTACAAATATTTTAAAAGTTAGTGCAGGCTTTAATGCGTAACTGCCTTAAGCATTGTTTCCCATAAATAATTATATTACACATAATTCTATAAAGAATAGTAGGTATCTATTTGTCTCTCTCTGATATATGCTCGATCAGATAGATAAGTGTTGTTATTATTATTATTATTTTTTTTTTAAATAAGTCTACATTATTATATTTAAAAAAAAAAAAAAAAATGCACTTAGTTTTTTTGGAACTTAAAAAAAAAAAAAAAATAAATAAGCAGCATGTGCAAAATAAATGTGAAATTAGCAATATTTATATTTATAGTCATAACTAATTGTTAAACATGCTATAATTTCGTCACCAATCGATAAAATTCTTTAAGACTGATTCCCGAAATTCCCGATGTTTTTACGATTGATCGCCAAAATGCATAATTTTTTTCGTCGCTAATCAATGCAATTTCTGCGGTTTTTGACATTAAATTCCCAAATACTCAAGTATTTCGTTGCTAAGTGATGAAATTTGAGCTTTTTTTTCTCAAAACTGAATACCGAAATACGAAATAGATTTGCAGCCGATTTCAAAAATACAGGATTTTTTTTCCGCTGTCAATTCTTATAGTCAAAACTTACATTTAATCACAATTATTTTCCAAATTCTGCTATTATTTCACCGTTAATTGATGAAATGTTGCAATTCCCCCCCCCCCCCCCAAAGCTGTTCTTGAAATTAACTATATTTTTGCGCCCGATTGTTGAAACCTGCTATTATTTCGCCCCTAATTGATGAAAATCATGTTCTTTATAATGTTGAATCTTCAAATACTCAAATATTTTGCCACTAATCAATTAAATTTACGCTTTTTCCAACGTTGAATCCCAAAATACACAATAATTTTGCAGCCTAATTCAGAAATATGACATCATTTCACTATTAACTGTCAAAAACCTATGTTTAAACGCAACTAATTACTAAAATACGATATTTTTTCGGCGTTAATCGATCAAATTTGCACTCTTTTCAAAGGTGATTTCCGAAATTTGTGATGTTTTGTGGCTGATTGTTGAAACACATAATCATATCGCCACTACTTAATAAAGTTACTTTAATCCTAATTGTTTGCTGAA
The DNA here is from genome assembly GCA_963930645.1 of Salticus scenicus. Classification (NCBI taxonomy): domain Eukaryota; kingdom Metazoa; phylum Arthropoda; class Arachnida; order Araneae; family Salticidae; genus Salticus; species Salticus scenicus. Next base: position 124,886,556 of record OZ005652.1, on the reverse strand, counting down.
ATAGGCTTTATCTCTATATTAATGCATGAAATCTGCACTTTTTTGCAAAGACTATAACCGATATACTCAACAAATTTTCCGAAATACCGAATTAATCATTTTACCGATATTTTAAAATTTTTGTAATAGCAACTAATTGCTAATATAGGCTATAGTTTTACCGCTAATTTTTAAATTTTGTATGTTTTTCATAAAAAAAAAAAAAAAAAAAAAAAAATGCGATTATTTCACAAATAATAATAATACCTAATAATAAAATTACTTATTTTTATGTGTGATTGCAGAAATATGAGATATGAAAGTCTAACTAAATACGGGATCGTTTTGTTGATAAAATTTACTTTTAATCATTTAAATTATGTGCTGAAATAAGCCATCAATTCACTACAAAAAAATATAATATTCTTGCAGTGGATTGTCGAAATTTATCATTTTACATTTTAACAAAATTTACTTTCATCACGGCTAACTGCTCAAATAAGCGATTGCTTCTCTGTTTCTCTAAATAAAAATAGGACACTATTTTCGCAACTATAATCGACAAAATTTGTGCTATTTAAAAAAAATTATATCACAAGTATTAAATATATATATATTGAGTAAAAAATCAGCACGATTCCTAATTCCTACCTTTTTTTTGCATATATTTGCCGAAATATCCATAATTTTTGGGTCCGATTACCGAATTATATGCAATTTCATCGTCCGAATATCATAAAAAAGCATTTGTCAAAGGTCTGTTTTATGTTCGCTGATTTCGTTTTAAGTAAATTAGTTTTAGCGCGAAGTTGACAAAATAATAAAATGCTGATTTTAAGCAAAAAAATTTTAGCTTCAGCACAAAATACGAAATATGCAGAATATTTGACATCCTGCATACTTCTCGTATTGGGTGCCGATTTTAATACTTTAACATAATTTCTGTGGTTCTTTATTGTATTATATTGTTTAAAAAATAACTTTTTTATGAAAGCTGCCTTTTATGTTAAAGTAAAAATTGAAAGTTAAAAAAGCCTTTAAATGCAGTAAAAATTTTCATGATATTTTTCAAACGAATGTCTTTATTTTTATATGGTAAGGAAAGACACGAAATTCGTTTAGAAGGCAGTCTTTTATACAATTGATTTTTGGTGGGAAAACGCTTTTTTATCTTTTTAGTGTATAGTGTTAAAAACTGAGCAAAATAAGATTTTGTGCAGGCTTACTCTTATGTGTATAATCTAAGATTTTCAGTGTGGTTGTTTCCGAGTGGCAGAAACACTGTGACGCGGCGACATAGTCGTGGACACAGAAAAACAGCTTGCAGACAGTTTTTGTGTGCACTAATAAAAAAAAAAAAAAAAAAAAAAAAAATCTGCTGCAACTTTTGGACAGATTTTGTATGCAGTCATAAAAAAATTTCTCTGCAATGTACAGACATTTTTTGCCCATGACAATGCGCTACTGATGTATGACATCTTAGATGCTCTCTGGTAGGAACTCTAGAGCCCCCCTATAGGTGCCTTGGTAGGAACACATAAAACAGTGCTTAACAACAGCGACATAGGGAGCCTAGATCTCCCTTTATAGGTAGCTTTATGTGTGTATTCTTTTCTCCTTTTACCCGTTACTGAGATTCTATGGGAACGTACACATACTGGATCTTTCATGTTCATTCCCATTTTCTTCAGATTCTGAGCATTCTTCAGACATATAAAAATTTCTTTATCAAAACTAAAACTAGTACTTTTATTATTTAAAATTATTTATATTGTGTTGTGTCAAACATTGCTATAAAATATTTAATTGAATGAGTTCAACTTATTTTTGTATAATTGTTTATTTTATATTGTTCTGTAGTAAAATTGTATTTATGTATTGTTGCACGAGATCACCACCGTTGTTAAGCTTCCCCCCACCCCCAAGATTGTTGCTATCAGCTTTCAGGCATTTTGAGTGTAAGCCATTTTCACTAAAATTGCTAATAAAAAAATTCCTTTTATTTTTCAGGTACTGTATGAGAGAAATAAAATGACGGAATTGTGAATGAGAGAATTTTAGTCTATGAAGAAATAGAAGAAAGAAGATGATAAAAATTTCTTTATATCACTTTTCACTCTTTAATATATATATATACATGTATTTTCTATAATAATAAAAAAATTAAGTAAATAAATCAAATATACATATGATGCATAGTTTTAAAATGTTTGTATATTCTAGTACAATATATTTTTATGTTCAGAAATTTCAGTATTCTCCATTTCTTATGTCTTAATACACAATAATTTATTTTATTATTATATATATATTTTTTTTTTTTCAAAAAAACATATGTGTATAAATTTATTTATTTATTTATTTTATTTTTTTTTTGGGGGGGGGGTGTAACTGCTCATATTTTCCACAAACACAAAAAAGTTTTTCACAATTCCGTTTTACATTTTGAAACATTGCATTAAAAAGAAAATAACTTTCTAACTTAATTATTTTTTGTCGTGGAAAATCAGCACTTACCTCTGTTAAACTTGTATTTGATCATATAGTTAAAATAGTGCATTACTAAAGCCCTGGTTTTTAAGAACTTGGAAGCAAATATCAACGTTTCCGATGCCGCAACGCTCCAATCAGAGTCTCCTTGATATCAGCGCTGGCACTGAAAATGCAGAACAGAGTGTCGTGACGCGTGTGCAAATTGAAAATCTCGACACTGAATACGTTGACATTCGCGTTTTGTGTTCTTAAAAACTAAGGCTTAAGTAAAATTATTTAATGAAATTGAAAGAAGTTTTAAAGAAGTAAAATTTATGATCATTTTAACAACAGCAATAGATTTTGAATAAGATTAATAATCTTAAAAAAGAAAAAAAAGAGTCTCTTATTAAAGATATTTAAAAAAAAAAAAAAAAAAAAAAAAAAAAGCATAGGATCCATTATCCAGGACCCGCCGGATCCTTCAGATCCATCCTTCGCGAGAAATATTCAGGATTTTAGAAGTTTCCAGATTTTTTTTTTTTTTTCCATAATTGCTTTTCTTGAACTATAAAACACAACTCTCTAACAATAGTGTATATATAAAGAATAACTTACCTTTTTGCACATGTTGTTAGCTAAAAATATCTAAAAACTTTTTTTTTAATAAAAAAATAAAAGCTAATATTTTAGATGCATTATTTAATATTCATTTTAACACTATCATTATGCAAGAATAATTTATATGAATTTTTATACATAAGTTTTTTTTTTTTTTAGTAATAGTAGTTTTTGTTTCTGAAGCAGCTCCTGAATAATTCTGAAAAGTTCTTGAATGCAATATTTTTATTTCTTTTGAATCTAGAGCCAAAAATAAAAAATACCGGAAATAATACACATATATTAACATGTACATTTAATTGAAAATTGTCTATTGTATCGTCTAAATATTATTTATGAAAGAAAAATGTATTGAAAAATAAGTCAAATTGGGCATAGAATGGTACTGGAAGTGCCGATTATCAAACAAAAATTTGCATCTGCAGTCCTGCCTTCTCCTTCAGCCCCCTCCTATACACGCGCTGGCCGTTTGTTTAATTTCAGCCCCCCCCCCCTCTTAATATTGAAATGAAATTTCCACCCTCCCTCATCTTCAGAAGTTTTCATATTTTCTCTCCTCTTGCATTATTTTCAGTTGCTGTGTGTGTTTTCACACAGATTTCGTTTCAGAAACTGGCCTCGGCCGACATGGGTTGGTTGCTTGCTTGCTGCCTTCCCGTCAGCGCCGTGGTTCATAGTTGCTGCGTTGTTGGTGCCACTAAATGTAATGGTGACTGGATCATAAGAGCAAATCGCTAAAAGAAAAGTTTTTATTTTTTCTTTACCTTTAGAAAGTAAGATTGTCTGAACAAGAAATTAACCCTGAAATAGACCACCAAATAAAATCGGAGAATTTTTTTTGTAGTTGGTTGCTGAAGATTTTCCAGACCATAAACATTTTTAACCATTTCCAGAGAAAAATAAATTTACTTTATTTTCTGATTATTAAAAAACATTATAAAAGACTTGGTTCATTTTGACATTATTTCTTTTCTTTTTTTTTTGTTTTTTAGTGAAGTAAGTTTTGTTTTTCAATACTAAATGTTTTTAAAATCATGAAAGAAAAAAGAAATTAAATTATTCTGGATTTTCGAATTTCAGTTAATTGGTACTATATTGTATTTTGCAATTTATTCAAAAGAGCACTTTTTTTTCCATGAAATAACATTTACTAATAATGTTGCAAATTATGATGAGATTGATTCTGCTAACTAAATAAACAAACAAATCCCCCCCCCCCCCAAAAAAAAAAAAAAAAAAAAAAGGCATTTCATCTCCAGTCTATTATCACTTTATGTTGATACTGGTTTTGGGTTATTTCGCATGTGCTCCATCAGACAGAATGCACAAGGAAAGGGAGAAAAGTGACGGCATTGTTTTCGACTGGAGCAGATACAGCCCACAGAGAAGGATACAGCCAGGAATTCGTTTGGTTTTGAAGGAGGTAAAAAGAATCTTTCTCCCATTCTTCTAAATTCAGAGCTAAATAGCCCAGGAAAATAAATTGCTTTGAAATGATGACACAGAATTAAATAAAAGAAAATTTATTGTTTTAGAATAAAGGATATTTTATGGGAGAAAAATACGGGTCCTTCTGACCCGCAATTTCAAAAATTCTGCATCTCTTTCATTAAAATTGGGATGAATGGTGCGCTATAGCTCACCAACGCGATCCCTGACACCATAACATGCAAGAGCTTGCAACAAATGTTTTAAGCCAAAAAAAAAAAAAAAAAAAGGTCATTTCTCAAGGGAATAAAGTAGACATAAGTGCTGCAAACAAAGCAGAATGAACCTCACCATTGTGCCTTTTTTGTTCCCTGATGAAAAGTCTTTTTTTTTTTTTTATACTAAGCAATTGCTGTGAGTATTCTTCTGCTTTATGATGTTTATTCAAAGTTTCGTACATATTTCATGCAGGTGTTACCTTTTTATTAAGCTTTAGCTACTGTACACAAAATTATATATTCTTTTCACAAAAAAATTCCATTTATTTTATTACTATGACTATTTCAAATGACTGCCTATACTTTATTTAAAGAAATATAATTGATATTATTAAACATAAAATTGTGGGTTAAAGGTTCTATAACTTTTTTTTTACATAAAAGTAAATAAAATTTTGCAAATATTTTGTTTTTCATATATTACAATGGATACTAAAAATCAAACCCAGATTAGGTACAACAACTTTATACCTAAAAGAAAACTGCATAGATCTTTTTTATATGTAAGAAAATTTATTTCGGGAACAAAGTTAAAGAAAACTGCAGATATATAGGACAGGTTAAAGGGGGAAAATGAAGGGTTTTTTTTACTTTCAGAAACACTGCAGGTTTTTTACCTGCAGGAAAACTGCAGTTATTTCGGACAAATAAAAGGGAAAATAAAGGTTTTTTTTAATTTCAGGAAAACTGCAGGTTTTCTACCTTCAGGAAAACTGCAGTTATTTCGGACAAATAAAATGGAAAGTGAAGGTTTTTTACCTTCATCAAAAACTACAGGTTTTTTACCTTCAGGAAAACTGCAGTTATTTCGGACAAATAAAAGGTAAAGTGAAGGTTTTTTACCTTCAGAAAAACTGCAGGTTTTTTACCTTCAAGAAACGTGCAGGTTTTTTACCTGTAAAAAAGATGCAGGCTATAGTCCGAAATACCTGCAGTTTTCCTGAAGGTTTTTTTTAAAGGTTTTTTGCTGATTTTTTTACCTGGGTAGACAATTTCCATTCTAGATAAATAATAATAACAATAAATATGCAAAGAGAAATCCATTTTTTAGATATGACTTTTTTAATTTTAACCAAAAAAAAAAAAAAAAAAAAAAAAAACCTTAAGTTTCTTTGAAATTACTGCATATTGAGGACTCCTACCATTTATTTTAAAGGGTGTTGATGACTTCATTTGGGAGCTACTCATAATGAAAATTTGCCTCCCTTCGGAGGAACTTTCCTTTTAAGGGGGGAGGGGGAACCAATGCTTGCACATTTACAAAAAAAAAAAAAAAAAAAAAAAAAAAAAAAGGAAAAAAAAAAAGAAAATCCTCACTTGACATCGCTAATATAGATTCTTCGTTTTAATTTCATAATGATTATTAAAAAAACAATTCACTTTATGCATATTTATAGGAAATGTTGTTCTGCAATGTAAAAAATTAAAGGGGAAAAAATTGCAGAATGACAACCCCATTTGTTGGATAAGTTTTATCAAATGTTTCTAGACATTAATTTATGTCAAGTTGCAACTACAAATCAAATTTTATGAAATTCTGAGTAGTATAGTTCTTGAGATATAGTTGGCACAAAATTTTGTCACATACAGATATTTCCTAAAAATTGTCAAATCATGTTCTAGACATCTCAAAACATGTAAACCCATCGAAAAACTGAAGTCTAGTATTATTACGAATCAAATACTTTCTTCTATTGAATATAAAAGAGAGAAAAACATGTTATGTATATTTTAATAAAATAAAATATTTCTGTTCAAAAATTATAAAACGCTGCCACTGCTATTTTTCAATCTATCAGAATCTTTTTCCATTACTTGGTAAAACTGTTTTATATGCAATCAGATAGACTTAATTTTGTACGGAAATGCGGCATAAATAAATAAATAATCAATTTAATAAATAAATCTTCAATTTCGTAATGTGTCTTTTTTTTTTTTTTTTTTTTTTTTAGGAGTGAGTTATTCAAAGGTAATTAACCTTAATTATTTAAAGCCAAAGCCACTGCACAATAAATACTAATTGGATTAAAAATCTGTATTTCAATTTCTTTTATTTTTGCTAGTGACCATAAATTTAAAAATAGGTCATTTTAAAAATAATAAGTGCTACTACTGAGAAAATTACATATTCTAGTTAAGAAGGAAATATATATAGAAGTTGATTTTTTCATGCAAAATTAATTTCTATTCGGGAAATTCCTTTTAATTTTTTTTAGAAAAGCAGAGCCAAGTCTCTACCTAAATTATCTAAAAAATAATTAGGTCTAAAATAATGAAATAATATTTACTATATTTAAAAGAAATTTTATTAAGATATTATTCTATATACTACGAAAACTCAAATCTATCATTTAAAAAATAATAAATTGAGGTAAAAATAATAATAATAAATTCAAAACAAATTTCCTTATGTGCATTATGTGATAAGGATAAATAAACAATCATTTAAGTATTCTGATAAACAAATAAACATTTACATTAACCATTTCTTAAGGATTATCTACTTCCCTTCAGAATTAAACTCTGGAGGGGGGGGGGTGTTAAAAATTACGTCAGTAATTTAAATTCTCCCCCCCCCCCATAAAATAAAATAAATAAATAAGTCTTCAATTTCATAACATATCTATTTTTTATTTTTATTTTATTTTATTTTTTATTTATTTATTTATTTTTATTTTTTTTTTTGGGGGGGGGGCGGATATTAACTATGTAAAGGTAATTGACCTTAATCATTTAAAGCTACACATTAAATGCAAATTGGATTTAAAAACAATATTTTACTTTCTTTTCTTTTTTCTAGTGACCATATGAATTTAAAAATAAATCATTTTAAAAATAGTTCGTAATATGCTAAAACCAATTCATACTTTCAGTTAAGAATGAAATATCTAATAACATGATTTTTTCATAAAATTAATTTAAACTTAGGAAATTTCTTTGAACAGTTTAAAAAGCAAACCGAAATTTTGTCTCTCCTAAAATTGTCTAAAAAATAATTAGGTTATAATTTAATAAACTAATATATTCACTATGTTTAACAGTTATGTTAATCTTAAATTTGACGTAATATTAAGCAAAATTGCAGATCATTCTAAATAAAATCTATGCATTATTGCTATTATAAATGAAAAATGCTAAATATTTGATTACTAGAATCTAGAAATGCACTTCCATCAAACGAAAGATTGAAATATATAAGTTAATACTTCGTTAAATAGAAATTATACATGCATTATTAAATAAACTTTATAATATTCTTTTAAATTTATGAGAAAATAATATTTCTTACCTTTTTCTTTCATTAAAATTCCATTATCTTTTATGAACCCCACGTGCTACTTTATAAAAGCTCTATTGCACATGCATGCACGTGCATTATAGTAATCATATAGTTGTACTGGTCAGGCAGGTCACCCACCTTCCCCTTTTCTTCTTTCTGCTCCCTCGCCCTCCGACCGTGACGTCATCAACTTTTAAAATTCCAGTGCTTCGGACTTGTCACTTATCAGAGGGCAGTGCGTGAACCCCCTGCTTCTGACCCGCAACCAAAGCGTATGTACGCTTTGCCCGCAACCCGCAAAAAAATATTATTCAGTTTACATTATACAATAAAGAACCATTTATGCGTCTCTCGTTTATACGTCTTTTACATTTATACGTCTTTTTAGTGAAGTCCAGATTCATTCGTATTCATTTTAAGGCAAAAATTCTTAAATAATAATAATTATTATAAATTATAATAATTCTTCATTTATTATAATTCTTCATTATTATTTAATTCTTCATCCACGCCGCTAATATCAGTTGTACATTTTTTCCACTTTACTAAAATTCGAAAAATTTCTCAATCTGTCATTATTTTCCAATCTAAATAAGACGGATTTTTCCTAGAAAACATCTTAAATGGAAGGAAAGATCGAATAATACTGATGAAAGAATCAATTGAATTTTTGTCACGCATACACACACAGACAGACGGACACACAGACATTTTCTAAAAATAGTCAAATCGTATTCTAGACCTCACAAAACGTATAAATCCGGCGAAAACCGGAAGTCGAAAATTTTTACGAATCCAATATTTTCTTTTATTGAATATAGAAGAAAGTAAAAAGCAAAAATTTAAATTTAAATTTTACACACTGAAATTAACAGTCTTCCATACTAAACCAAATTGTGCCTTTGACAGAATTTTTATTTATTTATTTATTAATTATTATTATTATTGTTCTGTGTGTGTGTGTGCTATTTTCAGAAGAAGCTTGGGTATAAACTTTGTGATAGTGAAGTGATCCCCCCCTCCCCCCCTTTCACTCAACCCAGGGAAAGACTCTGAAGGACATGAAAAATAATGTTTTTTGGGGGAATGCTTTATTACCTTCAAAACAAAGCGTAGCGCGTGATTCTGCATGCGTTGAAACGGGAGATACAGATTGTTAAACTGTTTAACCCCCCCCCCCTTTTTTTTTTTTTTGAAATATTGTTCTACAAAATTTCAAAAAATAAATAAATAAATAATTTGAAAAAAAGAAAGAAAGAAACTACAAAATCGGGTTCTACAAAATTTTTATTTCAAATTTTAAAGTGTTGCAAAGCTTTAAAAATGAAAGATTTGAAAAATGTTGGACATTTTTCTGAATGAACAACTGTACAGGAAATGAAAACTGTCAGTTCTACATAGAATGAAAATGGGAAATAATTTTCTCAATTTCCAACAGTGGTTAGAAATGGGGGTATTGAGTTTTACAAAAATAAAATTTTCAGAATTTTTGCTTTCTTAAAATCATCTTTTTATGCCATTATATGCAGATTTAAGGGATAGCTTATCTTTCATATTTAGCTGCTATTCCATACATCTATAGAGATACATCTACGTATTTTATGAAAATGTAAGATAAACTACGATATTATAAGGGGGGGAAATGCAATTTTTTCTGAAACCCGCAATTACAAAAAGGCAATTTCTTTCTTTCTTTTCATTTTTTTTTTTTTTTTTTTTTTTATACTGTTCTTCGCATTTTTTTTTTTTTATAAAAACTGCAGTTGTTTTACAGTTACCATTTACATCAAGTTAACTGTGATACGTTTGCGATATTTTTGAAGTCACAACCACACCTTTAAGAATTCTGCAGTCTTTACTAAGTCGTGAACTTTACTTTAAAATTTCTGCAGTTTTTATTAAGTCGTGAACTTTACTTTAAAATTTCTGCAGTTTTTATTAAGTCGTAACATTTACTTTTAAAATTCTGCCGTTTTTATTAAGTCGTGAACTTTACTTTAAAAATTCTGCAGTTTTTTTAAAGTTAAAAGCACATTATTTGAAATACTGCAGAATTTCTACAGTTTTGGGGGTTTTCTGCGGAAAAACTGCAGAATTTTTTAGCTGGGATAATTGAGTATTTGGGACATTTAACTTAAAAAACGCAGAAACTTTATTAATTAGCGATGAAAAAAATTATGCATTTTAGCGATCAATTGTAAAATTATCGCGAATTTTGGAAATCAGTCTTGAAATATGTGAATTTTATCGATAACTGGTGAAATTATAGCATATTTTAACAAGTGGTTGTGACTATATGTATAAATATTGTTAATTTCACATTTATTATTGCACATGCTGTGCAGTTTTTTTTTTTTTTAATAATAATGTATAGACCTTTAAAAAAAAAAAAAAAAAAAAAAAAAAAAAGATGATACCTATATGTACCAGATTGAACAAATATCGAGAGAGAAAAATAGATACCTACCATTCCTTATAGAATGTGTAATTTAATTATTTATGGGGGAAAATTCTTAGGGAATCTACATATTTAAAGCCTGCAACAACTTAAAAATATTATTGTAGATTACAATTTAAAAATTTTTAAATAAAATTATCTAAAAAATAAATATTTAGAAATTATTTAAGTAAAAATTCTTAAATTGCAAATTAGAAGTATATTGCAACAAATATTTCACTGGCTCCTAATTATTTTAATTATACTTTTATGAAATTTCAGTTCTTTTGGTCAGTAGATTTTGAGCTACACTAAAAAACTAATATCACCAAGAGATTTAAGATTGAAAAAAAAAAAAAAAAAAAAAAAAAAACATTAAAAAACTCAAAAGTCCCAATAAGTATAATTGCTAAGCATATTGACTAAATTACTTCAAATTTAGTATCCAGTTGTAAAATTTTCTCCAGGATCTAAAAGTCAAAATTGTGTATTCGTTGGAAATATAAATTTTAACATCGTTGCACACTATTCGAAAATCTGACTTCCAAACAGGGTTGATTTTTTTATTTTTTTCAAAAAAATCGATTTTTTTTATTTAAATCAAGATTTAATTGATTTTTATTATGTATTCATACAATATTGTACAACATTTGTTTTTTATTATGTGTATATATATGCACAATATCCACACTATCAATCATTTTACTTAAATTATAAAAATATAAATAATATTCTATTTCTATAGAAAAAATCCATGTAGGCATTTATTACCAACATTTTTATTCAACATAATATCTTCATAATAAGAAGTAATTGTATAACAATCATAAATGCGGTAGTATGAGCCACTCAACTTCAGACATTGACTTTGTAGCTACAATAATGTATTGAAATAAAGCAAAATTTTACTCACACTATTGAAAACATAAAATAATTTTGGAAAAGGATAATTTAATAGGAAATATGACATATAACTGAAGCAATGTATTAAGAGAAAAAAATCTTTACTCATAGTTTCTAATCAAAATTTTAAAAAAAATAAGGAATTAGGGAAGATAAAAAAAAAAAAAAAGATATCCTAAAAAAATTTTTACTTAGGTTTAACAAATATCATTTGAATCAAGAAAAATTTTTCACACTTTACCCATTAACAATATTCATATTTTCATTACCATTTTAATACTTTCACTTTTTTTTTTAAATCTTTTTTTTTACATTTAGTGGGTACAATTCATTAAAACAAGCAGTGACAGCAGCCTCGAATTGTATTTAACTGATTATGTGTAGTTAAATTAAAATGTTATTTTTTTAAAACTTTTTGGAGCCTGCAGGGCTTTTTAAACAGTACAATGTAAACAATGCTATTATTTTTTAAATATCATATGAGCCAATGCTAAATGACATAAACTGGTATAAGAGCTAAATAAATAAGGAAACATTTTCTTTTTTAAATTTTTTTAGAAATTGCAGAAGTAGGAATTTCATAGTAAATATTAAATAATACATTGGGAAATTGAGAACTAAAAACTTTAAAATATATCCTTAAAGTGTTTGAGATAAATGAAGGCGGTAAAAACTGATAAAACCCGTTACACAATTGCACAGTAAGTATTATGCCAACCCTGTGGCAACTCGTACCGCTAAAACGCTCTAGAGTGATCCCTGGCAGCAGGAGTTGTTTATATTTAATGTCTACGGATATTCCACCTCCTTCCATGACTTAGCGGTAAGATATATCTTTATAGTTTTATTTTCTTAAAACTTACAATTAGTTTTTCATAAAATGTAATTACATGTTTCGTCTGTTATGAAGAACAAAAATTTTGTCAAATATAAACAAACCAGTGTTTCCACTACAGTCGCTTTTTATGCAAAATGCTAGACAGTTATCCAAAATACGATAATTAAAGAACATGATCACACATTTATACTAAAAAATTACATTAAATTCTATAATAATAATAATAATAATAAAAATCTTTCACAAAAAAGTCACAATAGACAATTTGCACGTTTTCTGATTTTATTCTAATAGAAAATGAAAAGGTAAGAAAATAAATACATACATATTCATTACATGAATAATAATAAATACACAATAAATACATACATTGTCTTTATTTGAAATCTAATGACTGATTTATAACAATTTTAACATCGCACTATTTACTGTATAGAGAAAACGCAGTATAATATATCGTGACGTCACTCTTTATGACAACAAACTAAAGTAATCGTTGTTTACATTTGATTTCATGCTTTACTTTGCTTCTTGAATCAGTGAAATAGGTTTTCTATGATATAATAATGACTGATATTAAAAAATTGTAGTATAAATATTGTATTATTTGTATTGTACCATTTTGCACTTATACAACAGCTAACGCTTCTCAAAAGTTATTCTTTAGCGTTCCACAGGATCCTATGAAACGAAAACATTGGACAACCGCCATGAAAAGAAAACATTTGAAAATGATGATAATGGAAAATGGTGATAATGATATTGAATGATTCTAAGATGAAAAAGAAATGCTCAGAAATCACATAAACGATTAATAATTACGAAAGTTAAAACAAATTGCTGCTTACTAACCAGGCTAACAGAATGTAAACATTGAAGCATCATAAAGTGTGACGTCAGGCAGCGTTTTGAAGTCACGTGACTTTTGGTTAATTTTAAAGTTATTTTTTAAATTAATGAGAATTTTTTTTGCATTTTTAATAAACTTTTTGAAATTTATGGGCCTAAAACTACCAGAAGAATAGGATTTTGTTCAAATCCCCCATGTGTGCAAATTCCTCATTCAGAATGAACTTTTTTCAAAAATATTGTGATTTCGGACAAATTGTGAAAATAGTTTTCAGTTGCATAAATTTGGTAAGAAATGAAATTATAAACAAACTGTCACTAAACAGTGTGAGCAATCTATTAATGATAAATAATGCAGGCCTTGAAAGTGGGTTTAATTTTTAAGATGCATTTGTACAATTAACTGCTATGGGGGAAAAAAAGAAGAAGAAAAAGAAATCTAAGTAAGAAAGCTTTTGATAAGTTTTATTTAGCTTATTTTTGGAATAGCTTTACTATGAGGCACCCATCGCTGTTGCTGATGTACATCTCACTGAATGAGTCGATTACTGCAAATCGATATTCTGAATCATTACAAAACATCAAAAATACATTTTAAGAAAATAAATTACTGTTTCACTCTGGTGCTTGTTTTGAAATTCACTGAAATAAATTAAGCATATTTTAAAGATTAATAAAATATTTAAAACAGTAATATAAATTTGAGCTACTTCACCACAAAAAAAAAAAAAAAAAAAAAAAAAAAAAATCAGAGAGCTTTCAAACTTTAACACATAAAATTCAGCATTATAAATGATGTATAATCTAAAATAACTTGAAGATTTGCCTCAAAATTTCAAAATTACAGCCTTGCATGAATCTGAAAATGCATGAAAATCTGTACAGAAGCAATCACAAAACAAACAAAAAATAAATAAAATCACTGGATGCAGCTAATTTGTCATGCACGAATCTGAAAATTCATGCTACAGCGGTCAGTATCCCAATATTAAGACTAAAACAATATCACTGGATACCCCTAAGTCATAGCACATGAATCAGAAAATGCATAAAAAATCTGTACTACAGTGGTCACTATCCCGATATTAAAAAAAAAAAAAAAAAAAAACCATCACTGGATACTCCTAATTCATGGCACATGAATAAAAAAATGCATGAAAATCTATACTGCATCAATTACTAGAATACACTTTTTCCCCCTAAATAATTCCATTTATTAAAAAGTAAAATAAAATAATAAAATACACTCAAAAAATTAATTTTTATACCTCAAAAACGCATTAAAAAGAAATAATTATAAGATAAAAAATTTTTTATAAACCATGTTTTAAATTTTCTGTTGAATCATATAAACGCTACTGAAGGCAGCCGGAACCCCAGCAATTGGATAAAAGTATTAAAAAAATTCCTTGCTATCGTCTTTTGAGCTATTATAAAAGTTTCAAATGGCTATCTAGCCGGGAAGTTAGTTAAAAGTTGATTGCAAGCTTTGTACTGGAAACGCTGCCGAAGGCAGCAGGGTCCCGAAGCAATTGGATAAAAATATTTAAAAAAAGCATTTTTACCGTATTCTGGACTATTCCGAAAGTTTCAAATGTCAAGCTACTCGGGAAGTTAGTTAAATAAAATTTCTGTTGAATCATATAAACGCTGCCGAAGGCAGTAGGGACCTGAAAAAGTTGACTAAAAGTATTAAAAAAAAAAAAAATGTATTGCCCCCGTGATCTGAGCTATCCTGAAAGTTTCAAATGTCTAGCTAGTCGGGAAGTTAGTGAAAAATCGATTGCAAGCTTTGTACTGATAACGCTGCCGAAGGCAGCAGGAACCCGAAACAGTTGGCTAAAGGTATTAAAAAAATGTATTTTCACCGTGTTCTGAACTATCCTGAAAGTTTCAAATGGCTAGCTAGTCGGGAAGTTAGTGAAAAATCGATTGTAAGCTTTGTACTGATAACGCTGCCGAAAGCAGCAGGAACCCGAAACAGTCGGCTAAAGGTATTAAAAAAATCTATTTTCACCGTGTTCTGAACTATCCTGAAAGTTTCAAATGTCTAGCTAGTCGGGAAGTTAGTGAAAAATCGATTGCAAGCTTTGTACTGATAACGCTGCCGAAGGTAGCAGAAACCCGAAACAGTTGGTTAAAAATATTTGAAAATTGCATTTTAGCCGTGTTCTGAACTATTCTGAAAGCTTCAAATGTCTAGCTAGTCAGGAAGTTAGTTAAATAAATGTTCTGTCGCATTATATAAGCGCTGCCGAAGGCAGCGGGACCTGAAACAGTTGACTAAAATTATTAGAAAAATGTATTGTCACCGTGTTGTGAGCTGTCCTGAAAGTTTCAAATGTCTAGCTAGTCGGAAAGTTAGTGAAAATTCGATTGCAAGCTTTGTACTGATAACGCTGCCGAAGGCAGCAGGATCCCGAAACAGTTGGCTAAAGGTATTAAGAAAATGCATTTTCACCGTGTTCTGAACTATTCTGAAAGTTTCAAATGTCTAATTAGTCGGGAAGTTAGTTAAATAAATTTTCTGTCGAATCATATAAGCGCTGCCGAAGGCAGTGGGACTTGAAATAGCTGACTAAAATTATTAGAAAAATGTATTGTCACCGTGTTGTGAGCTGTCCTGAAAATTTCAAATATCTAGCTAGTCGGGAAGTTAGTTAAAAATCGACTGCAAGATTTGTCCCTGACAAACACACAAATAAACCCATAAACAAACCCACAAACAAACAAGAATCGAAGTTAATAAAAACATGGTAAAATCATTCAGCTGGGCCGCATTACGATAAACGCACGCGCGCGGCTGGCACAAAAAGAAAAACAAAGTTCCAAGACAGTTAAATGAAGTACCGATACAAAAAAGTTACTATTAAAAAGTGTCGATACACTGAATCTCATCACAGCATCATGAATCGCCAACAGGTACCCTATAGTAAAGCTTAGCCTTATTTTCTTTATACTGCTTGTGCTGCATTATTATATTTAGAGTAGAGTACAGTATAAACTTGATACAGGGTTGCCACTCAAACAGGAGAATGAAATTCCCTGACTTTTAAAAGGTTTTCCAGGTATATATTCTAAAGATTCCAGTCTAACCGTATATTGAGCACTGACTGTGTTGAGGGCAAAATAATTAAGGTCCCACTTGTAAACACAAAATTTACATATGACAAAAGTTGCATATAATGATAGCATTTGTCGCTTATAAGCGAAATAAGAAATTCCTTACATGAGCAAAAAAGAAGTGTGGGGATGTTTAAAAAAAATAGCAGAAGCTAATGGGGGGGAAAAAGGGGGGGGGGAATGACCGTGCATTGGCAGATTTTTCTTTTCACTGACTTTTATAGTCAGTTTTCAAATTCCCTCACTATTCCAGGTTCTCCAGGTAGCGTGGCAACCCTGTTGATATAAAGTAGTTTTCATACTACCTTAGCTATATCCGTCAAAAACATTATAAATGATTATTATGATACACAACTAAGACATTCAGATTCATTTAAAATTTAACAATATTCAGTTATAATGTATTAATACAGTACACACAACATTTCCCAATTACCCATTACATTAGACTTGTGATGTATCTAATTAAGGCTGTACATCAGTCAGATAGCTCCCTTTCTCCCTTTCCATGTTATCATATATAGGATTTTTGTTGTTTCGTTTTACAAGGCTGTATCATTCAAAAATAAAGTTTTTCGTAATCTGTTTTTTGAAAAGAATAATACAGCTATTTTATTCCAATAAATAAATTTTGGACTGTAATCGAAGTATCTCTTAGTATCTCGATTAGTTAGGATCTCTAATCAAAACATTTAAATTTATTTTTCCAAAAATTGCTAAGCTAAAAGGTGACATATTACCAATAATAACAACATAATTAAAGTAATAATAAACCTAATAAAGAATTCGAAAACTTGTTTAATTATCATATTACAGAAAACTGAGTAACATTTTGCGGAAAAAGCGACTATAAAAAAAGTAAACAATGGTTTGTTTACAAATAACAATACCTTCGTGCAATCAGACGAAGACTATAATTACATATACGTAAAATTAAGCAAGTTTTAAGAATATAAAATTATAAAACACTTACCACTAAATCATGCAAGAAGGTGGAATTTTTGAATAAATATTTTAATTCCCGATTGAAAATAAAAATGTAAAAAACACTGTCACACTCTTAATTTCTTTAATAAAAATTATGATTAACGCGTTCACGCAGGCGTGGTACACTGGTGGGTCACAGAAAAAGTATCCGAGCACTAGCAATGTTTGTCTAAATCATGCAAAATTTCGTATTAATTCCAATTTCTAATCAACAAATTAAACAAACACCGCGGACGGATACAGGGAAAACAATTTGCTTAGCGTCTACAGGATGTACGCATCCGTATGATGTACGCATGCGCTCCAAAGACCATGGACCATGGTATAAATTTGTGTGCATGAGGGATTTATTAAACGTTTTCGCTTTAAAAAAAAATTTTATTCATTATGAATAATGATGAAATAGAATATCTATAATTAAAGAATTCTTAATTTATTTTAAATATTATCTAAATACTTTTTTGACGAAATGGGAAATCTTAAAATTAAAATTATATTCTTCATAACAAAAATTTATTGACTGCATTCACGTTGGTCAGCCAACCAACGTGTCTTGTAAGTAAGAACCGAATTAAGACATTTTCGCCGAATAAAAGCATACATTTTGGCGGAGTAATATAGTTCTATTTTCAAATCAACTTTTACAAAAAACAAGAGTTTTCCTGAAAAAAACAAAAACGTTACTCGATTCAGAAAGATCCCATTAACAACATATATTAATTATATTAAAATCGTTCGTGCGGTTTTAGAGATTTACATCCTTACATCCTTACAGTGGACACCACACATTTTCCCTTTTTGGCTTTAAATTGAGATTCAGATCTCAAAACATACTGCATGTAGGAACGTAAAATTTTCAGGATGGATTAAGACCGACGATAAAAGATTATTTTGAAAATATCAGAACAAAATATGGTATATTTGCTGAGATATTAAGTGTCGGCTTTTACAAATCTCTTTGATGTCGAACTAGGCGTATATATGAGTTCGCAGCGTTCCGTCCGTTTGTCCTTCCGCTTGCGTCACTCGAAAAACTGCCGTTTTTCATGATGATATAAAAATTTCAGTGGCGCCTCGGTGTTATTTTAAAAGATTTGTTTTTAGATTCCACTAAAACTACTTTTGTTTTGTCTAATAAAGTACATTTACATATTGAAACAGTGCTTTTAATTTTCATATATACTGTCAAATAATTATACTTTCACTGAGTTTGCATAATAAATTAAAATTATTTATTTCAAGAAATTGATTTATCTTTTGCATCACGCTATCCAAAACATAGTATATCATAGTATTCAACTGAGTGAAAATTTGCGCAAAGAGGTAGTGTGACGTAAAGAAAACATTTACACAGATTTTACTTGCAGTATGGATAGCGTGACGCAAAAGATAAATCAATTTATTGAAATAAATAATTTTAATTTATAATGCAAACTCAGTGAAAGCATAATTATTTGACAGTATATATGAAAATTAAAAGCACTGTTTCAATATGTAAATATACTTTATTAGACAAAACAAAAGTAGTTTTAGTGGAATCTAAAAACAAATCTTTTAAAATAACACCGAGGCGCCACTGGAATTTTTATATCATTCCTTTTAAAACTGTTATTTTGAATTTGAAATGTAAATGAAAAAGCATCGGTGAGTGTATTTTATGTATCTGTCTGATCTTGAAGCTAAAAATATTACGCTTGCATTATAAATATAAATAAAAGTAGAAAGTAAATGATCAAATAAGAAAATCTATGTATATTTTAACTAATTGCAAAGCGTCACTTAAAATTTGATATCATTATTTTTAAGACTCATATTTCAAATTCTTATAGCCATAAAGTAGCGGAGTCACAAACTTTTAACCCGTTAAGGGTTTTTTGTACTGATATCATTACTTTTTAGGGGTTATTGATCAAAAAATAAAAACAAGTCCTTCTGGCTCCTAGGAAGGGTGAACTGATTTATTTTTTATTATGAAGTTGCCACCATTTTTTTTTCAAGATGGCAGTTACAATTTATTAATGGACTTCGTGGATTTATTAATGAAGGCTTGTATATATGGCAGTGGCGGATTTAAGGGGGGGGGGGGGTAGGGGGTACTGACATTCCGAATTGAATAGTACATTTGCAACCTTTTCATTGATCTGGAATTACATTTTGAAAAATATTAGCCCCCAAAAGTTAAGTTCTGGATCCGCCACTGATATATGGAGTTTTAAGCAAATCGGTTCATAAAACCTTTCTAATGTAAATTTGAATTTTTCAGTGGGCTGGCACAGGGAAACAAGAGGGTAGATTAAGTTGGCAAATGAACATAACAAATACATTTCTGAGATAAATCCAGACTACAAATTTAGTTTGAATTAATTCAGTATTTCAAATGTTATCATGCTGACAAATTTTCAAGTAGCCTGCCACTTGGAAACAAAATGGAGAAGCTTCGCACTAGAAAAAAAATATTGAGTGGGATTCTCAAACTCTTTAAAATATTAATAACAATAATAAGTGGGAAATTTCAAATTTAAGTTAGAATTACGTAATTTACATTTTGCAAGTTTCTTTTTAAAGAATTACAAATGCAAATTACACAATTAAAAAAAAAAAAAAAAATCAAGTTAATGTTAAAAATGGAAATATATTTTCTTTTCCCTTTTGAGACTAAGTATAGATACTGCTCCAATATTCACAATTTTAAATTTTCCTCAAAAGTGCAGGTAAAAATTATTTCATAAAAATATTTAGTGGAAGAAAATAGACAAAATATAAATTAAGCTCTACATTTCTATAATTTTAAAAATAAGATAAAATCATTTGGAGAAAAAATACAAGTTAAGCTGAAACTCATATAAGTTAAGCTTAAGTTTTATGGAAAATACAAGTTATATATATATTTCTTTTTAAAAATTAAAAATCTATTTTTAAAATACAGTTAGAGTTTATTCATATATTTACTTTTCCGACTTTAAAATGATACACATTTTAAATATTAACATAATCAAACTAATTTTTTGTTTATTATTATTATTATTATTTAAAGCAATAATGGCTAGGGGATGAAAAAGGGGATAAATACGCTGTATATTAAAAAAAAAAAAAAAAAAAAAAAAAAAATAGAATTAAAATTCATGAAAAATGTGTCAAATATAGCAATTATTGAAAAACACATCAAAATAAATAAATAACATCTTTACTTTGAAACCAATAATAGTTTATTTAAAAAATATAATTCTCTCTTTCTTTTTTTTTTTTTTAATTAATTATTTTCTGCATGAAAAATTCCATTTCATAAATACATATTTACAACAACGATAAGAAAAAAAAAAAAAAAAAAAAAACTCCTTTAATTTTAAATAATATTTCTACATGTTTCTAAGCAATTAAAAGTGCCCCCCCTCTTTTTTTAAGAAAAAAATAAATAAAATATAGGAATGTATATGGTTTCAATATCAGTTACGAGATGGCGCCACTAGATGGCCAAATTATTACCTTCATGATAAAACAATATACATTCCGATATTTAAACTATTTTTCTTAAAAAAAAAAAAAAAAAAAAAAATCACTTTTAATTGCTTAGATACATGTAGAAATAATTATTTAAAATTAAAGGAGGGTTTTTTGTTTATTGTAGTTGTTGTCTGAATATTTATGAAATGGAATTTTTCATGCAGAAATTAATTAATTAAAAAAAAAAGAAAGAAAGAGAGAATTATATTTTATAAATAAATTATCATGGGATTCAAAGTAAAGATATTAATATTTAAAATATGTATCACTTTAAAGTCTGAAAAGTGAATATATAAATAAACTTTAACTGTATTTTGAAAAGAGATTTTTAATTTTTAAAAAGAAATATATACATATATCTATATTTGCAAAAGTGTATGTTTTAATTTAAATTAAAATCAAAAGATAGCGCCAAAACTGCATTTGCTGTTTTTTCCTATTCCCTGTGCGGAAGGTTACATGAATAGGAATCGCAAATGACTGAACTACTACAAAATCGATGTTTATGAATTATTAAAAATTTTTTGCTTTAAAAAATTGTAAATTCATCATTATTATGATAAAATGGAATGTCTAAAATTACAAAATACTTCCTTATTTAAAATGTTATCTAAATACTTTTTTGACTAAATATGAAATTTTAAATTCAAAAATATCTTTTTCATAGCAGAAGAGAAAATATATTTAAGTGAATTTGACTTAGTATATATACAATAAATATATAAAAAATGTAATAAAGTATTTTTGCGTTAAAAAAAGGAAAGTTTAAATAATTCATTGACTGCATTCACGTTGGTCAGCCAACCAACGTGCTTTGAAAGTGAGAACCGAATTACGACATTTTCGCTGAATAAAAGCATGCATTTTGGCGGAGTAATATAGTTCTATTTTTAAAGCAAATTTTACAAAAACAAGAGTTTTCCTAAAAAAAACGAAAACGTTACTAGATTCAGAAAGATCCCATTAACAACATATATTAATTAAATTAAAATCGTTCGTGCGGTTTTAGAGATATTTTTTCATTACATCCTTGCAGCGTACACCACACATTTTCCCTTTTTGGCTTTAAATTGAGATTCAGATCTCAAAATATACTGCATGTAGAAACGTAAAATTTTCAGGATAGATTAAGACCGACGATAAAAGACTATTTTGAAAATATCAGAACAAAATAAGGCATATTTGCTGAGATATTAAGTGTCGGCTTTTACAAATCTCTTTGATGTCAAACTAGGCGTATATATGAGTTCGCAGCGTTCCGTCCGTTTGTCCTTCCGCTTGCGTCACTCTAAAAACTGCCGTTTTTCATGATCTATATATATAAAAGAGCAGAGTCTGTCTGTCTGTCTGTGTGTGTGTGTGTGTCCGCTATAGAAACCTAGGCCGTTTCACCGACCGGGACCAAATTTGGCACGGTTAATGTTTACGACCCGAGAAAGAAAACGCCGCAAGCGATTTTACAAAATTCGGCCCCCATGGGGGGGTGGGAGGGGGGCAAAACGTAATTTCACAAAATCCTTCATTTCTCAAGCAAAAAAACAGACATCCGTAAAATTTTTGCTTTAAAATATAGGTAATAGAAATGCCTATAAATCGGTTTCTGTAATTTTTGAAATTCGGTCCCCAAGGGGGCCGGGGGGGGGACAAAACGTGATTCCACATGCGTAAAACATGATTTCGCAGAATCCTATATATCTCAAACAAAAAAAAATAGATATACGTGAAATTTTAGCTCTAAAATATAGCGAATGCAACTATCTAAAAACCAATTTCTGGAATTTTAGAAATTCAGCCCCCAGGTGGGGCAGCAAGGGGGGGGGGGCTATGGAGCAAAAACAAATAGAAGTACAGTTAGGCCGTTCAAAATTGATACAGATAGGTTTTAAAGGCTTGTAAGTCGAATGGGGATATTTTCGATTGTATAAAGTTATTAGGAGGGGCAAGAAGGGGGGGGGATAAAAATAGTATCAGATCGTTCAAAATTGGTACGTAGAGGTTTTCGATACTTACAAATCGATTGCGGATATTTTTGAATTTGTAAAATTATTAGGAGGGGCGGGTAGGGGGTTGGGCGGTAAGTGGGCTATGGGGCAAAAACAAATAGAAATACAGTTAGGCCGTTCAAAATTGGTACAGATAGGTTCAAGATGCCTGCAAGTCGAATGGGGATATTTTCGATTGTGTAAAGTTATTAGGAGGAGCAAGAAGGGGGGGGGAGGGGGGCCAAAAAAATAAAAATAGTGTCAGATCGTTCAAAATTGGTACATAGGGGTTTTCGATACTTACAAATCGATTGCGAATATTTTTGAATTTATAAAATTATTAGGAGGGGCGGTAAGGGGGGGGCTATGGGCAAAAAGAAATATAAATGCAATTAGGCCGTTCAAAATTGGTACAGATAGGTTTAAGAGGCCTGCAAGTCGAATGGGGATAATTTCGAAAGTGTAAAGTTATTCGGAGGGGCGAGAAAGGGGGAGGGGAGAGGGGGGGCAAACAAATAAAAATACAGGTTTTAGAGGCCTGCAAATCGAATGGGGATATTTTCGAAAGTGTAAAGTTATTAGAAGGGCCGGGAAGGGGGGGGGGCAGAGGGGCAAAACAAAATAGAGTTAGATCATTCAAAATTGGTACATCGAGGTTTTCGATACCTACAAATCGATTGCGGATATTTTTGAATTTTTAAAATTATTGGGGGGGGGAAGGGGGGAGGGAGCGGTAGGGCAAAAATAAAGATAGAGATAGATCGTTCAAAACTGGTGAATAGAGGTTTTTGATATTTACAAATCGATTGCAGATATTTTCAAATTTGTAAAATTATTATTGCGCTCATATATATGCATTCGCGCGTGCGCATCGCGCACGGGTCTACGCTGCCGAAGGCAGTGGGGACCCGGTGCGACATTTTTCCCGATCAGAGTTTTATTTTTTTATTTCACATGATAAAAAATAATGCAATTTGGAGAATTCATTAATTATAATGATTCATTTAAAAATAGTGACCAGCAAAGCGGGCATAGCCTGCTAGTATATATATATAGCGAAAATATGTATAGCGAAACAGATATACCATTTGTCCTCAAATTAATATAACAGCAATGCGTACTCAATTTAACTAATATATGTAAAATTATCTAAACATAAAAGAAAAAAATCTGGTGTGAAACAACCACACGACTTCCATTACCCACTATTGCACGTCGTATATGCATTTTTGAGAGATAATGTGATCAGAAAACATAAAAGTGACCTAAAGAGAAAATCGTTAGAGCCATTTTTGAGATACCAACATTTACAAAAAATCAATTATTGACAGGAAAACAATAATTACATACAAAAGCATATTTAAACGTGAGTTAAAATGGCGAGTTTGAAAAAAAATCCGTACAGCTGTTTTTAAAAGAACGCCCTTGGGAGACCTGAAATTGAGCTATTTATACTGGACGCTTATAAATTTTCCTGAAGTAACCAACTATATCATTCGAAAGGACATCTAACAGAGTGTTTATGTAGCTAGTTTGAAAAAAATCGTTAGAGCCGTTTTTGAGATACGGACTTACGGTCCCACTTCCGGTTTCCGATGTCCCACTTTCGGTTAAACTCAATTATTGACAGGAAAACAATAATTACATACAAAAGCATATTTAAAAGTGAGTAAAAATGGCGAGTTTGAAAAAAAACCCGTGCAACCGTTTTTAAAGGAACGCCTTTGCGAGGCCTGAAATTGAGCTATTTATACAGGACGCCTATAAATTTTCCTGAACTAACCAACTATATCATTCGAAAGGACATCTAACAGAGTGTTTATGTAGCAAGTTTTAAGAAAACCGTTAGAGCCGTTTTTGAGATACGGACTTACGGTCCCACTTCCGGTTTCCGATGTCCCACTTCCAGTTATTCAATTTTCACCAAAATTTGGAAATTTCATCTGTACACCAGACGTATTTCAATTCCAAAATTTCGTAGCTCTATCTTTATTAGTGTCTGAGCTATAGTAGCCAGAAGATTCTCCACATACATACATACACACACACACACACACACACACACACATACATACACACTGACCAATTGCCAAAAACCACTTTTTTGGACTCAGGGGACCTTAAAACGTGTAAATCAGGTGAAAACCCGATATCGAATTTTCAGACCGAATACAATACTTCCATTACCTACGGTAGTAGGGTAATGGAAGTAAATAAAATCGTAAAGTATCACCTGTAGATTGATAAAAGGAAAGTTAAAAATGAATTTAAGAAACGTAGATTCAAAAATGACTTTTTATCAAAGGAAATTTATAAAGAATATTACGTATAAAAATACAAATTTTGCAAAGAATTATATTATTATTGACTCAGTTTTTTATTATAGTTAACAATAGCATCTTCATGCGATGTTTGGAGATTATTTGGAGAATATCGAAAGCGATATATATATATATATATATAGCGAAAATATATGTAGCGAAACAGATATACCATTTGTCCTCAAATTAATATAACAGCAATGCGTACTCAATTTAGCTAATATATGTAAAATTATCTAATCATAAAAGAAAAAAAAAATCGTAAAGTATCACTTGTAGATTGATAAAAGGAAAGTTAAAAATGAATTTAAGAAACGTAGATTCAAAAATGACTTTTTATCAAAGGAAAAATCTAAAGAATATTACGTATAAAGATACAAATTTTGCAAAGAATTATATTATTATTGACTCAGTTTTTTTATTATAGATAAGAATAGCATTTTCATGCGATAATATACATTGCTTGACAGTTAATCTATAATTATATATACATATATATATATCAGTTTTGTCTGAGCAATATTGTGCAGCAGCTACAAAGATAATTAACCTGAATTCAACTGAAGTGTGTAAAGTTGCAAAATTCACAGACAAAACTCTTTTCATCTATTAACTTCCCACCCTTTATAGTATTAAATTATCCGTAAGAGTCTATTAAAAACAATTTATTAGTATTTCCAATCGTTATGTTCTATAAAATATTCATAGCGCATCATTATTCACATATAATAGATAATCAAGAATATTTGAATAATATTCATTTGTTTTGTTGCTGCATACTGTTTAATCTCATGATTGTAGTATTTCTAGTCGACATAAACTATCTGCTGTAACATTCTGAGTTTCCTTACAGTAAGACATAGTGTATCTCCATTTTTGTAAAGATAAACCCCATCTAGTTAATTAAAATTTTTTTCAATTAATTAAAAATTTTCTGTGGATTATAACCTGACATTATATCCACTTTGGTGGCTAGAATACATTTATATTTTTTTTAGACCAATATGATGACTCATGATTCTTTCTCTGTTACAATTAACCAAATATATATATATATATATATATATATATGCATATATATGTAAGCGTTTCTATAGACATTTAACATTTTTTCATTTAAATATCTATTTTTATGTAAATATCGTTTGCGAGCGTTGATAGAAGTATTTTTGTTTCTTGTTTTTGTCAACTATTAGAATAAAGATTTAAGTTCGGTAAAACCTTTAGAACGAATGGTTGAACCATTGATCTGTGATAATTTAAAATAAAGTTATGTAATTTTTTTCATTATACATATATATATATATATATATATACATATAAATGTAATATCGAAAATAAAATTGACTTTTTTTTATAGTTAGTGTTATACTAATTCTCCTATATGGAAATCGTCTGCATTATCATGGAAGATATATATTTTAAAATAATAGTTTTAATAAGTTATTTTTACTGAGTACATTTGTAGAGAAAAATATAGAAGAAGGTCACGTGGTGGCTACAACTTATTAGTTTTTAATTGAAGCTTTGAAGCAGGAGTTAGAAGTAGCGGCTCACAGTGATGACGCATCGATCGTTGACCGTACGCAAGACTGCCTGGTATATCAGCAATAACACTGCAAACGCAAATTTAATTTAAAATGGTTCTTAAGTGTCACATTTTAAGCGAAAAAAAAAGTCTCACCTTTAAAGACGCCTTTTTCCATCTGAAATTAAGAAATTTAAATTTTATTAAAACACAGCTATATTTTTAGGCTTAAAATCACTGTTAGGCCTTTTAATAAATAAATAATTAGTTAATGGTAGCATGCAATTCTTTTTTTCTGTTAAAATTTATTTTAGAATTTTATATAACATAAAAAAAAAAAAAAAAAAAAAAAAAAAAAAAAAAAAAACACGTTACTGAAATCGAACTGAATAAGAGACCTGAAATGTTAAACACGGTATCGTAGTCAAGTGTCTTACCAATTATTCTACCACGGCACATGTTAATCCTTGTTTTTATGACAAGATATACTCCAGTATTCTCGAAATAAATTGTAGTTTTATGTTTTAATCGGTATTTTTGGCCATAAAATTATCAACAATATATCTAAAGGACAATTTATATTATTATCTTAAATTTTATATCTAGAAGTATTAGAATTTTGTGAAAAGCATTATAAATATGTCAAAATTCCAGCCCTTGATGTTTGGATAAGATTACTTTCCTTAAAGTGATATGTGTAAAAAAAATAAAATATGACCATGAATACTAGAATATTTGTTGTTTTACATTTAAGTGCTAGGAAATATGTGGAAGATTTTAATTCTAAATTATTTTATTCTGAATTTTTTATTCAGTTTTTAATTCTAAATTTTTAAATAAATAAATTAAAAGCAGTTAGCACAAATTATTCAAGATTGTTCTGTTACAATTTACTTTCTTCGCTGCAAGTTTACTTGGTTTCGTAAAAGTTAACTCTTTTTCTGATAATAAGAGGAAAACTTGGATTTCTTTTAATAAGAGAATGTGTCTGGATTTCTATAGTGTCTTAAAATTCATTTGCTTTTGCAGTCTGAAATTTCGCATACCTACAGTTTCAGACATTTTTCATTCTGAATTGGTATTCCATACACACTTCTGTCTGAATTTAAGACTCTTCTATTTACAGTGAATTCATTAATAAACACAATTGTTTAAATTATATATGTATTACGTGTAATCTGTATATTAATATATTTATGTTTGTTGAATGAGGGTTCAATTGTTTTATGTCTTACTTTATAACTCCTTTATTTGCAGTGAACTCCACTTAATTAACAGATTCGTGCCAACAAATTCCTTCCATACCTGATTCTATGTAAGCTTTATACAGTTGGGTCTTTCTGAACCCCCAAAGAAAAAGTTCAAGAAGTGATAAATCTGCTGAACGAGGTGGCAATTGGGTGGATCCAGAGCACCAGACCTTGACACCAGAAAATGTATCCATGTATTGGCGTGCAGTGTGGGAAAATGTGTTGGAGCTCCATCCTGCTGAAACCAGATCCACTGCTGCGTATTAAGCTATATGCCAATCAGCAAATAAGGGAGGATATTAGCCTAAAGGATGCCAAGTTTCTCCATCCAGAGGTCATGGAAACAAATAGGGGCTGACTCTTCTAGTTCCCTAAAAGCTGTTCCACTGCAATTTGTTGCCCCGTAAACAAGCTTGATATCCGCTATTCCTCTATACATGTAGAGATTCTTACTGTGGTATACCAAAATTAATTTTTTCTTCGTTTATCCTAACAAGCTTCCTTAAGAACCTCTAGAGCCCTCTTGCGCGTCGCGGTTGCGCATGTGACCTTAAGTTCCCGTATGATTCTTGCTTGTTATGTTATTCGTGACCTCTATGTAATATTTTGAAAAATAGTTCTGATTCAGTCTGTATATATGTACATGAAATGTTTGACGGGATATATATATATATATATATATATATTAATAACTGATATGAATGTAGACGATTTTCTTTATTTACATTCATAGTATATATATATATATATACACACCGTGTCCCAAAAGTTTAGACAATCAATAAAATTTGCATTAACATAAAAAGTAATAAGGTACAATTAAAATTTGTGAGATAGGTAATAAATAAAACCAGTTTTTTTCATATACACATATAAATTATGATCAAATGTTTGAAATTATAAAATGTACGTTAAATTGTATAAAAATGTGCTGTCCCAAAAGTATAGACACAATACAGTATTACATGTTTTCCTTTACATTTTTGTTCACAGAATAAAATATTTTTATTATCGTCTGCTTCTATAAATGCAGCGTAATTTCCCCTTTAATTGTAATATCGTCTGCTATATTTTTAGTATAGTTATTTAATGAGTTCAATGTATAGTTTTGTTTGTGATTCGGTCTGATAAAAAATGCCACGTTCCTGCGTATTCTGATACGAATGCCACGTTCTAAAGAAATTTTTTAAGATGAAATTATTAAGATTTTACAGTTAAAAGCACAAGGACAATATACTGTACAAGTATCGAGAAGAATAAGGAGATCCTTCAGCAGCATTTATACAGTTTTGAAATCAGGTGGAACATGGAATATTCGAAAGCAAGTCGGAAGACCAAAGGGAACAATGTTACGTAATGATAGAATGTTATTAAAAAAAACTTCAGTTGATAATTTATGTGAGGGTGCATTGCACCAACTTCCAGAATTTCAAAAAGTACTGTACACAGAAGAATTGAAGCTTCAAAACACATTGTTTAAAGGAGAATGAAAGCAAAACATTGCTTAAAGCAGAGACATAAAGATGCATGTCTAAATTGGACTAGAAAGCATATGTCATACGGTGAAAAGTGGTTTTCTGTCATCTTCAGTGACGAAAAGAAATGGAATATGGACGCCCTGACGGTTACAAATTTTACTGGAATGGCCTAAGAAAAGAACCGAATAACTGTTTCAGCAGGCAACAAGGCGGAGGATGTGTAATGATCTGGGAAGGGTTTTGTTTCAACAGGGAAACATTTCTAGGATTTACGGACAGAAAAATGAAATCAGAGGATTATCAGGATATTTTACATACCAATTTACTGCCAATAATGGATTTGCTAGCAGGACTGGACTGTGTTTTCCAACAAGATGGAGCATCCATCCATACCTCCAGATCAACGAAAACGGGGTTTATGTAAAACAATATCACACTATTAGACTGGCCAGCACTTAGTCTGGATTTGAATCCCATGGAGAACATATGGTACAAGATGTTATCTCGTAAAATATATAAAAATGGTAAGCAATATACATGTGTTAATGACTTAAAAACTGTAACTGACAAAGCGTGGTCTGAAATATCTCCTTCTACAATTCAATGCTTAATTAATTTTATGGAACAACGTGTATTTGATGTTATAAAGTGTCGTGACAATACAATTCCATATTAAAAGTAAGTTTTTAGTTACTTTTATATATGTAAAACCAAAAACAATTACAGGTGTCTATACTTTTGGGACAGCACATTTTTAAAAAATTTAATGTACATTTTATAATTTCAAACCTTTGATCATACTTTTTATGTTAATGCAAATTTTATTGATTGTCTAAACTTTTGGGACACGGTTTACATATATTAAATTCTATTGCAGATAAGTTGACTTAATCTTATTAAATTTTTGCTTATAGAGTAAAAAAAAAAATCTCTTAAGTTATGCGATTTTCTAAATGCTTTCAACAAGTGATTATTTAAATTAAATTTCATTCTTATTATAAAAGTTTTTACATTCTCAAGCATTTGACAAACTATAAAATAAAAAATGAACTGAATTTTTGATGCTCTTTTTCTCTAGACTCTTTTTTTCAGTCTCTAAAGAAATGATGCTACTGACAGGATATCACGCATAAAATTTGGCAATGTCTATGTTTGCATTCTTTGTAAAAAAAAAAAAAATGCTTTTGTTAAGATTATTTTCTCTTTTGCTCTGTTTAACGTTTTCTTCTGTGCTTCAAGGTAAAACCGAGAATTCGAGATAAATATTTTATTAGAATATGTATTTTTATAAAATTTAGAAAGAGATGACCTTGCATGGAAAATGCTGTATTAAAGTCATTTTTATGCACTCTCTGGTAAAATAAATATGCATATATTTTTTAGAGTCTTTTTCTTAAAAATGAATATTACATTTATGTCGTATTAATTGTATGTTATATTATAATAGAAAAATATTATTTATAAAATTATTAAGATGTTTGTACTTGATTTCGTATTATATATTAGGCTAATATGTAATATTTTGAATAGATATTTTTGTATTCTAAGAAGAAGTTACCATTTCTGACGTTTTTTAATTTATCGTGTCTTTACCTGTTTCTTAGTTTACTCTGTTAAAAATGTTTCACATAGAAACAAGAAAATTGACAGTTATATACATAAATATGGGATAAATATCATGAAATAAATCATTTATATTTATTATTTTATGAGATAAAATGGGCTCAAATTATTTAAAGTGCGATAGTGTCTAAACACGTTATCCCATACAGAACAGAATGTTTCAGTTATGTTGCAAAAAGCTTACAATCTTTCATTATCGTAACACATTTAATAATGCTCTCTCAAACCTTTCTGAAACATTCACCCTTTTTTATGTTTTATCTGTTAAGTGACTGAAAAGTTTCTGTTACGTATTTGATTTTTGCAAATGACATGCAAATGCAAATTGACATGCAAATTTTCTGTGGTCTGAGAATGCAAGAAATAGAAAAGGTAACTTGGCAATGCAATTAGGGTTACTTTAGTCTTTATTTGCGTTATTAGCAACGATCCGAGGCAGAAACAATCGTCCGATGCAGAACGCCGTAAAATTATTGGAATGAAAGCGAGTGGAATGAGGGATGCTATTTCCAGGTTTATCAGTTAGTCTAAATCATCAATCAATGATTTTTTTTTTTTTTTAATCTTTCAAAATATAATAAATGCAAGAACTCAAGAAGACCAAATGCACTTTCAAAGCGCCAAAAATGGACCGTCTTTCGATAGACGTGCGTGTAAAAAAAAAAATGTCTTCTTTAGAAAAAGTTTCGTGGTGTAAGTCGACCATGTACTAGCCGAACTGTCTCGAGTGTTTTAAGTTCCAATCTGAGGGCACAGTTCCTAAAATTACCACCTCGATAATACTCGACAAAGAAGCATAAATTAGCTCGCTTAGAATTTACTAAAAATTATGTTTCGCTTGGAGATAAGTGAAAAGATTTACTTTTTTTGGATGAGAAAATTTTATTTTGATCGGTCAACCGGCTTTAAAAAAATAATGTATGATATTAAAAAAATAAAATAAAACCCTACTTTTCAAAGCGGCGATATGGTGGGGGGATTAGTAATGGTACGTTACCAGTTGTGGTAATATAGACAAAAATGAATGCAAAAAGTATCTGGATATGCTGGGTGATACTTTGCTTCCCAATCCCACTCTAGGTATATCAGGATATTGGATATTTCATCCAGGATAATGCCAGTATACATGCTGCATCTTCAATAAAAGCTTCATTTGAAGCAAATGAGGTCCGTTTTCTTGATTGGCCATCCTGCATTCCGCATTTAAACCAATTGAAAATATTTGGAGCATACTTGTGCGATCTGTTTGTAAGGACATATGACACCATCGAAGGAAAGGCATACTCATCAATGCGATCAGATATACGAGGGGAAATATGAAAAAAGAAACTTCATCTCGACCTGAATCAACAATAACTGATCGAATGTTAAATGTTATTATGATTCTTTTTTTTTTAAGGTCAATTTGTAGGATATTGATTATATATATTCATTCACAACTCCTCGACCTTATAATTATTTCCAAAATGAAATGCCATCAGATTTGTAAATTGTCATTTAATGCGTTGATTATATATTACATACGTCCATAACTTATGTTTATGTTTTTAATTTCATTCCTAATAAAGAGTGATATTAATTTTTTTCTAGTTTTATTATGTTTTATACTTTTTTTGTTAATATATTTTTCGACCTTATACTTTTTTCCAGGGCCTTAGTATGTTCTTTAAAGTATCGTTTTTGTCCTTCAAATATTTTGAGCATAGATCATGATGATAAAGAAATTTTCGTTGTGTCCCTGTAAAATTCTATCGATGCTAGACTCACTAAAATCTATACAGTTCGTTAGGCGGTCACCTATAAAAATTATATAAGTTTTCAGCTTAATCGAATGATGTGTTCAGACGCTATGACATTTCAAATAATTTGAGCCCATAAGCCACAATGATAAATAATTTTTATGTCACTTTTGTCACTGTAAAAAAGAATTTAAGCGCTATATTCTACAAAATTGATACAGCTCGTTTGAAGATGATCTATAGCATGCATATAAACTTTTAGCTCAATCGGATACAGCGTTTAGACGCTATAGAACATTAACGAATTTCAGTCCATAACGCATAATGATAAATAATTTTTCTTTGTGACCCTGTAAAAAAATAATACATGCTAGATTTACCAAAATCAGTGTAGGTAGTGCAACGATGACTTATAAGATATTTATAAATTTTCATCACAATCGAATATGACGTTTAGACACTATCGAAATTTAAAAAATTGGACGTATAGATCATAATGGTAAATATAATTTCGCTGTGTCCCTGTAAAAATATATAAGTGCTATATCGTCCCAAGTAAATACAGTTAGTGAGACGGTGATCTATAACACGCATTTAAATTTTCAGTTAAATCCGATATAGTGTTTAGACATTATCGCACTTTAAATAGGGGCATAATGAAAAAGAATTTTTCGTTGTCTCCCTGTAAAAGAAGGCAGTTTAAAGGGCCCATATATATATATATATATATATTGTGTGTGTGTGTCCCATAAAAAAAAAAAAAAAAAAAAAATACTAGATCTACCAAAATTTATACTGCTCGTAACATGTGTATAAATTTTCAGCTCAGTCAAGTATTTCGACGCTATAGCACTTTAAAATATTTTGGTCTATAGACCATATAGACCATAATCATAAAGACGTTTTCTTTGTGTTCCTGTGAAAAAAAAAAAAAAAAAAAAACTATAAGCGCTAGATTCCCCAAAATCAATATTATGGTGACCTATAACATATGTACCAATATTTAGCACATTTGACCAAAGCGTTTAGGCGCTATCGTGTTCACGCACATAAATGCACACATACATCATCGTAAAAATTGTAAATATGAATTCAGGGGATCTCAAAACGTGTAGAAACACCAAAACCTGAAATTTTTATTTTTAACAAGATTACAATACTTTCCTCACTAGTGTTCGGAAGGTAAAAAATTAGGAAGATCTCGTCCATTTTCCCCGTGATTACAGATTTGACATGCTTGGAATTCTTCTGTGGAAAAATTAAGAACGATCAACGAGTAATTTTTAACGTTATCTAATATATAATCAAATGACATTAGGAAGGGTATGGAAATAGTATAATCTTAATTTTTGCCAAAATTAAAGTTAACGAAATACATATCATGATAGACACTGTAGTTTTACATAAGGAGATTACGTTAGGCGAGATAAGTCACACACTTAATTGAAATGCATGAAAATACTTTCAAAATCACAAATATGGAAAAAGCAGTAAACCATAAAGTAAAAAAAAAAAAAAAAAAAAAAAAGTTCTGACATTTACTTTAATAAAGTGAAAATGTTTGAATATTTAAAATTAAATTTTCTGCTTTTTAGGTTGGTAAGAAATTTCGTATTTTTTTAGAATTTTGAAAGTTTAATGCTGATAGTAAAATCAATATGAAAGATTATGTAATTCATGAAATGCAACTGAAAACAATAGAGATTTAAGCAGTTGTTATGTTTTATTCACTATTGTGATTAATGTTAATATGCTAAAATATATTTATTGATATTAGCGAAATTCCAATCATAAACAGTGAAACAATAAAAGCTAATTAACTATAAACTTTATACAATTATTTTTTAAATATGCCATTATCTCAGAATACGGTAGTATAAGAAATAAATTTTATTATTTTATGGAATGTCTGAAATCTAATTTATTCGATCCTAAACCATTCCGAATTCACCATTTATTCTAAGTAAAATACTGAAGGAGATTACTTCTTTTAAAGTTGATTTTCCAATTTTATTTAATTCACGCGCCTTTGTTTGAAAAGAGCGACGAACGGTAAAATAATTTAATCTCCTCCTCATCTTACTTTGTTGTGCAGGAAATTCAATAAATTTAAGAAATTGAATGTGGTTGATTCTGTTTATGTAAATTTCACAGCTGATTTAAAATTTCATATCAATCAATTTCTAATCTTTCTTTTCTTATATGTTTGATAGTGTAATTATTTTTTCTAAATTACATTTGCTTAAAATAAATTATGTTTTATGAATGGCTGCATTAACATTAAATTTAAAATACATATACAGCAAACAGAATTACGTAAGGGGACAATGGATGATGAAAATAATCAAAATCGAGGGGATTAAACTTTTAAAGATAGTCATTATAAATTCCACTAAACTATTTAATGTTTTTAAAATAATATCACTCTACAGTTCCTTAAACATTATTTATTTATTTATTTAAAAATTTCTGAATTTTTAATTATTTTTTCTTGAGTTCAGAATATTAGTAATAGTTATTTATTTATAATGTCCTTTTCTAATTATTGCCATTTAGTAGCACTAGTGCGACGTAAAAAAACAACTAATCAACCAACCCTTTCTAATTTGTTTTCATGCAATCCTCTTAAAATTTTTTGATGTTATTAATCAGTGCATTTTTCAGAAAACTGGATATTCATTTTGAAAGCAAAAAATACTCTATTAAAAGCTCATAAATTCAATCGCATGAAAAAATCATGAAGCTTTTAAGTTTTATTATTATTATGATTATTTTATAATTGATGTTGTAATAAAACTATGAACAATATAATGCAGATATTTGTTCTTTTACACACAAAAAACACACAGTAAAAAAAAAAAAAAAAAAAAAAAAAAAAAAAAAAGAACATTAAAAAACTTTGGATTAGCATTGAGCTTCTTGAAATAGAGTATTATTTACATAATAAAAAGTCTTTTCATGTCAAGAGTTATTTTATATCATTTGAAACTCGCTATATACAGAATAAAGATAAATTTCATGTCAATACTCTATTTGAGAAACAGTGGATCATAACCATAAATAATTAATTTACTGTTCCTTGTCTCCTTAAACAATTAATTAATTTATGATAAGTATTTTAATACTCTTATTTTATTTTATTTTATTTATTTATTTTTTATCGGTGCATATTGTTTTTATTTATATTTATATTTATTTATTTATTTATTTTTTAACTGATAGCACATCACTAAGGGATAAGTAAGACGCAGAAAACAAGAATATGTCATGGCACAACCTATACATGATAAACAAAATTATTTATGGAAAATGATATTAAGAGATTTTTTTATTAGATTAAAACAACTAAGCAATGTAATTTTGTTAAACACTTCTAATGATTCAATTACTTATTTGCTATCTCAAATAATTAATGTCTTACAAAAAAATAGACATGTAAAAATACATCAAAATAATATGAAAATTGAGAAAGATTTCAGGAATTAAACAAAACTTGCACATTTTAGTTAAATTTTAAAGAAAAAATTTAAATATTTCATGTAACTTACTGACTATTAAACAAAATAAAAAATAAATAAAATATTACGCTTTTTCAAAAATAATAATTTGTACAATGTTAAAACAATTCAAAAATGTATTATCTAGTAAGAATTATTATAATTTAACCAAAGATACCTTATGTCAACATGATAATGAAATAAAAATATAGATTTGTAGGCAACTGGAACAATAATGGGAAATTTCATATTTTCCGGCTCTGCTCTATATTGCTAAAATCCAATAGTGGACACCTTTTTGTATCAGTGTGAACATCTGTGATGTTTTTCAGAAAAGGGCAGATTAATAAAGGATTCTAATGAAAAAAATATTTTTAATAAACGAAAAATTTTCTGTAAATTAATGTGTTCTCAAACTGATTTGCCAATCTTTAAATTTGACTTTCTGCTTTCTTAAAATTTTATCTATTACTTTTTATTTGGCTAGCTTCCTTTTCTTTTTATTCTCATTACTCTACCGTAATTTATTTCTATTTATTTCCTCTGCTTATTTTATCTTTTATATTTTAATTCAATTCGTGCTTATTTCACATTTTCCAGAGTAAATTTTTTATTAATTGTTCAATGATATTTTTTGCAAACTTTCGAAGTGATGACTGTTGGAGAAAACATCATTTAAAACATAATTTAATCATCTCTTTTTAAACACTTTCTTTTAATGGTGAAACGTTCTTATGATTTCTGTTTATATAAACCTCTCACCATCGTCTGTCTGTCCGTCTTTTAACTTAAATAAATACTCACGAAATTCCTTGAAATTAATGTATGTTATTTAATTTCATTATATACAGTCGGTAACAAAAGTGTCCGAACACTAGCAAAAATTCCTATGTAAAAAAAGTACATTTCATACAGTTTCGTTAAATAAATCCTTGTCGAATCCTGTTCTTAGTCAGTGTAAGAACATGATTTGGTAAGGATTTATTTAACAAAATCGTATGAAGTGTACTTTTTTTACATAGGAATTTTCGGCAGTGTTCGGACACTTTTGTTACCGACTGTACCAATACCTATTTAAATTTGGTAAATACCCCCGATATTTTTCGTACACGGAAACCCGAAATAATTCCTAATAATAATAATTTATGGGAAGTGTTTCTATGAGCCATATTTTAATAACTATAAATAGTACATATTATAATAAAATTTACATTTATACACAAAAGCGATTTTTATTGAAAATAGTATGATTAAAATTAACAATTAGAGGGCTACACAAAAATATTTAGATACACTAAGGATTATAACTAAAAACTGCTGGAATTGCATTTTCATTTTTAATTAAACTTATTTTAACACTTTTTAACGATGTTTAGGAGCGATTATAATTTGTCCTGTGTAATTTTGTTTTTATGTCCATTTAACTCTCCGTCTACCTATGTGTCTGTCTATCCATCTCAAACGTCTGTAAATATTTTTAAAGTTTCTTCAACATATTATATATCATTCAAGTTCAATATGACATGTTTCTTATTTAATATAGTATAACTAGTGAAATTGGCTTATGTGCAGGAACATCCAAAATATGTCAGTCTTTTGCCTATTATGTAAGGCATTTTTTATACATCATAATTAACTAGCCTTGTACTGCGCAAATGCTAATGAAATTTACATTTTTATTAATATATTAAAAATGAGGTTTCTATAGAATATGATATGTAAAGCTTTAAGATTTAAAGAACTATGAAACTATTTTGATACATAGATGGCTAGAATTGGAAATATCTTAAGTCTAATTTGTGATGTTATTAAGTGTTTTTATCTCCCTTTAACAAATCTTAAGAGTGGTTATGGATTCAATTGGTCTATTTGTCTCTCTTTATGTCATTCTGTGTGTCCGTTGTGTCCACACGTAAAGAAAATATATTGAATACTAAACGATACATTCAATGTTACAAATAGGTACAGCTGGAAAGTGTTAATAATCTATGCTTCCCGCATGTTTTACATTCTTGTTTCTTTTTTAAAAATATAGTGTTACACGTAGAATTTCTTTAAACACACCGGAAAAACCTGGAAGCTCGTTATCGGAGGATTGCGATTTTAATACTCCAGTCGGACAAAGCGCATTGCATAAATTATTAGTATTTTTTCATATAAAACCACTCGAGACTGCAGTATTCCATAAAATTTACATATCTGAGGTTTACTGAAGTAGCAGAGACAAAAATAGTTCGTATTGGATCCAAATAGTTATGGTATATCACGTAATCATCTGTAGGTTACATCAAAGACTGTTGCCAATTGGCCACTGTCTCTCGTGCAACGTTAAACTCATTCAACCTCATTCTCACCATTAAATATATGAAACATATGAAAAATGACAAATTATGATCACCTATGTTTGTAAAATGTTCTCCAAAAGAAAAGAAAAATGTAGAGAACAGATTCATTACATTATTACAACTCATAAAATCTACCTAGATTAAGTCTAAAACAAATTTATTACATTTCACTATTTCACTTTACAGCATACATCGTAACTTCTATCGGTATTCTACTTTACTGTAGTTATGATTCTATCTATTACTATTCTATCTATTCTCCTCTATTAATTACTATTCTATCTATTCGTAATTACAAATCGCAAAGTG
The DNA here is from genome assembly GCA_963930645.1 of Salticus scenicus. NCBI lineage: Eukaryota > Metazoa > Arthropoda > Arachnida > Araneae > Salticidae > Salticus > Salticus scenicus. Next base: position 124,847,788 of record OZ005652.1, on the reverse strand, counting down.
TTCGCATAAAAACGTCTGTGAGTTAAAACATCATAGAGCGTTTCTAATCCTACTCTTAACAAGTACGAGACAATGAGTTTGAGGTTAAGATTGAGTTGAAGTTATACAATCGACAGAAAAATTATTGAACATGGTCATTTTTCATATATTAATATAAATACATATTTTTAGTTTGATCGCTAATTTTATATCATCAATTTACTTTTTTTTGTAAACAGCATAAAGACTTAGATCATGTCTCATCAAATATTTTCTTAACAAAACAGTATTAGGTGGACATATTTTAATACAAATTATTGATAGTGCTTCAATAATTTTGCTGCCGACTGTACCAACGCATGTTTTTACTTTAGCCGATTTTTTTTTTTTTTTTAATACAAAATTAAAATTATTAGCACAATAAATAAGTTCTATGTCATTTAAAAACAAAAGTTAAAAGGAATCGGAAAATTCAAGCTGAAGTAAAACACATAAAATTCCATTACCCTACACTGTAAACGTAAATGTCTTAAATTCAGTTTAAAAAGTGTCTTAAATGGATGGTCATTTTTTAAGCGAAAAAAATGTGTCTAACTTTTTAAGACACTTTTTTGCATCATAAATTAAGATATTGCAAGGGTCTTAAAACGCCGCCTTCTTTTAGGCTTAAAAACACCGCCATGTTAGGCTTAAAATACTAAAGTTCTTAAGGCTTTTTAATAAACATATAAATAAATAAATATGGCATGCGATTGTGTTTTTCTGTTAAAAATATATTTTAGAATTGTTTAGAGCATTAATGAAATATTTATATAAAAGAAGAAGAAAAAAAAGCCCCATTTTCCAGTGCTGGGATTCGAACTCACACTTTCTAAGGAAACCGAAACCTGAAGCTAAGAGTGAAGCATTTACCAATCACGCTACCGTCGTATACAGGAATATGTGTTTTTATGATATAATATACTGCAGTATTCGTGAAACTAATCGCAGTGTTATGTTTTATTTCTAATTTTTTTTCCATAAAACTATTGATAGTATGGTATCTTAAACTTAATAAATATTATTATCTTAAATTTCATATTTAGAGGACTAGAATTTTTTAATAATGCATAACAAGTATGTGAAGGTTTCATCCCTCGATGATAAGGATTTCTTTCCTGAAAGTGATATTTAAATAAAAACGAACTATAATCATGAATACAGGAAAATTTGTAGTTTTACATTTAGATGTAGGTGAATTTGTGAAGGAAAACATTTTCAAAATGAATAATAAGAAGAAGAAAGAAAGAAAAAAAAAATGCACAAATTATTCATGATTGTTCACTTATAAATTCGCTTTCTTTCCTACAAATTACTTGCTACATCCGTCTTCACACTTTTTCTTTTAATATAAGAAAGCTTTAAAGACAAATATATATATATATATATATATATTTTTGAACAAAATAAGCTTTGTGTCCATATATGTTGTTTATGAATTGTGTTAAAGATAATAGCATGCAGATAACGTCTAAGGTACATTTTAAGACATTTGCGTGTCTTAAATGCCATTTCAGTTGTTTTTATGTCTTACTTTAAGACCCTTTAATTTGAAGTGTATTTAGGACTACAATAAAAAATGAAATATGAAAGATTTTTTTTTTTTTTTATTAAAATAAACATATTTTAAAATAATTGTTTGGAATATATGATTTTAAAGAAAATAATGGTACAGGAGTTTAAACCAACCATGAATGCTGCTCAAGCCTACGGAAGAATAAGAAATCGTGTTTTAAGAGTTTTAACATCTCCATTACTGGTATAGGGTCAATTAATAGTGGTTTTACCCTATTTGGGATTTGTAATAGAAAAATTAAACACTATCTCAATCGAACGTTAACATTTATTTCATGTTTCTAAATTTTTGTGTGGTACCTGTTTTCGGTATTTTGATGATTTTTGTTTTCTTTTATTATCATCAGTTTGTTTAATAGCCAAGTTTTTTTAATAACCTAGTTTGTTTGATAAAACTTTTCTTTTTGAAAATGAAATCTGGCAATTATTTTTTGCTTGGAAATAAATATCTCTTTCTTTGTCTTTTATTTAGTTTTTTAATATATCTCTCTCTAACACTTTTTTTTTCATGTAAGCAACGGAATTGCATACAGATGGTAGTTTAAATAACATCGTAAAACTACTTCTTTCGTATTTTTAAAATTACGAATTAAGTTAATGGAATATTTTGAGAAACTTTCTTTTTTTTTTTTTATATATATATAATATTTTCAAAGACATCGGTGATACTTTAACTAATAAAGAAATCTTTTTCCGTTTATACTATTTGTTATAACTGAGCCATTTTCAATTTCAGTGTATAAATTTGTTTATTATTTATCCTCTATTTTTTGTAAGTTCACGTGCTGAACAATATGTCAAAGAAAAAAAAACTTAAATGAATTTAATGCTTTTAATTTTTATGTAAAATATGAGCGCGTGCTATCTTCAAAATTTGTTAAAATGTAAAGATTATGTGATGCGTGTGGCATCCATCAGTTTTGTTTTTTAATTCAAGAAATAGAACAGAATAAAGTTAGCAACGATGTTAGTTGCATTTTTTCATATAGTTTGAGTTCTTAATTTTAGTGAACTACTTTTTACCGTAGGAATAATTTTCTTATGTTTAATGTTATAGGGAATTATTATATGAGCATAAAAGATGCTACTTTAATAATTATAAAGTGTAAATAAGTAGTATTGGCGTCCGCCTTTATACAGTTTAATTTAGTAAGAGAAAAGCTTGGAATTTGCGGTGCTTATTCCGTTGCTTTACATAAAAATACTGGCGTCCATAGCGACAGGACCGTTCATGTGAAGTAAAATTATTTTGATTATATTAAGATTAAAAAGATGTTTAAAACCGTTAAAGGATTTTAAAAAGAAGATTTGAAATGGGTAGCCGAAGAAATTGGAGAGACTTTGCCTTCGTCGTTCACAATAGCAAGCTTAAAAGAGCTGATTTTAAATAGTAAAGAGTATGAAAAGGATCCCGAATTTGTGAAAGATATCTTAGAAAATGCTATAGCGGAAAGAAAATTGAAAGAACAAGAACAAGAACAAGCTTGGAAAGAAGCTGAGGCATTAAAGCTGGAAAAAGAAGCAGAACTGGAGAAAGAGAAATTAAGATTGAATCATGATTTAGAATTGGCGAGAATACAATCATCTGGGCAAATTCAAACTGATGTTATTTTAAGTAATTATGAAAATAGTACCATGAGACGAAAATTTACTTTACCTAAGCTGGAATTCAGGAAATTTGGCGGAGAAATTAAGGATTGGTTGCCTTTTTGGAGCCAATTTGAACAAATCGATAAAGATGATGAGATTGCCCCAGAGGACAAGTTCCAGTATTTAGTACAAGCAACAATCGCTGGTTCACGCGCAAGAGAAGTTGTTGAAAGTTTCCCGCCAACTGGCGCCAATTATTCAAAGGCAGTGGAAAGTTTAAAGGCTCGTTTTGGCAGGGAAGATATTCTAGTAGAAGTGTATGTACGAGAGTTATTGAAATTGATAATATCTGTGTAAACAAAAGGTAGATTTGCATTAACTTCATTATATGATAAGCTTGAGTCATATTTACGGGCGCTAGAAACATTAGGTGTTACCACTGATAAATATGCCTCCATTTTATACCCTATGGTTGAGTCTTGTTTCCCAGCAGACTTTTTGAAGGCCTGGAATCGCTCGAATCTCTCTTCTTCTAATACAGATGCTAAAGGAAGGTTGAATAATCTGATGCATTTTTTGAAAACAGAAGTAGAAGGTGAAGAGAGAATATCTTTAGCTGTAGCGGGCTTCGGTTTGACAAAGCGTGAAGATAATAAATATTCTAAAGGGAAAAACAGTGCAAGTGCAGACTATATGCGAAATAAGATATCGACAGCTGTAGGTTTATTGACAACGTCTTCTGCTTTAGATTTCAAAATAGTATGCATTTTTTGCCAAGGCAAACATTTGAGCTCTGAATGCTTTTCAGCTCGAAAATTGAGTTTAACTGAGATACAAAATATTGTAAAGGGTAAAAATTGCTGCTTCGCTTGTTTGTTACCTAATCATACAGTGAAAAAATGTCGAGCAGTTTTAAGATGCATTATCTGTTCTAAGAAGCATGTGCCTTTGATGTGCGATTTGCGTGATTCTCAAGGTAAAACTGCACAAGAAAAGGTTGAAGAAAATTCAGTCAGTAGTGAAGTAAACATGGCAAATTTTAATAAGCAAAGTGCTAAAGTATTCCTTCAAACCTTAAAAGTGAAACTCATCTCCGAAAGCAAGCAAAAAACAGTTCGTTTATTGTTAGATTCAGCATCCCAAAAATCTTATATTTTGAAAAGTATAGCAGAAGAGATGAATTATACTCCCATTCGTCAAGAAAAAATGATGCATTCATTGTTTGGCGGAGTTACAACAAAGGAATGCCAACATAATTGTTATAGAATAAAGGTTAAGGATATGAAGGAGAAGTTCACCTGTAATTTTGAAGTGATGGATCAAATTACTATATATGAAAACATTCAACCCGTCACTAATGGTCCGTGGATTAAAGAGTTGAAAGAATATGGAATCGAATTATCTGATGTAAGTCATTGCCGTGAAGTTATCGAAATATTGATTGGTGCTGATATTATGGGAAAGATGTTAACTGGCAAAAGAAAAGTATTGACATCTGGTCTTGTTGCCATAGAAACATACCTTGGTTGGACATTGATGGGCAAAGCGCCTCACACCGAAGTCTCAACAGATAATTTAGCAATGATGGTGACGTCTTTGTTCGTAAATGAAGCTGATATCTCAAACTTATGGAGATTGGACTTGATCGGAATAACAGATACTATAGAAAAGAAATCTAAAAGTGAGATTGACCGTCAAACAAAGGAACATTTCTTAGAGACAGTAAAAATTAACAAGGATGGTCGTTACGAAATTTGTCTTCCTTGGGCTGACGACACATCTGCATTACCAGATAACTTGAGTTTGGCTGTAAGACGTTTGGAAAGTACAACTTCTAAGTTATTATCTAAGAACATGTACGAAAAATATGAAAATATATTTATGGACTGGTTGAATGAGGGGATCATAGAAGAAGTTCCTGCTACCAAAGTCAACTCTTATGGTAATTATTTACCTCATCACCCAGTTATTAAAGAGACCAGTAGTACAACACCTATCCGTCCGGTTTTCGATGCTTCAGCAAAGTTGGCTAACCATCCATCTTTAAATCAGTGTCTGCAGTGTGGCCCAAATTTGATTGAGCTTGTCCCAGATATTCTTCTACGTTTCAGAGAAAGAAAATTTGGTGTAACCGCTGATATTAGAAAAGCGTTTCTTCAAATTAGCATTTGTGAAAAGGATAGAGATTTCCTACGATTTTTATGGTGGAAAGATCTAAAAGAGAAGAAACTTAGTGTATTTAGGCATACACGAGTCGTTTTCGGTGTAAAGTGTAGCCCTTTTCTTTTAATATCAGTAATTGAATATCACATCAAAAATAGTGCAAGTTTTGAGGAAATTTTCAAGCAAAGGCTTTTGCACAGTTTTTATGTAGACAATGTCGCCACTAGTGTGCACAGTGAAGAAGATCTAAAGAGATTTATCTCGGACTCAAAGAAAATAATGGCAAATGGTGGTTTTGATTTAAGACAGTGGGAATACACTGGTGATCACGATGAAACGTCGAACCAGAAGGAAACTCAAGTATTGGGTCTGATTTGGGATAAGGTTTCCGATACATTAAAAGTCAACATGAAATGGCTAAACGATTTCAACACAGAAAGGATTACCAAGCGAAGTATGTTATCGGCAGTTCATAAAATTTTTGATCCTTTTGGTTTTACTGCTCCGGTGATGCTTTATCCTAAATTGATGTTACAGAAAGCTTGGAAATTAGGAATTAATTGGGATGACGAAATAACTGGGAATTTACAAAAAGAATTCCTATTATGGTTTCAAGAACTTAAATATTTAAATGATGTTAAGATACCAAGACATATCCAGATCACTCCAGAAAACTTACATGCATGCACAATTCATACTTTCGTTGATGGAAGTAAAGATGCTTATGCAGCAGTAGTATTCTTGAGGATAGAAAAAGAAGATCAAGGGGAAATAATTCTGCTTGCTGCCAAGTCCCGAGATGCGCCTTTAAAAAATACGACTGTACCAAGAATGGAGCTATTAGCGGTTACTATTGGCGCTCGTTTGGCGAAAACTGTTGTGGATGCTTTGGGTTGGCAGGAAATGAAGCGATATTACTGGAGCGATTCCTCAACAGTGCTTGCTTGGATATCAAGAAATGAGAGCTGGTCTGTGTTTGTCCGAAATCGGGTTCAAGAGATTCAGAAATTAAGCAGTCCTTCATCATGGAAACATATACCAAGTGAGAAGAATCCAGCAGACTTGCCGTCTAGAGGCTGTAAGGCTAAGCAATTAGCTTCAATCAGATGGTGGGAGGGCCCACATTGGATGAAAGATTCAGCAGAATTTAGAAACCGCATGAACACTTCCGATGAAGATTGGAATGAGGAAGAAATTCAGAAAGAAAGGTCAAAGCCTACTTGTATGTTGACGAAACCTGAATTTCCATCCAACAATAACTGGTATTACAGCTACTTTTCAAGTTATGAAAAAATCATACGTTTAGTTGCTTGGATTCTTCGCTTTAAGCATAATTGTTTAAATCCGGATAAGAAGAGTAAAGGCGAATTAACGGCTACTGAATTTCGGGAAGCTGAGATAAAAACTCTACGTATGGTTCAAAAAGAATCTTTATCTTCGGAAAGTGATGAAAGATTGAAGACATTACAAACCTGTAAGGATGAGCATGATGTCATTCGTTTGAAAACTAAAATAACTTACAGGAAAGATAGTGAAGATTTTCTCCATCCCATAATTCTCCCTTCAAGTCATGAAGTTGTTAAGCGACTTATTTTTTATATTCATGTAAAGAACTGTCATGTGGGGTTACAAATCCTCTTAAATTTGCTTAGAGAAAGGTATTGGATCCTCAACGGAAGAAAGAGTGTAAAGCTTGTGTTAGCCAGCTGTGTGATTTGTAAAAGGTTTAATTCAAGGGCTTTATGGACATCTAGTGCTCCTCTACCTGAAAACCGAGTAAAAGATTCTGCCGTATTTCAAGTTACAGGCATAGATATGGCTGGTCCTTTGTATCTTAAGAACGATAAGAAGAGTTGGATTTTGATTTTCACATGTGCTATATATAGATAGAGCTGTTCATCTAGAGCTAGTGACCTATGCTTCCACAGATGCATTTTTGATGGGTTTGAGATTTGTGGCTCGCAGAGGAAGATGCTCTGTTATCTACTGTGATAACGGAACAAATTTTGTTGGCGCAGCTAATTATTTGAGAAGCTTAGATTGGCAATGTATACAAAAATATGGGTCTGTCAACTCCATAGACTGGAAGTTTAACCCGCCAACGGCGGCGTGGTGGGGTGGCTTCTGGGAGAGGCTGATTAGGGTAATAAAAGATCTTCTTAAAAGAGTCTTAGGACGCGCCTGTCTTACGTACGAAGAAATGACAACTCTTTTAGCTGATGTTGAAAGTGTAGTGAATTCAAGGCCTCTAACATACCTTTCTGAAGATGCGACTGTAAAGCCTATCTCCCCATCTATGTTTCTTCAAGATGTTCACGAAATTCAGCTTCCAGATGTTGATGCAGTTGAACAAAATTCTCTATCAAAGAGGCTCAGATACAGGCAGTCCCTACTCAGAGCTTTGAGAGATCGATTCAGATCCGAATATTTGGGTGCTCTCATACAGCGAGCAAATAGAAAACAGTCAGAAAAGGGTATCGCTGTCGGAGATATTGTATTAATTGGATCTGACAACAAGAAACGAATCCACTGGCCACTAAGCCGTATCACAGAACTTATGCCTGGCAAAGATAAGAAAGTTTGACTTGTAAAGGTTCAAACTTCGCAACATGAACTTTTACGACCTATTCAAAGATTATATCCTTTAGAAGTAACATCATAAAATAATAGTTCAAAACTGAAAGAAGCATACCATTCAAAGGAAACCTCTGCTCAAACTGTTAAACCCGTTGTAACTTCAGAAGAGGAACCAGTCAGATATAGCAAAGCGGGAAGGAGAATTAAAGTCCCTGAAAGACTAATGTATTGAGAACTACACCTGCAACATTTGGTTTTGATTATAACCTGTAATCAAAAGGTGGGAGGATGTTATAACTGAGCCATTTTCAATTTCAGTGTATAAATTTGTTTATTATTTATCCTCTATTTTTTGTAAGTTCACGTGCTGAACAATATGTCAAAGAAAAAAAAACTTAAATGAATTTAATGCTTTTAATTTTTATGTAAAATATGAGCGCGTGCTATCTTCAAAATTTGTTAAAATGTAAAGATTATGTGATGCGTGTGGCATCCATCAGTTTTGTTTTTTAATTCAAGAAATAGAACAGAATAAAGTTAGCAACGATGTTAGTTGCATTTTTTCATATAGTTTGAGTTCTTAATTTTAGTGAACTACTTTTTACCGTAGGAATAATTTTCTTATGTTTAATGTTATAGGGAATTATTATATGAGCATAAAAGATGCTACTTTAATAATTTTAAAGTGTAAATAAGTAGTATTGGCGTCCGCCTTTATACAGTTTAATTTAGTAAGAGAAAAGCTAGGAATTTGCGGTGCTTATGCCGTTGCTTTACACTATTATTGTTTATTTATTTATTTATTTTAAATAAAAGCTATTCTGTTGTTCGATTTCATGATTATTTTAACAATTTATTTCCGTTATAGCACATTGAAATATATTAATGTTAATACGCAGAATGTTACCATATTATAGTTTAGAGTAAAGAAAGAGATAATTCCGTTTTATTGTATTACTTTATTTAAAGACATTGTCATTGAAATATAAAGCAAAATAATATCATATAAAGCAAACTGATATAAATAGTAAATATATATTTTCATACTGGGTGAAATAGGATAAGTGCGGCCACAGTATAAATGTAACCTCGGCTTTTAACTCAACTGATAAAGTGAATTTGGAATTAATTGTCATCATATATGTTTGTTTAAACCATTTCTATGTTATACCTAGCTTTAGGAAACCAAAGAAAGCATGAAACACTTAGTTGTAGAACCACGAAAAAATTTCTCTCCGACAGAGAATCTTTCTCAAAATTTGAAGTTTCGTTATTACTAATTGTGAAGTAAGATCAACAATTGTTTGGTAATATATATATATATATATATATTTATTTCTGATATAACTTATTATTTGTTCTCTTCTTAAAACTTTTAATTTGTCACCTTTGTTATACTTGCCTTCGAAATTCGGTATATATAGCAATTTATTTAGTAGTAGCATTTGATATTAGCCAGACTGAAAACATTCCGCGCAAACACAAAACGAGGGACAACAAACAAGTAACAGTTTAAAGTAGTTCGAGCACTTTTCTTAAGACCATGGAAACCTCTGTGCATGCACTGACTCAATAAGTTCATTTATAAAATGTGTGTGATTACATTTGCGATCAAGAGAAAATAAATAGATAGTCATCTGTGCTAGGCGAGTGAAACGTGGACGTACTATAATAATAATCAAAACAACAACAATAAATAAATGAATAAATAAATAAATGAAATGTAGTGAATTAACAGAGTCTATAGCGGTTCACTAGCCTAACAATATCTATCATAAAAAATTCCAGTGAGCGATGGACATGCTACAGGATTTTTAGCGTCCATTACTTGGTCACTTTTCCATAAGGCACAGTTTGTCAGGCAAATGATACCAGAAACCAATGTAACATTTAAAATGAGATAATGAATACAAAAATTTTAAAACTTTAAAAGTACATATTAATTAAAAACACTTAAACACACGACAGATGTTTCGGCTAGAACACTAGCCCTCCTCAGTGTTAAACATACAAGCACAATATTTACAAAAAAATCATAACACATAATAATAAGATTATATATATTCAGGAGGTAACCTCGTTCAAGGGAGAAAGTTGCATTTTAGTAAAAACGCCCTCTAGAAAAATACGGGATTCATATAAATTTACATTAGAGGCTAGAATTTTAAAATTGTCAAAATCAGGAACATGATCACTATTGAGGGAATGAATTGCGAGTTTCGATCTTAAATCATCTGTTTTATATGAGCGTTTATGTTCCTTTAATCTAATTCCACCTGTTATGCGAGATTCACCGATATATGTAGAATCACAATTTTTACAGGGGATACAATCTATTGCACCAAGACGTCCCCCCGCTTAAACGTCTTGGTGTAATCTATTGTATCCCCTGTAAAAATTGTAATTCTACATATATCGGTGAAACTGGCAGAACAGGTGGAATTAGATTAAAGGAACACAAACCCTCATATAAAACAGGTGATCTAAGATCGAAAGTCGCAATTCATTCCCTCAATATTGATCATGTTCCTGATTTTGATAATTTTAAAACTCTAGCCTCTAATGTAAATTTATATGACTCCCGTATTTTTATAGAGGGCGCTTTTACTAAAATGTACCATTCTGCCTTCAACGAGGCTAAATCTATTCCTACTGAATATATAATCTTGTTATGATGTGTTATGATTTTTTTTTTTTTTTTTTTTTTGTAAATGTTGTGCTTGTATGTTTGACACTGAGGGGGCTAGTGTTCTAGCCGAAACGTCTGTCGTGTGTTTTAGTGTTTTTAATTAAAATGTATTTTTAATGTTTTAAAATTTTTGTATTCATTATCTCATTTTAAATGTTACATTGATTTTAATATATTAATGAGACCTATAAATTATGTTTAATTTTATAAATAATAATACCAGGTTATTTACACTTTCCCGAAGCACTTCAACTGCATTATTTTCTTTTATTGTTTTTAAATGTACTTTTTATTTAATGTCCTTTAATTTTCAATGAAACGTAATATCCCTATCCTTTTCTAGGTTTCTTACTCTGTAGAAACTCAGTTTATTTATATCTTAACGTATTACATATAAGTATAGTAGACCGTAGTTACCCTTATCCTGAAGGATGTAACAAGTGGAACCACGAAATACAAAATCCCCATTATTTTATTTCGTTAAATGACACATTGTTAAATTTTGTAAAAGGGAAAAATATCTTTTAACACATTTAGTTATGTTTACTCCTAAAAAAAATTCAGTATTTTAAATATGAGTGACAGAAAAATTATCGGCCTATCAATGAAAACAAATCTGGAGATTTTTGTCTGCGGTGAAACGCTCCGTCACACGCCTGTCTACCATTACGAGATCCTAAATTGCTGTGAAAATTTCCTCTTTGCAGGTAATGGTTTCCATTCCATTGCGAGGGTCATCGTGGACCAAACTACTTCCCCTCTTAACTTCTGTCATCCACTTTTTAAGATCGGATCACCTTGCCTGTTTTCCTTGTGCTCTTTACCTACCTTTTCCTGTGTTTTCTTTTTTTTTTTTTTTTTTTTTTTTTACTTAAGGAATTGAATCACAGCTCACTTGCCCTCTTTATTCTTTGTTTAAAAAAAAAAAATGATATTACTTTTTTATTTAATCTTCAGTAACTCAAAGAAAAATATTGAGTGAAATTTGGTAAGGAACCTTGTAAAGACGTGTATTGGATATAGTAGGAATAAAATTCGACTATGACAAATATTTCATGGTTATACAGACAACTTTTCAGTCCCCTCTGAACTGAAAAAAATGTGATCAAATTCGAACTATGTGAAAATGATGTTGCACTTACCTTGAAACTCGTAAAAGAATGTAAAACTCTCAATCTAAGTATACATTATTTGTTCTATGTTTCTCATTTTCATAATGTCATGCCTTTGTTATTTAAATTTATGTTTATTTGTGTTTATTTATTTATTTATTTATCTTATTTTATTATTCTTATTTTTATTTATTTATTTATTTTTTCGAAAAGATTTGATTAGAAAAGAATACAAATACGTCGTTTGAATTTAAGTCTTTACAAAATCACATAATATTATACAACTATGAAAAAGAAAAAAAATCTGAACTTTCCTTTTCAGAATCAAAAGAACTTTCTGAAAATTAATTCTACTTCCAAGAAATATCTGAAATTGAATGAAATATTCAAACAGATACTGAAAAAGACTAAATTTTCAATCTCACAGCTATTTCTTACTTTTATGAAAATATATCTCCTTTTGTATAGTTCATAGAAATCCACAATAAATTTAAATGAAGGGACTTTCACCTTCAGAAATGGCACTTTAAATCTAAAAATAAGATGAATGATCCATAAAGATGTTTAAACTTTTTTACCAGAAAAATACTTTGACTATAAATCATATTTCCTGAAAAATATGCTTCAGAAAGGTGAAATGAAAAAATTTTTTAAAGTGCATATTCTATTAGGCAAATAGGAATTTTGATCATTTTAGTCAAAATTGATGCACTTTAGAAACAATACTGTTTTTAGTACTTTATTATTTCAGTTTATTAGCTCATATGCTGTTAAAAATTTGTTTATGCTATGGAAAATTTACAAAATATATTTAATGATCATGTATTGAATTTTAATACGAAATGTACATGAAGTTTATATCAATAGTTAATTTAACATAAGAAAAACTTACTTTATTATGAAAGGTAATGAAAAAAAATGTTATTGATGATTGTAGTTAAAAAATCTTTAAAATATTCAATTTTCAAATTTAGAAAATCAGTTGAAAAGTGTAGAACAAATGCAACAAAGTATACATTTTTATATTCATAATTGTCATTATTTAATAACAATTCCTGAATTTGAAGGCTATTTGCAAAGCTAAAAATTAACTTAAAACTAACTTATAAATGCCTCATTAGGCAACTTTTATTAAAATTTGTCTCATTTATTTAATATACTAGCGAAAATGAAACATCCAATCAAATTATTTTTGGTTTTACATAACTAAATTTTATAAAGGTTTGATTTATTCCTATGCTATTTCAAATACGAAATATAAATAGCTAATAAATTGTTTGAGGATTATAAATATATGCAGATATTATAGACTATATATCTATCACTGCATCGCTTACTTTATGGCCTATAAATTTACAGCATGTACAGTAGTTTCATTACCTTTCCTTTTCTGATTTATGTAAAAAGAAAAGATATCAAATGAGCTCTCTCTCTCTATATTTTTTTTCCAGATTTATAATTGCTCAATAAATTTATATATATATATATATATATTGGGATTCTTATCTACACACATTTGGTCAAGTAGATTAAAAAAGGAAAATAAGAATTTTTACTTTTGCTACTATATTTACTTACAATAAGAAATATTTCATTTAAATGAAATATTAAGATAGTCATGTATACAAGATTTTAACAATGATACGTGTTTTTAATTTTTAGTATTAATTTGATTATGTTTCGTGATGAATAACGCATATATCCTTGTTCTATAATCTGAGATACGAACAAATATTTAAAAAAAAACATTTAAAAATTTCGTAGCGTTACATGTATATTTTGTATGTAACTTAAAACTAAAATATTTATAAAATGAGTTTGAAGTTCGAAATAAAATAAATAAATTATGTGTATAAGATTAGTAGCACAAGGAAGGCGAGCTGTATTTGCTACGGAACTTAAGTTTAAAAACGACTATTTATATTAGAAGAGCGTAAAATTTTATTAAATATATATACACTGCATAAAAAAAGTAGACGGACATTTACTTGTAATACTTTAAAGCAGTTTATTTCTTTAATTAGAGATATGAAGTTCATTTCTCTAATATAATTATATTCTTGAGACATCATATATTATTATTTTTTGGATAAAGATTCAATCCTTTTGAATTATGTAGTGGAAAAATTCAGGAAACAAAAATGGTGCATATTTGCACTGTAATTTTTCTTAAAAAAAGTAGACGAACACAGCTTGTATCTCTAAAATAAAACGTTTTTAGTAAGAGGTTCGTCTCCCATTTGCTTTAATAAGTTCGTATACTCTGTTAGGCATCGAATCAATGAGATTCTGAATCTTTTTTTGACAGAAAATTTCCCAAATGTTTGTAAGAGCTTCTTTGAGCTGGTGAATTGATTCATACTGGCGCCTACCGTCATAAAATTTATGAACCAGTATAGCCCAAATGTTTTCTACAGGATTAATATCCGGACTCTTGACTGGCCAGGGTAAAACATTGAATTTGTTCTCATGAAACCATTTTTTAACGTTGTTAGCAGTGTGTATTGGTGCTCCATATTGTTGGAAAATCCAGTTTTCTCCTCCAAGATCACACGCAAATGGAAAAAGCTTCCTGCTTAGTGTTTCAATATAATCTTTGTGAATCTGCTTTTTGCTTAGGAACACTAAATTTGTCCTTCCACCATAGCCACACCATCACACCACCACCAACAACTTGCCGAGTAGAGTACACTTCGTCTTCTTTCTCCAAACTGTGCCAATAATATTGATATCCATCTGGGCCGTGTAAATTAATTTTTTTCTCATCTGAAAAAACTACAGATACCCATTCTGTAGTCCAAGACATATTGCTTTGAGCCCACTGTAGGCATTCTGTCACGTGGTGATTCTTCCAACAAGGATGATGTTTTCGCTTCTTATATTGAAAGAGCTCTGAGTGCTTAATGTAGTTATAAATTGTCTCAGAAGTTACGTTAGTAATTCCTGTGCTTATTCGAACTCTGGGATTTAATGCTCCAGTTTTTTTTCAGCTCAGTAAAAATTTTTCTTTGGCCTCTAAGCGAAAGTTTCTTTGGTCGGCCACTCTTTTTCTTTACGCCATGGGCTTCAGGAGCTCGTAGAAAATGGCTGATGCTACTTTTGCTTATTAGAAGTAGCCTACTAATTTCTCTGACTCCTTTATTAACATTTTTCAGCGCTGTAATCTGTCTTTTCTGGTAATCAGTTAGAGGAATTCCTCGTGGCATGGCGCCTTCATCTCCAAGAAATTTAACTACGTAAAACCATCTTCTCAAGCACGTTAGCAATTGGCAAAATGCCAAATGTACATGTTCTGCAAAACTGGTATTCCGTAAGAAACACCCACTTTGATAATTGCACTTTTTGACCAGTGTCCGTCTACTTAAAAAAAAAAATATATATATATTGTGCAAATGTATGTCTTTTCTCTTTTTTGCATTTCCTACATTAAAATTATAAATAATTGAATATTTTTATTTGTCTGTCAAAAATATGAAGATTGATAAGTATAAACATGTTAAAGAATTTTAATTGACATTTCCTATTAAATAAAGGCGGGCTTTTAAAAAATTGTAAAGAAGTGTCCGTCTATTTTTTTTATGCAGTGTATATATATATATATATATATGTATATATGTATTTTTAATTTTACACCATAATGAAATGATTGTTTTATCATAAAAAACGGCAGTTTTTTGAGTGACGCAGCAAAGCTCAAACAAAGCTTAGCAGCGACACTCTATTATACAGCTAATTTAACATCAAAGGGATTTGGAAACGCCGACATTCAATATCTCAGTAAATAGGAGATATTTTTATCTGATGTTTTCAGAATAACCTTTTTTCTTCTGCCTGATGCTATCCTGAAAGTTTCACACTTCAAAATTGTATATATTTTGAGATCTGGAGTTGTAATTTAAGACTTCAAAGGAAAAATGTTTTATCGTGTGAGTTTTTTTTTTTTCTCGAAAACGGCTCGAAGAAATTTTATGAAATTGATATATGATATTAATTTATTTTGTCTGTGAAGCATGACGTCGCCCGTTTTTCCCAAAAAACTCTTGTTTCTTAAATAATTTAGCTTAAAAATCGAACTATTTTTTCCTCCGCCAATACACGTATTTGAACTGCATATTCTCAGAATTCAGAACAGGCGTCATTCGGTTTTCTGAGGCTGTGGTTGGTTGGTTTAATCTGAATGCAGTCAATAAAATAGTTAGATTTTTTTTTTATTATTAAATGCAAAAAAGAAACTTCATTGTTTGTTTTAAATATTTATTATATATTTAAAATAAAAGAAGTATTTTTTAATTATAGATATTCTATTTTATAGTTATTCATAATAATAATAATAATAAAAAAAAAAAATAAAGCAAAAAAGTTTAAATCACTCATGCACACGGTCTAAATGTGTTTCTATTTTTTCGCTTACGCATTACATTTTATTTTTATTTATTTTTATTTTACATTCCTCGAGTCATATAGCTTTCTTTACATTGACAAACAACTGTTTTTTCTTGCTTATATATATAAATTGTATTTTAATAAGATTATTATAATTTTTTTTCACAGAAGAGTATATTTTAATAACTATTTAGTGTTGCTTTATTCAGGGGTGAAACTTTTCATGGGCTATCCCTGAATTCAGGGTTTTTGAAATTTTTGCTTTCTCTGAATTTCATGTTAAATTATTTTGTTTTTGCAGAAATTACTCATTTTTTATGTTTAATTAAAATGTAGTTGTTTCCTTAAAATGTATTAAGAACTCTTCAAATATCACTTATAATAAGTAGCCATGTAATATATCAGTAATAAGTGTGCCCTATCTGCATGCAGGTATTAGTTTTCAGGGTTTTTGTGGACATTGCTATTTCGACCATCAGTGCAATTAGTGTGGAGGCTATTCAGACCGCTTCCTTGTTGTGTTGGTCCTAATAATGATTTTGCTTGTTTGATCTTGAATTTTCTCTGTAATATACTAATGTAGGGCCTAAAATTTCAACTCCGATTACACTCACCCGAAAAAAAGTTATACACGCTGCAAAATAGGGTTGTCTTTTTTTTTTTTTTTTTTTCTCTGTTTTACGCATTTTGGGTTTTTTATTTTTTCTAACTATCTGAAATGCTTTTACAAATATGTCTAAAATTATATATATTAAAAGTGTATCGTATATATCATCATGTCTCATAATCATCTATAATCAAAAATCATTATAATCGATTATATTTGAGATCTGAAAAAAAAAAAAAAAAGGTTAAAATATCTATCAATGGGAAGAGTTAAAAAAAAAAAAAAAAAGAAGAGGAAAAAAAAAAAACTTTTTCAATCAACACCCTGTGAAAATCTTATTATGCAAGATTAAGCTTCCTTATTTACCTATTTATATATTTAACTTTTTACATCAGAAATGTCTTTTTCGTCCATTTTATTTTTATGATCAGACGGAATGTCGATGTGTATAACTTGTTCATTGTTGTCATTTGAAATAGCCATTTCGGAATTACATGTTCGATAAAATTGTTTCTTACAAATCATAACAAGCATAAATTCTTGGTGTTTCAGCAAAAACTGGAAAATGTTAACTGTTTTTGATCATTATTCAACAAAATAAACATAGGCAGTATCTTTAAAAAGGCTCGGGATCATTTTCATGCGCCAATATCGCAAAGGCAAACTTTCGCATTTTTTTTCTCTTGGATTGTGGGCGTCTAGCAAAGAGGCTCTCTACTTGTCTATTCTCACTCTGCTTAAAGAAATCACAGTGGGAGAAACGAAACTGCCTAGAGATTAAAACTTTTATGCGTGTACTTTTATGCATTTTTCCTTTCTCAGGCTGGGACGATTGTCGGGCAACGCGCACACAGACTCGACACTCAGAGAAGAGAAAAAGGAGAGGTTAAATATGAGGTTATAAGATGGCAAGATTTTGCCATATTTAAATCTATAAAAAGAATGTTTTCTGTCACCTTATCATGTAAGAATTCTACCTATAACTAGACCAAATTTTTACTCGCCACAGTAAAAATTCCACTCACCAATGGCGAGAGGAAATTTCGCGCCCTGTACTAATGATTTTGCTGGTTTCAACTACAAATTCAAACTTTTAACATTTTGAAAGTGTATAATGCGATTGATGTATAATCCATGTTTATTTCAACATTGTTGTTAGAAAACATTACAAAATAAGTACAAAAGTCATTTTCAGAAAAATCATACATGTATTTGTATAGAAAATTGGGTTTGGTTTAGAGCTGTACCGAGTACTCGGTACTCGGCTAATTTGCCGTGTACTCGTTACTCGGGCGAATTTGGACTGAGTATTCGGCCAATACCGAGTAGTTGTAAGAATTTCATAATTTTTATATATTATTGAAAGAAATGTAACATTCATAAGAGTTGTTTATTAATAACTAAACTAAAAAATTATGAAAATATAAAGTTATTAAACTTTTGCTGCAAACAGTTTTCGCAGTTAAAATGGGCGAGTATGCCACCAAACTTGGTATAGCGACAATTCATGGTATGAGGTTATCCCTTTTAGTTACAAGTATTTAAGTATAACCATCTTGTATGTGTGTAATATGCAATTTTTTTAATAAAAACTTAGTACATAAAATTGTATCTGTAAAACAGACAAAAATAAAGTATTTTAGAAAAAAGAACCCTTATATAATACTAAAATAGTAGACATTAGTTATATATTTGTGCAAATAAAAGTAAGACACTTTTAAAACTATAAGAAAAGATTGATTTTTAATTTAAAAAATAATAATTATGAGAAAGGTAAATACACTAAAATGTTATTAAAAATATATTTTAATAATCAAATTTGTTGTTTTGCAAATTATGGCCCAAAACCACCTATCTTTTTTTTTACTCTTCTAGAATTTGAAGATTAATGAAGTCTATCATGTTTGAAATGATAAAATATTTATTTTAATGTTCTCATTTCATATGTAAATTTTCATGCATGCATATTAAGCCTGAGTGTATAGGAACTTCTATATTCTCTAAGAATTATCTAAGAATGGTTCGCATCTGAGAAAGACTATATAATACAGAATGAAATTATCAATTATTATGGTTTTAATAATCCACTAAGCTGGACATATCAAATATAACAATGAACCTAATTGTGTATACTATACACTACAAAAGTTCTGAAACATTTCATGAAAACATGCTGTTTGCCATTTAACTTAATTTTGTGTTCAAAAAGCCTTTTTTTAAATTTTAACATGTGCAAAATTCTTCATATATACATCAATTATTCATTCTTTCTTACAACTATTCGGTACTCGGCCGAGTACTCGGTTACTCGTTCAAAGTGCTACTCGGTGCAGTACTAGTTTGGTTTGCATCGAATTATATTGGGACAGTTTAATTTTTTTTTTTTTTTTTTTTTTTTTTTTTTAAGAAGGAAAAGAAATAAAAAACCAAATGACATCTATGTAGTTGAATATGCAGATTTTTCAAACACTAAAAATACTCAAATTTACTAAGATCTGTTTTCATGTTACATTTTTTATTTTTATTATTCAATTTTCAAACTGTTTATTATTGCCCTTTTATGAAGAATTTTAGCATCATTTAGAGTACAAAATTTCTGTGAAAATAATTAATCTCTACCCCACTCCCTCACTCAAAAAAAAGTAAAAAGATAATTTTTCATGCACGGGGATGAGACACATTATATTATTTCTAAATTTTACTCTTATCAGTGCTAACTTATTCTCCTTCGGAAAGATGGTCTGAATAGCCTGTACACTAATCGCACTGACTGTCCGATTAGCCACTTCGGGGTTTTGGAAGGTTTCGTTTGGTAGTTTTATCCCTGTTTATTAAATTTTTCACATTTAATAATTTTAATATTAAATGTAATTAAAAATACTCTTAATTATCGTCTCACTACAATGATTACAGTGTTGCATTGTTAAAGTTTTGAGAAATTTTTTAACATTTTATTTTTATTTATTTATATTTTACATTCCTTGACTCATAGTTTTTTTACATTGGCAAAAAACTGTTTTTTCTTGCTTATGTAGAAAGTGATGCAGCTTTGCTTGCTTATGTTGTGTTACATCCATAAGTGCTTTTTAGTTCATCCTAACACATTAGCGGTAACATCCATAAAATCACAATCATCACTTTACGCCTAACTTTTGGCAAGATTTAAAAAAATCAATTTTGTCAGTTTTTTTATTTACAAAATGCTCTTTTTTTTTTAAATATATATATATATATATATATATATATATATATATATATGTATATATCATATTAAAAAAAATCTTACTTTGTCAGTTTTAACATATATACTTAAAATAAAAAAATCCAGCAAATACAAAAATACATAAATGCTTTTTGCAGAAAAATTTTCCAAAGTATGAAAAATTTCAAATATTAAAAAAAAAAAAAAAAAAAAAAAAAAAAAACTTATAGCTATTACTTAGTTTGTATTTGCCATCATCATAATTTATGAAATACTGAATTAATTTGATTTGCTTTTGGAACCTGAAAATATATGAATAGTTTAAATGAATATTTTATGGTAGTTCTCATTTTGCTTGAAGATGAAATACATGGTATTTGACTTATTTTAAAAATCAGTTGACCAGCAGATAATTAAAAATTTTCTTCTACTGTTTGTTCCAGGGTTGGCGAGTTTCTTCCAAGGTGGAAAAAACCAGCCGGAAGAAATGGAAGAAACTGTTTTTCTTAAAAATTTATCCTATAAATTTCAGATTTGTAAGATACAGTGGATTCATTTATCTTATAAACAACTTGAAGTAACTTTAATTATACCTATAAAAATTTAATTTCATACTATTTAATTAATAATTATGAGATTTTTACTGAAGTGATCTTTGGTATCTGATGATCACGTTCCAAAATGCTCAAAGTCCATTAAAAAAAAAAAAAAAAAAAAAAAAAAGATTTCAATTTAAACGTTGTAAAGTTTTATAATCTAGACGATTGTATTTTTTTAACTGGTAATAAATAATAGTTTGGATTACTTGTTTATACTTTCTGGTAAAAGAGCTCTCAACAAACATCCAGTTAATTAACCCTTTCGCTACCAGCGTCACATATATGTGACGATCCGATTTTCCTACCTGAGCCTGGAGTCACTAATATGTGACGGGTGTTCATTATTAGTTTATGATAATTGTTTGCATCAAATCGTGTCGCACACAGACGGGTTATGTTATAAAACAATAAAATAGATACAGGATGTTATTGGTTTTAGTTAGAACGTTATAGATACATCCCACAAAAATTAATGACAATTTTATCATATTTAAATAGTAAGACGTCTGGGCAGTGGTGGCGGTTTTTCTCCTGAGGCTCTGGTAGCGAAAGGGTTAAGAGTACTAATATTCAATAATTACTGTATTACAAAATGTCATCAAAAACTTTATTTTTTTTTTATAGTCGTATACAGTACAGTCAACTCCCTCAAATCCGCAGATTTATAATCTGCAAATCCTTCTAATCCGACTTTGTTTTTTGAATGAAAAAGAAATTTACATCTCATATTTAAAAAAAAAAATCACATTATTTCTTTTTAAAACAAATTTTTAGCTTAAACCTTATTTTCAAACATAACTGGGGAGAAGGGGGAATAACAGTCTTGTATTTATTATAATGCAATTCATACAGACTAGTGCTTAAAACAAATCACTATTGTATCAACATTTAACAAAATTAATCAGTGATGAATATTATTTCCGAACTTTCAAAAATATTTTGCTTCGTATTTTTTTTAATTTGTTTGTTTACATTTTATATGTGCCTATTATTTGAATATGCTTAAATTATTTACCATCATATATGAATTATGATAGATTAGTTTTATTAATATTGAAGAAATATTTTATTCAAAAATTATTAGAAATCGTCTATCCATTTTGATGTCTATTTATGAATTAATAATAACTGACTCTGTATCTGCAAAAGAAAACTGTAAACAAAAGCAATGTTCTCTAATCTGCAAATTCCTGTAATCCGCCTAAACTCTGGACAAAACTTTTGAGAGTTAGAGGGAGTTGACTGTAAAACAAATAAAGTTTTTTAGTAGTTCAATACTGCACTTTATTTTTCAATCCTAGAGAACCTGCAGGTTAGCCATTAGTGAGAAATCTTTCAGTTAAAAATAGATTTTGTTAGAATTTTCAGTTTTTTGTGAAAAGAAAGTAAACAAACATTTTGCAATTTTTAAGTTTTATAAAATTTTGAATGTGAGCAAATTTCTTGTAGAAATATATTAAAAATATTCATTTCACGTATAATTCATGATTGTTTAGCATCATTAAGATGAAATATGCAATAATAGGTATAGTGATTTTCATAAGAATTTCAAAAATAATACTTTGTTTTCAACGCCGATATTTCTGGATCAACAAAATTCTGTTAATTTTGAGCCATGTTATTATACTATTATAAAAAAAGTTTTTTTTCAAAGTTTTGTACTAACTACTTACAATGTTATTACTGTATGTATTATAACTGCAGTGAAAACTTTTTATTTTTAATTAACAAATCACAAAACAAAGACGTATGTAGGTTTAAATAAGATTAATAATAGGAAAAAAGTTGCCAATGCAAATTACGAATATTCCACGAAACTTTGAGTATATATCAGCCAGGCCAGTCAAAGCTTTGACCTTACCAAAGCTTCATTCCATCTCTAATTTTTACTGTATATTTACCAAAAAATCTGCTCAACGTTCAAAGTTTTTCAAAATGTAAAAATTGTTAAGTATCTGTTTACTTTGTTTCCCACAAAAAACTGAAAATTCATTAATAAAACTGTATTTTAATCCTTAATAATACTGTGATATGTTATTTGTTTAAAAAGTTAGTAATAAAATCTATTTTTAACTAAATGTTTTCTAACTAATGGCTGAAATCAAATTTTGGAAGGAGTTGGTTATTGGTGTTGAAAACGCCAAGTACTATTTTTTTAAATTCCCATAAAAATCCCTGTATTATTTCATATTTGATCTTAATGATGCTAAACAATCATGAATTATACTTCAAATTAATCTATTTTGAATATTTTTATTATATTTTTACAAGAAATTTGCTCAACATTCAAAATTTTCCAAAATGTAAAAATCGTAAAGTTTCCTGTTTTTTTTTTTTTTTTTTTGTTCACTGAAAAACTGAAAATTCATGAATAAAACTGAATTTTAATCCTTTATAAAATTTTTATATGTTTATATATATTTCAAAAATGAGTAACAAAATCTATTTTTAACTAAAAGATTTCTCACTAATGGCTAAAAATCAATTTTTGTAAGCTACCCAATACCGGCATTGAAAACAATGTATTATTTTTGAAATTCCTATGAAAATACCTATGTTATTGCATATTTCATCTTAATGATGCTAAACTATCATGAATTATTCCTCAGACAAGTCTCTTATAAATATTTTTACTATATATTTACAAAACAATTGCTCAACATTCAAAAGTTTTCAAAACGTTAAATCTGCGAAGAATTTGTTTACTTTTTTTTTTTTTTTTTTCACAAAAAGCTGAAAATTGATTAATAAAATTGAATTTTAATCCTTCACAATACTGCTATGTTGTATTTATTAAAAAACAACAACAAATTAATTAAAAGATTTCTTAATATTGTGTAAAACCAATTTTTGGAAGCTACCAGATACATTAGAAAAAAAGTGCTTTTTGTGAAATTCTCAATGGCAGCTATGCGATAGAAAAAAAAAGAATCAACCTACCCTTCCTATGAGGTGGAAGGACTTGTTTTAATCTTTAGATCAGTTGATCATTAACCCCTAAAAAGTAATGATATCAGAACAAAAACCCTTAACGGGTTAAAAGCTTGTGACGCAGCATTTTATTTCGATATGAATTGGAAATATGGGTCTTAAAAGTAATGATATCAAATTTGAGTGACGCTTTGCTATTAATTGAAATATATTACATAGATTTTCTTATTTCATCATTTGTTTTTTTTTTCTTCTATTTACATCACAGTGTATACATAATATTTTCAACTTCAGCACGAAAAAATATATAGAATTTACTCCCTGATACTTTTTCATCTGCACCTCGTAAATTCAAAATATGGGTTTTAAAAGAAATGATACAATTTCTGTGACGCCTCAGTGTTACTTTAAAAGATTTATTTTTAGATTTCATTACAATTACTTTTGTTTTGTTGAATAAAGTATATTTTCACATTGAAATAATGCTTTTAATTTTCAAATATACTGTCAAATAATCACACTTTTACTAAATTTATATTATAAATTGAAATTATCTAGTTCAATAAATTGATTGGTCTATTGCGTCACGCTATCCAAAACTGAAAGTAAAAATTTTGTAAATGTTACTTTGTATCATAGTACTAAGTGAAAATGTGTGCAAAGCGATTGTGTGATGCAAATAAAACATTTACATAGTTTTTACTTTCAGTTTTGGATAGCGTGACGCAATAGACAAATCAATTTATTGAACTAGATAATTTCAATTTATAATATAAATTTAGTAAAAGTGTGATTATTTGACAGTATATTTGAAAATTAAAAGCATTATTTCAATGTGTAAATATACTTTATTCAACAAAACAAAAGTAAGTGTAATGAAATCTAAAAAAAAAATCTTTTAAAGTAACACTGAGGCGTCACAGAAATTATGTAATTTCTTTTAAAACTCATATTTTGAATTCACGAGGTGCAGATGAAAAAGTATCAGGGAGTAAATTCTATATATTTTTTCGTGCTGAAGTTGAAAATATTATGTATACACTGTGATGTAAATAGAAGAAAAAAAAACAAATGATGAAATAAGAAAATCTATGTAATATATTTCAATTAATAGCAAAGCGTCACTCAAATTTGATATCATTACTTTTAAGACCCATATTTCCAATTCATATCGAAATAAAATGCTG
This sequence comes from Salticus scenicus, assembly GCA_963930645.1. NCBI lineage: Eukaryota > Metazoa > Arthropoda > Arachnida > Araneae > Salticidae > Salticus > Salticus scenicus. Next base: position 124,823,155 of record OZ005652.1, on the reverse strand, counting down.
CGTCACAAGCTTTAAACCCGTTAAGGGTTTTTGTTCTGATATATCTTACGCAAACTTTATGTTCTTCTGTGTTTTGTTTATGATCTCAAACTAAAATGTTTTCGATAGTGTAATATTGTTTGTTATCAAAATGGTTAAAATTATTTGTGTTTTAAAATGTTTTTTCTCTCATTTAACAAAGAAAAAAACAGTGAAAACTAATATTTTAGATCAATCACAAGCTTACATATCAAATTTAATCTTTTCTCAATCGTTGCTTCATGATGATTAATATTTAATAATTATTAGGGGGACCAGAAAGTAATGTCGTTTCTGTGCATGTCGATATTTGATTGCCATTTGGTAGCTCATTACGTACTTGGAAGGCGTGTCAAAGAGATTTCGAGGTTATTGTATCATATTTGCTTCTGAATAACTAAGTATTAGACTTTTTTTTTTTGCAATTTGGGGTGAAATGGCCAGACAAATACCAGACGAGCATATCCGGCATTGTATGCTTTTTGAGTTTCGCAAGGGTAGTATCGCAACTGCTGCGACTAAAAACATTTGCGATGTTTATCCAAGCGCATTGGACGTTCGAAAATGCCTAAGATGGTTCTCCAAGTTCAGATCAGGCAATTTTGATCTCTTGGACGCCCATCTATCAGGAAGACCAACAACATTAGATAACGACGTGCTAAGGGCAGAAGTGGAAGCAAATCCATGTCAAACAATTGAGGAACTCTCAAACAGCCTTAACCAACCTTGGTCAACCATCCAAGAACATTTGCCGCAGATTGGAAGAATAAGCAGAGCTGGTGTTTGGGTCCCCCGTAATCTGTCCGAACAGAATAAAGCCAACCGGTCCATCACACGCAACGTATTGCTTCAACGGCACCGTACAGATCCGCTTTTAGATCGCTTGATCACTGGAGTCGAAAAATGGGTCCTGTAGGCAGTGGTTCAGCCGAAATGAATTTCCACGAACTACTGCAAAGCAGGGTTTACACCCCAAAAAGGCACTTCTGCGTGTTTGGTGGAATACACGCGGAGTTGTTCATTTTAAAGTGTTAAAACCTGGACAAACTGTTAAGGGGGTATTATGGTCTAGAAGCCTGAATTTTAGGCATTTTTTAAAGTAAGATAAAAAAAAAATGAAAAACATTTTTACTATCCATTTTATTATATGTTTTTTATTGACATTTTGAGAATGTAAAAAAAAATCACAAAAAAAAAAAAAAATAAATAAATAAATAAATAAAATTCGCCGAGATACAGGCCGATGGAGTGGGGGCTTCAAAAAAAACGGTGCGTCCTGGTTGACATGATTTCCACCCTTGTAGTGTTCTAAAACAAAAAAATCAAACAAATTCTTCATTAATAAAGATGTCGCTATCGGGTTGACCATTTTCAAAAAAAAAAAAAAAAAAAAAAAAAAAAAAAAAATGACAAAATGGCGTTGACTAAAAAAAAAAAAAAAAAAAAAATTACCCGACTTTTTTCGACATTTTCGAATTTTTTAAAAATATTGAAAATCAAATATTTTTAAAATCGAAGGCAGACGCGATAGAGAGTTGTATAAACAAGATATATACCAAATTTCAAAGCAATCGGTTCAGTAGAACTTGAAATATCATGTCAACCACCTCAAAAAAAGTAGTTTCGAGAAAAACGCGTTTAAAGTTTAGGAAACAATTCTAATGGAATAACTCTGAAAATAATATGTTATACTCACTTTGCATCAATCGGCGATCCCAGATCCATACATTGGGCCTTCCTCCTTCTCATAATTCAGCTCTTGAGAAGTTCTTGATTTTTTTAAATTTCTAGACCAGAATACCCCCTTAAAGCAGATGTCTATTGTGAACAATTGAAACGAGTAACCCAGTCTTTGATTGAAAAGTATCCGGCAATTGTCAACAGAAAAGGAGTTATTCTGCAACATGACAATGCAAGACCGCACTGTGCAAAACGGACCTTAGAAAAAATTAACGAATTGGGGTGGGAGGTACTGCCTCACCCACCATACTCGCCCGATATTGCACCCTCGGATTACCATTTATTCCGATCACTGCAACATTGTCTTAGTGGATAAAAATTAGAAAATTTTGATGATGTCCAAAATGCTATCTCGACATATTTTACAGAAAAACCGATTGATTTTTACCACTCCGGCATTGAAAATTTGTACACTAGATGGAAAAAGGTTGTTGATAACGAAGGTGAATATATTGTTGATTAGAAATAAAAACTTGTTAAAAATGTAGTCGTGTGAATTTGACTTAAGAAAACGACATTACTTTCCGGTCCCCCTAGTACATTTAAAAAAGTTGTACTTAATTTATATCGAAGGTTTTATAACTGTTTCACCACTTCGAGATTTATTTTGAAATATCATTTTAAAAAGTTGATTTTTATCGGTTCTAATAATCTCGGTTTTATGAGGGGGTAAAGAGGGGGAAAATCAATAAATTAAAGATACAAATTGTACGAGGGAGAAAGTAGAAAGTTAAAGTTGTTAATACTTCACGAAAAAATGTCCGAAATGTCGAAAAGCGAAAAGTGCCAATCAGACTAAGAAAAATGTTAATGTCAATGTAAGACATTATGAATAGGAAGGGCAAACTCAACAAAGGTGGTTCTTCCAAAGACGCGTTTAAAAGTGCATTTTTTTTTGCGAATTTATCAAAAACGTTACTATTCTCGGCGTATTTTGAAAGAGAAAGAATGTAAACTCAATATAAAAAAATAAAAATAAAATTAAAGTTACTTTGAACTATAGATTTGGATGGTAAGGAAATACTTAAAAATAACATTTGACCCTATATTGTATTCCCCTTCGTATCCGCAAATCTTTGTGTGTATTTTTTTTTTTTTTCCTTTTTCTAGACAATACCAATCCAGAAATTCCAATTAGAAAAAAGTTATAATTATTATCAGAATTAAGAAACAAATAAAATAAATAAAATGAAATCTACCCAGCAAAATAATTAGCGCTTTCTCTTGACGACTCTGGTGTAGTATTGATATTAACAAGAGCAACAACGAAACTTGCAATGATGCGTTGAAAGTCTACAGGTATTTTGTGTAACAAAACTATGCATTTCTTCACACAAAAGCTGAATGACTCTTTTCTGGTAAACATAAATATCCATTAAGTTCTATTTACCAACTTTTTAGGATTAAAAATACGTGAACAGGCAATGTTTACCTTACTTCCATCAATCTGAATCAACATATTTTGTATATGATGAGCTGAACAGGTTACAACTGGCAGAGAAGCACTTCTTAGAAAAAGGCACATCCGACTAAATAAATCAAATATTCTGTAAACTGATATGGTCAAAACGTAACAGAAGATATCTGCTAAAATATTAACTCTTACAAGCTAGCATATGCGTGTAAAAATAAACTAGAAGCTAATTATTACAACTGTGTTAAAAATGCCTTCTGGGTAAATAAAAAACTATTAGTTATTAATTCGAAATTTAAATAATGTATAATATTACGTTTTTTCTGAGAAAATAAAAATCCCAGATAAACATGAAAAGGTTTATAATTATGAAGAATGAAAACTGAAGTTAAAAGAAAAATGCATACATAGTGCATAAGACATAGAAAAAATAACTCCGACAGACGCAGTGTTTAGAAGCTATCGACCCAAAATGCTAAGTAGGTTTAAAAAAAAAAAAAAAAAAAAAAAAAAAAAACATATCGTAGACAACTTCTTTATTTTTTTGTAACTCAAAATCTTTGAAATGTCTTGTATCTCTCTTATTAATAGCAGAAGAAGTTTTTTTTTTTTTTTTTTTTAAATCTTCCTGGTTTAGAGTGGATAATTCTTTAGAAAAAACAAACGTCTTTAAAGCCTACACCAACCAAAAATAACACCACTGTCTTCTATCCTCACTGGCAAATGTACAGTCGGCAGCAAAATTATTGAAACACATATCCACACATATATATATATATATATATATATATATATATATATATATATGTTTTTATCGCGAATTTTTATTATTAACATATTTTTTCATACACAACATTAAGCCTAACAGCATGACTCGACAAGTATTTACTTTACTTAAAGAAAAAAAAAAAAAAAAAAAACAGTATTAGGTGCACACCTTTTAAATACGAACTATTGCTACCATTTCAATAATTTTGGAACCGACTGTAGGTTTTTGTATAATAGGATGCTTCGAAAATCTCTCACAATAAAATGTTTGTGTTCAGAGTCCATATTTAAATAATTGAAGATTATTTTTATTTTACAGGCCAGTTTCTGATGCATGCAATCCTCTGTGATTATTTAAATAATAATTTTAGACTTTTTATGATAATGATAATAGAAAACATCGATGAAATTTGTATGAAATCGTAGACTCCAATTAAAATAGATCATCGTTACTTTTTTGGAAGATAAGTTTCGTTACAAAAAATCGTAGACATTGATAATTTGAGAAGTGCGGTATATCTTGAAATATATATTTATGTATATTTCAAGAGATCAGAATATTACTTGACCTAAATGGATGCATTTATAATTTCCAGTATCCGTTTACTACTATTTGCTTGTGACCATGGTTTCAATTGAATGTAAATCTTGTTTTGGTGAGTATTAACTCTGTTTTATTTTGTATTTATTCAATTATTATTATTATTTTTTTTATTTTTTAAATTTTTCAACACCACAATGCGAAAAAAAAGGGAGAAGTTAAAATTGTTATATATGAATTAATCTGTTTTTATTAAATTAAACTTAATTAATCCTAAAAAAAAGTTATAAAATTTATTACGAAAGCTCTTTAACACATGAATATGTAAAATATTATTTTTTTCTGACGATAAATGTACATAAATACATCTAATAGTTTTAAAACCAGTAAATTTAATTGAAATATTCACGGATGTAAAAATGTATATGTTTATTAAATTTACACACATACATCATTTTTATGTATGTCTAAAAGAACAAAATTCATAAAAACATATACGCATTGACAGATTTATACATACAATATATTTATGTTATAACGACGGTAAAGTTGACAATAGAATAAGAAATGGAGAATGGAAATATCTAAACGACGACTCTGGATGTATTTTAAACCACAAATCACAACCATCTTTTATGTTGCTTTCAAATAACAAAGAAGTTTATTTGAAATTCTTTTTTCAAAAGTTTTTTGAAGTATCCGATATAAATTCGAAACGAACATTGAATTACGGATTTGAAAGAATTTTCAGTTGGGTGATCAAATAACGGCTTAGAATTGTTTTTCTGTCTTTTTGTTCACTTGTATCAAAACTGATTTTTAGATAGATTTTTTTTTTTTTTTTTTTTTTTTTGTACTGTTTCCATAATAAAAAGAATGATAATATACTTGCATTTATACAGTGGACAAATATTATTACTTTGAAATATTTTAATGTAATGTTTTGCAAGTTTAAAAATTAAAAATAGTCAAGAAATTTAACTTTTAATATCTTTTTTACAGATGTAGATAATTGAAATTCACAATAAAACCATGTGTTATATAGATTGTTTTTTTTTTTTTCTTTTTTTTTTTTTTGTAGATTATGAAATGATAACTAATTACAAATCATTTAGACGAATTTAAATGAATAATTAGTAAACCATTTTAGTATACAAAATCTAAAAACAAGTTTATATGTTACTAACTTTCAAAAAAAAAAAAAAAAAAAAATATATATATATATATATATATATATATATATATATATATATATATATATATACTCCTTCTCATAATTATAAGGACACCCGTTTTTCTATATTAACTAAACACTGAACACTATTATTTAAACAAATATATTTTTAATTAATTTGAATTTCATTAATAGACTATATTTAAAAAGTTTTGTCGTTTTTGTATGTTAAAAAACTTTAAATATGGTAAAAAGATGATTTTTCAGGTGTTCACAATTATAAGGACAGTTCGAATTTTAGTAATTTTTTTCAGTTATTCTTTAAATTATTATTTTATGGGGTCTCCTTTTAGGGTTAAACAGTCAGACATTCTCTCTGGTATATATATATACATTTTTTTTTTTTTTTAATATTCAATTTTAGTATCATTTCATATACATATATGATATTCTTAATACATTTAAACTATTTAAAATTGCTTTCCACTTGCATGCACTTTTCTAATATCATAAGTTAAGGTTTTTTCAACTTTTAGGCCATGGGAAAGGCAATAATACAGATGATTCTTTCTTCAAACTATTTTCTTTTGCTCTAAAAGTAGAGCAAAAATGTAAGTCTTGTGGAAAAAAAATATTATTACCCCCCAAAACCTAACAAAAATCTGAGAATTCCACGTTTAAAATTTGCGGATATTCTCTTTATGTTCATAATAATAGAAAAAATTACTAAATTCATTCTGCCTTCAGTAGAAGCAGCTTCCCAAAGCACCATAGATCCACCTTTAAAATGCCTGATTCATATCTGCCTTTAAAATGTCTGCTCTGTCTGTCGCTATCTTCAGATCGTGCCAATAACTGTTAAAACCATTTAGTTAATCAAGAATAAAATGTTTTGCATCCGAAAATGCAACATTTTACCATTTAATGTTGTATTTATTCAACTTTAACACAGACGTTCTTTCCCCCATTAAATGCTGATTGATTGTTACAGGTTTTTTATTCATTTTAACATATTATTAATTACTTTAAACACGCATAAATGTAGACTCTAAACTTTCGTTAAAAATTACGAGCAAATTCGGCACCAGTCATTATGAGTAGAACAGTAAGAGGAATTATGAGTCTTCGATCTCTGTAAAACAACTCTGATTTTGCATCAGATCTCTCTCCTATCGAACCAGCAGTTGAATGTTTGATCACATTTCCTTCAGCAATTTTAGACCTTCGAATTTCATTAGAAATTCGGCGGATTGAAATTATCCTTCCACTTAAAAAACACATTTATCATACTTCACTACTTGAACGTTCTTTTTTTTGAGGAATTATCAGTAATGTCCGTCCAAGAAAAATTGAAGGCTTATATATGAATTAATCTAGCCCAGTAGTTAACAAATTCGCATGTCAACTGTAATTTACCCGCTAGTAAGTTAAATAAAACGAAAAAATCTGGATTGTCCCTATAATTATGAACATCTAAAAACCTGGAGAAAAACACATTTTGCATTATTTTTTATTAATTTTGTTTAAAATTAAAAAAATATAACAGTTTTGGTTTTTAGAATACTGGATATATTAAGTGCACTTAGTATAATCTTGTTTACAATTGTTATTACGTTAGTTATTTCAAAATATAAAGTGTCCTTATAAATATGAGAAGGAGTGTATATATATATATATATATATATATATATATGGCAAGTTAAAAATAAAATTCTACATTTTACATTACATTAAAGATTTTGACAATAAATAGAAAAAAAATATATTCATTATTACGAATTTCTTTCATAAAATCTATAAGAAATATCAAAATCATTGATTACTTTCCTTTTCTATTATTACTTTGAAGGATTTATTATGACTCTAAATATCTTGCACTAAATATACTTAAAAGTATATCAGATAACCTGAAAACGCGTAATTGTAGCAAAGTATTTGCGTTGAAAACTAAACTTCGAAGAAAAATTTGTCTGACCGATATGCATAAGAAAATAGCTATAACTTCTAAGCAGTTTTCCTAAATTTGATAAAATCTAAGGATGAATTTCCTTCAGTTACACTTATTAGAAAAGAAAGCGTTACTTTTAGTTTTAGATAGAACAGTACATTTTCTATAAATTGCATACACACCGTATAGCGTTAAAAAGATTGCACTGTAATCTGAAATTCAGACACAAATTTGTCTAAATTGGAGGTTCAATATTAAGATGCTGAAAAGTGTCTTATTTATTTCAGACACTTGAATCATCTTAAAAAACACACTGTTTCACTCACTTTAAGTGTCTGAAATTCCGCCATTTTTTGATCCTGTCTACATTGAATATTTTTCATAAATAATAAACAAAAAGTTGCGTGTTATCTATTTATTTGTGAAAAATATATTGTAGTATCTTCTAGACCATAGAAAAAAAACATTAATATTTTTTACACATTAATTTTCCATTTCTGGTGATGGGAATCGAATCGACAACCAACAGATTCAAAGGCAAGCGCCTTCTCATTCAACCCTTCGAGACACACGCTGTTTGCTGCTTGTATAAGGAAATATATGAGAGTTTTATATGATAAAAGAGTTTTATATGATAATTAATAAAAGAGTTTTATATGATAATTAATTCTGTGTGAGGGGGGCTACCGCACCCCTCAACCCCCGTTTCATGAATGCACCTAGATTTATATAAAATTTAATTCGGTTATTAAAAAATAATTCTGATTTTAAAAAATAATTTATTAAAATTATTAATTAAAAAAATTATCTTTTATGATAATGCAGACGATTTCCATATTAGAAAAGTAGAATAACACTAAATATCCAAAAAATGTCCATTTTATTCTCAATAAAAAAATAAATAATAAAAAAAAAATAAATAATAAAAATAAAAATCGGTAACTTTGTTTTAAATTATCGCAGATCGATGGTTCAACCATTCGTTTTAAAGTATTGGCGAGCTCTTTTGAATGATACCCATCATGAAAATTTACTCCCTGGGGGGGGGAGGGAGGTTCCTACATACAGAATTTTATTTTTCCCAGTTGACTATCTCTATTACAATATATATATATATATATATATATATATATATATATATATATATATATATATATATATATATATTCGTTTCATTTGGTTTAGAGCAGTCTATAGACGTTAAATTTTACTTTCCTGCAATTTCCCCCATACTCGTAATGTATTAGACTTCTGTTGATTGTCACTGTACACGAACCATTTGCTTGATCTTAACGAAAAGCTTACTGTAACATCCCTATATCATACACATTTAGAATACAAAGTTTGAACTTTCTACCATCATTTGTTTTTGAGATATGCTGATAACACACAGACACACAGACATACACACAGACTATTTCCTAATAACATGATTTTCGTATTCAGGGTACCTCAAAACGTGTAAATGTAACAAAATCTCGCGTTCGAAAATTTGACCCAAAAACAATACTTTCTATACCTTATGGGTAAGAGAAAGTAAAAATAGTAGACTAAGGATTTTAAACCACTTTTTTAAAACTGGTATTTTCAAGAAAACAAACTGTGTACATGAATACCAAAAAAAAAAAATATATATATATATATATATTTTACATTTTGAAGTGTAGGGCAATATTGCGAAAGAAAATAATTTCTAAAACGGAAAAAAAAAAAAAAAAAATCACGTTTCGCTTGCGTATAGTATCAAAAATTATATTAACACTTTATCAATGTGTATAAAATTTACAAAGTGATAATGACGACATCTTTTCAGAGATGAATAACTTAATTTTTTATAATTAATTTCTCTTACCCATAAGGTCGAGAAAGTATTGTCTTAGGCTCAAATTTTCGAACGTGAGTTTTTGTTATATTTACATGTTCCGAGGTCCCCTGTATACGAAAATCATGTTTTTAGCGAATGGTTTGTGTGTCTGTTATCAGCGTATCTCAAGAACAAATATTCGCAGAAATTCCAAACTCGGTATTCTAAATGCGTATCATATAGGGATGATACAGTAAATTTTCGTTGATATGAAGCAAATGGTTCGTGTACAGGGACACTCAAAAGTGTTCAAATATCGTCTATGGGGGAATTGCAGGTAAGTAGAATTTAAAATCTATAGACTGCACTAAACCAAATGAAACGAATATATATTTTTTGGAAAAGAGAGAGTCAACTGGAAAAGAAATGTGTATGTTGGAGTATCGCCTCCCCCCCTGAGGGGAATTCCCCCTCTAGGGGAGTAAATTTTCATGATGGGTATCTTTGAAAAGAGCTCGCCAATACCTTTATAACGAATGGTTGAACCAACGATCTAGGATAATTTAAATTAAAGTTATCTCGATTTTTTTTTTCATTTTTAACATTTGCTTTCTTCCTATTTTTTTTTTTAAATGTAATATTTAGAATAAATTCAACTTTTTTTCTTTGGATATTTAGTGTTATACTACTTCTCTAATATGGAAATCGTCTTATTATCATGAAAGATAATTTTTTTAATGATAATTTTAATAAATTATTTTTAAAAACAGAATTATTTTTAAATAACCGAATTTAATTCTATATAAATGTAGATGCATTAATGAAACGGGTTTGGGGGGGGCAGTAGCCCCCTTCACACAGAACTACCTATCATATAAAACTCTTCCGAAGCCTAATTTGAATTGTTGAACATATGTTTACATAGCAGTACTCGTTAACTTACCTCTTAATCTCCAGCTTGTATTTATAGTATTAAATTTCAGGGTAAGAGAAAGTTCTGTGAGTGACACACCAGATTATTTTTTATTGCTCACGTTTAAGTAAACGTATTTATTTTCCTGTCAAAAAAAAAAAAAAAAAAAAAAAAAAAAAAAAAGCCTCCTAAATTTTTTTGGCAACTATTAAATTAAGATTAAATTTTGAAATGGTATTTTTAAAAATAAATGAAGTCACTATTTTCATATTTTAATTAATTAAAAGAAAATAAATCGAAAATTCGAAAATCATGCTTCGAGGTGCACAATGACCCTTCAGGGAGCACCTTCATGTCGAAACACGCGACTTTCCGAGCTGCTATCTTTGCGTTACGCTGCCCCCACACACAGAGACATTCACTCAGATATTGCCTTATCTGTATATAAAGATAAATATATTATTATATTAATATTTTAAAATAGTCTATATTCTATAAAATATGTTTGTTTAAATAGTTACTAACTTGCTAGCACTATTCAGAGGTTAACTATTAAGAGATATGTGCTAAACTTTTGTAAAATAGTAATAATAATAATAATAATAATAATAATAGTGCATTTACATGTAAACTATTTTCTCATCAAATCCCTTACGTTTGATTAATTTCTCAACACCCAAAAGAGAAAGGCTTTTAAGATAACTAGTAGAGATGAAAATGTACATATCAACTTAAAGAAATATGAAAATATTTCTGAAATCTTTTTTAAATAGTCGCTGTAGTATCTGAATGGATGGTATATATCTATTTATAAAAAGTAACAAACCACTTTAAAAAATACGTAGATAAACTAATTTTATTAAAAATGACACAAAGCTTTTCCACATTATAACCATAACATCATAAGGTGTAATTGCGTTACATAGAACCAGCAATATATAAACAAGAGAATTTCAAACGGTTTAAAGTTACGGTTACAATTAAAAAAAAATTAAAGTTACGGTTACAATAAAAAATTTTTCATTTCAATATCATTTATTGTAACCGTAACTTTAAAAAAATGTTTATTGTAACCGTAACTTTAAACCGTTTGAACTTCTCTTGTTTATATATTGCTGGTTCTATGTAACGCAATTGCACCTGATGATGCTATACTTATAATGGCGAAAAGCTTTGTGTCGTTTTTAATAAAATTAGTTTATCTACTTGTTTTTATAAGTGGCCTGTTACTTTTTATATATTATATATACACGTAAAATGTTTTCTAATTTTAAACTTTTAATAGTTTTTAATCTTAATTATATATCTATTTGTCTATTTCTCTCTCTATATATATATATATTATTTAAATTATAAGACAAATATCTCCATTCCCTCATCTAAATATATAGTATTAATTGTTCAAGCATTGATTTCAATTAATGTAGAACTAATCAGAATAAAAAAATAAAGAAAAGAAAATTGGCAACAAAACATCCAATAACACTTCCCTTAAGAAACAAGAAAAATTGTTTCATAATGAAAACCTTCTACTTATTATTAATCCTACAGATAATCTTATGATCCTTCTACAGTTATTAATCAAAAAAGAACTGGTTTTTTTTCCCTTGTCGAAAGAATGTTTCTTTTATCTAGCTACATCATCCCTGAAACTGTGTAGAGCCATTTTCAGGAAGCAAAAGGACTTAGATGAGCTAAACAAACTTCATGATTCATAAATCATTGTTACGTTAGGTGTTTCTTTCTATCTTTTTTTTTTTTTTTTTTTTTCTTTTCTTTTCTTTTTCTTTTTTTCATCAAAATAATTTCTTTTGTTAGTTGTTGGTAAAACATGTTGTTAAATGTTTATTTCAAAAAAATATTTTAAAGAAAAATGATGTATTTGCTCAAACTGTTTCTTAAATGGAAAAGATTAAATTAAATATATATATATATATTGGAAATCATATTTCTTTATTGTTGTAGCTTGACAAAGAAGAAGGAATAAATATAATGGAATTTAAAATTTATATATATATATATATATATATATATATATATATATATATATATATATATATATATATATATATATATATATATATATATATATACATATATATATATATACATATATATATATATACATATATATATATATATATATATATATATATATATATATATATATATATATATATATATATATATATATATATATATATATATTTATTTATTTATACATATATATATTATTTGTTTTGTTGTACGAATATGAATACTGTTATTATTATTTTATTTTCGTTGTAGTACCTCTTTTTTTTATACATATAAATATTTAATTTACTTATAAAAATATATCAAAAGATAATAATAGCTAAGGATCGTGCTTTTTATGGCACATATATATGCTGTTGTAAATGTGATTAATTGTTTCTATAATTTGGAAAAGTAGGCAAATTAAATTAGATAAATTGAGTTAATTTATTACATTAATCTGTTGTTATTGATAATTACCGTTGAAGATTGGACAATGCAATAATTTTAAATTCTAGTTTCCATAAATTCGAAGCAAAATAAACACATATATCTATACAAAATGTTACAAAACAAAACAATAAATTACGAAAAAATAATTTAAAATTATTTGTATACAATAAATTATTCTCTTCCCTATAAAGAAGTGGGTTTTTTTTCCCTAATCAATTTATTTTTAAATCTAAAAGAAATCTAAAACAATATTTTCAGCATATGATGTAAATTATTTCTTTCGTAGAAAGTTTTGCAATGCAAGTCATTGTCTATGTAAATAATAAAACCACTTTCTAACCCTAAAAGTGTCCATCATCGCCAGGGAAGCCCTTAATTGCTGGATAGAAATACACGGACATGTTTTTGTTTACTAATAGATCTTACCAAGGCGAAGGCCTCTTTACAAAATTATTATTTTCTGTTGAAATCATTCAGTTTAGTAAATTTTTTGGCTATATGCCTTTTTAAATTTTTTCATAATATCTATCTATATGTCTATCTTTATGTACATATAAGGTAATGTCTGTGTGTGAACAGCGTAGCGCAAAGACGGTGGCTCGGACAGTCACATAATTTGACACGAAATATCCCTCTTCCCCCCGAAATGTCTCAGTGTATCTCGAAGCCCGATTTTCGATTAATTTTCTTTTAATTAAATGAAATATGGAAAAAAACCCTCATAAGAGCTTTAAAACGGAACATTTAAATATTAGCTATAATTACTTTGTTCCATAAAAAAAAAAAAAAAAAAAAACTTTTTTTTCCGACATAAAAACAAATACAATTCATTAAATGGGAATAATAATAATAATAAAAAATATATATAAGAGTTACACTAAATACGTTTAGATATAGCCTTCACTTAAATGGGGTGAATCACAACATAGCAGCATGACCTATTGTGTGATGTATTCCAACAGCTAATCAACACTAATTTAAATCAAGGAATAACCAATTATCAGGCGTACTTAAATTCCGACCATTGGCACAATCGACTAGTATTCGAAACTCGGCCACTTTTTGCAAAGCAAACTGTAAACGGATCCTTCACGTAATCGTATCTAAATTAAGACACAGCAGCGCCACTTGTTGGTCGATATTCACCCAAATAAAAACAGAAAAGTTTTATATAATGTCCATGTCATGTATCATGTTTCGTGAGTTACACTAAATAAGTTTAGATACAACCTTGACATAATTGGGGTGAATCACAACATAGCAGCATCACCTATTGTGTGATGTACCTAATCTGCACTAATTTAAATCAAGGAATAACCAATCATCAACCGTACTTAAATTCCGACCATTGACTCATAAGATACTACAAAATTCCCCTAACACATCATGCACGCAGAGAGAAATACTTATTATAAGTAATCAATTTCAGCTAAAACAAATCATGTTTTAGCTAAAAAATGTGCCTACAAATCCAAGCTGATATAAATCACAGACAAAAAAAAAAAAAAAAAAAAAAAAAGAAAGAAAAGAAAGAAAGAAATGAAAATAAATTATATCATAAATAAATTATATATATATATACCTAAAACTTTCATAAAATAAATCCTTTTTTAATTTGCGTATATCTTCATTAGTATAAAACTTCAATTTACAGCTCATTCACTCATAGTAAATTTTAGCACTTTAATGTCACCACTTTAAATGTCTATTTAAAAAAATGTCAAGTTTCGACCACTCGACGATACTGGTGCATATTTATGTGTCATTTTAAATTTCAAATACATTGGAAGTTAAAAAGTACAACTGTTGAAGCAATCGGAGTGCGGGCGCCAGTACAGGAAACCAGACGGTCACGTGATGAAAAAGAACTTTTTTCTATTATTGTTATTATTATTTTTAGCTCTCTCGGAACATATTCGTTTTCATTCAGTCAAGTCAAACCGTTCGAGTATTCATAATCTAATGAAATCATACCTGATAATTCTAATTCTAATTTTATTCGTTTATCATTGTTATTGTTTCATGAATACATTCGTTAAATCAAGTCAAGCTTTTGATTTATTCGTAGTCTATTAAAATCATGCTAAATCATGTATGATCATTCTGTACCGAACTTAATTCTCTTTTATTATGTTTTATGGATTCTATCAGAAGAAATAAAAACATTCGTAAATTATAATCGAGTAATAATGACTGAACCATGAATTTGATTCTATATGAAATAATTACAAGATAAAAAGATCTTTTTATATACCATGTTTTTAAATTTTCTATTGAATCATATAAACGCACCGAAGGCAGCGGGAACCCGGAGCAATTGGATAAAAGTAAAAAAAAATCATTGCTCTCGTGTTTTGAGCTATTATAAAAGTTTCAAATGTCTAGCTAGTCGGGAAGTTAGTGAAAAATCGATTGCAAACTTTGTACTGGTAACGCTGCCGAAGGCAGCAGGAACCCGAAACATTTGGTTAAAAGTATTTAAAAAATGCATTTTCACCGTATTCTGAACTATTCTGAAAGTTTTAAATGTCTAGCTAGTTGGGAAGTCAGTTAAATAAATTTTCTGTTGAATCATATAAACGCTGACGAAGGCAGTAGGGACCTGAAACAGTTGACTAAAAGTATAAAAAAAATGTATTGCCACTGTATTCTGAGCTATCCTGAAAGTTTCAAATGTCCAGCTAGTCGAGAAGTTAGTGAAAAATCGATTACAAGCTTTGTACTGGTAACGCTGCCGAAGGCAGCAGCAACCCGGAGCAGTTGGTTAAAAATATTTAAAAAATGCATTTTCACCGTTTTCTGAACTATTCTGAAAGTTTCAAATTTCTAGCTAGTCGGGAAGTTAGTTAAATAAATTTTCTGTTGAATCATATAAACGCTGCCGAAGGCAGTGGGGACCTGAAACAGTTGACTAAAAGTATTAAAAAAATGTATTGTTACCGTGTTTTGAGTTATCCTGAAAGTTTCAAATGTCTAGCTAGTCGGAAAGTTAGTGAAAAATCGATTGCAAGCTTTTTACTGATAACGCTGTCGAAGGCAGCGGCAACAAGAAACAGTTGACTAAAGGTATTAAAAAAATGTATTTTCACCGTGTTCTGAAGTATTCTGAAAGTTTCAAATGTCTAGCTAGTCGCGAAGTTAGTTAAATAAATTTTCTGTCGAATCATATAAGCGCTGCTGAAGGCAGCGGGACCTGCAATAGTTGACTAAAATTATTAGAAAAATGTATTGTCACCGTGTTGTGAGCAGTCCTGAAAATTTCAAATATCTAGCTAGTCGGGAAGTTAGTTAAAAATCGATTGAAAGATTTGTCCCTGACAAACACACAAACACACAAACAAACACACAAGAATCGAAGTTAATAAAAACATGGTAAAATGAACTATTATTCTTTATTTGATATACTTCACTCGTACAGAATGTACCATATTGCTAATTCGGAAAATCTTTTAAATGTGAGTTGATTAATTCTGTGAAATAATATTATGTGGTTGTTTATACAACGCTCCTGAATAAGTCGCCATCTATATAAATCGTGAAATCAAGAGAAAAATGTGTCTGAGATTAGTGTCGATCTCATATTCTGATATGTTGTCTTGATATTCTGCAAGTCTGTCATTAAATTCCAGTATATAAGTAATTTAAATCTGAATCTACTTTATGTGTGTGGCGTACATTTACTTCAAGCATCCGGGAAATACAGGAGAGAAGTGAGTTAGATTTAACTTAATATTACGCATGCTAAAAGTAGTTTCGTTTTGAATAAGGAATGGCATTTATGCAATTTAGAATTTATTATCTATTAATCTAAGTCTAATTTATTCAACATGTTTTTGGTCCGTTCTTGAGCCATGAGGCTATCGATGATTTATATATATATATATATATATTTTAATTACTTATTAATAAAAGTGTATTTGTATAAAAAAGGCGCCAAAGGCAGCACTAAAAATTATACAAAAATATATAATTTAGAAAATATGGTGAAACTTGAAGACAAGTGGGCGTGTATAACAAGAAAAAACGTTAAAAAAAGTAACGAATTATAGTAACGATGAACAATTGCAAAAAACAACACTACATGCGAAAAACACCCTTCCGCTTCCTCTTCAGTGGGTGGGAGCAGCAGAACAGACAATAAATTAAATTAAAAGAGGCCTAACAGGTTTCGGAAACATGGCGAAACTAGCATACTCCCAACAAAATCAAGAATAAATTGCTGGCAAATTATATATAACAATCTTCATGTAAAATTAGATATAACAAAATTAGTGCTTCATAAAAGTAACATAACTAAATTAATATAATAATCCAAAAACTACAAAGTCGATATTTGTGATAAAAATAATTAAATAAAAGGACATGCTAGATCGTCATGTTCCCACCCAGACCTGAAAGGCAAAAAGATATTGTAATGAACTGAACTTACTGCAATGTAGAAATAGGTCTTTAAAGCAAAAGCAGATGATTCACATGTAGTGGCTCAATACTGGCGCTGTCTTGTCCGATGTTTCAAAATCATAGTCCATATTCTCCGAGTCGCTCATTTTTATCACAAATATCGACTTTGTAGTTTTTGGATTATTATATTAATTTAGTTATGTTACTTTTATGAAGCACTAATTTTGTTATATCTAATTTTACATGAAGATTGTTATATATAATTTGCCAGCAATTTATTCTTGATTTTGTTGGGAGTATGCTAGTTTCGCCATGTTTCCGAAACCTGTTAGGCCTCTTTTAATTTAATTTATTGTCTGTTTATTGTCTGTTCTCCCACCCACTGAAGAGGAAGCGGAAGGGTGTTTTTCGCATGTAGTGTTGTTTTTTGCAATTGTTCATCGTTACTATAATTCGTTACTTTTTTTAACGTTTTTTCTTGTTATACACGCCCACTTGTCTTCAAGTTTCACCATATTTTCTAAATTATATATATATATATATATATATAAACTATATATATTTAATATGTATTTGATATTCTTATTCTTATTCTTATTCGTAATCATTTATTCTTAAAATGATTTATTTTTGTTCTTGAATGTTTGTTCTGTAATTCGAAGGCCTATAGTTATGTGTATTTAAACTTATATATTCTAAAATGCCGAAATTATCTAAGCAAGTTTTATTATTTGAAAATTTATGTAAGGAAATCGATAGTTTTAGAAATAGAGTAAAGGGGTGTAGTAAAGATGAACAATCTAAGGTCAAATTATTAAAAACCAAAGTTCAATCGTTTGATCATGAAATCGCGGCAATATTTAAAAATTTATCCGCTAAAGAGAATGAGGATTATATGGATATGTATTTGAGATATAAGGGAGTGGTTTTTGAATTACTGGTGGAGTTAGAGGACAAAACAGAAGTAAACGCGTGCGATTTAGATACTCACGCGGAAAATAAAGATGAGAAAAATGGAAAATCGTCTCTTATTAAATTACCGAAATTTGATCTTCCGCGATTTTTTGTTGAAACCGAAAATTGGATTTCTTTTAAAGAAATTTTTAATTCGACAATTCTACAGAATAATTAATTATCCAAAATTGAAAAACTGCAATATTTACATTCTTCAGTGCGCGGAAACGCAGCTAAATTAATTCGAGGATTCGCTCTAAAAGAGGAAAATTTCGATCAATGTTGGGAAATATTAAATGAAAGATATGAAAATAAAAGACAATTAGCAATGAGTCAAATTAACAAAATATTTTCTATGAAAATTGTAAAAGCAAACAATGCTAAAACTTTACTTGAGTTATTAGATACTTGTAACGAAGCCGTCAGAAACTTAAAAACTTTGGGTTTAGATTCTAATGCGTTAAGCGACTTAATTATAATAAAATTCATGATGGGGAAATTGGATGAATCGTTAAAACAGAGATGGGAATTAATGTTGGACAGTGATAAATTGCCTGATCTTGATCTTTTTAGGAAATTCGTTGAGCGCGAAGCGCGCTGTGTTGAAGAGATAAAATGTAAACAAGACGTAAAATTCAGTAATTCGAAAAATATACATAACGTATTGAGTACAATAGTGAAAAAGAAAAATACGTACATTCTTTGTAATAAGCGTCACGCGCTATTTAAATGTCCGACATTTAATTCAAAACCGGTTAAAGAAAGATGGAAATTTGTTGAATTAAATAAGTTATGTCAAAATTGCTTACGCCAAAATCATAGGCTGGAGAATTGAAGGATAAACATTAATTGTAAAAATTGTGCAGAAAAACATCATACGCTATTGCATGTTTATGGTAGAAATTCAAATTCTGAAAGGGCGAATCATGTATCGCCAGATATCTCAGTTTCAAATAGTGCTCAGTTTTATTCTAGTAATGTTTTGTTATCTACGGCCCTAATTAAAATTAAATCGAATAAAGGAAAAATTATGCATTGTAAAGCTTTGATAGATAATGCTAGTCAAAATTCATTAATTACTAAGGAATGTGCTAAGCGACTAAATTTGCCCTTACGGAGCACGTCGCATAGTATAATAGGGATTAATTGCGTTTTAGCAGAAACTGCTCTCAACAAAACAGAATTTAAATTCACTCCGCATTTTTCGTCGGAGCCATTTTCAGTCAGCGCTTTTATAGTTGATAGGGTTACCTCACCTCTCCCTAATTTCCAACTAGCGCAAAACGATTGGCCACATATACAGGGATTACAACTGGCGGATCCACAATATAATGCTAGTGGTCCCATCGATATTCTTCTTGGGGCAGAAATAGTCGCCTCAATCTGCAATGGCAGTCCAATTCAAGGGCCAGCAGGAACTCCTACAGCATTCCCCGCAAAGCTGGGTTACCGCCTTTCAGGACGAATAAACAGTTTTCAATGTACAAATATCAGTTTAACTTATCATATGACTGTTGATGATTATATCAACAACACTTTAAAACAATTTTTTGATACAGAATCAATTCCAAATATAGAATCAAAAAAGATAGAAAATGATCCTGTGGAAAATATTTATTTGACCACAACTAAAAGAAATAGCCAGGGAAGATATGTAGTTCATCTACCCTTTAAGCCAAATAAGGCACTAGGTGACAGTAAGTCAGGTGCTATTTCAAGATTTCTTTCCATTGAAAATAAAATTAAAAAGAATCCACAATTAAATGTGGAGTATTCGAATTTCATGAACGAATCTTTGGGTCATATGACAAAATTAAATCAAAACAAATTTAGTGAAACGCCACATTATTATTTACCGCATCATGCTGTGGTAAATGTTAACTCTGAAACAACAAATTCGAAAGAATATCCCAATGATCCATTATCAGTCTACGAATTAAACAGTGTCACCTACCAAACAGCTTGTGCACCCATTGTTAACTTCTGTATCCGAGCAGCTCCTCCTATCCCACCTACCAATTCTATGCATCATTCATGTCCCTCACTTGTGGGTTTAGTGCAAAATGCTCGCATGTCTGATTTAACCCTTCACGGTGCCAAAAAGGGTATCGACAATGTTGATCATAATTCTATATCAATACAAGGTGAAAAATGTGATAAAACTCTATCCCTAGAACCAGTCTCTACTCTTAAATCATCTGATATTCCAATTAACTGTCAAAAATTATATGCTTATGAGTCTAATGTTTTTATAGGGAAAAATCTGTCTGAAAATACTTCGATCATTGACTTTCCTGCGAATTCTCATTCACCTTTTTCAAGGCCTGTTAAAAGAGTACCGATTTCTGCGACTTTGAGTCCAAATCGTTTTATTGATCTTCGAAAACACCTCCTGAGCTATAAAGTTGAAAATACCCTAAAAAATGAAAATACGATGTTAAATAAGGAAAATCTCGCTCTTCAGAAAATTGTAGATAATCACGATTCCCCTGCTAAAGACCTCCACATCCATAAAATACCACCAATGTACCCTCTACATTCAGTTGCAGTTCAGGAACAATCTTTTGACAATACCCTTGTAGCAAGCTTTAAACCTCCAATCGCTCTGAATCTCCAAGAAAAACATCAAATTTTGTTACCTGAATCTCACCACTTTACATCCTTATACACCACACATTATCACTACCTAAGTGCTCATGCTGGTTCTAATTTAGTCTTATTTAGTCTGGTTCTTATTCCAAAAAACTTTTGTATCTCTCACGGGCGATCCACTGTTAAGCCAGTCATGAGACAATGCTTGATTTATCTTCGTTTGGCAGTGAAGTCTATACTACCATTAAAATTGAGAAAAACCTCACTAACTTGCATGTTTTTAAGTCTCTCTTCTAGGTGTAATTTTCATATACAGACGAAAGCGACATTTTGGAGCAGGTGGACTACACAACATTTGCAGAGCCTCAACCAACAGCCAAAACAAGCAAATATGTCAAGCAACTTGTCATCCCTGTTCCAAGTGTGTTGACTCCTGCCCCGGTGCCTTCCCCGCCCGCGCAGTATGTTGAAGCAATCGGAGTGCGGGCGCCAGTACAGGAAACCAGACGGTCAAGTGATGAAAGAGAACTTTTTTTTATTATTGTTATTATTATTTTTAGCTCTCTCGGAACATATTCGTTTTCATTCAGTCAAGTCAAACCGTTCAGGTATTCATAATCTAATGAAATCATACCTGATAATTCTAATTCTAATTTTATTCGTTAATCATTATTATTGTTTCATGAATACATTCGTTAAATCAAGTCAAGCTTTTGATTTATTCGTAGTCTATTAAAATCATGCTAAATCATGTATGATCATTCTATATCGAACTTAATTCTCTTTTATTATATTTTATGGATTCTATCAGGAGAAATAAAAACATTCGTAAATTATAATCGAGTAATAATGACTGAACCATGAATCTGATTATTCTATATGAAATAATTACAAGATAAAAAGATCTTTTTATATACCATGTTTTTAAATTTTCTGTTGAATCATATAAACGCTACCGAAGGCAGCGGGTACCCGGAGCAATTGGATAAAAGTAAAAAAAAAATCATTGCTCTCGTGTTTTGAGCTATTATAAAAGTTTCAAATGTCTAGCTAGTCGGGAAGTTAGTGAAAAATCGATTGCAAACTTTGTACTGGTAACGCTGCCGAAGGCAGCAGGAACCCGAAACATTTGGTTAAAAGTATTTTAAAAATGCATTTTCACCGTATTCTGAACTATTCTGAAAGTTTTAAATGTCTAGCTAGTCGGGAAGTCAGTTAAATAAATTTTCTGTTGAATCATATAAACGCTGACGAAGGCAGTAGGGACCTGAAACAGTTGACTAAAAGTATTAAAAAAATGTATTGTTACCGTGTTTTGAGTTATCCTGAAAGTTTCAAATGTCCAGCTAGTCGGAAAGTTAGTGAAAAATCGATTACAAGCTTTGTACTGGTAACGCTGCCGAAGGCAGCAGGGACCCGGAGCAGTTGGTTAAAAATATTTAAAAAATGCATTTTCACCGTGTTCTGAACTATTCTGAAAGTTTCAAATTTCTAGCTAGTCGGGAAGTTAGTTAAATAAATTTTCTGTTGAATCATATAAACGCTGCCGAAAGCAGTGGGGACCTGAAACAGTTGACTAAAAGTATTACCTGATAATTCTAAAGTAATACCTGATAAATCTAATTCTAATTTTATTCGTTAATCATTATTATTGTTTCACGAATACATTCGTTAAATCAAGTCAAGCTTTTGATTTATTCGTAGTCTATTAAAATCATGCTAAATCATGTATGATTATTCTGTATCGAACTTAATTCCTTTTTATTATGTTTTATGGATTCTATCAGGAGAAATAAAAACATTCGTAAATTATAATCGAGTAATAATGACTGAACCATGAATCTGATTCTATATGAAAAATGAACTATTATTCTTTATTTGATATACTTCACTGGTACAGAATGTACCATATTGCTAATTCGGAAAATCTTTTAAATGTGAGTTGATTAATTCTGTGAAATAATATTATGTGGTTGTTTATACATCGCTCCTGAATAAGTCGTCATCTATATAATTCGTGAAATCAAGAGAAAAATGTGTCTGAAATTAGTGTCGATCTCATACTCTGATATGTTGTCTTGATATTCTGCAAGTCTGTCATTAAATTCCAGTATATAAGTAATTTAAATCTGAATCTATTTTATGTGTGTGGCGTACATTTACTTCAAGCATCCGGGAAATACAGGAGAGAGGTGAGTTAGATTTAACTTAATATTATGCATGCTAAAAGTAGTTTCGTTTTGAATAAAGAATGGCATTTATGCAATTTAGAATTTATTATCTATTAATCTAAGTCTAATTTATTCAACAACAACTTCTAATTGCAATTCGACAGTGTTACTAGCACAGGTCAGCAAACAAAATATCCATAGTATGTTTTACTGTTTCTCATTTACTTTTACTCACCAAAAAAAAAAAATAATAAAAAATAAATAAATAAATAAATAAATAAATAAATAAATAGTAAATAAATAAAAAAATAAATAAATAAATAAATAAAGGAAAAGAAAGAAAGAAATCGCATCACATTATATTGTCTTTGCCATACACATATTTTTAGTCTGAGTTAAAACATGAAATCTGGTATCCTGTAGTTCATAATAAAAACATATGAATTTTTTTTTAATAAATAAAAACGATATATATAAGAGTGAATCTTAAAAGGTCATACATAATAGGATGTATGGAAGACGTATAAGGGTTTAAAGAGAAAACATGTTTTCAGGGGCTTAAAATAGGGAATTTTCATTACATTCAAAAAGCGTGAAGAACACTAAATGTAAATATATCATGAAGGAAGTGTTTGCTTAACTATGATAAAGTATTTATTTAGCTCAATGTAATAAAATTAGCGTAAATGAACGTATGTGACGGGACGAAACAAATGTTATTTTGATTTCAGCATCTTTGAAAACATAGCTTTCCCTTCCACCCCCTCCCCTCTAAAAAAATACAAAGAGCTGATTTTTGTTTTATTTATTCAGACTTGACTAGATATACTCGAATCGCATAATTTTTCTTCCCGTTTTATTACAAATACCACTTCTTACCAAGTTCTTACTTTTAAAAATGAACAAAAAAGCAGGTACTGTAACTAGAAAATTTATCTTTTGAAATATTCAAAACAATATGGAACATTGAAGAATGTCAAATAAGTTTAACAGTAATTATTTTATATACATTTAATTCATGGCAGTACAGGCTACCAAATATGCAATGTCTTTGTGGGATTCAGTCCTATATGCGTTCTGAGAATAATTATGATTGATTCTAACACATAAAGAATCTTTTGGGATTAACTCTTTAGCATTATATACATACACACACATATACACTGATGGAAATAAAATCCCAACACCATGAAAAAATTATTGTACAGTAATGAAATTTCAGCAATACATTTGTCTAGGTAACATATTTAATTGATTAAAGTTTCAAGATCACAGGTAGAGCCACTGGCGAGAAGCGCCATTTCAAATGTGAAATGTTGATACATTAGTAACCGGTGTAACCGCCAGAATTTTCAATGCAAGCATGCAAACGTGCATGCATTGTGTCGTACAGTTGTCGGATATCAGTTTGTGGGATAAAGTTCCATGCCTGTTGCACTTGGGCGGTCAATGCAGGGACGGTTAATGATGGTTGTGGATGACGCTGAAGTTGTCGCCCAATGATGTCCCATACGTGCTCGATTGGAGAAAAATCTGGTGATCTAGCAGGCCAAGGCAACATGTCGACACTCTGTAGAACATGTTGGGTTACAACAGCGGTATGAGGGCGAACGTTATCCTGTTGGAGAACACCCCCTTGAATGCTGTTCATGAATGGCAGCACAACAGATTGTATCACTAGACTGATGTACAAATTTTCAGTCAGGGTGCGTGGGATAACCCCGAGAGTGCTCCTGCTGTCATACGCCCAAACCATAACTCCAGGAGTAGACCCTGTGTGTCTAGGCCGCAGACAGGTCGCTAGCAGGCGTTCACCTGGCCTCCTTCTGACCAACACACGGCTACCACTGCGACCAAGGCAGAACCGGCTTTCATCAGAAAACACAACAGATCTCCACTCCGTCCTCCAATGAGCTCTAGCTTGACACCACTCACCTCGCAAACGGCAGTGCTTTGGAGTCAGTGGAATGCACGCTACAGGGCGTCTGGCTCGGAGCTGTCCTTGAAGTAACCGATTTGTAAAAGTTCGTTGTGTTACTGTGGTGCCAACTGCAGCTCGAATTTCAGCTGCAGATGCAGTACGATTAGCCACAGCCATACGCCGAACACGGCAGTCTTCCCTCTCAGTAGTGCCACGTGGCCGCCCGGAACCCGGTCTTCTTGAGGCAGTACCTTCACTTGACCGCTGCTGCCAACACTCATGCACAGTGGATACATTCCTGCGAAGTCTTTCTGCAATATCGCGGAAAGAAAACCCACCTTCTGGTAGCCCTACTACACGACCTCGTTCAAACTCAGTGAGCTGTTGATAATGGCTTCTTCGTCTTCTTAGAGGCATCCTTGACTAACATTAACCCACTACGTCAAATCTCAACTGTAAATAACGATCACGAACCTTACAGCGCTTATTTAAAGCAAACCTCATTTGCATGTTCATAGTGTGGCTACAAGCGCCACACTTATGCGCGTAGTTCGAAATTTGAATCGACGTCATCTTTCAGATGTATAAACACGCCTACCAAATTTCGTTTATCTAGCACAGCTCCTTCCTGGTGTTGGGATTTTTCTTTTACATCAGTGTATATATAAAGAAAAAAATGGTGCAATGTTTGTTATCCCCGTGGTCATCCACAGTTCTTTTATAGAGATGATGGCTTGTAAGCTATAGAAAAAATATAACTTTATTTAGTAATTAAAAAAAAAAATAAATGTAGATATATTTAAGATAACATTGAATACAATAATTATCCATTAATTTCAATCATATTAATGCACGGAATCATCGTACAAGTATAACGCATGTATTATGATTGTGAAATATGAAAATTTTAATTACCGTTAAAATTTTTGTATTTCTACAATCATGTATATATATATATATATTCTGTTAAAAAGAACGTCTTATCTTTACTTCATTTTATTTATTATGCAAAAATGTATGGTTGAGAAAAGTTTTAAGTTCATATCTCAAATACTTTTTAAAATATGGGCGCAGTGAAAAAGCACCGTTGGATTAAAAAAAAAAATAATTTGCAGTAAAAATAATTTTCTATTTTAAAACAAACCAAAACAATATTTTTAATCAATAAAGTAATATCATGCAAGTTAACAAAAAAAAAAAAAAAAAAAAAAAAAAAATGTTTGTACATCATGTATTCATTAAAAAAAAAAAAAAAAAAAAAAAAACTGAAAGTTGATTGAAAATTTTCTTCAATTTCTTATTTTTAAAATTAGTCTGCCCCTCAAAATAGTCACATAGAAAAGTTTATGAAAAAATATATTAAACTGACAATATTTCAACTAATAACAGTAATAAAGAAATAACTAAGGATATATTTAATAAACAAAGAATAGTTTCGTTAAAAAGCATTGTTTATCTCTTTTACTTACTTGCTGAATTAGGCGTGATTATTTAAATATTAAGCAATTTATTCAAACTTTAAAGCACAATGATAAACAAAAATGTGAATTTTGATTTATTCAATAATTTTCAAGAATATTTAGCATATTTTTGCAAAACACTTTTTAATGAACTAGATATAAATATTTTCTATCATTCTTCAAAACTTATAATTTTTGCTTTATTTTTCACTATTATAATTGTGATGTGTAGCAAATTATATAAGTAGAATAATTAAAGTAGTTTCATAAATACTGATTTTATCTGGATTATATAAATCTTAAAATTTAATATTTATTCACAATCAATGTTTCTAATAATGAATGAATATGATTTTCTCCATTTAACATCATACGGTTCAATACATAAAAATAATATAAGAAATATGATATATGCACAGCTAAAAAGCTTTTATAGTTCTAGTAATTCAATCATTTATCTGGATTTTGCTAACATTACAGAAAAATGTCATAAATCATTCGTTTAAAAGAAGTTTTTTTTTTTTTTTTTTTTTTTTTTTAAGTAAGTTTCTTTGAAACTTTAACTAACGGTACATAAAATTGTCAGACAAATGATACATGACTATTGCTTCAAAACCAGAGACTTAAACGATTTTTTTGTATTTTTGTATTTTTTTTTATTTAGAAAATGGGCTTGCTAACTTACTTAATTGTTCTTGAATGACAGATTAAATGTCTGCTACTACATTTTCCAAAGTATTTTTAGAAAATTACATTTGAAAAATGATTGATATCATTTATAGGCAAAGCATTAAAACTTTATGTTCTGCATATAAATGAGTAATAAAAAAGGCTTTGAACTGATTTCTTTACACTTAAGGAAAAAAAAAAATTGCTATTTAGTTTTGTCTCTTTATTCTATTAAGAACTTGACAAACTAAAACTTAGTTTTTATTACAAATACTATGAATATTCTCCCGTATGTAATTGGTGTGCATAAAAATTATGAAGTAGATATTTAAAAGTATTTTCGATAATGCTGTACGAGATTCAGACAAACAAATTGTGTTTTTCCAAAAAATAAAATTATTACAAAAATATAATAAAATAGTAATAATTCGTTCCAATTCCCAATAAATAATCATAGTGTAAATCAGGTTGGGCGTGAATGTGGGGATTAAGGCCGATTGTCTGTGCTAGGATCCTGTGAGGAAACGCCCTCCATTGGAGTCTTTCTAAGGGATCTTAGCCCGTATTTACGTAAGTTCCGAAGAAAACCACGGAAAACTCTGATCGGTTTGGTCGACGATGGCTTACTGGGATTGGACCCGGCAACTCACGTCTACGAGCTTTGTGCGCAAAACCGCTTACTGTAAATCGGATCACCAGTACGAAGATGTGAACAAGTCTAAAACCAGGATTTTCGTAAAAACGAGAAAAAACATACTTTAGAGTATTCAGAAAAGAAAGTTTGCTGCATGTAGAGTACTTTTTTTTTTAAGTTTTAATTATTTCTTTGTACTGATTGGGTGCATAAATTATGACAAATTCTCTTATTTTTCGTTCCATGACTCCAAAATTGCGATCGCATTAGACAAATCAAACTCATGTATATTTCCGATGCTTCTTTTAACGTTAAATAAGTAGTAGTTTTTTTATCCATTATTTGCCAAGAATGTATGCCCTCGTGAAGCGAATTACATAATAATAATAATTATTCCAATTTAGATTTTCCGCTCTTATTACCTTTTTCAAAGTGGTGATTCAAATTACATTCGAATAAGTGGTTATGACAAAAACAGATATGTTTTAATGTATAGTTACTTCAGGAAAAAAAAAAAAAAAAAGACAGAGGGAGTAAATGATGAAATAGTTTAAATTATTTATTTGTTTGTTTTTCTGTAAAATTAATGTGTGTATAGTAGTTTAAAAATATTCTTTAAGAAAGATAAATTATCTAGAGAAAAAAAAAAGAAATTTAATAATATTAACAAGAACACGGTCTTTTAAATTTATATTACTACATTTAATGCGTTCTCACACGCACCGCCCCCCCCACACACACACATATATACATATATATAATTTTCATGCAGGATACAAGTAAAAATTGTCTTAAAAATTATTGCTTAAAAAATAAAACGTGTTTGTTTATACATGGCTGAATATATAAATAATTTTTATGCGTGAGATTACAAAGTCTATATGTACTCAAAAGAAATTTAAAAACACATTAAAACACAACATTTTTCTTTGCAATTTAAAATAAACATCATATGTTGTACTAAATGGT